>OZ005652.1:258273269-259533269 GCA_963930645.1 Salticus scenicus | reverse complement strand
TTTTTCTTTAGTCGTGGGGAATAAGAAACAGGTTGATTTCCTTTGAGTATGTCTACTACCTGAAAAAAATTATTTACTAATCATATTGAAACGAAGGTTTGTCAGCAACAGGATCAGGCAGTGAAATAAAAACCTGTTGACTTTCATTCAGTACATCCACTACTGAGAAAGAACTGATTCCAATTGGATTTGAAACAGAGGTTCCTTAATAACAGGATCAAGTGGTAACAGAAAATAGTGGGAATAAGATACCCTACTTTAACAGCTTTTTAATTTGGGATAATTGCGGGGACATTTTAAACTAAAGTATAAAGTCATTTCATTCGTTTCAAAACATATTTTTCTATTAGTATAGTTTTTCATATTGATTTCGGAAGGTAATTTCGGTCTTCAATTATTAGATTTTCATTACTTTTATTTTGATCAAGAACATTTGTGTTTTTTAAATAAATATTATTCAAAAGATTAGATGCAGAAAAAGATGGATGAATAGTTTTAAGACTTAGAACAGCATTACTCTGCAGTTCACCACGTCCAGCAAAGATGATCGTAAATTAATAAAAAATTGTTTTTGAATTGTGTTTGAATTTTAGTTGTTTTTTATTTAAAAACATAAATAAATAAATAAATAAAAATAAAAATTATAACAGCACTTCGGCGTGATACATTAATAAACTACCCTGCTGTAGCCATTTTTATGAAGGGAAAAGTGTTGAGAGTATGAGCATCATTTAAGAAAAAAAAAAAAAGAACTAAATTTTCTACCGATTAACCCCAACTTTAAATGATAGAAATGATAACATGTGATAGCCCCCTAAAGTCAATATTAAAAGAAATATTACTGTAACTCAAAATGTAAAGATAGGAATAGGTTGTAAACTTCGAAACATATGTTTTTGATGATGCTCATTCCGTTCATGAAAAAATTAACATATATCATAATTCATAAATTTTTTGAATAGGAAATTATTAATAATTTTCATAATAAAAAAATATTCTTTTAAATTGAAAATATGCAAGAAATATGTTTAAATCATTTTCTTCCACCGCTTAAAAGAAAAAAAAAAAAAAAAAAAAGAAAAGAAAAGAAATCTGAATGTAAAAGGTTTTTATTAAGATTGCGACGACCTAGTGGTGGGCACCATCGTCCTCATTTAACTTAGATTAAGCTTAACTTAATTACTTAATAAAGTGAGTACGAGACTTGAATTATAAAATAAATAACGAGCTTCTATTTAGAGCTTAATGAAAAGGTGGGCGTTGGACTATATTCACGTTCAATACCTTTATAAACTTAAAGGGACAGCCTTCATAAATACTTTAACTATCAATAGATAACCATAAATAGCCTCAACAGCTTCATTTAACATCGTGACCTCTCACGGCTTTATACATCTTTCGTTAGTGGGAGGATTCCCTAAACCACTACACTACTCGACTAACTAACTTCTACTATAGCCGCTCGCTACTAACTCCTTTGACCTTCTACTGCTTCTAATTCACTATCCACCTCTACCTTCTACTTCTCTCCTACTTCCTCCTATACTACGAAACACATGAACTTTTATATCCATCACTTTCCAAAATATTAACATACCGCCAATTATAATTTAGTTTATCCTAAGAACTAACTCCATTAATTAACCGAATCCTAAAACTCTGCACATTCACGTGTTATTCGTAAAGTGCGAACTCCGTTTGTAGCGTTACGCTCACATTACTTTACCTCACAAGATATGAATTAAAGTCTGTCATACTCATCTAATATTAGCATCCTGAGATTTGACAGCTTATAACTTTATGAAAAATTGAGAGGAATATAACAATTATACTAATTTCTGGGATGGTTTGATCCAAATAATAAAACAAATTATCGAAAATGGGATTACCATTGAAAAAAAAAATGAATTTGATGTCAGTTTTGAGATCTAGATGGTCCCCTAATCAAAATCTAACTACACCATTATAAACTAGACGTTATTATGCATTCTTCAACATAACCGTATATTTATACGATGATTTGGGGTAAAACGATTAGATGGGGGTTTGTGGGGTGGAATGAAATTCACGAAGGCAAATTTTAGAGCTGGATCTTTTTGGTTCAAATATACATATATATATTTTTTTTTTCAGTAAAAGTTAATTTCTCACTACAGCAAATACTTATAATAAAAGCAGATTGTCGATTTAAAAAAAAAAAAAAAAAAAAAAATGAATAAATGGAAAAAAATATGTTTCTTTATAAACAACAAGACTTCGAAAACTATTTAATATAGAAAATCTATGTATTTTCATTTAGAAATTCATTAATGCGTTTTACGTACAATCATTTAAACCACGCAGATTAAATCTATTGACGTATTATACGTTCTTAATAACACATACTTTTGAAATTAGAAAAATGAACTATTATATATTGAGGTATAGAATAAAATTTTAAAAATGCTAAATACTTATATAGTTAATTTTAGTTAATATTTTAAGTAATTTCTGTTAAAGTTCAATAAATATGTTTTTTACAATAAAATACATGTAACGTCAATAACATGTTAATTTTTTTTTTTTTATATTTTTTTTTAACACAGCAATTACAGAAATTCGTATACTATTCTTCATGTTTTAAAATAAATCTTTTTAAAGTAAAATTGTATTATAAACAGATTTAATGTAATTTAATGTAACTTTATTCAACTTCATTTTGTAATTAATAATGATCAAAATATCCTCTCAATGTCATTATACATAACGCTTGTGAAATTAGAACTGAAGTAACTAATTAAAAACAATGCAGTACTATACATAACGTATTATTATGTCTTTATGACATACTTGTTCATTAAAACTAACTTTATAAAACCGTTGTACTTAAGTGAATCTACATGAACAGATTAAATTAATATGCTACGCCTTTCGTTACAGCCAATAGGGAAAACATATATATAGCAGAGCGTTTATTACAATATCTAAGTAATGTGAAATATAAATTACTTTTCCCGATTCGCATTACGACAGTTTTATATAAGTTTATTTACAATTATTATTATTATTATTATTATTACGATTTAGAAACATAATGCATTCTGAGAAAAAAAAGGGATTTAATTACATTAAACTTTATCTTACCCATATGTGGTTGAGAAAGTATATTTTTGGGTTGAATTTTCGAAATTGAGTTTTTGTTCTAACGCTAAAAGTATGGTTTTCTGGTTGGTCTGTACCTTTGTACGTCTGCATGTGCGTGAGACTTAGAAGCATCTCAAGAATAAATATTATGGGGTAGTCCTAACTCGGTAAATATTAAATCTGTGTTATATGGGGATACTACAAAAAAAATTTCACTGGACAAAAGTTTATTCACAAATTGGACAAAAATTCGCAAAAAAGATTTTGTATGTATGAAAAGGTATGAAAATTCAAATACATTACGTCCGTGGGCAAAATTTTTAGCAGGTACAGTTTAACATTGTTAGACTGCACAATCAAAATGAAATGAGCATCTATATTAATAAAATCAGACTTTTGTTTGTATATTGTGTCAGTCAAAAAATTTTGCGATATCTTCCTATTTCACACATCTTGAAAGCCAAAAATTACTTCAGAAAATTTTCTTTGCGTGTGTGTGTGTTTGTGTGTATCGTTGTGTATGTATGTCTGTAACGCTATTTTTGTCGGGTTATGACGCGAGAACGACTACACGGAATTCAATGACACTTTGGCATTGAATTCAGTGTAGCTGTTCAGGAATTCAATGCCAAGAATTCAGTTTAGGAGTCATTGACAAGAATTTAGATCTGTACCCAACTTAAAATTATATATATATAGAAAATTAAAAAAAAAATTATTAGCTTTAGAGATTGTTTGGGAGAAAAAACGTCTGCGCATGTGCCATAAGGCTTTTGTCAGTAAAACGCATTGAATGAAAAAAAAAAAAAGGCGTTATCATTACGTTTTAGACATCAGGGAACTCCAATATGATTTCAGAATATTTTCTCTGTGTGCATGGGAGGTATGGAGTAATGCTCTATACTAACAATTATAAATGGTAGCCACTTGCTACCCGATGAATAAAAAATGATAGGCATTATTGCACTTTTGATAGCCACTTTTAGATATCATTAATTAATACAATTTTTTGCGTATTTTTTCTTTTTAAAGCTGATTTCTGAAATATGTGAAATTTTTGCGTCTAATTTTCGAACTATGCGGGTTTAATCGATGTCGCGTTCGCCGGCCTAGCCGTTCAAAATTTCGCATGATTTTCTCCTAAATCTGCATATATATAGGCTAGGAACCTTTAGAATGACACCCCACGGAAATAATTGCAGAAAAAGGCTGTTATTTTGTCGCAAATCGAAATATTTCAACATTTTTACAAAGTTATTCATCGAAGTAAGTAATTGTTTTGTGGATTATTATTGAACTGAGGAACCATTTTGTGTCTGTTTGTCAAAATTTAATTTTTATAAAGCAAACAATTGCCATAATATACAATTATTTCTTCTCTAATTAATAAAATTAGCAATTCTTCAAAGCCATTTCCGGAAATAGGCGGCAATTTTGCGACTTATTATTGAAATAAGTAAATATTTCACCGTTCGTTGACGAAATTTAAGTCAAATTTTATCTGCCGCCCATTCATTCAAAAAGCATTACTACCACAATAATGGGCTGTTGTTAAAAGTCCGTAGTCGATAGTATAGGGATACTACATCTATAAAAATTACTGTGCCTATGGCTTTATATTTATTGTACGAATTGCAAATTGCATAAAGAATATAATATTTTTAAATACCTTTTTGACATCCTTAGGGAATATTTTATTTTTCTGAAACTCATATTATTCATACCTTTCGAACGATATCACTTTTAATCCTTTACTCCCATAATTAATATATCAAAAGTGTACGACAAATTTCGTGTTTGTGTAATAATATACATATAGGAATAAAAAAATTAAACTTGTTATAAAAAAGTATTCATTTACACATATATATATACAGTGACCAGCGAAGCGGAAAACAACAGATAGTAAGATATGAAAATAAATTTAAATTAACGATAATTATATTTGTTGATTTTTCGCATTTTAAATTATTTCGTTTTATGTGTTGATTTTTGAATGAAATATGAAAGATAGCTTGAAAAGTTCTTTTCATATTGCAAAAGAGGTAATACTTATAAATTTAGTATGATATCCTTCATTTTTAAACTATAAAGAACGTAAGACTTACATAAAGAAAATTTGGATATTTAAAAGCAATGAAAAACATTTATCTTTTTCTTTTTTTCGTTTGAATATTCATGCTTTAAATTTTAGTTATTATTATTATTATTATTATTATAAATATTAGTTTCTACTTCTAAAAAAGAGTTTCCTTTCTTAAATTTAAAAAACATTGAAAAACGCAGAATAGTTAAACCGATATTTTATTTATTACTTTAAAATGATTAATGTATAAAAAAAAAAGTAAAAGGAAAAACTTGGAAAAGTTACAGATATCAAGATTATAGTTTTACAAATTTTATATTTGTTTATATTTCATTCACATTAGCATCACTGATAAATATTTACCTATTTTTCCTAAAAGCTGTCACTTGACCTAAGATTTTCAATTGTTCAATTTAAAACTATTTTTAAGATTAAATAGATTTATGAATAGAAAAATTGTTGTACAACAAATTATAACTTTTTGTTGTTGTGATGGTTGTTGTTGTTAATATTTAATATAATTTAATTTGATGACGTTATCGGCGATTCAAAATATTAAATTAACTCTGTTCAATTATTGAATTTAAATAGAAATAAAACTATAGTACCATGTTGGGATTAACATTCATCACTTAATGATTCGAGATTAAAAGTTAATTAAATTACTGTGCATAAAGTTTACTTGAATAATAATTTAAAGAAACTATTAAATGTTCCATTGAGTTCGAATGAAATAGTATTGTGTTTTAAGAGAAGATCGGAGATAATTCAATTGTATTCGCATTTTATTAAATGAGATTCAAAAATCTCATTAGAGAGTATTCTAAATAAATGATCCTTGCACTCGTGAATTTTATTATGCGCAGTTTAAAGTGGAACATTAATGTAAGTGACTTGCTAGTCACTGTCAATGGCAGCATTTCATTCTATATTTCATTATGCATTTTTCAGTAAAATGGGGTTATTGTACTCTCTACATAATCGGGAAAAATTACGAAGGTGTTCCACTTTACACATTTAAAAATGAATATATTATAATAATATTAATAATAAAAAATGAAGTTAAAAGGATAAAATTCATGATATCTGTAAATATACTCTTGTGATCTAAAAGAAACTGTCAGAATTAGCGCTTTAGAAGGTCATAAATTTATTCGTAATGAAATAAATGTATTCATAATAAAATTAATTTATTCGAATGCAATGAATGAATCGTAAAATATTACTATAGATACTTATGGGTTTAAATTTCTTTTTTGAAAGGAGTTCATACAAATGTGAAACGAAAGTTTTAAAATCGAACAAAAAATCCTATTTTATAAAAGTTTTCAAAACCAGCAAAATAATAAATTTAATAAATAAATGAATAAATAAAATAATATAGACTAGAATGGCATAAAAATTAATAAAAAAGAAAAAAATGAGTGATATATTTATAAAGCAAATTTAAATCTGATGCATATGCAAAACACATCGCCACTATTCAAATTGATCAGTTTCACATCACATAGTTAAGGAACTGAAATCAGAGAAAATTTTAGTGAATGTATATTCATTAACTTTTGTAATGCCTCATCAGGTGGCTACACGAAGTTTCCAAATTCGTAACTCTGTACCGTAAACAAAAACAAATAAATTAAATAAAGAAATAAAAATAAGAAACAACTCAAATAACATTTTTTAAAAATTCTAATAAAGAAATCCAAAATAAGCAAAAATCTAGATAAAAATGAGGCGCTTTTACTGCTAATCCATCGTTTAAACTTCTTAATAAGCTAGTGCCGAATTGCGCTTAAAGAATATGCAGACCTTCATTATATTGTAATATCAGTTCCTTTCATAAAAGCATATAGGAATGACATCAATCTTGGCAAAACATGGTGCAAAAACTACAAATATATAGTGCTTGATAGGTTCTAGTGGAACGCATGTGGATATATTAATCGATCGCCAGCAACTCCAAACTATGCAATTAAGCTGATTATCGTGTAGAACTATGCATTTCACGTTGCAAATAGATTTTTTTTGTGTGACTTATCTGTTGTAAAGCTTGTTCTCCCTCCCCATTTTACATTCTAATATTTTTCTTTTTGTAATCAAAAAATTACAAAGTTCGCTCAAAATACTCCAAAAACATAGAAAATATATTATAAGCGCTGATTTCGCGTTCAGATTATGATGTTTTATTTAGAACATTAGGTAAGATAGGACCAGCTTTATCCAAAACTGTTTACGTTAAAAATTTTGGAATAACAAAAAATGAGAATTATAATTATCTCACTCTTATATATACTTCTAAATATTATGGTATATCTTGAATATAATAGTAAAACAAGCGTGTATATAAGTGAAGAAAACTGGATGGTCTTTTATGACTAGACTAGGACACAAAAAAAATTTACTTTTCTGAAATAACGTCCAGATTTATTTGTTAAAATAATAATAATAATAATAGTAATAATGTAATGTTCTATGAAACATTAAATTTCAATTAACTGATATTTGAATGCCATGTGTAAAAGTATTATAGTTTATTTTATACATAAATAAGTTAATTACAGCAAAGAATTTTAAGATGTCAGATAAAATAAGAAATGTCTAGCAACTAATTAGTACAGTCATATTTTTTTTCTTTTTTAATGTAATAAGTGTGCGAAATCAATAGGTGATGCTGATTTTCTTGTTTCATCACACAGACACAAACACACACACAATTACTCCTGCCCTGAGGATTTTATAATGAAGCCGTAATCTGTCTCCTAACTAATTTTTTGAAAGTGCACTGAGAAAAAAAAAATATACCGCCTTCATCTAGAACGAATAAATGGTCATTTGCTAAATCCTTAAACTAGAAATATAGATTTCCGAGCTATGCACATAAGGCTCGCCAATAAACTGAATAGACGAAATGGTTGTGAATTTCTAACCTACACATTTCTAGATGGTGAAACAATATTCTGAATAATCTGAATCTTTTGTATTACGAGAAATTATCGCTTGATTTTCGAGAATTGGGTCAGAAGCCAAAATTATAGCTGCAGAAACCCGCCTCTTGTATTCACATTTATTTGGAGATATTTTCAAATAGATTTGTCCTCGATAATATAGGCAGACGATCAAGAATTCTAATAGAGGTCTCTAGAATTCGCTTTCGAAGGAGACTAAAAAATTTTTATAAGAAATTTATAAGGATGAAAAGGAGCTATTTTTGCTAGAGCCCCTATTTAAATTCTAGACGTTAGTTATAGAATTTTTTCTCAGTGTATTGACGTGCCTTATATTCATAGCTCGGAAATCTATATTTCTAGTTTAGAGATTTAGAAAAGGACCACATATTCGTTCTAGATGAAAGCAGTATATTTTTTTTCTCAGTGTGTAACTTTTAAATCTCTTCAAATTCATAATAAACATTTTGTTGCTACAGACGTTTTATAACACAGATCTTAGACATTATTGCCCTTAATTAATATAAATAATTGTGCTTTTTTAAACTTAAAAAATTACGTAAAAATAGTTTTTTTTTAAGCAATTTGTTATTAAACTATATACATTTGGTGGCTATTTTTCGAAATAACATTGTTTAAAATTTGTTTATACAGTCGGCAGAAAAAGTATCCGAGCACTGGCCAGTAATTCCGAAATCAAGAAAATACACTTAAAACTGTTTTGGCAAATAAATCCTTGTCGAATCATGTTCTTAGACTGACTAAGAACATGACTCGACAAGGATTTATTTAACAAAGTACTTTTTTTAGACAGGGATTATTGCTAGTGCTCGGGTACTTTTGCTGCTGACTGTATAATTGCATAATCATAAAATATTCCAAAAGTTTAAATCTGTAACTGTTTAAATAGTATCCTACATTCTAAATTTTTACAGCAAAAAAAAAAAAAAAAAAATGAATGACTAAACTTACAATTGTTGTTTATTTATTTTATTTTATTTATTTTATTTTATTTATTTTGTTTTATTTTATTTATTTATTTATTTATTTTTAACCGTACGTAGCTTAGAAATGCATATTTTTAAATTACGCGAACGAAAAAGTATCGTTTTAAGAAGAACTCTATAGCTGCTTAACATATGCGATATACAAAAAATATTCTGTCATACTTCTCTTTGAAGAAAGAACGAAAACTTCTTTGAGTCATTAATCTTATATTTAGTAATGTGTCAGTTCCACCTACTCTTCTGTAAAATATTTCTATGGATTTTCACACCATAATAATAAATGCTTTTCTTCATTTCACTTGAAGGAACGCAGAAGATAAATGATAAATTATTCCTTGCTCAATCCTTCTGTAACAGGGGCGAGCTATAGTAAAACTTGTTAATCAGGGAGTATGTATTTCATTAGACTATTAGATGTCGTTTTTAAAAAGCATTAAGTAAATAACATGTAATAGTCAGTGTTTAGCGCTATCAATTTTTTATAATTTAACATAAAAATTGAATTTGTATTTATAGAAGTATTTTTATATTGTATGAAAAAATTGATTTCATTAATTTGTAAAACAGAAATAATTTTATGTTTGGCATTGTTTTACTTTCGATATATTTTACGTGCGTGCTGGCACTTTAAAATACATTTTGTTTTTTACAACCATGCTTAATATATGTCAGTTTTCAAAAATACTTAAAACTTTTACAGAAATGAGAGCTCTGACAGACAGACGGATTGACAAACAAAGAGAAAAAAGAAGCCAGAAATTTAAGAGAAGTACATATCTTTCACAATACTTTTTAATACAATCAGGACTTAAGTTGTAAAAATTACAGATAATTTTGAGACACATTTCGTATTTTTTTTAAATTTCTAATATGCTTAAAAATATAAATACCAATTATTATTTTACTTTCCTTTTAACATTTAAAATTACATCTTTAATATATTTTCTGAAAATTTCTTTTACTTGATAGATCATGCATCAACATCTTAAAAAAGTATATATGTTTTATTAAAATGTATTTATTTTTTATATAAAACATTCTTTTGATATTTATGTAAAACATAATAATTAACTTATCAAGAAAGAAAGTAATAAAAGATTTTGAAGTATTTACTATAAGAAGATTTTAATTCGTGCATTTTAAATGTATTCATTATTTACAAAATAAACCGTTTAATAAAAAATAAATAAATAAATAAATAAAATTATCGATTAAAAAAACAATAATTTTTCGATAAAAATACATTAAATTATAAATATAAAAAGTATTAAGGCAAATTATAAATATGAAAGAACAAAAAGCTTTCTTGTTATTTTGAAATAATGCATATGATTATAATTTATAATATTCCCCTTGATGTATTATCAAATACTTAACTAAAGAGCATTAAAATATGTTTCTTGGAAGTCAGTATTGCAACTAATGACTTATTTAAATCTATATTTATAAGCTAGAAAATATTTATTTTCGTGTTTCCATGTTTCAAGTAATGAATCTAAAAAATAAGAATTTATATCTTCAAAGTATGATTTTATTTTAACAGCTTATGCATTAAGAAAATTAAAATTTAAATGTTTATTTTCAAATGAGACCATTTTTACTTTCTTTTACCCATAAGGTAGAGACAGTATTGTTTTTGGGTCAAATTTTCGAAAGTGCGTTATTGTTATATTTAAATGTTTTGAGGTTCCCTGAATTCAAAAATCATGTTTTAGAGGTTGGTCTGTGTGTGTATCTGTCTGTGTCTCGCGTGAATTTTATCAGCATATCTAAAGAACAAATAATAGCAGAAAATCCAAACGGTATTCTAAATGTGTATCATATAAGGATGCTACACTAAGCTTTTCGTTGAGATGAAGCAAATGATTGGTGTACAGGGACACCCAAGAGAATTTATATACATTAAGTATATGGGGGAATTTGCAATTAAGTAGAGTTTAACGTCTATAGACTGCACTGAACCAAATAAAATTAATATATATTTTTTATATTATTTCATAAAAGCATGTCTCATGCAGAATATGGTAGGGATATCATTCACTGTTCGTTTGCAGGGCTACACAAAAGAACTAGATTATAGTGCGACAATAGTTTAAAATTGGTGGAAGTGTATTTCAGGTTGTGCCATGTATTATTACTATAGGATTATGTTTAGGGGCACCATGTGGTTTGTACATATTCTTCAAAAGATATAAAAGGCTGCAAATATTTAAGCGATAACATTCTTTTTTATTGTTAGGGGAAGTTCTGTACTATAATATTTTACCATGTTCAAGAAAGCTACTGAGGAATTGAAATGAATTCCTTATAGACATATTATAAACAATGTATGTTTTTAAGCTAAATATTCATCGCTTGTTTTTTGCATATTTACACGTTTTGAGGCTTCCTACTAACCGAAGGCAAATTTTTTAACATTTGATCTTTATCTGTGTGTCTTAGAGTATCTTAAAAACGAATAATTTCAGGAGATCCAAAACTTGTATTTTCAAATTAATATAAGTTTGTTGCTGGAAAAGTTTGATCAAGACTAATAAGTTCCAAGAAATGTTGCGTGCGAAAGTTGTCTGAATAATTATTTTTAGTTAACTTTTAATTTTAATAACAGATTTAAATTCTATTATATGTAGGTGCAGTAATGAAACGGGGGGTTGGGGGTGGGGCAGCAGCCCCCTTCACACATAACTAATTATCATATAAAACGCTTCCGAAGCCTAATTTTAATTGTTTTAATGCTCGTTATCTTACCCCTTAATCTCCAACCTGTATTTATATTATTAAATTTCAGGGTAAGAGAAAGTCGTGTGAGTGACACACCAGATTATTTTTTATTTGAAAAATGCAAGAAAGAATAATTCACAATGAAGTAAATCTAGAAAGCAATAGAAAAATAAAACTGGCTTTATTTTTTTAATTACACCTTATACCATAAAAACAGAGTTGTCTGAATGGGACGAAATTACGTGTGCATATACACTACTATAAGATATTTGAACAATAAACTTTTGGTGGTCAATAACTTATTAGACGGAACTAGAGAACATTCCAACGGACCAATAGAATTATGTATAAAATAGAGCCCATTTCAATTCTAAAACACTTGAGGGGGGAGGCATTTCGCAGCCTTTTGTGGTCCGCAATAGAATTCCCAAATTTTATAATTTGACATTTTCTGTTAGTATACCAAAATTTAGTAAATCAGTTTTGACACTTTGGAGTTAAAATGCCTTCGATAGTTATAGTAACTAAAGAAACATATATCGCACTAACAATTGTTGATAATATGTTATTCGATCGTTTTAATGATTGTTATTACTAAATTATTTATGAATAATGATACATTTTTGTATATTTTGTCCTTTATTGATTATTAAAACTAGATTTAACATACATGTAAACAATTTCAAAATTCGTTACCCTGCCCGATATATATATATATATGAGTGTATATGTGTGTGTGAGTGTATATGTGTGTGTGAGTGTGTGTGTGTGTGTGAGTGTATGTGTGTGTACGTGTGTGTACGTGTGTGTGAGATGTAATTGATACATAACCCAAGTTTAATTAAACATCACTCTAACACTATTTTTTTAAAAGTAAGGTTATAATGAAAGATGTTTAAGATACTAATTCAATTATTCTATTTAATTTTAATTGATTTTAATGAGTGTCTTTAAATAATATGAAATGATGCCTAAAGCAATGGATAAATCTTTAAAATTACGTAACTGGTAGATAATCTGAAAAATCTCATTTTAAAAAAAGGAAAAACGAATTCTCTACTTTATAGTAATATAAATCTATATTAATTAAATCCTTCATCGTTTTCTCGTTAAGTTTTAATTTTTTCTTCCTTTTCTTTTCAGCAATTGTTATTTTTCTTTTAACTTTTTACATTATTATTAGCATATTGTCTTGCATAGGATTTGAGGAATGTTTGGCGCCTGGCAAACTAGTTTAACCCGCTCCACCATCTTAAGTCGCGGTGGCCTTGCTGCTTCTTCTTCTTCAGTTTATTATTATTATTATTATTATTATTTCCATTATACATTGATCATATTTGTATGTATGATCTCATCCACTAAAGTTTTCAAAATTCATATTAAAATTTCAAACATATTTTGTCTTGTATAAGATTTTATTTCCATATCGGGTTATTTGTTCATTAATTTACATCTTGCTTTCTTGCGTTTGATCATTGTAATTATGAATTATTATTATTATTATTATATTTATTATTATTATTATATACATAAAGTGCGGTCCACCGGAATAAATTGTAATTCCAACCCGATCCGTAATTCTTTTTGGCTGGGCATGCTCTTTTTGAACATAACGTGTGCGGTTCTGCTGTTACCTATATGTGGTTGAACTGCAGAGATACTGCGCAATTGCACAAAAGGAAGCAGTGGATTCAAAATAGAAAATTATACGAAAATTGCGTTGGAATGCTACCATTTTACGATGACAGGGATGTGACAGGAATAATGCAGGAATGTGTGAACCATAGTCCTTTGTAACGGCAAGAATGTAGTGTTTGATAGAAGGTGATAACAGAATGAAAGAACAATGATCGTCTGATCTGTCTTCTCAGTAACTGATGCGTCTTCATCAATGATTGTATGTGCGACCGGGACAACATTATGACGTGTGTAATGATCAGGGATAAGTGACTCAAATAACCAGGGCTAAAGTCACAGGGTACAAAGTGTGACTGTCCTTTATTGTTGTCCATCATTAGGCACATTTTAAGTGCTTTTGAGCGAATTCTATTTGGAATCGCACAGATTGGAAGAGAATATTTTCAGCAATGAGACTCACTTTGAATTGAGCCTCCATAATTTGCAAATAAATGTCTAGAAACGTATTTTAATTAACGTAAAATATTTAGGACTTATTATTTTACTTATTTTTTTGTTTTTTGTTTACAAACTTATATTGTTTTTTTTTTTTTTTTAAACTTATTTTGTTATTTACAAACTTATATAGGATATCACTTAAATATCATAAACTTTACTGGTGAAAACTCGTTAAATAAAAACAGATGAAGCACACATTTAGTACATTGTAAAAAATTCTTGTAAAATATTATAGCGAATATTCCGCATCTTGTAGTCTTATATTAGGCGAGACGTAGCTTCGTCTAGTGTAAGCTTTTTTTCTTTCACACACGCTTTCTTTTTTTTATCACACACTTGTGGTAGTGAGTTTTTTCGCTTTCATACCTTGCTATTTTCTATGAATTCCTTACTTCATCAGCTCCTCCCCTTTTTTCGCATTCTAAAGTGCGGTGGATATTTTATATTATTCTTATTTTTTGGACCAGTAAAACAATTTCAAATTCCGGCGGCAATGTGTATAATCCACAACGCCACCAAATACGGATGCGTCAATCTTCATGCTGTAAACAGGATTGTAATTTGTCTAAAAAAGACGACGTTACGCCATTCCTGCATCCACGTTCGTCGTTGACCACACATTAAAGGTGTCCATGCCAGTTATGCAGCTCTTAAAGTAACCAATGTTTTGGTAGCGGAAAACTGGCTCACCACCTGGAGTGATGGTATGTGGTAACATTGGATACACGTTTCGATCACCACTTGTACTCATTTCCGGCCCACTGAATAGTGGCCATTACATTTCTATCCAGTTAAGGCTCGTTGTTATGCCCTAGATTCGAAGCCTCCTTAGCGCAACAATTAAGCTGGACAATGCCCGACCACAAGTTGTTCGTATTCTCCAGACGTTCCTTGGTACAGTATGTGTTCGACTGTTGGTCTAGCCAGCGCGTTCTTCTGATCTTGCACAAATTAAGACGAGTGTTTAATCGTTGAAAAGTGACTAGAACGCCACCGTTCACCAGCAAGTACAGTCGAAGTACTGTGGCATCGAACTAAAGCTATATGGAGTGCCGTATCCATACATATCATCCAACCTCTTTTGCATTTAATGCCTAGGCAGATAAGTGGTGTTATTACTCCTAGAAGTCGCTGCTTCATGTACTGATTTCTCTAGATATATTACTTCAAATTTCCTGAAATTTTAATCTATTGTTCTCCCTACTATAATGTATGTGCCCAATAAATATCATTCTGATATTTGCAATCCTTCTTGGTGTTGCAATTATAAAAGCAATTGCGAGGTTTGGATTAAAGGTTAAGGGCGATTGACTACACAATTTTCCTATGCCTGGATGGTGTTCTCTACGTGGAGGTCTTTCTTAGGGTATTATTCTGTATTAGTAAAGTTCTTTTTAAATGATTTATACAAAATATCCTGCAATTTTCATTGGCAGTCATTTGTTTATCTTTGTCTATAAAAACTTTATTTAAGTGCAATTGAGTTTTTTTATTATTCTATCCTCGATCTAAAATTTTCATTAGCATATTGTCCCTCTTTTCACTAAAGAAACAGCCTTTCGAGTAATACGGAAAAGTGGCATAAATCAACTTTTTATCTTGATCATAATTCAAATGCTATTACAAAAAGAAATACGCGAATTTTTCTGATGGTCTTGTTCAATAGAAAACAAAATCCTCCTTTATTCTTTTTTTTTTTTAAATTAATTTTATATGCAATAGTCGTATAAAAACTAAATAATGAAATTTGTTAAATAATAGCGAGAAGAAATCTTTATGGATATCGTCCTTTTTGCTACCCTTTTTAAACAACTTTGCAGTTTACAGCACCCATTTACTTTCAATAGATAAAAAATAAAAACCTATTTCAATCATCGTTAGACACTCTGTATAATTACATTTCTATCTAACATGATTTAATTTTTTTTCTAGGTCTATCTGTATATATTAGGGAAAATAACCTGAATAATTTTCAAAGTATTCGGTGCAAATATTTTAACAAGAATTCGTGCTATATATTTTCTAAGTTTAAATTTGTTATTCTCTAAATGAAATATTTCTCTGAGCTAGAAAATAAAAGCACAAGGAAGATTTTCCATTAAAATCTCGCAGCTTCAACATTTTGTTAAAATATCTCCCCGTAAATTACCACTTAAAATGTGAATTACAGAATGTTCTGCAATAAATTCTCCCTTTTCAGCTTTACCGAGTTAAAACGTCATAAGAATGATAGTATGAAAATGTACTTAGAGTTACTTTCTCGCAGAGAAGTTAAAATTCAGTTTCTTAAAACAAAGAATTGGAAAAATATTGTACAATATATTTTTTATAACGATATATTCAGATGTGTTATTTTTAAGATTTTTTTCAGAACTCTTCTGTAGGAAACTTATAAATAATTTTGATGCGTAAAAATTCCGTAAAAATTAATTAATTTATTATTATTATTACTATTTTGTCAATGTATGTATAACAAAATTTTTAATATACGGTAAAAAACGAATAATTGGTTAAAAATGAGAAAGTGTTTCGTTTTCTCTATGTTAAAAAGGCTGTATTTGTATCTAAAACACACAGAGAAATTCTATTTATGTTTCGAGAATTTACTGATGAAACTTTTTTCATTTTTATTTTATTTATTACTTTTATTTTAAAGACAAGCAAAGTAAGTTCTGTATGTAAGGTCTTTCTTAATAGATTTACTGTGTGCTTATATGTTTTTGTAATTTATATTAAAATAATTAATGTATTTTTAATCATTTGTATAAAGCATGTGTTTTCTTCGTAAAAATAGAAAAACAATTAAGTAAAAAAACTTTTGGAAGATGACAAAATATATGAAAAAAAAAAAAAATTGCCAAGTAATTAATTCAGTTTTTTTATATATAACTCACCAGAGCAAGCACGTTAAAAGAAAACTTTAATCCTTCATAACTTCCCTCCAAAGAAAAAAAAAAAAAAAAAAAGAAAGAAAAAAGAGTAGTACAAAAAATTTTTGAAAAATGTTTGTTCTCTAACATATCCACTAAGCTAACAGAAAACGCCCTCTTCTTAATTTAAATATTAATTTTGCCGCCCCTAGCTGCCCTCCGAGTCCCCTCAACCTCAAAATAAGTTTTTTGTAATTAACTGAAATTTCACACAAATTAACTGAACACGTGTCTTACAGTTTTCATAAATTCCGACGCATCCTCAAAACATAAGGGAGGGGGTGACTTTTTACATATCCTGTATATAAATGTAAATATTACAATAAATCCATCCGGATTCCTTAATTCACTATGTCTTAATTCGCCTTCAACTTATAAATGAATAAAAAATAATAAATGAATAAAAGTAAAAATAAATAAATGTACATTTGTTAACCAAGAGAAATCTAGCTGAAGCAGTATGTTTTACTTCATTTGGGTAATTATTTTAAAACATATTAAGTAAAATCGTAATAGTAGCTATAAAATGGATAAAAAAAATACAGGCTGATACCAAAAACGTTTGCGCATTATTTATTTATCTATTTATTTATTATAAAAGAAAGAATACTAAAATTAAACAAGAACTTTATTAAAAATGGAAATTGTTCAGACATGTAGCAAAATTGACGTAATTATAACTTTATACATACATATATATATATATATATATATATATATATATATACATATATATATACAGTGTGTCTATTAAGTATCCGGGAAAAATATTTGATGATAAACAATCATTGAAATAACAAACAAAGTTGAAGCTTTTATTTTTGCAACTAGTAATGTCTAACAATTATTTGTTTACTATGAGTTTTCGAAATAGCAGTCATTGGCTTTGATGCAAGCTGCGATCCTCTTCGGAAGTTGGTGACGGTGCGCCACGAACAGTCTGGATCTAAATCATCCCTAATTGCGCTCAGAGCTTTCTTCAGTCTATCCAAATATATGATATTTCGTGCTTTTGCAATTGTTCTTCCAAGAACACACACACTGAAAAATCCATTGGACACAAATCAGAGCTGTTGGCAGTACATAGATTTTTGGTCAGATAACTTTCACTATGACATCAATTAAAGCAAACGAAAGATCATACCAGGTGATTTTGCTTCCATGAAAGTACATCTTTCTCTAAAACCTCTTTTTGATAAACTTTTTCACTATTTTTTACGTTTTTTTCGATAAGAACCAGTTGAGTCTTCCCACTGGGGATAATCTCAGCTCAAATCATCAAACGTTTTGGAAACAAAGACTTTGTTGCATTTTTTTTTTAAATTTTCTAGTGTTCTTGATCCAAAAGTTTGCGATGGTTTTGAGAGTTTTTAGCGACTTCAACAATAAAAACTTTCTCATCGGACCACAAAATATCTTAGATGCGCCGCACTTTGAAAAAATCACGAGACTTTTTGCCTTTAAATAATAGATTTTGCTTTCCCTGATCGCTCAAAAACTGCCCGTTGAATATATGAAAATTATTTTATTAAATAATATTTAAGGATTAAAGCATTATAACAACAAAAAAGTGGTTATAATGAAGTAGGTAGTCCATAAAATCTTCTTATTTTTTTTCCGGATACTTAGTAGCCACCTTGTGCATACATACATACATACATAAATCTGTATATATATAAATTGACAAAGCCTTAATTTTGATTTTATTATTCACGTGTAAATAAATATATTTACTTTTATGTCAAAAAATTACGAATGTGTAGTCATAACTTGGATTTTATTTAGAAATAAATTTAAAGCATTTACTCTAATACTTTTTTTTTTTATTTCATAATACTTCTTTTCACAATGTCAACATTCAAATAGTTTTGATACTAAGACTAAACAGCCATTTAAATAGTTCCAGAAATTTCCATTATTTATTAATAATTAAAAGCTAGAATGCCTCCAAAATTAGAGTCTTTCTCTTGGAAATATTTATACTGCAAATGAACTGCAGCATAAAACATATTACAAAGAGAACAACAGCAAGAAACTGTTCTTATAGCCACAGGTTAGATTAATTCAAGACAAAATTCATAAGCTACTAAAAATGCATCAGAAGAGTGCTGATGAAAAACGAGAAAATTCTCGCAAACAACAATAAGATAGGTTTTGTGCAGATGCTCAGTAGGTAGCGGCTAGAAGACAAGTAGAACCTGAAGTACGTGCACAAGTAATGCGTCAAGTACATGCTGAAAGAAAGTTACCAAAAGATGAGATGAAGTTGATGTTCATAGACAAAGCAAGTATTGTGCAGATGCTCAACAGACAGACCTTGAAAAATAAAAAAACTGGGAGAGCTACGCCAATTTTTAATCCAAATTGGTGCTAGGCATCATATATATATATATTTCTGTAACGGTCAGAATCACTTATCACAATCTAAAAGAAAAACAATATTGTAGGTAAGATTTATCGGTTCCTTTCTTCATGTTTATACTTTGTAATTCATGTGATTTTTAAAGTTAGTTTTTAATTGACTGTAAAGTACTTTTATATCTTCTTTCCAATAGTTAATACTAATTTTCTAAAAACGCAAATAGCGAATACAAAAAGGTTCAAAATTTGTTTTTAAATTTTTAAAAATATTTATGTATTTCTGATGAAAAAGCAATACATAATCTACCCAATTCGGAAATTCTTCTATATTTTAAAATTTTTAATACAAGTCTGATATATAAAAATTAATTTTAATCATACTAACTATTTGTAAATTGATAAATAATTTTAATTAATTTTTCACAAGAACTAATTATTTAAAAAATACATTTTAATTGAATGTCAAGCGACTAAATCTAAATTTACTCTATTTATTTAATAAACAAATAAAAGAGATAAAATCACGGCAACAAACTTCTTTTAATCGGAAACAGATGCCGATAGTGCTTTAGCGCTAGTGGATACATTTTCTTTATTAAGTTGCAAAGTTTTGTTTAAAAAAAAAAAAAAAAAAAAAAAAAATATTATGACTATATTTTTTGTCAAAAAGGGACTATTTATCATTTGCAATTATTAAATTCATAAAATATTTATTAAATTCTATATATGTAGTAGCACATTTATGTACAGTCAGAAAGAATAAAATAAAAATAAATAATGCTACCTTTTAACTAATTTCTATGCAGACCGGTGCATAAATATGTGCGGCAACTGCTGATCTATTATTTATAATGTCCAGTTTATAATGATATAATTTGCTTTGGGGGTCGTCTATGCAATAAAACTTGCACCAAATTCATTTTTTTTAAGGAGTAACATCCATTTTTTGATAATTTTTTGGGTTTATTTCGATCGCATCAGCACGGAAAATGATATAATTTATATATTTTAATCAGTTTTGCATACAGCTAAGCTCTCAGAATCTGAGAATGCTAAAAAATGAATATAACAGACAATGATTCCCATCCTTCCTAAAACTTATTAAATTCATATTTAATTTTTTAATGTCTTAGAATGAAATGACCAAAATATATCCTTTTCATATTTTGGTTAAAAAATGAGTTTATTATTATGAAAATTATTAATAAATTCATATTCAAAAACTTATGAATGATGACCTATATTATTTGTTTCACGAATAGTACAGACATTATAAAAAATATAGACTTTCAAATTTACAGCACAATCCTATCATTATTTTTAGAATTATAGTGATATTTCATTTTTTATTGGCATCAGGTAGCCACCCCATGTAATTGTTTATGTCATGTATAACCTTTTGCAAGTAAAAATTATTTTATTATTTTTTTTTCAAGTAAGTATAGATGCATACATAATTTTTAGTTAACATTACTTTCCCCACTAAAAAAGAACTCCTGATATTCTGCAGTTATTTTTAGAGAAAATCTACAGAAAATCTTAAGTTACTTGGCCCAATCTTAAGAAAGTTTACAAAATTTCTTTATAATGTCTTCAAAATTTCTGAAGATATTTTATAGAAAAAGATAAATCTTCAAATTATTTGAAGAGAGTCTTAAGAAAATACAAGAAAGAAAATACATTTTCTTAAGAAAATCTTCGGATTATTTTTAGTGGGGTTATTTTATCATTAAAATTGTAATAATTGTTTGCTAATTATTAACTGAATGAATATGTTTTCTCTGCGAGATATTAATTTAATTTTTTTAAATATATGTCTGAACCCGTAATACTTTTCCGTTTTTAACTCTTTTAATAATTAATTAAAAGCATATAGATATATCTTTTTCCGAACCACTTTAATCTCAGAAATTCGAATATCTAGTCAAAAGTAGTAGGTACTACTATTTAAAATTAAGTTAATGCAAATTTTAGTACGTAGATGACACCCTAAACAAAATTTAAATGCACTGGTAACTAGGCGTTATTAGCAATCGATAAGCACCAGTTACATATTAATCTATAGTGAAATTAAAAATGAGTGACATTTTTCCCCCCTGACTGTACATAGATGGTTAATTTTCTCTCTTCCTTTATCTATCTTTTTTTTTTTTTTTTTTTTTTAAGCATGGTATTTAAAAATTTATCTTAATTTTTAAACAAAGGCGAATATATATAAAATTTTCACATCCACTGTCAAAATAAATGTCTCGATTAAAATGTACACGATTTATACTATTTTATTCACAAAATATCTATCTTTATTCCATTAGTTTATACACAGATGCTTTCAGTCTCAGTGATTATTTCTGTATTACAAATGCACTTCAAACAAATTATCTCTATATAAACCGAAAATAAATATCAACATGCAATTTTCAAATTAGAATCCAGAGATGTAGGCATTTATGTTACGCTTATCACAGCAGCAATTCATCATCATTTATCGTACCAATTATAAATTTGATTTATTTCTCTCTACGGGAGAAGTAATGTTGCAGTTTCAAGATTTTTCGAAACTCTTATCTACCAAGCTAATTGGGAAAGCAGATGGTTGGATTACAATTATCAGCTTTTCATTACTAGATTAGTATTCCCAAGATAAAGTATTGCTTTAAGTTTAGAAAAATGAAATAAATATTAAGAAAATATATTTATAAAATATAAGAATTAATTTAGTGCAGGGAGTACCGGTATTATATTACCCATATATCATGTTCTGTAAAATTGTACTGATGAAACATTAAAGTCACTTTCTTTTTTCTTTCCTTTATTTTACATATAGATATTAAGTTACTTTCATTTGTAAATTTTAAAACAAGTAAGTACAAATAATGCTGTAATTTTTAAAATAAACAAGTCTAATTAGTTTTATAACTAAAATTTTAAAGTTTGACAAATATTAATAACAATTGTTATGTGGAATGACTAAGCTAATTTTAATATGGACATAAAGGGACCATGATGGGAATCGAGCCTGTTTCCTTGGTGTAACGTGCCAATAGTTTGCCGTTGAGTTAACCAGAACTACCCGTTAAATTTACAATTTTATTTTGCATCAAAATATATAGCAATGCAGTGTATGTTAATTCAAAATGAATATGTGGCTAAAATCTCTTATCAATTCGCTTCTTTACGAGACTACTTGAAAGTCATCACATTTTCTTAACCCTTTGCATTATAAAGAAAGTTTACAAAATTTCTTTATAATGTCTTCAAAATTTCTGAAGATATTTTATAGAAAAAGATAAATCTTCAAATTATTTGAAGAGAGTCTTAAGAAAATACAAGAAAGAAAATACATTTTCTTAAGAAAATCTTCGGATTATTTTTAGTGGGGTTATTTTATCATTAAAATTGTAATAATTGTTTGCTAATTATTAACTGAATGAATATGTTTTCTCTGCGAGATATTAATTTAATTTTTTTAAATATATGTCTGAACCCGTAATACTTTTCCGTTTTTAACTCTTTTAATAATTAATTAAAAGCATATAGATATATCTTTTTCCGAACCACTTTAATCTCAGAAATTCGAATATCTAGTCAAAAGTAGTAGGTACTACTATTTAAAATTAAGTTAATGCAAATTTTAGTACGTAGATGACACCCTAAACAAAATTTAAATGCACTGGTAACTAGGCGTTATTAGCAATCGATAAGCACCAGTTACATATTAATCTATAGTGAAATTAAAAATGAGTGACATTTTTCCCCCCTGACTGTACATAGATGGTTAATTTTCTCTCTTCCTTTATCTATCTTTTTTTTTTTTTTTAAGCATGGTATTTAAAAATTTATCTTAATTTTTAAACAAAGGCGAATATATATAAAATTTTCACATCCACTGTCAAAATAAATGTCTCGATTAAAATGTACACGATTTATACTATTTTATTCACAAAATATCTATCTTTATTCCATTAGTTTATACACAGATGCTTTCAGTCTCAGTGATTATTTCTGTATTACAAATGCACTTCAAACAAATTATCTCTATATAAACCGAAAATAAATATCAACATGCAATTTTCAAATTAGAATCCAGAGATGTAGGCATTTATGTTACGCTTATCACAGCAGCAATTCATCATCATTTATCGTACCAATTATAAATTTGATTTATTTCTCTCTACGGGAGAAGTAATGTTGCAGTTTCAAGATTTTTCGAAACTCTTATCTACCAAGCTAATTGGGAAAGCAGATGGTTGGATTACAATTATCAGCTTTTCATTACTAGATTAGTATTCCCAAGATAAAGTATTGCTTTAAGTTTAGAAAAATGAAATAAATATTAAGAAAATATATTTATAAAATATAAGAATTAATTTAGTGCAGGGAGTACCGGTATTATATTACCCATATATCATGTTCTGTAAAATTGTACTGATGAAACATTAAAGTCACTTTCTTTTTTCTTTCCTTTATTTTACATATAGATATTAAGTTACTTTCATTTGTAAATTTTAAAACAAGTAAGTACAAATAATGCTGTAATTTTTAAAATAAACAAGTCTAATTAGTTTTATAACTAAAATTTTAAAGTTTGACAAATATTAATAACAATTGTTATGTGGAATGACTAAGCTAATTTTAATATGGACATAAAGGGACCATGATGGGAATCGAGCCTGTTTCCTTGGTGTAACGTGCCAATAGTTTGCCGTTGAGTTAACCAGAACTACCCGTTAAATTTACAATTTTATTTTGCATCAAAATATATAGCAATTCAGTGTATGTTAATTCAAAATGAATATGTGGCTAAAATCTCTTATCAATTCGCTTCTTTACGAGACTACTTGAAAGTCATCACATTTTCTTAACCCTTTGCCGTTCAGTGTTCCACTACATGGAACACCTAACTTCCCTAGCTTCTCCAACCGTTAAATTCAATTGCAAATGCATAAAAATAGGTTTATTTTTTACTTTGAACTTTCCTTTTCATCCATAGATGGCATCACTATACAAGGCAATCCATGATATTTAGCTGGGATGCGTTATTTTAAATCCTCGTATTTACAAGAAATTTTGTATTTTTTTTTTTTTTTTTTTTTTTTTTTGTGATACAAAAAAGATTGCTTGAAAAAAGATTTCTATGTTATATCGTTGGCTGTACTCTAAATTATTTATTCTGTATTATTTTTTATTTTTTTATACAGGAAACATACAAGGAATCGTTGAATAAAATAAGGTGTTCCATATCCTGGAACACTGTGACACTAGCGCTTTTCATATTATGCAACCGAAAACAATGATGAGAGAAGACATCTGTGTTTACGTACTCTGTTTTCCTCTATTTGGAGGGAATGACGTCAAGCTATCAGTGCTGCGAGGGAGGGTTGGTTGTTTACATAAAAAAAAAAACGCACAAAACTAGTTTTATGTGCAACACCTGCAATGTTGATTTGTACTTCTACCAAAAGAGTGTTACGTGCTTCCAAAAATTTCATGAAGCTAAAAAATAGACTAATTGTAAATATTTTTGCACATAGGATTTGTATATATGTATACTAACTGTAAATATCAAATTATTTCATAAAACATCATATAATCAAGATTTGTTGTTTTTTTTTTTGGGGGGGGGGGAGGGGGGGAATGGGGTGTAGAGTAGCAGGTCTCCCCGTGATGCACCATGGGTTATGCTAAATCTACTACACAGGTATAATACAGTGTTTTTTAATTCATATGCAAAATCTTCTACTCATTTACGCACTTCACTACGATGAGCTCTAGTGGCGCAGTGTTCCCGCTGATGGAACACCCACAGATTCCAAACGGTAAGTACTATCTTTACAAAATTATACCTGTGTTCTCCTTTAGACCTAAATAGATAGCCTACAACTTTTTTTATTGAAATTCCAACTTTAAAGGGTAGTGCGCAGTAAAGGGTTAATGATATTTCCGTATTTTTATTTATATTTTTTTTTTTTTTGGTGATTTTTATAAGAACAACTCTATACACTTGAGTTACATAAGAAAAATTTCATATATCTATAAAATTATGTAAAACATATATTATTAACGCTTTTGCATGAGAAATAAAAAATTATTTTGTAAAAATACTTGCATTTCATCATATATTAAATATTTTTTTTGATCTGTTGTTTCCACTATTGTATGTCAAGTTTTCTAAACCTGTCATTGCATTGGTCTGAAAGCCCCACATATTATAAACAAAAACACGAACAAAAAAATTGCGATATTGATAAAGAAATTTTTATAGCTCCATAAATATACCTAAATTCTTATGCAAATTAAAATAGAAAATTAAAAGAAGCATAACATTTTTATGCTACAACAATAATGCGTTTCAAACTTTATTCTTTACATTTTGGTCCCACACATATCTTTATATGATTAATTAGTATGTGTGTGCATATATATATTTCCAAGAATGATCATTAAAATCGTAATACACATATTTAGTAATCGTCATAGTTGATACATAATTCAAAGGAATTCTTTTATGTAGCCCTGTAACCTACTTAAATGAATCTACTTTTAAATTTCTATACACTGTTGTCTAAACTAACAATGGTGTTAAATTTCGCGTAAAAGAAATGTCGTCCATGGACCTTAATGTCAGGAAATTCTTTTGTGTGTCCCTTTACACGAGCCACAAATATTATACCCACCAAAAACCTTATAGGTTTTTATTCTTAGCAACTCATAAATACTTGATAGCAAATTTGACGCCAAATGAATTGTTGCATTTTGAGTCGGAATTCTTTCGGATAGATCTGTAAATTAAACTCTAATTCTATGTTTTCCTTTCTCTACAAAAAATATGATTTTAAACGTTCTAATAACATAAATTAATATCATTATAATGAATGCAACGTAACGACATTAATACGCTTAAATGAAAATCTGTCCATAGGCTGCAAGAGAATGATATGAGAATGATATGAATATATGCAAGAGAATGGTGTGCCCCTGTAAACGAGACACAAACAATACATACACTAACAAGAACAAAAAATCATGCGGTACGCATTGACTATTAACACGTTCCAAATGTACGTAATTGTTGTATCGTATAACTTTCAATGCTCTTTGTCAACGTAATCACACAACGGACAGACAGTAGTCCTGAAATGCATACAGATAGACTAAATGAATTCTTAATCATTCTTAAACATTGTTGAAAAGTGTTAAAAAGGTGTAACACAAAAGGAAACGCAGCCGTTAAATTTTGATTGAAGCCCTTAATGTACCTGAATATTTTAGTGTAGCCCTGTAAATTTGAAGGCTACAAAAATCATATTCAATGCAAAATATTATTTCAGCATATAAATGTCAGTTTCTTTATGATTTTTACAGTAGAAAGTTCTTTATATGTAATTTATAAAAATGTCTGTCCTAAAATGCATTGGGTAGATTTTTGGGTGTCCATGTACATAAACCAGTTGCACAGGACCTATTAATACCATTTGAAATAGGGAACATTCCATAGTGAATTTGCATAACATATATAATTTTGTAAAAAATCTGAAAATATTTATGGACGCTAAGGGCAAGGAGACGGGCAGATAGACAGATGGACAGTCGGACAGATAGATACACAAATTGAAATCATATTCACACTTAAAAAATATTAAAAGTGTTAAATCGCTTAATGTAAACGAAAATGCAATTTCAGCAAATTTCCAATACGAGCCTTTAATGTAACTGAATATTTTTGTGTAGCCCTGTAAATAATACTATATTCTGTAGAAAGCATACTTTTGTGCATATGAATAACATATTTCAACTTTATTAAGACTTATTCAAAATAAAGTTACAAAAATTTTATTTGCAGAAATGCCTCTCATAGAACGAATGCTTTAAAATACTTTCGGGTGTCCCTGTACTCAAACCAGTGGCGGTATTTACTCCATTTCCTATAGCAAACATGCGATAGTGAACTTGAATAACATATTTGAATTTCATTGAAATTTGTCTAAAATAAAGGAATTAAAACATAGTTCATAAAAGTACCTGTCATAGAACACAATGCTTTGGAATTCTTTTGGGTATCCCTGTACACAAGCCACTAGAGATATTCACTCCATTTTCTATAGGAACATTCGATAGTGAACTTGAATAATATAAGTTTCAGGAAATTCCATGAATATTTACAAGAGTTAGAACGCAGATAGGACACGGACGGACAGACAGACAAACTGAAGTCGTTAACAATTTTCAACCTTATTGGAAAGTGTTAAAAACATTTAGAAAGTGATAAAAACGATTAATATACACGAAAATGCAATTCCAGCAAATTTCTGATAATATTCATTAATGTAATTGAATATTTTTGTGTTGCCCTGTAATTCCAATGCTAATCATACTGTATTGTATGGAAAGTGTTATTTTGTGCATATGAATAATATATTTTAATTTTATAAAGGTTTGTGCAAAGTAAAATTCTTCAAATTTGGTTTATAGAAATACCTCTCATAGAACGCAGTACTTAGGAAAAATTTCGGGTGTCCCTGTATACAAACCAGTGATGGTATTTATTCCATTTTCAAAAAGGAACATCCAATAGTGGACTTTAACAACATATTTTAATTTTATTAAGAAATGTATAAAGTAACGGTATTAAAATTTGGTTTATAAAAATACCTCTCATAGGACACAATGCTTTTGAGTACTTTCGGATATCCATGCACACAAACCGGTAAAGGTGTTCACTCCATTTTCAATAGGGAACATCAGATAGTAAACTTGAATAACACATATCAGTTTCAAGAAATTCCATGAATATTTAAGGGAGTTAAAGTGCGGACAGACAGACAGACAGAAAAACCGAAGTCATTAACGCTTTACAACCTTGTTGGAAAGTGTTAATAAAAATTGTACATTTAATTCTAGGCAGCTCATAACTATATGTACCCAATTTGACATTATTTGAATGAATGCATAACTTTATTCGAATTCTTTTGCGTGATCCTGTAGATTACTTATTAATTCCATTCACACCTTCCTCAACATAAAACAGAATTTTAAGCATGCTAGTCTGTGTTAAATCCATTAGTTTCAATGCAGTCTAAGAATGTTAAAATGCGTTGAAACGAAATGCTGTCCATAGTTCGTAATAATAAGAAATACTTTCATGTTCAGTGAACACGAACGATTAGCGAAACCCCCAAAAATATACAACTAATTCTGTGTGACTGATGAATGTGTGTACCAATTTGCAATTCAGTCGGATAATTTTTCCGGCCACTGTCGCGGTACATACAAAATCCATCCATCGGCCACAATGATACGTAATATTTTAATGTGTTCCTGTACACGAACCACAAACAACAACTAGTACGTTGTGGCCACAACATGACTTTCTTTTATATTTTCCTATACAAATTCACTCAGTAAAAATAATTTATTAAAATTATTATTTAAAAAAATTATCTTCCATGATAATGCAGACGATTTCCATATTAGAGAAGTAGTATAACACTAAATAAAAAAAAAAAAAAAAAAAAAAAAAAAATGTCAATTTTATTGCCAATATTAATTTTTTTTTTTTTTTTTTTTTTGTTAAAAATGAAAAAAATCGATAACTTCATTTTAAATTGTCGCAGATTTATGGTTCAGCCATTCGTTTTAAAGGTACTGGCGAGATCTTTTGAAAGATACTCATCATGAAAATTTACTCCCCTCGAGGGGGAACGAGGCTCCTACACATTCAAAAAAATTTTCCCAGTTGACTATCTCTATTATAAATAATTCTGGTAAACTGCATAATGATTATTAAAAAATAATTTACTTTATGCACATTTATACACAATTTTGTCCTATACCACCATGTTAAAAAATTAGAAAAAGCGGGATGGCAACGCAACCTGTAAGACAACGTTTACCAAAAGTTGATAGACACTAACTTATGTCAAGGTGCAACTACATACCAATTTGTATGAAATTCTGTGCAGTAGTTCCTGAGATACAGTTGCCACAAAATTTTGTCACACACATACAGACTGACAGACAGACAAACATTTTCTAAAAATGGTCAAATCGTGTTCTACAGCTCTCAAAACGTATAAATCCATCAAAAACCCGAGGTCGAAAATTTTTACGAATCCAATACTTTCTTCTATTGAATACAGAAGAAAGTAAAAATACCAAAAAAATATATAGAAATATACAGCTGATTCTGTATAACTCAAAAAAACATGTACTCATTTGGAAGTGATTCGGGTGATTTTTGAGTCCGTTATCACGGTATACACAGATACAAACACCAAAATTATTTCAGTCTCACTGGGATGTTCTCCACTAACATTTCGGCAATAATAATATTTAATACATATGAGGAAAAAGAATAATCATTGTATGAAGTTAACGTACGATTTGAATGATATTAAAATAGATAATACGGCAAAAATTCCGTTACATGCGTGATAATGAAAGAAATTGTAAGAGATTAGGATATATTGTGTGTTTAAGTGAGTAAATAAATAATTTTAATGATATTTTCAAGTGTTTCTTAGTTTTCCTTGGTGGTTAAACTAGGACTTTGTCGTCTCCTCTGAATAAGCAATATTTCGTATGCGTGAATAAGCCTAATTATTGTATGAAGTAAAATTAGGATTTTAGTGTTATTAAAATGATTTACAGTGACTCTAATTAGTGAAAAGTTTGGTCGGCTGTTAAAATATGTTGTCAGTAGCCTGCTTCAGACGACGGCGATGTGATCGATATATAATTATATTTATGTGACTAATTTTAATAGTTCAGTAATTTAAATATTTTAACTTAAATATTACTTGTTAATGATTTTAATGTAAATTACGTTTCTCAAATCTTTCTGTAGTTGTAATTAATTTTGTAATATCCATATTATTTAGTCAATATTTAAAGTAAAAAAAAAAAGCGTAAAACTTTAATACTAGAATGCCTATACAAGCGTTTGCTTGCATATGGTAAAATAAGTATGTGCCATTACATAAAAATTTTTTCTAGCGCTTCCAATGATAAAAATGAAACACTTTAGCCTAATTTGAAAATTATAAGAAATAATATGCGTTTGAAAGTCATATACATGAGTTCAGAACAGTAAAATGCAAAATGTGTATTTATAAAAGAATAGTTAAAATTAAAAACTACCGAAAGTTTAAAATTTGTAATGACTTCAAGTGTAACTACACTACAAGATAGTTCCGGTGTGCTGAAAACTTTTTGTGTGTCAACGTTTTCTACAGAACTTGCTGTGTAACCCTAGTGTGACGCCAAGTGATCTTAAACGACTCATGATATTTACAAGACTTATTTTTTAACTGTAACTGTATTGAACTTCTTCAGTATATAATGCTGTCTACTCTGATGTTAATTAACAACACCTGAAGATGCTATTTTAATAATAGCGAAAAGCTTTGTGTTTGATTTTAATAAAGAAATTTTATATACGTGTTTTAAAAGTGATTTTATACTGTTTTTTATAAAAGAATGCTGATCTAAGTTTTTTTATATTCATTAACACAATATTTATATAAAATTTTTTATATTATATTTATATGTAACACAGTTAAACTTAGAGGGGTGTTGGTCGCTTTGTAAGCAAATGGCTGATCGTAGAGATACAGATTTTCGACCTCTCATGATGCATTTTGGAGCTCGACTTTCAAAATGTTCATTAGTTTTATTATTATTATTATTATTATTATTAACATTAATTAAACTTTTTGCAGTAAACATTGCTTGGTGCTGCCATATGTTGTCGTAGAATAAAGATGATAATTTATCCGAGAAATGGATTTTTTTTTTTTTTTTAAATATAGAAATTGAATTAAAATATGGAGCTTAAGCTTTCTTTTAATATCTCTTCTTTCTTTCTTTCTTTTCCTTTCTTTTAATAATTTAAATTTAGTGACTAGTGAAGCAGGTCAAGGACTGCTAGTTTACAATAAATCGTTTTCTAAATCCTTTTTTCATTGTTGCTTTTTAGACATATTTGACAAATCAACCTTGTAAAAAAATCTTTGTATATTTTTATCTTTTGATAGGCTATATATAACATCTTTAAAAATTATCTTAAAATTTTTATCTTTTTGAGTTCTAGTTCTACAAATAAAATCCTTAAAAATTACCTTTGATTTTGTAAATTATGAACATTTTGGGCAGCTTGTTACAAAAAAATTCAAACTTTATATTCATAGGGTTAAAAAAAAAAAAAAAAAAAAAAAAACGATTTTAAAAATAACGCAGACGATTGAAGTAAAATAATAAATTTTAGAAAATGAAAAATTAATTAATTAATTAATTAATTTAATAAATAAAATAAAAAAAAAATCTTAATTTAAAAAATTCGAAATTCGAAAATTTTTTGAGGAGGAGCAACAAAATTATACCTCTGGGGGTTACCGAAGCGGGAGAAACATCCCTTCCGTGGAGGATTAAAATTGTGATGGCATGTCTCCGGACTAGAGAGCTTCCAAAGAGAGAGACAACAAATAATGGAATTACGCTACGGCGCATGCTCGAAGCAGACATTTTTTGTACCAAACTGGGTTTGAAAAATTCGAACTATTCTCAGTCGAATATCAACAGCAAAAGATTTACAGATATCATTGTTTTTTGTTATAATCCTTTATTTTAGCTATAGTTTCGAGCACAGTGCTTTAAAGCCATCAAAAACACATTTAAAGGAGGATTTTTGTCAAAAAAATTTCTAAGCCAATGAGAAGCTTACTCGCTATTGTCGCCTCTCTCCTTGTAGGATCTCTTCTCAGGACCACCTCTAGGGGTGAGTCCCAGACCGTCGCCAATTGCCCGTGCAGCACTAGTGCGAAGTAAAACCCAACAATCAACCAACGAGTCAACCTCGAGGAGGTGCACACCTGCATAGTCTACTAATTATAGTGTACAGCACTCAGGGATAGTATAGCTATTGATTAGTGAAAAAAAAAAAAATCGGTTTAGTAGTTCGAGAGATTACCCTCCACATGCGAACATTTCCTCTTTATATATTCGTATAGACTACGGCCCGAGATTGGTCATTTTTACTTTCTTGGATACGTAAAAATTTTCGACTTCGGGTTTTTGATGGATTTACATGTTTTCAGAGCTGTAGAACACGATTTGATCATTTTTAGAAAACGTCTGCCTGACTGTTTGTCTGTGTGTGTGTGAGAGAGACGAAATTTTGTGGCAACTGTATCTCAGGTACTACTGCACAGTTCATACAAATTAGTATGCAGTTACACATTGACATAGTATATTAGTGCCTATCAACTTTTGGTAAAAATTTTCCAACAGCTTGTGTTGCCATTCCGCTTTTTCTAAATTTTTAACATGGTGACAATTTTTAACATAGGACAAAATTTTGTATAAATGTGCATAAAGAGAATTATTTTTTAATAATCATTATGAAATTTAAAATGATTATTTGTAATAGAGATAGTCAACTGTGAAAAAAAAATGTGTATATAGGGGCCTCGCCTCCCTGCTGGAGCGGAAGTCCCCCTTCGAGGAAAGTAAATTTTCATGATGGGTATCTTTCAAAAGAGCTCGCCAATAGTTTTAAAATGAATGTTTGAACCATCGATCTGCGATAATTTAAAATAATGTTATCGATTTTTTTCATTTTTAACAAAAAAAAAAAAAAAAAAAAAAAAAAAATGTGATATTGAGAATAAAAATGACATTTTTTGATATTTAGTGTTATACTACTTCCTTAATATGGAAATCGTCTGCCTTTTCATGGAAGATATCTTTTTTAAATAATAATTTTAATAAATTATTTTTACTGAGTGAATTTGTATATGAAAATATAGAAGAAAGTCATGTGGTGGCCACAACATACTAGTTTTTATTTATTTATTTAATATTTTTTTAGAAGGTTTTTATATGAAATTGACTTTGTCATCGTGTCTTCGTGTCACGCTAATAAAAAAGGCGCCTCCATTTTAACGTAAATATGAGCTGTTCAGCTTGTCGCTCCGTGGCTTAGCTGGTAAGAGCGTCATGTTAATAACGCTGTGGGCGAGAGTTCGATACCCGAAGGTCCGCCGTGTTAATTTTTGCAGATAATTGGTAGAAAAAGTTGTCAATTGATAACAGAAAATTTTTCGTTGACTACACAATATCTTAAGAATTTTTGAAGAGTTTTTTAAGAAGTTTTTTCTTTTTTTAGATATTAGAAAACACAAAATATTTTAGGAATTAAAAAAGCTCAAAATAAAAAGTTTCAAATAAAAAATACATAAATTAATATTTTTAGAAGCTTTATATATATATATATATTATATTATTATATGAAATTGAATTCGTCATCGCGTTTCCTGTCACGCTAGATAACAAGACACTCTTAAAAAAAAAAAAAAAAAAAAAAAAAAAAAAATGTAAGCAATTTATTGTATCTCTTAATGGTTCAATTGGTTACAGCGTCATGTTATTTTTACAAATAATTAATAGAAAAGGTGACAGTTGATAAAAGGAAATATTTCGTTGTGTACACATTATCCTAATAATTGTTGAAGAATTTTTTTAAATAGCTTTTTATCTAGTTACTAAAAAGCACAAAATAAAAATTTAAGTAAAAATAAATAAATAAATAAATTTTTAGAAACTTTTTATTGAAATTGGATTTCGTTATCGCTTCTTCTCGTCACGCTAATAAATAAGGCACCTCAACTTTAAAGTAAATGTCAGCAGGCCTTATTGTCGCTCATTGGCTCAGTTGGTTAGAGCGTCAAGTTGGTAATGCGATGGGGTGAGTTCCATTCCCCAAAGGATCGGTGTGTTAAATTTTGCAGACAATTAATAGAAAATGTGTCAGTTGATAAAAGAAAATTTTTCATTGTCTACACAGTATTCTAAGAATTTTTGAAGAGTTTTTATTTTTTTAAGGAGCTTTTTTTTAGGTACTAAAAAGTAGACAAGTTAAGTAAAAAAAAATTCTTTTAGAAGCTTTTTATTGAAATTGAATTTTTATCGTCGTGTCTTTGTGTCATTCTGAAAAAGGAGGCGACTCCACTTTCATGTAAATTTAAACAGCCTTTTTTCGTCGCACGTTAGCGCATTTGGTTAGAGCGTCATGGTGATAACGCGATGCTCGTAGGTTCAATCCTCGCAAGCCGATGTGTTACTTTTTTGCTGATAATTAATAGAAACGATGCCAATTGATAAAAGAACATCTTTCATTGTCTACACAGTATCCTAAGGAATTTTGATAGTCCTTTTAAGAAGCTTTTTTGAGTTACTAAAACGCACAAAATAAAAATTTCAGTAAAAACATAAATAAAAAAAATTAATTAATTAATTAATTAAAATAACACTGAAGGTTTTTTATTATTGTGGAGCCCTAAAAAGTCTAAAATAAAAATTTATTCTAGCAGAGAGATGATATAAAAATCATAAAAGTTTCAACAACAAGAAAATTAAAAAAAAATATAGAGAGATATTTCACTTTTGCAAAAGATGAAAAATTTTTAATATTCCAAATATTTTAAAAAACATTCGAGAACAATATTCCTTTTGTATAAGTATTTGTTAGATTTTTCTAGAATGTTCTATGATTTTTATTGACAGTTCTTAGACTTTTTGTTAGAGCGTCCTGCTGATAACGCGATGGTCCCTGAATCGGTCCTCAAAATACAATATAGTACTTTTTTGCAGATAAATAACAGAAAAAAAATTGTCAATTGATAAAAGAAAATCTTCCGTTGTCTACACAATATCCTAAGAAATTTTAAGAAGCATTTTCCTTTTTTGTAACTAAAAAGCACAAAATAAATTTTAAGTAAAAAATCATTTTTTAAAGTTAGAAGCTTTTTATTGTGAAGCCCTAAAAAGCATAAAATAAAATTTGTTCTGGCAAAGACATGCTACAAAAAATAGAAGTTTCAATACTAAGAAAGTTTTAGAGAAAAATATAGGTACTTTCCTTATGAAAAAGATGAAAAGTTTTTAATGTTCAAAATATTTTAAAAATCTTTCGAGACTTTTGGAATTTGTGGCCTAACGAATGATTATGCAAAAACTAATAACTAAGAATATTGGTCTCGAAAGCTTTTTAAAATATTTTGAACATTAAAAACTTTTAATCTTTTTCATAAGGAAAGTACCTATATTTTTCTCTTAAACTTTCTTAGTATTGAAACTTCCATTCTTTGTAGCATGTCTTTGCCAGAACAAATTTTATTTTATGCTTTTTAGGGCTTCACAATAAAAAGCTTCTAACTTTAAAAAATGATTTTTTACTTAAAATTTATTTATCATTCAGCAACGCATTCAAAAGAATTTGCGATAGCAACTGTTCATTTAAAAAACTTTTGGTAGATGCCGAAAAGAGAAAATGTTTTCTGATTTCGATAAAGGCCAAATTTTAGCTTGTAATATAACAATGAATGTGCCTTTCACTAAACTGTTGATAACATAAATTTCTGGAAGACTGTCGACTTTTATTTCCTTACAAAAACCGACTTCATACGGTATTCAAAGATCTGAAAAACAAATAAAGTAGTTTGAAATTATTTTCACTGATAAGAAGTTTAATTTGAATGGTCTCGAAGGTATATGTTTATATTAGCCTGATCTTCCAAAAGAAAAAGGCGCATTTTCGAATCCTTAACAATGAGATCAATTATGAGACAAAGGAATTTTGTTTGGCGGAGGAAAAAAATAGCTCAAAATGTACTGTTAATCATCTGTAAGGTGTTTGTTTCAAGAAGCTCCTCTTTCTCTTGTTACTATCACTGTTTTCGTTCTAAACACATTCTTGTCTGTCTGCTAATAAATTTCTTGTAAAGTCCTTTGCTGGTTGGTCGCACTAATGCTGCGCAGTGGGCAATTGACAACGGTCTGGGACAAAAATCCTTGGAGTTAATTAACGTTAACGACATTCCTGTGTTTAACAAATCCATTTAGGCCATTCTCCTGACATTAATCTCATAGCGCCCACTATCGACACATTTTTTTTTTCTTTCGACAAAGTTCTATTGCCTCACGATTTTTCTGGTAAAACATAACGTCATTCTGACCACTATTAGTTTTATAGTTAGAGAGTTTTGATTCCGCAAATTTAACTATAATCACCCCGTATCACTTCGTGCTACAAAAATCACGAAAAGCGGTTTCAAGAGCAATGAGATTCCCATACTCGATTGGTCGGCTAATACTCCGGATCTAAATTTGATAGAGAATGTTCGGGGTATCATAGGGAGCAACATCGGCTAAAATAATGGTCAAACTTTCAATATAGCATTAAAAAATTTCACAATACTACACTAAAGAACTTGTACAATCAATATTTAAATCTGAGAAACTTCTTTACACACCATCGAAATCAAATTAACTTTATACCGCAGACTTTAAAGAAATTATTAGGCACAGAATGAGGCTTAGCATTTTTAATACTTCCCCAAAATTTTAGAAAAATCTGTATCTATTTTTTATTTTAGTTCTATAGTATATAAAGTTAATATGCAATTCGTGATATTGCAGCAATATAAATTGTTTTTAAAACATTTATTTTACGTCTATATTGAATACTTAGTTTCAGATATATATATGTACACTACTGGCCATTAAAATTGCTACACGAAGAAGGAATAATAATAACGGAATGAAATTTATTGGACACATACATTATAGTAGGAAGAACAATTGATTAAAATTTCAGGAAATTTGGAGTAATATTTACTGAGAAAACAGTACATAAAGCAGCGACTTCTGTGAGCAATAATAGCACTTATTTGCCTAGACATTGAATCGAACAGCGATTTGATGACATGTACGGTTAGAGCACTTCATGATGTTTTAACACGATGCCACAATTCATCGATCGAAGTTACTGGTGAGTGGTGGGGGGCCAGTCACTTTTCAACGATTAAACAGTCATTTTCATTGGTGCGAGATCAGGAGAACACGCTTGCCAGAGGAACAGTCGATAACATTCTGTATGAAAGAAGGTCCAAACAATACAAACAACTTGCGGTCGTGCATTATCTTGCTTAAATGTTGCGCTTCGGAGGCCTTGAATATAGGACAGAGCGATGAGTCTTAACTCGTCAGAAATGTTATGGCTGGTATTTAGAGTGACCAGAATGAAAACAAGAGGTGATCGGGATGTGCATCCAATGGTACTACATACCATCAATCCAGGTGGTGACCCAGTATGCGGCTACCAAAATTCTGTTTACCCTCAAAACTGCATCATTGATATGGGCGCAATTAATGTGAGATCAACGATGAACCTGGACGCTGGAATGGCGCTGTCTGGAATGGAACCTGGACGCAAGAACTAAGTCACCTTTCAGACAAATCACAATCCTGTTTACAGCATGAAGATTGCCTTATCCGTACTTAACGGCATTATGAATAATGCACATTGCCAGCTGGGATTCGACATCATTATATTGTCCATCATTCCCAATGATGTTATGGGTTCCCATTGGATACACGTTTCGATTACTTCTTGTTCGTATTCCTGGCACTCTGAACAGTGGCCATTAAATTTCTGATGGGTTAAGACCCGCCCCTCTGCCCTGTATTCGAGGCGTCCGTAGCGCAAAAATTAAGTAAGATAATGTACGACCGCAAGTTGTTTGTATTGTTCGGACCTTCTTTGATACAGAATGCTATCGACTGTTGCTCTGGCAAGCGCGTTCTCCTGATCTCGCACCAATGAAAATGACTGTTTAATCGCTGAAAAGCGACTGGCCCCCCACCACTCACCAGAACTTCGATCGATGAATTGTGGCATCGTGTTAAAACTTCATGAAGTGCTCTAACCGTACATGTCATCCAACTCCACTGACGCCCTCACTGCTGTTACGGGCATTCCCCACGTCCATCTTCAGCTTCAACAGACATACTTAAAAACAAACATTCTTCAATTAAAAAATATTTCTTTGGCAAAAACCCTTTTTCCAAACACAGAAATACAACCCACAGTCAATAGTTGGAATATTCATCCCGGCAAAGATGTTGCTTCACAAATAGTAAATTGTAACAAAAATAGCTTTTCCCCTTCTGCTCCTGTGGCTATCGACACTCATGGCTCCAAAACGGACCACGGTGTGGGTGCGGCCTTTTGTGTGATGACCGATGGTTCGGTTGTCCATCAGTGGGCGGACAGACTGGCCAACTATAACTCTGTTTTCCAAGCGGAATTATTCGCGATCCAAATGGCCATAGACTGGGTTATTGCTAATATTAATAACTATCCCTTCCATAATATTTTCAGTGACAGTCTGTCAGGTCTTCTAGCCATTGCTCGCCACAGCAGTAAACACCCACAGGTTATCTCAATTAAATCAAAACTTATTAATCTGGCTAAACATCTTTCCCAGGCACATGTTTCTGCCCACAAGGGAGTTCTCGGCAATGAACTTGCTGATTCAGTGGCCAAGGCAGCCACCGAAAACAATTCAATAGATTTTTCACTCTCTGCCCCTCCCTCATACGTTAAACAAGTATTAAAACAACAATTACTTAGAGATTGGCAGGAACTGTGGGATACTTCTCCAAAAGGGAAGATACACCTTTAATTTCATCCCACTCGTGAACTTAAATTCTTGGTGTCTTCCGACGCTCTCCTCTGTGTCCTTGCGGGGAGGAGGGAACTCCTAATCACTATTATTACTACTGCAGTTTAACTTCTGCCTTCCACTTAAGAAATCCCACTCCCAAGCCAGCCGATTGGCTGTTTAATATCCTCAATAGAAAAAGCCTGCTTTCTAAACTAAATAATATATTTCAATTTCTTATGAATATGACTAATCTCACAGATTAATCTCACATCTGCTTGCTCTTGCTTTAAGCCACTTGCTCTGCCTTGCTCTGCTTGCTCTTATCTTTAAGCCACTTGTCACTTTTCTACCAGCATAGAACATGCCGCTCCTTGTCGCGTGGGAGACCTGTCTCTAGCGGCTTTTGTAATTTTTTTTTTTTTTTTTAAAGAATTTAAATAAACTCCGGAAGAGGGGCCTAGCATAGCTGGAATCGCTCGACACTGCTCCTAGAGCGGTGAGCGGCACCTCTTCCCTGTTAAATCGCTGTTCGATTCAATGCCTAGGCAGATAAGTTCTGTTATTACTCACAGAGGTCGCTGCTTTATGTACTGTTTTCTGAGTACATATTACTCCAAATTTCCTGAAATTTTAATCAATTGTTCTTCTTACTATAATGTATGTGTCCAACAAATTTCATCCCGTTATTATTATTCCTTCTTGGTGTAGCAAATTTAATGGCCAGTAGTATATATATTTTAAGGTAAATTAATAAAACTATATGAAATTTCAGTAAAAAGAAAAAAAATATATTGTTCCAATCATTTTGCACCCAGCTATACATTGTTTTCAATTTATACCTGTTCATATGTACTGATTTTATTCCAGATCTGCCACTCTCTTAACTTAAAACATAACTTCTACTGTCATTTACCGTCCAAATATCGGGTATAGCAGCTAGTAAAGATAAAAAATATACATTTTTGCCTGATTTCAGTTTAAAATATATATATATATATATATATATACATATTAAATTATTTAATTCCTTTACAATACTCAGCAAATATATATATATATATATATATATTGTTTAAAATACTGTCTTAATTGTTTATTTTCTCATTGCTTGTTTGTATCATATGATTTGAGTTCCATGTCTTTTTTACGCACCGGCAAAATGATTAAAATTGCAATTAACACTCTAGGAGTAAATTTATGATTAGACGGATGTTAAATTAAACAAAAAATCAATAAATAATGTTTCAATAAATCACAATCTGTTTCCGCAGGTTTTTCAAATATGTTGTAATTTCATTCTTATTGGTCTATGGGATTTCAGTTATCTTATATCTGCTGCTTGGCTTTTACTACCATTATTAATTATTGATTCATATATATATTTATTTATTTACGTTTCCATCGAAAAAAGAAAAAAAGAAAATTTCAGGGTTAAATGACGTTACGGATAATTTTGGAAAGAGACTCCAAATCATGTGACTCTAAACCACGTGATTTTATTATTTTTTTTATTATTTTATTATTATTATTTATTTTATTTTATTATTATTACTTTTTATTATTTATTTATTTATTTAGTTAGTTAGTTAGTTATTAAGTAACTATTCATCGATAAGAACTAATCCATTGGCAACTAAAATTTTACTTTTGCTTATAATATTTAAAAAAAAATAATAATAATCGTCTTCTTGAACAGAAAAAAATTGCGCCGTTCAAAAATGTCGAAATTAATGTTTTGTAACCGTAACTGTGAAGACATTATTGTTTTAAATCCTGTGAATCTTGAGGTCATACCGTCCAACGAGCCGCCCAGGCGGCATAGTGGTTAGCGTCCCTGTCTTCTATACAGTTGAGCCCTGGTTCAAATCCCGGATAAGGCATGGATGTATTGTCCTTGTTTTTGTGTTTCATGTTTCTGTTCTTGTTCTAATAAAAACTTATATACCTTTGTGGTGGTCTTCTGTGAATTTCTGTATAATATGGAGCAATTGAGACGAAAGTCATTGTAACTATGGGTCTCAATAAATGTCAAATACAACAACAACAACCGTCCAACGAGATGTATAAAGTAGAGTGCTGTTTCAATGGATGAAGGATTGGCTTTCCGTTGTTCAAAATGAGAATCAGTAGGCGGCTAATTTGGCTCTTTATCGTTATTTTGGCGATTTAAAATTTCAGTTCGGCACATTATCATTATTATTAGGTAACACGAGAGTCCTATGATCGAAATAAATTGTTTTTAAAATAATTTTTCACATATTTAACATTATAACAAATAATAAAATACTGTTTCTTTCATCATTTCCCAACAGCGTTTATAAAAGGTTATAAAGAAAAAAATAAACTTTTAAAAAAGCTAAATTTAGCAACAATTAATAATTTATCAACTATTTTTAAATATTTTGTCAGTTAAATTTTGACTACACGAAATAAAAAAGAAGTAAATTAAAACAAAAATGATAAAAAAAAAAAAAAAGTTAAATTACGTAAGTAAACAAAAACATTGTCGGTTATCTCCAAGCAGTTGCCATAGAAATTCATTGATAATAAATTGTAACCAAGGAAACAAACGACTACGCAGGTGCAAGGGGAGCATCTCACATGACTCATCTTGCACCTCCTCAGAAGTTACCATTTATCACTCTACTTTGTATATCTCGTTGATGCTGTCAAGTAACAATATCAGACATTTCATTTTGATTTGCTGGGGGTATAGGCATGTATGAGTTCATATACAAGCAAAGTTTTTTTTAATAATCATCCTGAATGTATCGGCCCCTTACTTCAGCAAATCTCTATTCCATTTGGCTAATACGTTGTAGCGCCAGCTCGGAAATCAAAAAACACCAACTGCAAATTTTCAGAAATTGTTCGTCTATGCTTGCAAGTTTTACGCATTTTTACTTCGATCACATCAACCATTTGTAGAGTTCACAACAAGTAGTGTTGCTGCTATTTTCTGTTTAACGTTGGCCCAACATACTTTTATGGAAGGAGTTATAACAATGATTTCGACTACCTTCAGAAATGAGTACCACGTAATTTAAAACTGATCTTTTGCAATTGTTAAATTGGAGAATGATTAAAAAGTTTTTTTGCCCTCATCTACAAAAGATTTATTTCTATCTCTAATAAAAATTAAGTTATTTAAAAAGTTAAAAAATTAATGTTAAAGTAAATTAATGTAAAAAATTATTTTATAATTTGTAACTAAAGAATTACTTTTAGGGAACGACAAAACAAGGTTCAACAATGAATATTTTTTTGTACGAATAGTTTAAGAAATCCTTCCCTCCAGTTAAAACACGAGAATCAAAAATATCGATTTTTTTTTTTTTTTTTTTTTTTTGAGGGAAACACTAAAAAACATAGAATCTAGTTCGTTCAGACTTATTGAATGAAAACAAATCTTTGCAAATCTAAGATGCGAAAAGAGGTATGATTTGAATAACTAAAAAATCTCAATCTGTGAAAATGTGCTAATTTTTTTTAACCAAAAACATTTATATTTAGTAACACTGATTTAAAATAATGCATTTCTTAAAAAAAAAAAAAAAAAAAAGAAGCACTTTCAAGAATTTTTTTCTTTTTGCTTTCTTCTGTTAAATTCCTTTTTAGCGAATGTTATATTTTTACATATAAAACCATGATCTATAGAGACTTAAATTTATAAAAGAATTTTCAAATTCGAATTATTAGCTGCCGTGTTAAAGTTCAGTTATTAATAATTATGAAAAAACAATTAATGAAGAGTAGCTTACATAAATTACCTTCGAAGCAAAATAAATATCTATAAAAACATAAGTAAACTAAAAAAAAACTTTGTTATTTAAATTTAACTCTCAGTACCTATAAGTTTATACTTAGTTAGACTTTGTTGGACGGTAGGAAGCCGCTCACCACTATACAGCAATTTGGAGCGATTTTAACCACCCCAGCGGCCATTTCGACAGAATACGGAGGGAAATCATAGCCTTTGCAAAATGCGGTGGCTGGGGAAATGGTTAAGCCCCCCCCTCCCCGTAATTTATTATGAAAAAAAATAAAAAAAATAATATGGTATTTATTCTTACGAATCTTGTCAGCTAAGATTGTCAACAGTTCTGTTGGTCTTTCCTAGTCTATGAATGTATGTAAAAACCTAAGGCTGAGTCTAAAGTTAAAATTCACATTAGATATGATCTAACATGTGAGATCACGATGAGATGCAATCTAAAATTCTCCTTCATCTAGATATTGACATAATTTTTAAGAGAATGCAAATTATATCTCATTCTCTTTTTTAGTGGTGCTACATCATTTTAATGTAACCCAAAAAATTTTGATTAAATATACATAGAATAGAATACCTCTAAATGTGGTAGATTATTTGGCTTAAAACTACGTTCGTACCAGGAGTATTTACTTGAACAATAAATTCCTTACATCCATAGTGGTCAATTTTTACAATTTAAAAATAAGGATAATCAACCACTAAAATTTTAGAGAAACTACTTATATCACTTTTCGGATATTTAAGATCTCGAAGTTTACTATTACAAAATTTTGGTGTAAAGTCTTTCCGAAAATCGGGAAAATTCAGTAGCTATGCTTACATCTAACTATGTTTAACTATATTTTCTATTTTTTTTTTCTATGATATTTAGATTATTTACTCTGTATTATTATTCCTTTTACATCAATAAACGATATTCCTGTGACAGAAATTATACAAGTTATATAGCCAATAAGTTAGCCAATGGCCAAGGAAGGGGGAAGAAAATTCCATTTTAACATAAAAAAAATAAATGTTTTTTATTAGTAAAGTCTATATCTAGAAAACCTCAGGAGGGTAAAGGATAATTTCTAGTTGGAATATTTTAATTTTTCTTTGTGACTGTATAAAAAATTGTTGGAGTTATGAGTTTGACATATTTCTGTAAAAATAGGTAAATTCTTTCCTTAATACTGCAAAAGTGATCATTAATTAATTCTAAAAACTGTCATTAATAGCTCTTTTTTAGAAATTAAAAAATATCTTTATTAAGAAATTATATTTTACTTGGTCATCTAATGATAAATTACCACATCGTTTTAAGTTAATAAAATGATATTTCATTTAGCATTACTCTTCCTAGAAAAGTCACATAGGATATGAAAAATGTTGTAGAAACAGTAAAAAAAAAAAAAAAAAAAAAAAAAAAAAAAAAAAAAATACTAAACTTTCAAACTCATAATATTTCTTATCTTGAATTAAAAAAAAGTATAGTGTTTTTTTTTTTTATTACGTTAACGAACCTATCGCATAAATATTGCATAAATAAAATATTTTTCTCGCACCACGTCATGCATTAATGCAAGAAATTGTCATCTTTCAGTTTATTATTAATAATAACGATAATTTTAGAAAAACAATTAACATTAAGGAAATATTATTGACGTATAAAAATATTTAACATTTAATGAAATACAAATTCAAAAACTAGTATGTTTTGGCCACCACAAAACGTTCTTCTATATTCTCCTACTAAAATTTCCTCAGTTTAAATAATTTAAAAAAACTACTATTTATTAAAATTATCTACCATGAAGAATGCAGACGATTTTCATGTTAGAGAAAACTAACACTAAATATCCAAAGAAAGACAGTTTAACTAAGATCTTAAAAAATGCATTTTTATAATATTTATATAGTGTATCAAATTTTCTAGAGTTAAATGCCATAGACGTTTAACTCATATCGTACCAAGCATTGAAAAAATATTTTTTCCTTTATAAAATCTTAAATATACGTTTCTTTAAACCTATGTATACACATAAAATCAAAAAACTTACCAACCTTTCATTAGCCTAATCGGTTTAGGCTGTTCAAAAAAATAGGACAATGGTTTGGGACAGTCGGAAATATAAGGAAAACAGACCATCTCTATATATATTTTTATATATTTTTTTACCTGTACAAAAGTGTAGAATATTACCTCAATAAATTTATATGTCCGCTATTCTTGAATGTGAAATTTTTAAGTAATAATGTGTTGAAAATGTAATAAATAAATCTTCATTTTAAATATAAAAAAATACATATTAAACGTTCATTTAAAATAACGATAAAGACACACATGTATTCTTGAACTTTTAAATAACATAGTGTCTTTAATTTGAATTAAAATATGCAAAAGAATTTATATAAATATCACTTATGCATGGTGTCCTATTTTTAGGACGATGATGAAATATGGGTTATATATAGCATTCCCGTTCTCGGGGAAAATTGCACGTTAGCAACGCAACCTATTGATAGATACACATCAATATTGAATCGGCATAATGTCTCATTGTATTTTCTTATATATCAAGTGTAATTTGATAATACGCATTAGAACCTGAGGTATAGTCTTCCCTTGAACTGAGTAAATCATTGTATAGCAGCACCACCTATCGATCAATTAGTATCAAATGTTAATTCCTACTAACGTATGTCAAGCTGCATCCACATATAATTTTTTTATGCAATTTTGCTCAGTAGTTCCTGCGATATAGCCCCCCTTTAAACTGTGAGAATCGCTGCATAGCAGAGCCATCTCTTAAGCAGTTGACACAAAAAATTGATGGGTCCTAACATATGTCAAAATGCATCTACATATAAAATTACATGCATTTTTATGCAGCAGTTGTGGAAATCTCTCCATAGCTGCGCCACCTGCTGAATGGTTGACATCAAAAGTTTATACGCACTATCTTGCATCAAGTTACATCGATATATGAATTTATGTGAATTTTTGTGCAGTTGTTCTTGAGATATAGCCCTCCCATAGATTGTGGAAATCGCTGCATAGCAGCGCCACCTGCTGAGCAAATGACAGCAAAAAAAATGGTAGGCACTAATTTAAGTCAAAGCGCATCTGCATGTAAAATTATATAGAATTCTTTGTAGTAGCTCCTGAGATGCAGTCGCCACAAAATTTTTGTCACACACACACAGGCAGACATTTTCTAAAAATGATCAAATTGTGTTCTATCTTGCATCAGGTCACACCGATATATGAATTTATGTGCATTTTTCTGCAGTTGTTCTTGAGATATAGCCTTCACATAAATTGTGGAAATCGTTGCATAACAGCGCCACCTGCTGAAAAAATGACACCAAAAAAATGATAGGCACTAATTTAGATCAAGGCGCATCTACATGTAAAATTATGTGGAATTCTTTGCAGTAGTTCCGGAGATGCAGTCGCCACAAAATTTTTGTCTCACACACACATAGGCTGACATTTTCTAGAAATGGTCAAATCGTGTTCTGAACAGCGTAAAACATGTTAATCCACCGAAAGCCGGAAGTCGAAAATTTTTGCTAATCCACTATTTTCTTCTATTGAATATAGAAGAAAGTAAAAAAAAAAAAAATATCTTCATTTAATTTTAATTATTTTTCTGACTTTCGTGTCATTAGGTGTAATTAATGCCCCCTACTTCCCCCAAAAAGTGATTTACAACATCTATTAAAGACAGATTTGTCTTAAGAATAACTTATATATATATATATATATATATATATAAACAGACCTCAATGAGGAAAATTTAATCCCAAACGAAAAAATGATAAAACGACCTAAAGGATAAAACTCCCGCCAATAGGATATTGTTGGAGCAAAATGTGGCCATTGAGTTGAAATCCTTCAAACAGCTAATAATCTTAAATTACATGTATGTTTAAAAATAATAATAATATTCAAAAATGATTAATTATCTTTTTTTTTTTTTTTTCCAAAATTCTTCAGTTAACAATACATATCTAATAAAAAAGTAAATTTTGGATTTCATTAACAAATAAATTAAGAAAACAACAAATTAGTGTTTTATTTTTGTATAATAAGACTTTATTGAGGGTAGATTGTAATAAATTTAATATTCAATATAATTCTTAGGGTTATTCCATATTTATTAGTTTTTATAACCACTTTAACGATATGGCATACAAAGTTATATATATATATATATATAAAGATATTTTATCTTTAGAAATGAAGACCTTCAAAAATGTTATGAATGATTATCTCACCATAGGAAGATGGCTCATGTTATGGAACATTAAAGAGAACAGAGGTTAGTATTGCTGCATCATCCCCGACAGAATACTACTGTCATCACTTGGGACCTTTAAAGTTATCCATTCGGTCAAATCAGAAGTACTTTTTCTTCGAAAAATCTAGCGATATTTAAAGGTATTTAACACAATGTGAAAGAAACACGAATAATTTTTTTAAAATGTAATAAAGATGAAATGATGAATATTTAAAAGATTAAACTGGTGCTAAATTGTAAAGCATAGAAGTTACTTTAAAATGGCATAGGGTTGCTTGGTCAAATACGCCAAAAAATTCTCTTCAATCTCGAAACAAATTACGAATTTTAAGTTTTTTAAAACAATATGAAAAAAAAAAAAAAAAAAAAAAAAAACATGAAGAGTATTAAAATAAACAATAAAGATTAAATTCTGAATATTTAAAAGCTGAAACTGGTGCTAAAATGTAAAGCATAGAAGTTATTTTATAATTGCATCGAATTAAGAATGGCTTTACATTATATTGGCCTGGTGAAATCCGTCAAGAAATACTTGTCGGCCTCGATAAAACTAGCGAATTTTAAAGGTTTTTAACACAGAGTGCCACATATCTGAAAAATATTAAAAAAGAATAAAGATAAAATTGTGAGTATTTAAAAGACGAAACTGGTGCGAAAATGTGAAGCTTAGAAGTTACTTTAAAGTAGCTTAGAGTTAGCTGGTCAGATCTGTCAAGAAATAGTTTTAAAGATATCTTAACCAAATGTTAAAATAATAATAATAATAATAATAATTTTTCTTCAAATTCGCTAGTTTTTTTTTTTTTCTGTCTGACCGCTATTTTTTGACAGATTTGACTAGGCAACCCTATTCCATTTTAAAGTAAAATCTACGCTCTACATTCTAGCAATAGTTTCATATTTTAAATCCTCACAGTTTTTAACATTATTCTTTTTTAAATATTTTTCATATTCCTTGTACTTTGTGTTATAAACATTTAAAATTCATTAGGAGTATTTTTGATTTGTGACGAATATTTCTTGACAGATTTGAAGAAACAAACCTACGCCATTTTAAAGTAATGTCTATGTTTTGCATTTTGTCACAGTTTCATCTTTTAAATATTCAGGATTTCATTTTTATTCTTCATTAGATTGTTTCTTTCTTTCTATCTATCTTTCTTTCTTTTTCTTTTCTTTTTCTTTTTTTTTTTTCTTTTTTTTTTTTTTTTTTTTTTTTGCGGCTGACAGTTATTTCTAGACAGATTTGATCAGACAATCCTAAGCCATTTTAATGGGACTCTAAGTTTTACGTAACGACAGCAGTCTATTCTTTTAAAAATTCTTATTTTTATCTATATTCCTTTTTACTTTCCGAACACTATAGTGAGGAAAGTATTGTAATCATGTCAAAAATTCGAATTCGAGATTTTGATGTTTCTATACTTTTCGAGGTCCCCTGAGTCCGTTTTCACTATTTTTACGATGGTGTATGTATGTGTGTGTGTATGTATGTATGTGTGTATGTATGTGTGTATGCCTGTGAGTGAACACGCTAGCGTCTAAACGCTTTGTTCGAATAAGCTGAAAGTTGGTGCGTATATTTTAAGTCACCATAGTACGAACCCTATAGATTTTGGTGAATCTAGCACTTACAGTTTTTTTTTACAGGGACACAAAGAAAAATTCTTTATCATTATGGTCTATGGGACCAAAATCTGAAAAGTGCGATAGCATCTAAACACCTTCTTCAATTGAGCAAAAAATTTATACACATATTATAGGTCACAGTTACTAAATCTGTATAGAGTTTGGAGAATCTGGCACTTACAGTTTTTTTACAGGGGCACAAAGAAAAATTCTTTATCATTATGGCCTATGGGGCCAAATTTTTAAAAGTGCGATAGCGTCTAAACGCTTATTTAATCTGAACAAAAAATTTGTACACATGTTATAAGCCACAGTTGCACGAAATGTATAGATTTTGGTGAATTTAGCACTTACAGTTTTTTTACAGGGACACAAAGAAAAATTCTTTATCATTATGGCCTGTGGGACCAAATTTTTACTGTCTTCTATATTAATTAGAACAAAGTATTGGATTCGTAAAAATTTTCGACCTCGGGTTTTTGATGAATTTACACGTTTTGAGAGCTGTAGAACACGATTTGACCATTTTTAGAAAATGTCTGTCTCTGCATGGGTGTGACAAACTTTTTTGGCAACTGTATCTCAGGAACTACTTCACAGAATTTCATACAAATTGGTATGTAGTTTGTACGTAGTATGTAGCACCTTGACATAAATTAGTGCCTATCAATTTTTGGTAAAAATTGTCTTAAAGGTTGCGTTGCCATCCCGCTTTTTCTAAGTTTTTAACATGGTGGTATAGTACAAAATTTTGTATAAATGTGCATAAAGAAAATTATTTTTTAATAATCTTTATGAAATTTACCAGAATTATTCATAATAGAGATAGTCAACTGGGAAAATTTTTTTGTATGTGTAGGAGCCTCGCGTCCCCCCCTGGGGGGGGGGAATTCCCCCTCGAGCGGAGTAAATTTTCATGATGGGTATCTTTCAAAAGAGCTCGCCAGTACCTTTAAAACGAATGGTTGAACCATAGATCTGCGATAATATAAAATGAAGTTATCGATTTTTTTTTATGTAATATTGACAATAAAATGGACTTTTTTGGATGTTTAGTGTTATACTACTTCTCTAATATGGAAATCATCTGCATTATCATGGAAGATAATTTTTTTAAATAATAATTTTAATAAATTATTATTACTGAGTGAATTTGTATAGGAAGTGTTGGCCACAACATACTAGTTAAAAGTGCGATAGCATCTAAACGCCTTATTCAATTGAGCTGGAAATTTATATGAATATTATAAATCACTGATGCACTAACTATAAGCATTTTGGTGAATCTCGCATTTATAGGTTTTTTACAGGGACACAACGAAAATTCTTTATCATTATGATCTATGGGCTGAAAGTTCAGTAGCGTTAAATAAAACATCGTGTAATATATGGAGAAAAATACTCAAACACTTTATTATGGTTTTATATCTTTTGTTTTTTAACAGCTCCTCTTTCTTTACTTTATCTACAAAACTGTTAATTACTCAATGTTCGGAAAGTCGAGTGGAGTCACTCCAGATTTTTTTAAATATTATTCATGTTTCGTTCATATTGTGTTAGAAAACCTTTAAATTTTGCTAGATTTTTCGAGGCTGATCGCTGTTTCTTGGTGGATTTGTCCAGGCAACCCCATGCGATTTTAAAGTAACTTTTATATTACATTTTGGTAGGAATTGTGTCAAGTATTCAAAATGCGATCTTTCTTCTTCTTTTTATTTATATATATATATATATATCAAAAAAACAATACTGCTGTAAAAGTCACCCCTCCCAGCAAAAACTCTTACCTTTCTTATGCATACGTATTATATTTATAAAAGCACATACATAACCTGCAAAAAGAAGTGATATCTCATAAAAAAACAATACTATTGTAAAAGTCACCCCGAGCAGCAAAAACTCTTACCTTTCTTATGCATACGTATTATATTTATAAAAGCACATACATAACCTGCAAAAAGATGTGATATCTCATAAAAAAGAATACTACTGTAAAAGTCACCCCGCCCAGCAAAAACTCTTACCTTTCTTATGCATATGTATTATATTTAATAAAGCACACACATAACCTGCAAAAAGAAGTGATATCTCATAAAAAACAATACTATTGTAAAAGTCACCCCGAGCAGCAAAAAAACGTACTCGAACAAACCTTAAATAACACTGCATGCATCTTTCTAATAATCTCTTTCAACATTCTTTGTTATCTGTGTTAGATTTTTGGCTGCATTATAAAGTTTTAATTTAAAGTATTTTTACGGTGGGGTGCGTAATAATATTTTAATCTTTACTAACAAAATTTTTTGTTAATTAAAACTTCTACATAGGTGACGCACCCCGTAAGCACCCCTCGTAAGCATGCATAACTTTTATTTTAAGACGAATGCAATTTTTTTTCTTTCTATTTTAATATGCATGCTTATTATATATCTTTAAATAAGCATGCCTTAAAGCACCCCTCGTAAGCATGCATAACTTTTATTTTAAGACGAATGCAATTTTTTTTTTCTTTCTATTTTAATATGCATGCTTATTATATATCTTTAAATAAGCATGCCTTAAAGCACCCCTCGTAAGCATGCATAACTTTTATTTTAAGACGAATGCAATTTTTTTTTCTTTCTATTTTAATATGCATGCTTATTATATATCTTCAAATTTACAATGTGAAATTATAAAAATTTTATAATTTAAATTTTATGTCTCGTTAACTTTTTCAAAATTGGCAACTTTGATAACATTTATTATTTACATTGTACTTTGTGTTCATATACACATGCAACCATACAGCAACTAGGATTTATGTTTTTGTTTTAAACTTTATTCTATTTTATGTATATAAATCGAATTCTTCATTTTTAACTCCTGATACAATTTACAAAATATTAATTTTACAAGTCTGCCAAGACGAGTTATCACGAGCAGTTATCACTAGAAAAATGTAGCTTTTTTTTTTTTTTTTTTTTTTTTTTATAAACATATGCAATCTTTTCTGTCAAATATTAAATATCACTTGGTAAAATATTTAACAACGTATTTTGACATCCTCAAAGGAAATTAGATTTTTTCCCAGTTTTAACTTTTAGTAGTTTTATTTTTTTTTTTTCTTGCATCTAATCAAACCTGTTTCAACATCTCATTTAAAATTTATAAGATGCTTTACTATCACGAGTAAAGAATGTCAATATTTATTTGAGAGTTAATAATGAAAGAAGTTTAAAGAAACGATTTTTTATCGTATACATATTTATATAATAAAAAATAAGCATTTTAAATATTAAAACTAATACAAAGGTATAATGAAAAGGTATTTTTTTCTAATGCGTTTTTAAACTCATATTTGTTTTTAATATTATATCTAAAAACAAGTTTTTTTATTTATTTATTTATTTTTTTTTATGTAATTAGTTTAATATTCTTATTGTAATCTCTCTCTGTCTCTTTTTTTTTTTTTCCTTTTTATAGAATGTTTTCTATAAAATAAAATAAAATAAGATAAGCCTCAAGGTTTACGGTTCACACAAATATATTTGATACAACATGAGCTAAAATTAAGAAATTTCGAAATTGGTTTTTCATTTTTGCGTTAAACGTTTTTAACACTTTCAAGCAATGTTTAATAGTGATTATGAATTCAATTAGTCTATCTGCCTGTTTGACTCTCTTCATTATAATTTCTGTAAAATTTATAGAATGACTTGAAATTAATATATAAAATTCACTATACCATATTCCCTATTAAAGTTAACATAAATAGCACGAACTGTTTGTGTACAAAGACTCCATGAAAGTCAGTTCCATGAAAGACATTTTCATACATCATATTTAAGTACTTCAAAACTGAACTCATCATAATAAAACAAACATTATAATCCACAGTTCCTAGTTTTCCAAACATATTTATTAATTAATATAAAACAGAAAGAATTATTTACATATATACAACTTAAGCATATTGTAGGAGATTGGTGTGTGTTAATTGATATATGATAACCTTCAGTTATTTTTCATATTTTTTAATCGACGACACAGTACAAAACAACACACACTACACATATTTGACGTAAAAGATAGAAGGGGACAAAGCCCGCAGTTATAATGTGGGGATAAACCCGCTTATACATACTTTTGGGGATAAAACCCGCTGTTACAGAATGGGGATATACCCGCTAGGCAATCCGGCTTCTGTTGCAGCCGAAAGCCAAACAACAACTGAATTCTTGATATGGTCACATGACCACGAAAGCCCGCGGTGCTCGTTCGACATGCGCAGATGTCCGAACATGCCGCCCCGCGTTGCAATGTGCGCAGCACATTCAAAGTTCGGGTTAGAGATAAAGCAATATAATAAATGTTACACAATGCAATATAATAATAAACGAAAATTGAAATACAAAAATACAATTACGCAGAAGAATATTATAAAGGCACATCATACAGTAATACTAAATGTAATATAATAAGGTACACACAAGAAAAAAAAAAAAATATATATATATATATATACACTGAAGTGACAAAAGTCATGGGATAGCAATATGCAAATATACAGATGGCAGTAGCATCGCGTAGAACAGGTATAAATGCGCAGTGCTTTCGCAGGGCTTTCATTTGTGTTCAAGTTATTCATGTGAAGAGGTTTTGACGTGATTATGACCGCACGACGGGAATTAACAGACTTTGAACGCGGAATGTTAGTTGGAGCTAGACGCATGGGTCATGCCATTTCGGATATCGTTAGGAAATTCAACATTCCCAGGTCCACTGTGTCAAGAGTGTGCCGAGAGTATCTAATTTCAGGCATAACATCCCACCATGGACAGCGCAGTGGTCGACCGCCTGCACTTAACGACCGAGACCGGCGACGTCTGCGAAGAGTTGTAAATGCTAACAGACAAACAACACTGCGTCAAATAACCGCAGAAATCAATGTGGGACGTACGAGGGACGTGTCCGGTAGGACTGTGCGGCGAAATTTGTCTTCCTTGGGCTATGCCAGCAGAAGACCGACTCGAGTGCCTTTACTGACAGCACGACATCGCTTTCAGCGACTCTCGTGGGCACGTGAGCATATCGGTTGGTCCCTAGATGAATGGAAAACCGTGGCCTGGTCCGATGAGTCACGATTTCAGTTGGTAAGAGCTGATGGTAGGGTTCGAGTGTGACGCAGACCCGACGAAGCCATGGACCCAAATTGTCAACAAGGCACTGTTCAAGCAGGTGGTGGCAGCATAATGGAGTGGGCTGTTTTTACATGGCATGGACTTGGTCCTCTGGTGCGACTGAACCGAACATTGACTGGAAATGGTTATGTTCAGCTACTTGGAGATCACTTGCAGCCATTCATGGACTTCATGTACCCAAACAACGATGGGATTTTTATGGATGACAATGCACCATGTCACCGGGCCACAACTGTTCGCGATTGGTTTGAAGAACATTCTGGACAGTTCCAGCGAATGATCTGGCCACCTAGATCGCCCGACATGAATCCCATCGAGCATTTATGGGACATCATCGAGAGGTGTGTTCGTGCCCAAAATCCTGCACCATCAACACTTTCACAATTATGGACGTCTATAGAGACAGCATGGCTCAATATTCCTGCAGAAGACTTCCAACGACTTGTTGAGTCCATGCCACGTCGAGTTGCTGCACTTCGCCGGGCGAAAGGAAGACCGACACGATATTAAGAGGTATCCCATGACTTTTGTCACTTCAGTGTATATATATTTAATCATTAATTGGCAAAATAGCTAATTTTGAAATAGCTCTTTTCAGTATTCCATTTTTTGTTCGAATATCTACTACTCTAACAATATTATCCCTTCCAATATAGGTTTTAGTAATGCGCCCTAGTAACCATTTTAGAGGGCGCAAATTATCCTCTTTTATGACGACCATATCGCCTACCTTTACGTTTTGTTTTTCAAAGTACCACTTAGTCCTTTGCAGTAGATTATTTAAGTAATTGTTAGACCAAAATTTCCAAAATGTTTGAGTTAATTTACAAGTTTGTTGCCACAAATTTAATTTATTGGTTTGAATGTTGGTCAGTGAGGGTTCGGGGATGGCCGTTAACGATCGACCGATAAGAAAATGACCAGGGGTCAAAATTTCCAAATCCTCTATGTCGACCGAAAGAGGGGTTAATGGACGAGAATTCAACATGGATTCAATTTGAATCATGATGGTTTGAAAGGCTTCGTACGTCAGTTTAGCATCACCTATAATACGCTTGTAATAATACTTAAAAGATTTAATCCCGGCTTCCCATAATCCACCAAAATTTGGTGCCCTGGGAGGTATAAATTTCCATTCTATTTTCTCATTTGAGGAGAACTTTGCCAAATTTTCATCTTGTTGGATAACTAATTTAAAAAATTCCTTTAAGTCTTTATTAGCTTGAACAAGATTACTCCCATTGTCCGAAAAGATTTTAGCACACTTACCTCGTCTGCGGATAAAACGTTTCAAGGCAGCAATTAGTGACTCTGAAGTTAAGTCAGAGACGATTTCTAGGTGTATTGCTTTAGTCGTGAGGCAAACGAAAAGAGCAACATAAATTTTAATGGGGGCCCCTTTTCTTTGATGCTTATTTTTTATAAAAAAGGGGCAACAAAGATCTATGCCTGTACTATTGAATGCGAAGACAGGATTTATCCTCTCTTTAGGCAGATCACCCATTTTTTGAGAGCATAACTTAGGGTTACCTCTAAAACATTTGACACAATTATGGATAATTTTACGACATGCATTTCGACCATTTAAGGGCCAATATTCTTGCCTGATGTTATAAAGTAATGTGTGAGGACCTGAATGGTGAAATTTCTCATGAAAATGTTTAATAACTATCTCACTGAACTTATCCTTTGGCAATATTATAGGATGATTTTCCTTATAATTCAAATCTGAATTATGTAACCTACCTCCAATTCTTAATAAACCATCTGAGTCTATAATCGGTGCCAGGGGGCGAAGCCTGCTGCTAGGAGAAATACAGTTATTAAATTTTATACCTGTTATCTCATTCCCAAATTCTCCCTCCTGTATTTTCTTTAGTATAAAATTTAGTGCAGCCCTCTTTTCTTCTGGACCTAGGTATCCAGGTTTTCTTTCCCCTGGATGTCTTATATTGTTGATAAACCTGAAAATAAACGCTAAAACATGCACAATTTTAGTAAAACTATTACTAATGGTTAAAATGTCCTCAACAAAATTGAAAGGTTGGGTAGTTACATAAAGGGAAAAATTAAGTTCAGGGTCATTAAGACCTTTTTTAGCTTCAGAAAAATAGTCACTTTTTGTCACATTTATAAGGTCCTCGTCTGAGGGTTGAAAGTCCGGATCAGTCAAGAAAGGTGGGCCGTGCCACCACATGGAACTGTTTAAAAGTGAATCTGCACTAGTACCTCGGGTTAACAAATCTGCAGGATTGTTCTTTTCGGAGCAATGGTGCCAGTAATTCGGATTACTTAAAGTTTGTATTTCTGTTACGCGATTCGCCACAAATTGTTTCCAACGTTTGGCCGAGCCCTTTATCCAGTACAATGTTACCTTGGAGTCGGACCAGTAGTAAACTGCAGACACTGTTTTTTGATCGATGATAGGTTTTATCTTGTGGACCACTTAATAGGGCACCAAGCAACTCTAATCTAGGTAAGGAAATTTCTTTTAAGAGAGCAACACGACTCTTAGATGTTATGAGGTTGACTTCTATATTATTTTCTGTCTGTATACGCAGATAAATAGCAGTGCCATACGCTGCATCGGAAAATGCGTGTACTTCCACTGCAAGTACCTGATTCGAGCAACTTAGGATTTTTCTAGGAATTTTTACTTCAGACAATCTAGGAAGCTCTTCACACCATTTTCCCCATTTTCCTTGGACATCGGCTGGCAACTGTCCGTCCCAGGGTATTTTCTTCATCCATAATTCTTGAAATAGGCACTTGACTCTAATGGTGAAAGGCGTGAGCAGACCCAGAGGGTCAAATATCTTACCAACTGCTTGCTAAAGGAGACGTTTTGAACTTTTCTTAGAGGACAAAAATTTTAATAAACTCTTTACTTCTAAAGTTAGACAATCCTCTTCTGTCTTCCAGGCCATGCCTAAGACCTTTGCTAGATTACTTCCTAAGCTGATTGTAGAGTGCTCTAATTGCGTATTTAAGCCTTTTTTATGCCAGAATTTCATTAACGCATCATCGTTTGTAATCCATTTTCTTAAACTCATTCCTGCCTGAGACATAATTTCTTTAGCCCCAAGAGAAATTTCAAGAGCCTTTTCCACAGTATCTTCGCCAGAGATGAAGTCGTCAACATAAATATAATTATCGAGAAGATGGACAGTTTTTGGATATCGATCACTAAATTGAGATATATGGTTTTTTATAGTAGCTGACAAGAGAAATGGGGATGCATTAACACCAAAAAGAACACGTTTAAATCTTAATGTTTTCAAATTTTCAAGAGATCTAAAATACTTTTCAAACCATAAAAACCGCACAACATCACGATCCTTCTCTGCAAGGGATATCTGTAAAAATGCTTTCTCGATGTCTGCAGAGAAGGCTATTTCGTTAAGTCGGAAATGAATTAAAATATCGAAGAGAAGTGGGTTTAAATTGTTACCAGGCCAAAAACAGTCATTTAAAGAAAATTGATTGGTATCATGGGAGCTTGCATCAAAAACTATGCGAACTTTCGTAGTAAGCTTGTCTTCCTTACAGACAGCATGATGGGGTAAATAATAAATTCCCTTATCTAATATTGGCTCACTACTTTCAACTTGCTCAATAATACCTTCATTTAAATATTCATTTATAATTTTTGAATAATTTTGAAAGAGTTCAGGATCCCGATAAAATTTCCTTTGTAAAAATTCTAGTCGTTTTTTCGCTACAGTAAAGTTATTGTGCAGCTGTTTCGTATCCGTTTTCCAAGGCAACTGCACTTCATACCTATCGTTCACAAACCTGGCAGTTTTGTCAAAAGTTTGTTGGGCTTGATCTTTCTCGGCTGGTTTTAAATCATCGGGCTGAATTCCAATGGATTCCAATTGCCAGAATCGGCTCAAGTTGTTACTGATTACATCAAACTTTGTTATAAAATAACATTGATTCTCATTACTATTTAATGGAACCGTTTCTTCCAAAACCCCAGTAGGAATCCAGCCAAAAACAGAATCTTGTAAAAATAACTTATCACTAATTTGAACTGAATTAGGTTTTAAAATTCTATAAAACAGTTCACTACCTATAATGCCGTGTATTTTTCCAGGTTGGAAAAACAAGGGATCAGCAAACTCTACTAAATTTGGTAAATTAATTTTTGATACATCCATTTTATTTGTTGGGATATAATCTGTGATTTTGGGAACAATTAAAAAGTCTATGTTTCCCTTAAAACTTTCATCCACGTTGGAAATAATACTACTAATTTTTCTCTTAACGTTATAAGAAGAGTTATTTAATCCTGTAATCGGAGTGTTTATAACCTTTGATTTCAATCCTAATATTTTAGCGCAATCGGCAATTAATATATTCGCATTACATGCAGAGTCTAAAAGAAAACGCATCTTCACTCTCTTTTCGTATTTATCTCTAACAAAAACAAAACACGTACTCAGTAATACAGATTTTTTTCTCTCTTTCCCAATTGGAAAATAGACGAAGATGTTCATTTCCGGACACCTGTGTTAGGTGGGTATCAACCGCGTCTGAGCGGGGGGTAGAATTATTCTCACTCTTTTGGTCTTGATCACTACTATTTTCTTTTTGTTTATGCAATAAAGAATGATGATTCATTCCACATCTGCTACATTTAAACTTCGATAAACAAGAGGATGATAAATGAAATTTATTAAAGCAGTTGATGCAAAGTTTGTTACGTTTTACGAAATCGAATCTTTCAGATATATTCATTTTTAGAAACTCGGGACATTTGTTTAAATTATGCAAATTTTTACACAGAATACAATTTTTTACCTTTGAATTACATGCAGAATTGAGCATAAAGGTTTTCGTTTTGGGATGAAAACTGTTCTTATTTACGATTTTTTCCGCGGAATTTCTAGATACGCTCTCTAGAGTGGCACTTCGACTTTCCAAAAATGACATTAATTCCTCAAATTTTGGATATTCCGTTTTTTTGACTGAATATTCAAACAATTTTCTTTTTTCTTTGTCTACTTTTAATAATATAATATTAATGAGCATTGCATCCGATAAATTATTTCTCTTATAATCTAAAACACTCAGTGCACTCATATTTTATTTATACAATCAATAAGGGATCTCAGTTCGTTAAAGGATTCCCGATGGATTTTTTCATAATGCATTATTGCTGATAGATGAGTGTCAATTAAAATTCGGTGGTTTTCGAATCGTTCTATAAGTGCATTAAATAGTGAGGTAAATGTATCATCAGGACTTTCTAGTTATTTCGCATCACCAGTTAAGGATGCACGAAGATAAAACAGTTTCTGAGCATCATTTAATTTAGTATTATTGGAAATTAAGTTATTAAATTGTAATTTAAATAGGGTAAAATCTTCAATTTTACCATTAAAAATAGGTAAAGGGGTGTCCGGCAGCCGGACATTAACTTCATCAGAACTTTTAAATTCTAAACTTTCATTTTTACTAGAATTGTTCTCAGAAAGTTTAACAGATTTAAGAAGTAAATTGAGTCTTACCTCAATTCTTTCAAGGCGATCTTCAAGTTCATCTATTTCATTTTCGATTGCAGGTAAGTCCTTTATGTCCGGAATATCATAATATTGGATCCGGATATCACTGAGTTTGCCTTGCAACTCAGATAGCTTTCTAATTTTTATTTCAAGTTCAGTTGTGGAACAAGAAATATTTTCGGAGTTCAAATCAACGAAGGATTCAATTTTTGTTATGGCACCTTTTACGGCGCTTTTCATTCGTTTCAGCTTTTCCATATTTATTTATTTGCTGGATATCTGCGACAATGACGGACCACTAATGTAGGAGATTGGTGTGTGTTAATTGATATATGATAACCTTCAGTTGTTTTTCATATTTTTTAATCGACGACACAGTACAAAACAACACACACTACACATATTTGACGTAAAAGATAGAAGGGAACAAAGCCCGCAGTTATAATGTGGGGATAAACCCGCTTATACATACTTTTGGGGATAAAACCCGCTGTTACAAAATGGGGATATACCTGCTAGGCAATCCGGCTTCTGTTGCAGCCGAAAGCCAAACAACAACTGAATTCTTGATATGGTCACATGACCACGAAAGCCCGCGGTGCTCGTTCGACATGCGCAGATGTCCGAACACATATAACACTTTCGTACACTGCTACATTGCAAACAACTGGCTAAAGTGCTCTTTGTTATTATACCAAAATTCTGCAACCGGCGAAATAGCTCCGCGTTGCATTACCAGAATGACGAATATCGCCATCTCTTAGAAAAGAAGACTTTTGTTACAACATTTATTAAAATGCTAAAAAAAAATTGCCATGCACAGAATACGGTCTGATTACCATTATTGTTTATTGCATATCACAAAATTACTCAAATGCATTGAGGCATACAATTAGAAAATGCTGGAATTAAATTTTCGTATTAAACAATTTGTTTAACATTTTATCTGTCTGTCGGTCGATTTGCCAGCACTCTAACTTCCATTAATATTTAATGATTGCTTTGAAATTAATTTATGTTATTCAAATTCACTATGACATGTTCTCTATTGAAAATGGTATAGATAAAGGAAATATTTGTGTACAAAGGTTCTTAAAATACTTTTGATGCATGACGGTCTATAAAAGGTGTATTTCTAAACCCTATTTTAATATCTTTTAGCTACACAGTGTAATGAAATTAATATATATGTGTGTGTGTGTGATACAAAAAACATTTTATATTCTAAAGTACTATTAACGTATCTGATTAGTTTACAATGCTCCGCTATTAGTGTACTTTTATGGTTTATAATTATTCTGATTCATTTTGAGATATAAACGCAAATTTTGAATGTATATTTTGAATTATGGAAGATTTTTTGGATATCATAGGGTGCACGTACAAAGATTAGACGATGCGCAGGGCTACATAAAAGTAACATTTTCAACTGTATGTAAACAATAAAAGTTGTAAAAAACTTGCAACAATGGTTTGGATTAAAATAAAAGCACCACGTTTCGTCAGGCTGATAAAGCAGGTAAGACTGCAGCGAAAAAAGCAGCAAACAAACGCAGTGCCTACTTATTCGCCTAATTATAAGTCGTAGCTTTATTTTTACCCAAAACAATTATTATGTGTTTCTTCATTTCTTTTTTTTTCCAAATTTCTGATGCTTATTTGAAGTTTTTTATTTCTTATTCCATTACCATAACGCATGGTCTTGTGGTAAAGCAATCGAAAGGCATCATCATTAATATTACTACTGTTTTTGTTAAAGGAGACTATTGTAATGTTTGTTTCTTTTTAAAAATATCACAATTAATTGTATTTCATCTATAACAAACTGCATATTGTAACATATGGTTCGTGCATTGAAAAATGAATTATCTCATTGGAAATAGATTTTGAAATAACGAGCTTTTTCAAATTTCAGCGTAGGAAAAAACGGTCAAGATTCAGTAAGTGTTATCAATTTTTGTATTACATACAAATGATAGTTATAAGAATTTATAAATTATATTAAAAATAATTTGAAGTAACTTAGAAGCTTCATTTTTATAATAAATATTTAGAAGTTTTAGTTTTCTGAGAAAATCATGTAATATCATTTATGGGTCTTTAATGCAATTATTGGAGTTTTTCTTTTTTATGATGAAAGGTGTGACAAAATGTTATACAATTAACCAATATATATATATATATTTAAAAAACATGGAGTTACACCACTTTTACAATGAGCGTCCATATATAGGTGAAAAAAAAAAAAGAATATATATATATATATATATATTGTGTGTGTGTGTGTGTGGGCGTTAATACTTTACTAAATCAAATCATAATAATATTATCTATAAATTTATTTATTAAAAAAAAAAAAATGCATTTTTCTATTATAGGCAACAGATTTCCGAATATAACGGATGTATAATCGATATTTTCATTTAGAAATTAACTAATCAGTTTTACGTACAATCGATTAACACACACAATTTAAGTCGACTGGTGTACATGTATTTTTATGCACTTACATAAAAAATGCATGCATATATATATATAGAATATATATTGGAAAAATTAGACGATAATTGTTAGAAGATAAATTATCGAAAATCTATATATTGATAAGATAGAATATGTAACATATTTTGTTTTACTATTTTAATTTTTTAAATATTTTTTCAAATATAATATTTTTTTAAAATCTTCCTTAAAAATCAATCAATATGTATCAATAAAATATCTATTATATTAACCATTATTCTCAACCAATTTGGTACTAACACAACAATTACAGAACTTCGTGTGCTAGACTTGACGATCAAAAAGAGAAAAAATAATATTAAAAGTAAACTATTACAAATACATTTTATGTATTCAGTTTGTTAAATTAGACTTTATCCAGCTTCATCAACATTTTCATCTGATTTTAGAATTAATAATAATCAAAATACTCTGTCAATGTCATTATACATAACGCTTGTGAAACTATAACACAAGTAGCTAATTAGTAACAAGGTAATACGCTGCACTATACAGAACATATTATTATGTTTTAACCAAGTGCTTGTTCATTAAAACTAATTACATAAAATCTTTATACGTAGTCAATCTGCATGAACAGTTTATTTAATCGACTAAACTTTTCGTTATACCTAACAGTGAATTAAAACATATAAAAGATTGTTTATTTGAATGTGTGATTTATTTTATATGAATTTCATTATAGCAGTTTTAAGCATTAAAATATTTTGAATTTAGATTTAGAAATACTTTAATGTAATATGAGAAAAATAAATATTATATTTAATTCCAATGGTTACTTTCTCTTTTACATATATGATGGTAGCAAAATGTATTATTTTGGGGTTAAATTTTCATAAACGAGTTTTTGTTATAACCACTAAAAACACTACGGTTGGTCTTTGTCTGTGTCTGTTATCAGCATTTCTCAAGCACAAATGGTAGCAGAAAAGCCAAACCCAATATTCTAAATCTGTAACATATAGGGATGCTACACTAACATTTTCGTTGGAATCAAGTAAATGGTTCGTGTACAGGGACATCCAAGAGAATTCAAATACATTTTATCAATAGCAAAAATTTTTGGGCGTATTGTTTAGCAGCTTCCGGCTGCACTAAACAAAATGCAATCAGGATATGTTTTTTATATGCATAAAAGCATGTTTTGTATAAAATATGGTATGAAAATGATGGTATGTCACTATTCGTTAATAAGGCTCACACCTCATATTGCGGTAAATATTTTCCGAATTCCTGAATTTTTTAAATGCTTCGAACATTCATGTATTTTACGGAAAATTTTTATTCTAAAGTTGGTTCAAATCTTGTATTTTGAAGTTTGTATAAGGTTATTACTTGAAAAGTTTGATTACGATTTATAAGTTTCAAGGAATGGTGCTGGTGAAAATTGTCTGAATAATTTGAAATGAACATTTAAATTTAATAACAGCATTTGAATTCTCTTTAAATGTAAGTACAATACTAAAACGGGGTGGGGTGGGGGGGTTGAAAGGGTAGACAGCCCCTCTCATACAGAATTGTTTGTCAAATGAAGCTTTTGCGAAGTCTATTTTACATTGTTTTCAATGAAGGTTTATGTAACAGTATTCGTTATCTTATCCCTTACTGTCTAATTCGCCTTATGGTCTTGAATTTCAGGGTAACAGAAAATCGTGTGAGTGCCTCACCGGATTACTTTTATTAAAATCATTTACCCCTTAAACCTTAAAGAACTCTTATCATTAATCAACAAGAAATCAAATACATTAATTTCTATTTTAATTCAAAATCTACATATCGAGATTTATATAAGAGATTTATTTCGAAAATGTTATGCATGCGTTAGAGTACAAGATAGTTAAACGAATGATTGTGATTACAAAACTTGTAACCAAGCATCATAAATTGAAAACATATCATAAAACATACCACCACTTAAATAGAAAATAAGACTTCTTCACACACCATAAATTTTAAGGAGTCTTGCTTTTGCCTCCAAGACAGTAGCACGTGTTTTTTGCACCTGATGAAGGAAGGCTACGTCCTTTCGAAACCGGTTTTGCTGGCTTAAAATTTATGGTGTGTGAAGAAGTCTTATTTTCTATTTATCGTTTGTACACCAGTTTTGCTTTTAGTTTTGGATACCACCACTTGCCGTTTTCATGCTTCAATCATAGGGTAGGTGCTCCAGTGATTGGCATGCTCCAGTAATTGATATCTATCCCGAAATAATTAATAAATAAGAAAAATAATAAAATCATATATTTTACATATAAAAATTTTAACATTGTATGTCAAACAATGGAGCATAGGGTTCTAATAACTGGTAAATTGAATAACTAGCAGTGTCAAACACTGGAACATAGGGTGCCAATTACTGATAAAATGAAAACCTGGCAGTGTCAATTACTGGAACATTGAGTGGGTGTCAAATAAAAATTCATAAAAAAAATAACTGTTATCATATATATATATTTTAATAAATATGTGGTTCTGAATGTGTTTCATGCCATATGTACTAACTTAAAATTTCTAAAAATATTTTCTCATGACTAGAACATTAAAAACAGCAGAGATTGCTTTAAAAGTGTCAATCACTGGTGCACTTACCCTATATAGTCTTTATCTTCTGAAGAAAATTTGTACATAATTATTTCAACTCCAAAACACTTTTTGTAGTTTGTTGTTCTTATTGTTATGCGACAGATTATTGTAAATGAAAGTCATATTCAGCTTTTTATAATAATTATTCACAATTTTACATATTAGATTTCAGCAACATAGGAAAAAAAAAAAAAAAAAAAAAGGTATTACATTAAACTAAAGTCAAATACTTCTTTAAAATATCTTATCTGCTTCGAATAATAATTATAATTAGAAATAAACCTTTTTCAAATGAAAGTTAGAATTTGTTTTTAGTTTTATTGTTATTAATATGTATAACATGAACTTAAATAAACAATAACTGTACTTGTTGACTTTTTTATGTTTAAAAATATTTCGTATCCTTGTTTTGGCTTCTTTCCGGAATGAAGAATAGAATTCACGTGTAAATATGAACAACAGCGTTAAGAAGTCCTTTCATATTGCAAAAAGAAATTATATTAATAATTTTATTATGATAACCTTCACTTTGCTATAGATTTGCCTATCACTAATGCTATAGATTTTCATTTTTATTACAATTTTTAATTATTTGTTTTACATTTTATTACTAAAATGGAATTTTCTTTCTTCAATTTAAAAATAAATTACAATGTGCAGCATTTAAACATAGGTTATATTTACTATTTCAAAAGGGTGCAACAAAACGAAACTGCAATAAAAGATTATAGTTGTAGATATTATACTTTTACAGATTTTGCATTTATTTATACAGTGGGTGATCAAATCTTGGTAAATAAGTAAGAATATGTTAGAGTTAGAAGCCCATAAATGGGTTTTACAAAAAAGGAACTTTTGTAACGTGGTTGAAGTATTGGATCTTCAAATTAAATACGCAGCATGTGAAAAACATGTAGTTTCAACTCTACCAAAATATACCAAAAATCTAGCTCGTTATTTTGCCGAAAATTTGCTTAATTTTTACTCTATTCAAATGCACTTTTTACAAAAGTTACCCAATATATCTAGCTTTCAACCTATGCAATACAAGTCAGTCGTAGCTTTTCATGATGCAGGGAAATACGAACTTTTTAATCTTTTCAACAATGCGTTAGGTCCCCTAATTGCATTCTGCACAAAACTGATAGGGCAAAATGTGAAGTTTGTAAATGTTCTTTGCAGTTCTGATGTTCCAGACGATTTTGCCCAGTATTTGTTTAGAAAATCGAAAAAAATGTCAAAACAAAAGAATTTCTATTAATTTCATAGCCCACTGTAATTATTTATGTCAGAATCACTGATGAATATGTATGTATTTTTCTTAAAGTTTTTTATTGAGTTAAATTTATTTATTTACAGTTTAAGTTTATTTTTAAGATTGGATATGCTTATAGATAAAGAAATTGATGATTAATATTTTTAATATAAGTTATTTTATTTGAATTACAAGTACTACAAAATATTAAATAAACTTTTCATTGATCAAATTTAAATTGACGTAGAGATAAAATATTGTTTTAACATTAACATTAATCTTTAAATGATTCGATATTAAAAGTTAATTAAATTACAGTGCATAAAGTTTATTTGAATAATAATTTAAAGAAACTATTGAATATGCCATCAAATTCGAGTTAAGCAGTATTGTGCTTAAATGGAAAGTTGAAGTCAATTCTACGTTTTCGCATATTATGAAATGATATTTAAAAATCTCATTAGAGAGTATTCTAAATAAATGATCCTTGCTCTAGTGAATTTTATTATACACAGTTTAAAGTGGAACATTAATCTAAAGAACTTACTAGGTAACTGTCAGTGGCAGAATATCATTCTGTTTTCGTTACGCATTTTTAAGTAAGATGAGGTTATTGTGCTTTTAACATAATCTGGAAATATTAAGAAAGGGGTAAAATCTTTTAAGACTTAGATATGATTAATATCTTTTCATTAAAAAAGGATAATGGTGTTAAAAAAAAATCAAAATACATGAATATACCTTTTGATCTAAAAAATAAACTGTCAGCAATGAAGATGCGGAATAGCGTTGCCAGATTTTGTGACATTTTTTTTTCGATAGTCACCAATAATTTTGATAAGTGATATTTGATATACATAATAGACTATTAATCTTCTAAGCGATTAAGCAACCACTACATTTAAAATTTAGTGGTGGATTTTAAATAAAAAATGTCACAAAATCTGGCAACACTGAAATAGAGTAAATTTAGTCGAAGTAAAATAAATTTAGTCAAATTAAATAGATTTAATTGTAACATCTATATATATAAATGGCCAAGAAATTTCATTGGGCTCTGTGTGTGAACGCACCGAGTATAAGATCACACGCTGAACAGAAAGTAAAAGAAAAATAAATGGTTAAATGAATTTAATATTTTGATTTTTATGTAAAAATATGATCGCGTACTATCCTTAAAAGAGTATAAAAATTAAGAGTTTATGTGATGTATGTAGAATCTGTACAAAATATTTATAAGAAATAGATTAAAGAAATAGAATTAAAGAAAATTTTAAGATTACTATTGAAAAAAGTGGTATGAAATTAATAACTACTGAGTACCCTGGGATACCAATGGACACTATTCAAATTGCTCGTTATCACATCTCATGCAAGCTCGTGAATGCTACATGAAATAAAGTCAAAATAACTTTTAGAGAATATGTATTATTTAACATTTTAAGTGTTGCATCAGGAAGCTACTCGAATTTTTCATATTAGTAACTTCTGAACTGTAAATTCAAAAAAAAAAAAAAAAGAAAAAAAAAAAAAGAAAGAAAAGAAAAGGATATATATGTTCCCATGAAATTCTACTACAAAACATATTATATTCATGTTAAGAGAAATTAATTCGACTAATCGCTTAATAGAGGGACAAACTTAAATCCCCACCTAATAAGCTACCCACCGTTCAGCTCTATACGTTTACTTTATTCCAATATATTGATTTATTTTATTGTGGTCAGTTTCATAGTTTAATTTTCATGCAATTCCATATTATTTCCAGTGCAACAATCCCCGAAATGCGTATAAAATATCGCTCAATTTTGCTATGTTTATAAGATTTTTAATTTAGGATAACTCACAAAATTTTCGAATTAGAATAATTGTAGTTAATGATGTTTAAGCTAGTATAATAAATGTCATTTTAAAAGAGGTCTGATATCTATATGACGAAAATATCCCTAAAAATGGATGTTTATGCGATGCCCTATTCTGCCATATTAAGCAAATCGTAAAATTTGAATAATTGTATTATCCACTAAACGCATTAAGTTTTTTTTTTTTTTTTTTTTTTTTAAGCATACAGCATTCTAATTGCTCTTAACCCTTTAGTTAAGACTTAGAAAACGGGAAATTTTAATGTTGTTTCCACAATGCATTTTTTACAATATGCTAAAATAAAGTTTATTTCAATATGAATGAATATGTAATTAGCCATTTGAAGGTAAGTCTTGATGGTGATTATTATCTATGATCTTCACTGATTAAAAAAAAAAAAAAAAAAAAAGCTGTTTTATCTGAATATGACCATCAGATATGTACATTACATCATATATAGCAGGTTCTGCTCTCGAAATACTTCAGTCCTTTCTTCATTCAACGGATTTGGATTGTGGGAATAAGGCTATTGATTGCTATAGGTCCTAGGTCAGAGGGAGAGTGCCCTCCGTGGGGACCTTTATAAAGACCGTATTTACTCAAGTTTCGAAGAAAACCACGAAAAACTCCGAACGGCTAGGCCGACGAGCGCGACCTGGGATCGAACCCGGCAACTTATGTCTACCAGATTTGAGCGCAGAATCGCTCGGCCACTGGTGGGCTCCCTTCAATGGAATACAGCTTAAAAAAAATCTCTTCTGTTATTCTAAAAAGTGCAAATACGCCTAACACTTCTTAAACACAGTTTGAAATCGGCCCTATAATGAAAACCTGTTTGGATGAATAAGAATTAGGCTCTAGTTATTTCTTCTTTGCATCCACTACTGAAACCATAAAGATCGAAAACCATGAAAAAAATCGTATTAACTGGAGATACAAATTCTCTGTATTTATGTAAAATATTTATGATTATTATTCAAAGTTTATTCTGCGTCTCGGTTAATTTTCAGAGATCTCACATAGTTTTCAAAAGTTTAATTTTGTTTTAGAAAAAGGGTGAGAAATTCTCACCCGTTATTTACCTCTAATGAGAACCTTGAAATAAGACTACCTCTTTAGTGCTAGTGTTTACGAATAAAAAAGGCCCACCAGCGGCGGAGCGGTTCTGCGCTCAAAGCTGGTAGACGTGAGGTGCTGGGCTCGATCACAGGTCGCGCTCGTCGGCCTAGCCATTTGGAGTTTTCCGTGGTTTCCTCCGAAATATGTGTAAATACGGGCTAGGACTCCTCAGAAACACCTCTCGGAGGGCACTCCCTCTCAGGCCTAGGACCTACAGCAGTCAATCGGCCTTATTCCCAAATCCAATCCAGTCCGTTTACAAATAAAAAGGATTTCGAAAAATATTTAGATTTTCTTTCACAAAATTCAGTATCGTAGTCTTTAGGGAAAAAAAAAAAAAAGCTTTTGTTTTTTCAATATGAGAATTGACTGACTTCTTAATTTTGTCAAAAATAGCAAATTTAGATTTTAATATAGTCTTAAAATAAAATAATTTTTATGCATACTTTGAACGTTAACAATTTAATCGCTGTAAAAAATTTCTGTAAAAATAAAGCACTTTTTTAAACATAAATACAGCATAGGTTGCTGTTAATTTGTATAGCTAGTTCTGTAAAAATAATTGAAGATTTGTTACTTCACATTGTGCTGTAAATCGGTTTAAAAAATTTTCCAGAAGTCTTTTGGTGCGTATAACAAGATTTATCAACAAGGCAGTTCTGATGTTGACTTTATCTGTTTTTGTAAAGAAAAGAGTCTGTGATCCCAACGGCGCGGTTGGCAAATCGCTGGTCTTTGGCACAGGTGATTGAGAGTTCGAATCCCGGGCAACGCAAGACGGTTTGCTTCGCGTGAAAATTAGTAAAGTAGTTTTTGCGTGTAAAAACATAAATAAGTTTTTAGTGTTGTGGATGTCTCCCTGCACGCATGTCTAATAATTGTAAGAAACTTTTTTAAAGCATTCGAGAAACTCAAACTTTAACTTTTAATTTTACGGTCAATGCTACTTTTTTTGCAGGTTGGTTGTATGTTTCATCACAACGTAAAATTACTGGCGGTACATCATTCATCGTCTAAATGTATTTTTACGGGCTTTGATTGGAATCTTTGCTGCCGGGCATTGCCCGTAATTTTACTGCAGCATTTTTTACAGTGTAGTTATGATATTCATCCCGGCATCAAATCTTATATTTAAAAGCTGTTATTACATTTTTTTTCGTTAAAAATATTTCTTTTCGTGTACGTTTAATTGAAATTTTGCCCTATTCTCCCATTTTAAGAAAATCGTAAATTTCGAATAACGTCTGAAGTTTTTTAGTTATAATATTGCAAATGAATAGGTTTCTTGCCAGTGTCGTAAATAATATTTAAAAACTGGCCAGATCTCTCTGCGATCATTTGTTCGTGAGATATCGTATACACAGGCGAACAAACTAACGGACTAACAAACTAGCAGGCGCCCTACAGACGGACACCCTACCCATTTTGATATTTTCGGATTCTTCACACCTGAAAACGTGTAAAGAAGTAAAAAAACCGAAGTCTAAAATTTTCACGATCACCTAAGTTCCCCATACCCATAGTGTGATGGGGAACTTAAAATAAATAAATAAATAATCTAATATCTATTTTTACTGATGCCTATACGTTTTGCTATTCTTTTTTTTTTTTTTTCTTAGTTAATTCAGGACAGTATATAATACTCTGTATACATTTTTAATTCACAGCTACTTAATAACTTTACACATTCGAAAATATTTGGAAAAAAAAAAAATAGTACTTTCTCATTTCTCCGGCGATGGCGATAAAGTCGCCAAAAATGATACAACCGACGCGACGGCAGTCATTGAGTACCAAGAGACAATAATTGTTACAAACCACTTCAAGTAATAAGAAAAGAATTAAGTAAACACGACTGTTTACTTAATTTTTTTTTAAGAAGTAAATTTTCTGAAATTTTACTTAAAGCTATTTTTTAAAAGTGTTGTATAACAAATATAATAACGGATACAATTTAACTTTAAATTTGGAAAAAAAAAATAATAATAATAATAAATAAATCTAAGTTACAAATTAACTTTTAATCCGTGTTGTCGCCAATAAAGTTTAGTTGGTGAAATTTGAAAGAATGAATATTTATTTATGAATTAATTAAAAACTCATCAAACATAATTATATATTAAATAAATTCTATTTTCCGCATAAAAAATTCCTTTTTGAAGTTTATAAAGTATATTTTGAAAACTAATTGTGAAAAAATTATTTAATAAGAAGTAATTAAAAACAAGCTGTTAATTACCTAAATAAATAAATAAATGCATGAACACAATAAAATAATGCAATTATCTTATAAATAAAACTAAAATATTCGGCGCATCGTAATTTGTATAAGAAGTGATTTATTACTTCCATTGAAGATTTTTTTTTTCTTTTTTTTTTAAGTAAATATTTAATGAATACAAATATTAGAATAAAATTATAATGTAAAGAATAATTTAATAAAACTACTAGAGTGAATAGAAATGAATGGAAATAAATCAAAACTTTATGACAGAATGTATTAAAAAACATTCAATGCAATATTTATTGTTTTTCAACTGATATTTCATGAAAATGAAATTTCATTCATAACACTGAAAAACACAATCTCCTTTTTCATAAAAATATTCATATGAAATTTGCGGATGGGATATTTATTATTTAAGTTTTCTTTTCAAAACTTATGATACATAAGTAACAGTAATCTAAGAAAGGCAGATAGAATATGGATTAAAAAATATTGAAATTATTTTTCTCCATTTATTTGTCGAGAGATGAATACAGAATTAATATACTTTGTAGTATGATATAAAATTAATATTGACGTCAGTTTTCTCAGAAATTTTCAATGATAATGTTTACATAAAATAAATCTATTTCCTTTTAAGTCAAAAAAAAAGAAAAAAAAAGAAAAAGTGAATAATTATTTTTAAGTTTTAAAATGTTTCCATTTGAGATCTTTTGAAACAGTTAATTTCCTTGAACTAAAGATTAGATAGATTTTGTTCTCATTAACAAATGTTCACATTTTCGTAGCGATTGGGTGAACGCTACGAAATGTACCTTGTATAGTGAATTAAAATCTGATATAATAAGACATCCATTTTATTAAAATAAGTCACGGTCCACAAGTATTTTTCTTTTTCGATACCTTTATTTTTTTTTTTTTTTTTTTTTTTTTTTAGGTACATGACACTGTTTGGAAGATTTCTTGCTTAATATTATATAAGATTTTCTCTTCAAACATACAATGCATGAGTCACCGTAATCCAAGAAAGGCAGCTATGACATTTATTAAAAAATACTGAAATTGTTTTACTGAATTTGTTTAACAAGCGTTGAATACAGATTGATGGATGATTGGTTGGTTGGTTTTACATCGAACTAGTGCTGCGCAATGGACTATTCGAATATAGATTGAATATACCTTGTAGTCTGACATAAAATTTATGAAAGGAGGAAATAATTGCAGTTAGATATTTTCAGAATACATGAAAGGAGATTAAAAGTTTTGATATTTATAGAAATAGTTAATTTTTTAATACTGTATTATATTAATATGTATTATTAGAAAATATTGTTTGAAATGTTGAAATTTACTTATGATTTGTGTTTGCTTGTCTGTTTATAAATAAGAAATGCTTTAAAACTAAACTGACACACTGGCTATTTTCTTTTTCTTTTTCTTTTTTTTTTTTTTTAAGAATCAAACTTACTTTCTTGGCAGAGTTTTAGATTTATTTATTTCTTTATTTTCCATTTTAACATTTATTTTTCAGCTAACAAATCAATTTGCTTCAATCATATCAAAGAATATAGTGGAAAGAAGAATCATTATCACTTTATAGTTCGGTAAGATATGGAGGCCGCAGTAGCCTGCAGAACTGTCAACATTTTAATTTTTTCCGGAGCATTTTTAGCCCCGCCTTTATTTCGTACCATTATTTCTTTAAAGTATTTTTTTCTTATTTTATCGTAATAATGTATTGCAGAAAAATATTCTAAAAATAAAGGGGTGCGAAATAAAGGCGGGGCTAAAAATGCTCCGAAATAAATAGAAATTTTGGCAACTATGGCAGCCTGGTCTGTAGAACACCGAGCTTGTAATTAGAAGGTTTCGGTCTAGATATTTAAACCGTCCGAAGACAATCATGTACATTAATGTAGCTAGTGCACAATCTCTGAACATTGCCATCTTCTGATAGCATAGCACTAGTTGCGACGTAAAATCCACTCCTCTATAAGCTACGCCATACATACCTACCAACATTGTAATTATTATTCTATAATATTGTTTATAGACACCACTTTGTTCACACCACTTTAATTTTAGAGTATCTCCAAATGTAATAACGATTAAATAAGAATAAAAATTCTCTAAAAATAGACGGGAGTATTAAAAAAAAAAGCGCGTAATGCGGATTACTAATTAGTGTGCTGGCAAGTATAATCATGGATATCAGTGTAAACTACCAATAAGCGAGCAATGTACTGAATCAACAAAACTGTTGTGTTGAAACAGGAAAATATTTTAAGTTTTGGCAATAAAATTTTTGTTGTATTTTAGAAAAAAAAAAAAAAAAAAAAAAAAAATTTATAGCTACATATGTAAAACTACATTCCTAGTTAGTTATTATTAATATAATTTTTTTTTTTTAAATTTTTTTCACAATAGAACGTTAAACTAATTCTCATTATGTACATTGATATAAAATTTTGTCTTACAGTGGTGGACATAATTATAAGACACCTATCTAATTTGACAAATAGTGAAAGAAAAGATTCAGAGCTTAAAAATGTTTTATGAAATCCGTCAAAAACATATATTTATTCTGTTATCACATATAATTATTTTATAATACTTATCTTAATATATATAAATCTCGTGTCACAATGTTTGTCCTCAATGGACTCCTAAACCACTTAACCGATTATAATAAAATTCGCACACCATGTGCAGTTCGATCCAACTTGAGAGATAGGATAGTTTAAATCTCAAATTATAGTCGCAATTTTAATTTATTGCTAATTATTTGTCTGTTATTATTTGACAGTCACAATTATCTGTTAACTCCAAATGATTCTAACAGATGTCGATACCTTTCGACTGGGTTGAAATGAAAGCTGAAATATATTTGGTGCTGCCATCTACACAAAGAATCTTCAACTTTTTAACCTATTAATAAATTTCGTATAATTCAATTATTTCCACTTTTTAAATTTTTGATGTTAGCATAGCCGGCCACGTGTTACTTAGACTGAAGTGTAAATTGAATTCATATTATAATGAAGATAATACAGTGAAATTAATCCTGTTTTTTACTTATTTGTGCTTCATTGATCAAAACTTTATAATTTAATCTGTATATATATATAAATTACGTGTCACGATGTTTGTCCGGGGTAAACTCCTAAACTAAGGAACTGATTTTGATGAAATTTTGCACACTGTGTGCAGTTTGATCCAACTTGAGAGATAGGATAGTTTTTATCTCAATTTATTGTCACAATATTGTTTTATTGCAATTATTTGTTAATTATAGACCTTTATTAAAGTTGCTCCAAAATATCTGTGAGTTCCATTAATTTAATTGTTGCCAAAAAAAAAAAAAAAAAAAAAAAATACGAGTTCATTTTCTTTCGACATAAAAATAAATACATTTAATCAAACGTGAACGTTAAAAAATTATAAAAAGTTAAATTATGCATCTCACGAAAATTGACGTCATAATCAATTTAAAGATTTTATACACATTGATAAAGTGCTAATGTAGTTCTATCATAGATATAGTAATATATATAGATCTCTCATCCCCATGTTATCGTAGAAAGATTTTTGATGCCGAAAAAAGATAAAAAATAAAAGCTTTGGAAACAGCCATTAAGTGGTATTGAAAAAAAAAAAAAAAAAGAAAAAGAAAAAGAAAAGAAAGAAAGAAATATGAATTTGAAACTGTATCTGGAGTCTTCCATTCCCCTTTAGCAAATAAATTATTCATAAATTTTATTTGCTAAAATATTAGTATGTATTCCCGTGTGTATTCACTCGGGGAAAGACGGCCATATTTTGGTAAAAACGTCGTCTTTTCCCAAATGAAAAGGAATAACTTTTTTCTCCCAATGATCACTCTATTCTATATATGCTATACTATATCTATGAGTTCTATACGCAAGCGAAGTGTGACTCACTGACCGTCTGTGCAGCCAAGAAAAAGATTTCCTATGTTAATTGCCCACTGGATTTTTTGTAAGAAATTATTAAAAATCGAGGAAATTTATTTCCCGATTTTAATCCTTATATTTGGGTATAGATATGTATTAGTTATCGCGGGTGTTAGATTGAATTATTTTGCTGTCAAATTGACAAAATTTTAATTTTAAATTTTTAAACTCTGTCGCCCTTGGCTTTTTTTATTATTATTATTATTATTTGGCGATCAAAAGCGTAACACGAAAATATACATGCCAGATGTATGCATTGTACGAAATGTAATATGTATTATTCATTGTACGTATGTATGACATGTAATATGTATTGTACGAAATATTGTTTCATATTATTCATTACTCTTTTAATATAAGTTGTTAAAATAACCATGATTTTTGAAAGGAATTAAATATTTTCGCCAGATAATTTGGCGATATTCTTTTTTTTTCGCCAAGGATGACAGAAATGAAATCTATTCCGCTGCAAAATATTAGTATCTTACATCAGATATTTTATTTAGACATTTGAAAACAAATTTGACTTCAAACTATGATAGAATATTTATCATTTTCCTTTTAATTTGTATATTATTAGTATATTAAAATTTAAAAGCATGGTATATAAAAAGTTTTTTTTTTTTTTTTTTTTTTTTTTTTTTTTAAATCTTATAATTATTCTTATCTTAATCCTCAATGTTTCCCATCTTTATTGACTTGAATTTACTATTAAAATTTTAACATACTCAAAAACTTCTCATCACTTCGTTAAAATACACTAAACTTTTCCAAAATCTTTTTGTATTTAAAATGATACATGTATTTACTTTAAATGTCCAATATTTCATAAGATTTCCAATTTTAAAGTTTTAAAATATTTATCAAATTTACTTATTTTTCTGGTTTAGCCTTATTGTTTTCCCTTTTATAACTACAGCTGTTGCCCTCTTTAAAATATTTAAAATGATGAGGTCATTTAATAGTAAAATTATCCATTATAGCATATATTATATTTCACTCCTCCATAAAAATTGATTTTAAAATCGTCTGTTTCTTTTATACTTTTATTTTAATAGAATTTTAATAGAATTTAATTTATATATTAGTCATTTTAGCAATTTTATCCAAAGTAGCATTAGAAATAATATATATCACTTCTCCATTAAAATTTATAGGACCCTACAATAAAATTAATTTGTGCTTAATATCAACACTACGAAAATTTTTATCAATCGCTTCCAAATTTTGACCTAAGTTTCAAATCTCAACCCTGTGGGTTTTTACATCGGCTACAACGTTTTCGTCTTTGTTCGTAAATAATAATTTAACTGTACTAAATAGTTTACAGCCGTATAATTCAACGTATAACTTAGTCACAGCAACGCGTGGCCGGGTCTGCTAGTATTTTTATATGATTTAATGAAAAAACTTAAAAAAGCAATGGTCAAAATTATAAGACACCAACCGTGTTTTCTAAATACAGTGGTCAACAAAATTAGCAGACACTAATGGTCAAAAAGAAAATCCTCTAACATGGTTATTCAATATTTGGTGGGGCCGCCATTGTTTTTTATAACATGAAAGATGCGATTCAGCATCGACTCTATCACTTCTAACAAAATATCGCAAGACAGTTCTTCCCAAGCACATTTTATAGCATTCTTTAGGTCTTCAACACATATAAACTGCCTCCCATTTCGGTAAACCGCACGAGCTAAGATCCTCCACAAGTTTTCGATGGGATTTAAGTCAAGGGAGCGAGAAGGCCAAGGGTGAACATTGATACTTTGCTCTGAAAGCCACTTTTTTGTTTCGTGTGATGCATGAATCGGCGCGTTATCGTGCTGGAAAGCGTAGTTTTCGCCACAAAGAAGTTTACCGTATAAGGCCAGTTGATCTTTAAGAAGATTCTTGTACTTTTCGGAATTCATTCTTGAATGCACAAAAACAATATCCGTTTTCCCTTGAGCCGAAAAACCAGCCCAAACCATTACTGAGCCTCCACCCATTTGGCGGCTCATTATCAACATGAGGAGACTTCCGTAAATCATGCCAATCATATTGAAACCGTCAGGACCATGGAGGTTAAACTTTTTTTCATCAAAAATAACACAGAGGACCATTTGGAGGTCCAGGCCTAAGTTTATTTAACGAAGTTTAGACGCTTCATTTTGTGCCGGCTTAGAAGCGGTGGTTTTTTCTTCAATTTTTTACATTTCACGTAGGAAGCATTATGCAACACCCTGCGAATGGTTCTCCATGAACAATTCAGTTTCAAAGCATTTTCAATGCCTATAGTGGTCATCTTATTCTGTGTAGCGAGCGAAAGCACATGACGTCTGTCTCTCGAGGACAAGCGCAAGGAGTACGCCCAGATCTTCTAATCACCGATCCATTAATTCCTCTTTTCAAAACATTTCTAATTGCACATCTAGAGAGTTTAATAACTTTTGAAATATTAATTGAAGCACCAGTGCCATTTAATCTCCAAATTTCGCGAATTTCACTTTCTTTTAATTCTGTACCGCGTGGCATGTCTGTAAATGCGTGAAGTCGGTTATCGTCTGCTTTAGTTAACTGCTGACGTCATAACAGCGTGCAGAAAGTTTGCATATTGCTCATTATTTTCGAAAAAAAGCAGATGTTTTAATTGAAATGTTAGGGTGTTTTATAATTTTGTCCATGGTATCTTTAATTTTTTTTATTAAACTCTTTAAAAAATATCATTTCTGTAAAACAATTACGTGTGATAGCAGAATAAATTTATGTTTTTGACGTATTTGATGAAACATTTTTAAGCTCTGAATCTTTTCTTTCACTATTTGTCAAATTAGATAGGTGTCTTATACTTATGTCCACCATTGTAGTGTGTATATTGCTGTATTAAAAATTATGGAAAAATTTTACTGCAGCGCCATTTTTTGAATGACTGTTCCCCAAATGTAATCTGTGCACATTTACGTCTTCGTTAAATTACTTTCATTGTAAGATACTGTGTCCATAAAATGTCGAATACACACCCAGAGGAAAACAGACAGACATGCTTTAAAAATCGTCAAATCGTGTTTAGGATATCTCAAAAAGTGTAAATGAATCGAAAACTGCACATTAAATATTTTCGCGAATCATTTTCTACTTGTGTGTACAGAAAATAATTACAAGATAAAAAAAAAACTTTTTATATACAATATTTTTTAATTTTCTGTTGATTCATATAAACTTGACAATTCTATGTATCAAAAAATACTTTTCATTAATTATCCCATCAACTTGAAAGAAAATGATCAAATGCGTAATAAAGAGAGCAATTATAAGAAATTTTCAAATAATTAATTATTGAATAAAAGTTTTAAAAGAATGCATTGTCATCGTGTTCTGGGCTGTTCTAAAAGTTTCAGATGTCTAGCTACTCTGGAAGTTAGTTAACAATCGATTGCAAGATTTGTACTAGAAAAACAAACAAGAAAGCAAGTAAATAAAAACGTGCTAAAAAATAAGTATATGTAGATCTCTCTGAAAATGCCTAAAAGTCTATTAAGTTTAAAATAATTTTCTTTATATATATATATATATATATATATATATATACATAACAAATGATACTTTTGAATATTCAGATTTTATGCTTAAATATTAAACCCTTTCTTCTACTCTTTCTATAACTTATGCCATTTTATCCACATTTACAGTACAAAATGGACTTCAGAACATTATATAAAATTGAATGTAGATTGAAAATTGAAATTCAGATTGATTCTGTGAAAAACATCACGATTGAAAATACTGAGTAAATATACAGATATCAGAATAATTTCAATTTCACCGTTTGAAAACAGAGAAAATAATCTTTTACATTTTTCGAGAAATTTCATTGAATATAAATTCTGTACGATGAATTAAAGCATTAAACTACAAGAAGCCAGTTATTAATTTTATTTCCTAAGAATTGTTTAGTTTTATCAAAATAATTATCCTTGATATTTTAGGATCTTTTAAAAATTAATTATAGTTAATCATCATGATATTTAATAAAGTTCTAAATCTTCTGTGCTGTTAGAAAAACAAAACACTAAATATAACTTAATACACTCATAAAGACATATTAATGAGGAATGACGCTGGTGATCAATTTATAATTGTTTCAAGACAGTGAAAGCTATTACATAATGGTAGTATCTTGTACACATAAATACACATACTTGTACACATACTATGTACAATGGATATAAAAGCCTTTTGTCAAAGAAATTAAAAAATTACTCGTCAGATTATATAAAAAATAACAATGAAATTCTTCTTTTTCTAAGAAATTAAAAGGCCAAACCATTTAGAAGTTATATTAAAATAAGTGGCCTTTGTTTGCAGCATTTGCGCCTACTTTGTTCGCCTGACAAAGGGTCGTGTTTTCTTTTGATACGAAACAATTGTTACGAATTATTGCATTTTATAGAGTTTATTCAAAGTGCTTATTTACAATATAAACCGTAGTTTAAACGAGAAAATAATACTCCAGGTAATTTTTTAAAGTACAGTGTTCGGATTTTTCGTCAAATCTATGAACCAAGCTGGTTCCTCCTTTTGTGAGTTAACAAGCGAACTATTTTTAAGATACTTATCTTTAATATATATATATATATTCATATTCAAAGGTTTTATAAAAAATATAAAATATTGAAGTGAAGTGATGTCAGTTATCGAAGTTGGTGGAGTCTAAGTTTCAGGATGGCAGCTAGTGTTTAAGGTTATGGTTTCAGAGTAGTTTGTTGTTTTTTTTCTGATCTTGGCAGGTCCAGGGGTGTGTTGCTGGCATAAAACTAGTTTAACTCCACAGGCAAGTCACAAGTCTTGCCACCTGCCTCCTTTCCTTCTTAAAAATTTCTTAAATTACTTTTTCAAAAATTTTGTTTCAGTTTATGTTTTTCGGTTAAGATTTTTGTTGAGTTAGTTTATCGTTTCGTTTGTGTTGCAAATTTTTATCTCATAAACTATGGTTTCTTTAAATATGCGTATTTAAATATATATATATATATGTATGTATAATATTTTTTCGTTTAATCTAAAATTCGTATTTTACATTGAAATCCCATAAGCCATCTTGCCCCTAAACAGATGTCCATCGCACCCCAAGATTAGCGTAAGATAGCCAAACTAAAGAACAAAGGAAAATTTTATTTAAAATTGTATAATATTTTTCATGTTACATATATTTTTATTGTGTAATTTAAAATATAAATTTTCACAAGCACTCAATAAATAATATATATAATCTACAGGGAATTTTGCAAAAATTTTTAACAACAACTACTGCGTCTTCCCCGAGTCTTCCCTATATTTGCTACGTTTTTCTATGACCCGAAATGCTTTAACTAGTGCTCTACTTTTGTATTAAATTCCACTGCACATAATTGGAATATAATTTACAGATGATATACAATTATTTCCAAAATTTGTCGAATAAATTCCAATACGTGATGTAGGTAGCAATTCACTGAAAAATTTGAAAAAAATAAAAAAATAAATAAAAATAAAAATTAATAGAAACCTTAAGATTTCAATGCTTGTAGTTATTTTATTAAAAAGAAAGATTGGGGGTTAGCCCCAACCCCTGACTAAAATGAATATCAACTAATACTGTTTCTATTTTGAATTGTTTAATTCACACAAAGTATGTTTAAATTTTATTACCTCATACATTCCACAATTATAATAGTGTTTCTTATTATTTAATGCACGGTAAGAAAGCAAAGCAGTGTGAGTGTCACATCAGATTATATTATTTATAATCTTATATTTTCTTCTTATTTATTGTTAATTTTATCTTTTTCTTTAATTTGCAAATATCCTTCAATATATAATAACAATATAAAATAAATACACAATTTTCAGAATATTACAGGAGATAATTACGGAACATAAATTTGAAATTACAGTCAACAGCAAAATTATTCGAGCACTAGCAATAATTCCTCTATAAAAAAATACACTTAATACTGCTTTATTAACTAAATCCTTGTCGAGTCATGTTCTTAGCCAGTCTAAGAACATGATTTGACAAAGATTTATTTAACAGGACAGTATTAAGCGTACTTTTTTACCGTTATACATGGCAGAGAAAGTATTGCTTTTCGGTCAAATTTTTGAAATTGAGTTTTTGTTATATTTACTCGTTTTGAAGTCTCTTGAATCCAAAAATCAGGTTTTTAGCGGTTGGTCTGTGTATGTGTGTCTGTCTGTCTGTCTGTTAGCAGCATATCTCAAGAACAAATGGTAGCAAAAAGTCCAAACTTGGTATTCTAAATGTGTATCATATAGAGATGCTACACTAAGTTTTCGTTTAGATCAAGCAAGTGGTTCGTTGACAGAGACACCCAAGAGAATTCAAATACATTACGTCTATGGAGATAATAGAAGGTAAGTAGAGTTTAATCATCTATATATTGCACTAAACCAAATGAAACGAATATATATTTTTTATACGGATAAAAACATGTTTCATGTAGAATATGGTATGGAAATCATTCACTGTTCGTTTACAGGGCTACACAAAAGAGCTAGATTATAGTGCGATAATGCTTGAAAAATGATGGAAGTGTATTTCTTATTGTGCCGTGTGTTATTAATACAGGATTATATTTATTTGGCCCATTTGGTGTGCATATAGCCTTCAGAAGATATACAGGGCAGACGTTTTGAGGTTTCCTGAATACCGAAGTCAAGTTTTTAACGTTTAGTCTCTGTCTGTGTCTCTTAGAGTAAATTAAAAACAAATAATTTCAAACGATCCAAATATTGTATTTTGAATTCAATAGGTACGTTATTAGAAAAGTTTGATCAAGATTGATAAGTTTCAAGAAATGTTGCTTGTGAAAGTTGTCTGAATAATTTTAAATGAACTTTTGAATTTAGTAACAGATTTGAATTCTATATAAATGTAGGTGCAATAATGAAACGGTGGGTTGAGGGGGGCGGTACCCCCCCCCCCTCCCGCATAGAATTATTTGTGAATTAATGCTGTTCTGAAACCTAATTTGAATTTTTTTTATCTTAGGTTAACATAACAGTACTTGCATCATCTTACCCCTTAATCTCCAATCTGTATTTATAGTATCAAATTTCAGTGTAAGAGAAAGTTGTGTGTCTGACACACCAGTTGATTTATATAGGAATTATAGCTAACGCTCGAATAATTTTGCTGCCGTCTGTATTATAGAATATGGAATTAATAATTAAAAGAAAGATTATGTTGAAAATGTTTATCTTCTGTATTTTACAACAAAAATTCATAAAGAAAACTAAACTTTTAAATAAAGTAGATGAAAATGCACTGAAATATTGTCATCTTTATTAGTGTTGCATATTAAATTTGCTATATATGTAAATATTAATTATTTATTCCGTTTTGCAGTGAGAGAAATTACTGAGCAGTCATATTCTCAATTATGCGCCTGAAAGATATATTAAAATACAAAATCATTATTTGAAACATGATAAAGCTACTATTTTTTCCATATTTTAATATAATTATTCTAATTTAGCCTTAAAAGCTGCAATTGAGATATCTGAAAAGCAATTACGCATTTACAGATGAATTATATTATTTTATCTGCATATGTTGTTATTACATACAGTATTTTAAACAATATTACATCGAGGATATGAAATAAAATAATTAAAATTTGGAATTTAATTAAAAACTTATAATATGTAGTGGAATATTTCTTACAAAAGATTAGTTTGTTAAGGATTTTTATTTTTTAATATAATTTAATGTTCCTACGAATTATAAATTTATTTAAGAAACTTAATTCCAATAATAGGCTGGCTTATTTAAAAAAAAAATCTCTTGATTATAGAATACAATAAAAGTTCATCTCATATGAAACTAGTATGTTGTGTTTCTATACAAATTCACTCAGTAAAAATAATTTATTAAAATTATTATTTAAAAAAATTATCTTTCATGATAATGTAGACGATTTCCATATTAGAGAAGTAGTATAACGCTAAATATCCAAAAAAGTCAATTTTATTGTCAATATTACATTAAAAAAAAATTATGAAAATATCGGTAACTTTATTTTAAATTAACGCAGATCGATGGTTCAACCATTCGTTTTAAAGGTATTGGCCTGCTCTTTAGAAAGTTACCCATCACGAAAATTTACTCCACTCGAGGGGTGACTTCCCCCCCAGAGTGGGGGGGGGGGGAGAAGGCGAGGCTCCTACACATACAAAAACATTTTCCCAGTTGACTATCTCTATTATAAATAATTCTGGTAAATTTCATAATGATTATTAAAAAATATTTCTCTTTATGCACATTTATACAAAATTTTGTATACCATGTTAAAAATTTAGAAAAAGCAGAATGGCAGCGCAACCTGTAAGACAATTTTTACCAAAAGTTGATAGGCACTAATTTATATCAAGGTGCAACTACATACCAATTTGTATGAAATTCTGTGCAGTAGTTCCTGAGATACAGTTGCCACAAACTTTTGTCATACACACACAGGCAGACAGACACTTTCTAAAAATAATCAAATCGTGTTCTACAGCTCTCAAAACGTGTAAATCCATCAAAAACCCGAGGTCAAAAATTTTTACGAATCCAATACTACTTTCTTCTATTGAATATAGAAGAAATTAAAAAAGTTACTAAGGGGACATGGCATCTCTTTAACACCAGTGAAACATCACTGAAGGTTTCATACAAAATCTTATATATCCTTTTAATATTTATAAATTGAACTGTATTAGATTTTTCTCAATTTAATGTGTATAGAGACAACAATTCTTTTGTATTTTGGTGTATTTTTTACAGATTTGTAATCTTTAAATTGCCTTTTCTCAGTTTGCATGTTTTCATATGCTAAAAATGCTAAAACTTCGAGAGATATTGAAGAAAAAAATTATTATTTTTTTTTAAATGTTTAATAAGACCTATTTAAAAGAATTAGGGATGTATTTTGCAATATATTTAAAAATAAATAGTAAAAATAAAAACATAACAAAAATTAGATTTTTTTACTTTTACACAAACATACACTTTTTAATTTTTTTTTTCTCAAAAACTAATTAAGAAATTTTAAAATCCACCCTTAATTCTTTTGAGTAAGTTCTATTAAACATCCAAATATGTATATATATTAATTCTTTTCTTATATATCTGTAGAAGTTTAAGCATTTTGAAGATCATAAACTCATGAAAAAGGTCAAACTGTGTAGCCTCAATTTAAAGATTCCAAACCTGTGAAATAAAATTGTCAAAAACTATAATAATTATTGCCTGAATCTATATTTTATTGAACAAACCTAATAGTTAAATTTTTAAATATTAAATGGAAAAAGAAGCTTTTGTGTGAAATTTGCAGTGGTTTAAAGTGGACGGTTCCAAGTCCCCTTAATTTTAACATGAGTGATAAGTGATCAGACCAGATTTAGAATTTGACTTTATGTTAGAACGAGTCATTGCTTTTTGAGTGAGTTATCCTGTAAATATGTCTTCGGTACTGAAAATTTTAAATTTATCCAAGATATTTAATTGTACACATTTATTATTTTTTTTCCCATATTCCTAAGAAGAAAACATTGAATTCTTAAAATTTTTTTTACATCCATTTATTTGACAATTCTATACGTTTTCCAATACTTAAAAAACAAGCTAATAATCATTACTTATACCATTCATTAATTATACCATAAAAAAAGAAGTAGGGAAGAAACTGCTTGGTACGTATTAATCGGACACCATCAGCCATGAGGTCTAAGAATATTTTTTATGCATAGTAATTTCTTGTAAGTCATTAGAAATTAGAGTGCAATTCAGCATAAAAAAAACGTGCATATATTTCCTATTAATATTATTGAATAATTTAGTTTGTGAAACGTAATCTTATTGACAGAATTTATTTTATCCATAACTGTGTATTACAGATATTTTAGTGAGAAACTGCTAATTAATTTTGAAATAGCAAAAAGTAACCAATTGAGGATTCGAACCCGGGATCTATGAAATCAGTTAGTCGTATAGCTCATTTTACTGTTTAGAACATGGACACGTAACGCCGTATTTCCGAGGTTCGAATCCTTGCCCATCTATTTTTCGTTTTTCATAAAAGAATTTCAGTCATTTTATAAAAAGAAAAGAAAAAAAAATGCATTCTGCAAAATGCCCTCTGTCTTACCAAGAGTAGATATGTCAGACCCAGGTGTTCTCATACCGATACCGAACACTCATACCGATTATTTTTTAAATAAAAAGTTTTCTATTTCTAAAAAGTGGTCTGAAATTGATTTTTCGTTAGTTGCAACTTAGAATTTCTATAAACCTAATTAAAACTGAAGAATTTTGATTCCTCGTCTGTGGATTCTGTCCTTCGCTTACAATTAACCGTATGTACATTATTATTATTATTATTATTTATTTTATTTTATTTTATCTATTTATTTATTTTTACAAAATACAATATAATTTTTCAAATTTAATTTCTCATTAAAACAATAATTTATTTTGAACTGACATCGTTTATTATATTTATTTGTTATAGAGCTCTATAATGAATACGAACCCTCTTTTCTTAGGCAAATTATAAGGTAGTTTCTCCATACTAATAGACAAAAATATTTTCTTTAAAGTCTTCCTTTAAAGATAAAAATATAAACATCTATAGTCTACCTAATATTGCTAATAATTCAGAGAATTTAATTCGAATAGCAAACACGCACCGGCACATCACCAGCAGATATGATAAATGAGGAAATGTTAGAATTGTTGAAATATTTACTGAATGCATGTAAAGCGATTCTGTCAAGCTCTTTTGGGGTGTGTACATACACTTTCTGTAAAATGAAAACACGTGGAATGTAGACGTGGTCAGGTGATTGATAAACGGCTTCTGATTTTCTTTCATGACAAGTTTTATAAAGATATACAGAAATTTCAATGAATTTAAATCAAATTTATTTTAAAACTTATGTTTTGTTATTATTTTAACGTTTTTGTGAAAGCTTTAAATGAAATTTTAAAATATAAATAACTTAAATTTTCTTTGTATTTATAAGAAAAAAAAATATGTTGCTGTCATTAATGTTTTAATTTATTTATTTAAAAAAATAAATTTTATTGTTTTCTAGTTTTTCGTAAAATTATTATTAAATATATAAGAGATAATCTGGGAAAAATAATTCATAAACATGGTGACCACTGCAAGAACAATTTTAAAATGTGACACGTGCAGTATAAAGATAATAAAATTTTTCCTGTAAAAAAAAAAAATCTCATGGACAATAACGTGTACAAGTTCTTTTTGAAAATTTTCTTGTTTGTATTGGGTTAAGAATGATTCATTAAATGATTGTCCTGGACTTGGGTGGCATGCCCTTCGTGAGGGGTCTTTGTAAGGATTTCTACCCCGTAATAATACGAGTTTCTGGAAAAATAGCGAATATTTCGAAATGGTAGGCTGATAAGAGCGACATAAGTTCGAACCCGGCATTTCCTGTCTGCCAGCTTTGACATTTTCAGTAGGAAAAATTCGATAGTGAACTTGAATAACAAATATCTGTTTCATTACACAAAAACATTTGTGGAAATGAGAGAAGAAAGTAATTTATACAAATTTTTGAACTTTGTTGGAAAAAGATTAAAAAAAAATCATTGCGAGAAACCAGAAAATATTTATTCTTTCTGCCACTTTATGCTTTTTGCCACTTTCTCATACAATTTTTTAAAAACTCAAAATCCCGTAAATTTGCTGTTATTTCTAAAATGCAAAAGAAATTAAACATTTCATTTTTACAAAAATGAAAAAGACTTTTTTTTTTTTTTCAATGAATCAGTAACTTTTGTAAACTAAGTTACTATAAAGAAAATCTTAAAAACAAATGAATTTCTTTAATGCCTCTATAACTGAAAAAAACCGAAAAGTCAAGAAACCTATTGAATTTTGAATTGAATTTTAAACTTGGCCAATTGTATATAAAGCAGGCTTAGAAATGATTATCCTTTCAAAAACTGAAATATTTAAGTACATTGAAGACTTCATCTTTTGAAAGTAATGTATATTACATCTCTCTTTTAAATTGCTTTTCTTCTTCCTTTAAATGGTTTACTTGAAATTATCTATTAAAAAACCTAGAATTTTCTTTCATCATGAAAGTATTTTTCTACCACCGAAGCATTTTCTACAGAGAATTTAAGACTTCATAAAGTTTTCTTTTTACAAAAGGAATGGATACTATTAAAATTCTTTTTGATATACTAGTGATTTAATAGGAAGTGTAGAATCTTCAGTTAAGGAAAAAACCAATTATATTTTTACATATATATACAATGTATTTTTAAAAATAATAATATGAAGCTTAAAATTTAAAATCTTAAGGTTTTGTCGCTGAAAAACTTCTATTTTTATATATTATATTAATAAAATTATTTTTTCATAAGACTTTAGTATTCGTAGATACGAAGAATAGATTAAAAATTAATTTACTTATTTCTAAGAGGAAAACATGTTTAAATGTCAAAAAAAAAAAAAAAAAATTAAAGATATAATATTTTTGTTTTCCTAAAATATGTAGGATTTAAAATTTTGCAGACTATGACATTATCTAATTTAACATACACTGTAAAACAATTCTGAAAATTTATTGAAATGTTTATCTAGAGTCTCTGTAAATTTACGATAATTCTTAGTCCAAAGTAAATACAATCAAGTCTTAAAATTTATATTCTGTATTTTTATCTATTTTTATTAGTTATATATATTATATTAATAAATTTTTATATATTATTTATATAAAAATTATATAAATAATATATAATTATTTATGTATTATTTTTATTATTATTTTTAATCTATTTTTATATATTATATTAATAAAATTATTTTTTCATAAGACTTTAGTATTCGTAGATAAGAAGAATAGATTAAAAATTAATTTACTTATTTCTAAGAGGAAAACATGTTTAAATGTCAAAAAAAAAAAAAATTAAAGATATAATATTTTTGTTTTCCTAAAATATGTAGGATTTAAAATTTTACAGACTGTGACATTATCTAATTTAACATACACTGTAAAACAATTCTGAAAATTTATTGAAATGTTTATCCAGAGTCTCTGTAAATTTACGATAATTCTTAGTCCAAAGTAAATACAATCAGGTCTTAAAATTTATATTCTGTATTTTTATCTATTTTTATTATTTAATTTCTCTATAAAAATTAAATAATTATAAGATAAAAAACTTTTTATAAACCATGTTTTTAAATTTTCTGTTGAATCATAGCTATAGAACTAACTACATTAGCTCTTTACCAATGAGTATTGTTACGAAATTGTAAATAATTGTATTTATTTTTGTATAAATTCTTTCAAAGATGCTTAGTAAGTTGATAAAATGCCAATTTTCTGCATTTTCAGCTCTTTTTCGCGTTAAAATAGCTTAATTTTTCCATTAAAACGCATTAAAATGCTCCAATAGGCAGGTAAGGGATTTGGTGCCAAATTTGGCGCATTTTTGCACTTGGCGACTTTTTTGGCGACTTTTAGCGAGAAAATCATTATTATCGATATATCAGAGATGGACGTCCTAATGTGATTGGTTAAGGAGTTACGGGAAATTTCCCGAACATTATGGTTCGGCAGAGATATATAAAAGTAGCTCCAGCGCGCCAAACCCAGATCAGTTCTCAGTCAGTTTCGTCAATGGTTCCAGTGCTATTGAAGGAGTTCTGAGCCTCTTTGAATGAGATTTGCTGTATGTGTTATAGCTATACAGTTTATACTGTGGATTTCCTGTTGACAGCTGTTTCTTTAAGCTGTGTTTATTGATGGAATTGAAGCTGATACTCAGTTTACAGACCTGTATTCGTCTGGAATTTTCTGTAAATAAAGCTCCTGAATATTTGTAAGTTTCGCCTCTCATTATCGGACAACTTACGAACCCCCAAGTACGCAACAGTATGAAATCTTTAAATTGATAATGACGTCAAATTTTGTGAGATGCATAATTTAACCTTTTACAACTTTTTAGTGCTTATGTTTTATTAAATGTATTTATTTTTATCTCGAAAGAAAATGAACTCGTACTTTTTTTTTTTTTTTTTTTGGGGGGGGGGGCAACAATTAAATTATAGCTAATATTTTAATGGCGATTTTTATTGCTACAAGGAGCTTATTATTTTCATTTTTTAATTAATTAAAAGAAAACTATTCGAATATTCGAAAATCGGACTTCGAAGTATTGTGTTTTCACTGGGCTCTGAGCTACTGTGAAAGTTTCAGATGTCTAGCTGGTAAGGAAGTTAGTTAAAAGTAGGTTGCAAGATTTACACCGGACAAACAAACACACACACAAACAAACAAGAATAGAAGTTAATAAAAACATGGTAAAATGTATGTTTCTACTTTCAAAAAAGCATTCTAAGTCACAAATATATTCTTGCCAATACTTAATTGAATTAATACTAGCTGGAACCCGTCGAATTCGACGGTCATTTTATTGACTGTAGTGTTTTAAAAATCGTCACATCATTATTTGAATATATTTCAAGCTAAAACATCTAATATAATTTATGATATTTCACTTTAAAAAGAACTTCAGAAAAATCCTTATAAATAGAAATGAACCTTAAATTTGTATGATTTCATATCTTTAACTCGATTTTGTTTGAATTTCTATTTTTAAATAAAAGCATAGCGAAAAAATAATCAGCAATAACAAAACAATTACCTTGAACCGAACGAAACTCTGCCTTGTGACCCCGGTGCTTGTGGCAGTGTATATGCGGGCCACTAATAACATGAAAAAATTCTCAAAAATTAACCTTGAACCGAACGAACCTTTCACTCATGTTTCTGCTGCCTGTGGCTGCGGCACCGTATAGCAGGCATGCTATGCAAAATTCATTTTCCTCCACCAGGGGACGCAGTATGTTGTATACGAACATCCCCAATTGCCTTGAATTTCCAAGACTTTCAAATAAGGTGTCACATGGTGGTGTCAACTGCAAAATCCTTTAGTTGCACTTTCTACCGCCAGGGGGCACAGTGTGTTCTGTACGAACATCACCTACGGTCAGAAAATACTAAGACCTTTAAAATAAGGTGTAACATGATAGGGTCTACTACAAAATCACCTAGTTCCATTTTTCACCACCAGGGGTGCACTATATTGTATACAAACATCCCCAATCTTCATGAAATTTCAAGACCTTTAAAATGATGTGCTGCATGTGTGGGTTTAGAACGGACTTCCCTCTCAAACTAATTTCCCCCTTTTCTCCCCCAAATCTACTTTCCCCCTTTAAAACCGAAAATTCCAAAATCACAGAAATTGATTTTTTAGTATTTGAGTCTAGTCCCCTCATGTACAACTTCTTCACCGTGAAGTAATTTGAAGCTGAGTTAAGCTCGCAAACATGTTCTTAACCTCTACCCCCCAGGGGGGAGGGGAACCGTTCCAATTTTTTTTTCTCTCTTTTGATGATACATCTACAGACCAAGACTTTTTTTTAGACACCTCAACCAAATTTTTACACCTAGCCGTTCTCTCAATTTAGTGGATACAGACAAAACACGTTTCATATTAATATGTAGATACAGCGCATTCAATCAGACATTCGGAAGTAGTCAAAACTAAAATATAGGAGGTTTCATAAATATGTAGGAAGTACAGGAAATATAGGAGCGCTGCGAGGCCTGCAAATGTGATAGTCATTTTCGCTTAATATTTTCACTCAGAACTTTCATATCAGAAACATTTAAATTTTTTTTTTTTTTTTTTTTTTTTTTTTTTTTTTTTTTTTTGCTAACCAATTAATTCAGACAAAAAGATATTTAGACAGAGGTTTATAGCAAAATTAATGAAAATGAACCTTTTTTAGATACCGATGTTGGTATTCCATACTCCATCCAATTTTATCAAAACTTTACAAACAGATCTGTACACTGGAAATCAACTACTGTAATTTCTGGTAGATACCCCGCAGGTAAGATGTGTCATTTCTCCACCAGAAATTTTATTTAATAGAGAAATCTATACTTTTTCGAAGGAAGAGCCCATACAAATATAAATTTATTAATTAAATTTCTGGTGCAAAACTGGATTACATAACCTGCGGGGTATCTACCAGAAATCACGGTAATACATATGAAAGGATATTTAAAGGGTAGATAAAATGGCGATTTTGCGAACAAACCTGCAGAACCCCCCTTTTTTTTTTTAGAAATTGAATGCAGAGTTAAAATTGGACTACGAAATCAGAACATAACAATTTTTATGCAAGTAACCAATAAAAAGCATCTGCAAGATGGTATATATGGTGAATTTAAAGAAAATCGTTAAAATAGTTTTTGAGATACAAATAAAAATAAATTGTGACCTGATTTACAACTTTCCAATTTTTTACCAAAATTTGGTAAACACCTAACTTATCTTCATTATAAAGGTATATTGTTTTTACTTTTTAAGATGTGATAAACAAAAAATCACCCCCCCCCCCCACATGTGAATTGTGTTTAAAGAATCACATTTCGTAAATAAATTCAGCACACAGCTTCACAAATTTTCTCTCTTAGAAATATGAAAAAAAAGAAAAAACAATAATTCATAATCTGTAATTAGAAACATTTTGTGAAACTTTCGTCCAAGAAAAAAATCAGTGCTCCCATAAGCAGGCGACAGGTAAACTAAAATTGAGAGATGCCTACACAGCTAGCGATAAATTTATCGTTTAAGCATGCTAGGCTTAGTGCGACAATAGCTCAACACTTTACATAACTTGTGGATGTAAGCATCATGCCGCCACATGCACACACTGAATGAAAGGAACTGTTGTTTGCACAGCTTGATGTCTCGTACTGATAAACCAAAACTTGTTAGGTTGTAGTTTCTACATATTGTTTAGAAGAACAATATTTCTAATTGACTATATAGGAAGATAACAAAAAATAATTTGGATATCACAGAAAAAACTCATAATTCGGATCATACACCAGTGGAGGTCAAATTGCAACAAAATCCTTTTTTAGGTAAAGCATTGTTTTGGAAAAAACGACAAAGTGCAGGACACAATTTCATTTGAATTCTGATTAATCTTTTGCCTGCAAAATTATGCAACATGAAGAACGCTATTCTCGAGTCGAGACGATGGTTTTTACACAGCGAAGATGTTGATGCTAATTTTCAATATTGGATAAAATTTTCACAATTTTCAAACAGTAAGGCGTGTATGCATTTTTTTTTTTTTAATTTTTTTTTTAGTTATTAAATTATTTCTTTCACTTAAAGTTTATATATTTGTCATGAATTCTAGAGTATTGTGATAGATATTTTATTTAGTGTTTCTGTTAACATTTGTATACGTTTATATTAAAATGTTACTGTTAGCATTTTAACCTTTTTACTACTTTATATATTTATATGGAATATTACTGTTTGCATTTTTTAATGTTTTGTGTTCATATAGTATATTCAAAATGTTAGATTATTACAATTTTCGCGAAATTGCACCTGATGAAAATTGCACCGAGCTTTATCGATATTTTTGTATTGCACCAAACATAAGTATTTTTATTATTAGTTACTCCCATTATGTATTTAGTATGTTTTGGTTGCAATATACAAACTGCTGAGTTTTTTTTTTTTTTTTTTCTTTGCATATTTTAAAACACTGAGTAAATAAATTACCATCATTCTATATAGTTTGTTGATTATTTTCGGTGCCATATAGAAATAATGATAATGCACATAAGCATATATAATTTTTTGAATATACTTAATAAGATATACATATGTATCAGAGAGAAAAAATGTAAATGGTAACATTTTAAATAAACGTATAAAAAACAGAAAAAAAAATAATTAAAAGTAGTTTCCAATGCTAAAAAATATAAACAATACTCTAGAACTCAAATAACTCACAAATTGGGTAATTTGTAAAATAAATAAATAAAGATAAAACTTGTGAATATACGTAAGTAACTATCACATTTGATTTACTTTCCATTAAATAAATTTTCAGAATTTAATATAAGTCAAAGTATTTCTATAATGTACAGATAAGCACAGTTAATTCAAGGTTCCCATTATAGGGTGGGATTGCGAGAATTTCGTAATATTTTGAAAAATCTCGTTCAAAAATATATCATAAGGGGGATTGCCCCTTAATTTTTTCACATTGCTCTGAGTATTTCATCAATTTTTTAGTTCAGTTGGGTAATATATTAATTAGTTTGAAGCCTGTACTGTCCTTTATTTACTTAACTTTTATAAAATTTCTTGATTAAAAAAAAAGGGAAATATTATGTAATTATTTCAGAATACTTTTTAATTATAAATATTTGTTAAGAGGATATATGAAGTGTTTATTATATCAACAAACAACTACACAGTGTGAAGGCTAAAAATTAGTTCAAAGTCTGTACTGTCCTTTATTTACTTAACTTTTATAAATTGCTTGATTAAGAAAAAAAAAGGGAAATATTATGTAATTATTTCAGAATACTTTTTAATTATAAATATTTGTTAAGAGGATATATGAAGTGTTTATTATATCAACAAACAATACACAGTGTGAAGGCTAAAAATTGCAATAATTAAATGTTAAATTGAGTTCTAGAGTATTGTTTATATTTTTTAGCATTGGAAACTACTTTTAATTTTTTTTTATTTTTTTGTTTCTTATACGTTTATTTAAAATGTTACCATTTACATTTTTTCTCTCTGCATGTTTATGTGTGCATTATCATTGTTTCTATATGGCACCGAAAATAATCAACAAACTATATAGAATGATGGTATTTATTTACTCAGCATAGCGTTTTAAAACATGCTAAGAAAAAAAAACTCAGCAGTTTTTATATTGCAACCAAAACACACAATTTATAATCGAATTTCAAAAACAAACTAAATACATAATGGGAGTAACTAATAATACAAATACTTATCTTTGGTGCAATACAGAAATATCGATAAAGCTCGATTCAGGTGCAATCTCGCGAAAATTGTAATAATCTAACATTTTTAATATACTATACGAACACAAAACAGCAAAAAATGCATACAGTAATATTTCATATAAATATATACAAAGTAGTAAAAAGGTTAAAATGCTAACAGTAACATTTTAATATAAACGTATACAAATGTTAACAGAAACACTAAACAAAATATCTATCACAATACTCTAGAATTCATAACAAATATAAACTTTAAGTAAAAGAAATAATTTAATAACTAAAGAAAAAACAATGCATACACACCTTACTGTTTGAAAATTGTGAAATTTTTAATCCAATATTGAAAATTAGCGTGAGTTTCTTCGCTGTGTAAAAACCATCATCTCCGATCTCCTCGAGTCTCGAGAAAGCACGAGCCAATCAGGTTTCTGAATTCGCTCGCTCTAGAAATCCGAAGAGACTCTCAGCGATTGGTCATCGGTTTCGTCTAAAGACAGGAACAGCCTCCGCGCATGCCCAAATCGTGCGATTTTGGTCTTATAGAATACCGCTTGTGTTTTAATATATAAGATTAACCCTAGATAACTAAACATTCGTCTTAATAGACTACCGACCCCTGCCAGTTTTGCGAATTCGAAATGTTCCCGTTGCACTCACACCCTCACTCAGAGTACCTTCATGACAAGTAAAATGAGTTATCCGAAGGTGATAAGCCGGGGCCGACAGGGAAGTCTTCATTCTCTACCGGGCCTGATACCAGCATCTGTGACGTCACAAAAGGGATCCAACAATTTCGCTCTCGCAATGAAGTGTTAGCGGAGCTGTGCGTTTCTTTCTTATATTTTTTTAGAATATATTTTAAAAAGAATGGATTAAAAAAGAAAAGAATTGAAATGTGGATTATTGACCTTTTTAAAACTAAAACCGAATTTTCGTTATCCTTTTTTTTTTTTTTAAGTAATACATACATTAGTATATAATACAAAAAAGATTAAAAAAAAAAAATGATGTACGTAAAATAAATAAATAAATAAATCATATTTTTAGGAAAATTTTATAAAATACTTAAGTTATTAGTAATTAAAATTCTAATTAGAATAAAACACATTTAAAATGAAATTTATATTATGTAGAGAAAGTCTAAAATTGGGAACAATTGATATGTATATTCCTTTTAAAAAGTAATGCACAAAAATTATGTTTAGATGTAATTTTTAAATATTTTATCCTGGAATTTTATATTAATTTTAATTATTTCAAGCCTCTAAAGTTTCAGTAATTTTTAAATGCTTAAGAAAAAGAGTGCCTGAGTTTTAATTCAGAAGACGAACTTTGAATTTATGATATTTGTTTTACCAAGGTAGTTTAAAAAATTATTACAAATTCCGAAAATATTTTTTTAGCATCTATATGGTTTGAGTTGTTTCATTTTAAACTATCCATTAATTTTAAAATTAAAATAATTGTGTTTCATGATTTTTTTTTCCCATAACTAAAAAAAAAAAAAAAAATCTCTATTTTAAAAGTAAAATTTCAAACAAAATTATTTAAATTATGATTAAATTTGTGATTAATTATAAAGTTTTTGTTATTCTATTTCTTTTTATAATTCTAATGTGCAATTTGTCAATGTAGTTCACCTCCGTGAAGACATTGTAAAGCATTTACATTTTTATTTATTTACTTTTTGTTGTAAAGAAAAATTCCCACAAGTTTCACTCTTTTTTTTTTTTTTTCCCAAATAATAAAAAGCGCAGATAAAAAATTGCTTTTGTGCCGCTTTGTATATTATATAAAAATATCAGGGCTAGAGTTACAGAGAAATCATGTATTTAACTATGGAATAAGAAATAGCACTTTATAGAACGAGTATGTAATAAGCATTCATTTCAATAATAATATTAAGTAAAAATTATAGATCATTTACTCGCTAAGAAAATACTTATATTGAAACTGTATTTATATGCAGTGTGTATCCACATACAAAATTATAAATTTCGAAAATTTTTAGGTGATGAGTAGTGATACTGAATAAAGTCACATAAGCTTCAGTCTAGTTTCTTTTCTTTCTTAAGAATAGCAAAAAGTACTTTGAAAAATGTACTAAATAGTTTGAAATATTTTTTGCTATTTTTCCTGGCATGGCAATTTATTTTAATTTTTTTAATTCAATTAACTGTAATAGTTTTTTAATATAGCAATTATGATTTAATGAGTTTTGGCGCTTAATTTCTAGATCTAATACTACTAGTCAATTAAAACAAGCATAAACAATAATGAAAGTTTCGTGTATCTTAACACGAATATTAAAAAAAAAAAAAAAAAAAAAAATGTATGAATGCCAAAACAAATGCTTTATAACTAAAAACATTTATCAAGGGGTAAGATATGCGTTATTCTTCTTATTATGTAAAAATTTAATGAAAAATTAATTTCTGCAGAAAATTTTTTTATGTATGAATAATGTCTCAACCAATTACAAGAAGTCAAATTTGAAAATTCAACTTATTTTCAACCTTATTTAATTTTTAAGGTATAAACAATGATTTATAATATTTTTCATTTCCCGTATGATAAACAAAATATATCATCGTTTTTGTTTTTTCAGTCTGTTTTTGAAAGACTAGATAAAATCAAATCTGTACATATATATTTTTTTTTTTCATACTAAAATTTATTTTCCAACAAATAAATTTTGTTAAGAATAAATCTGACAAAAATTAATTTTATTGTTGTACTTGTATTAAAGGAGCATTTACGTAGAAATAATATTTCTAAAAAATAAGTAAATAAATAAATAAATCATGATTCAAAATTCAAGTTATTTTTTGCCATATTTAATTTTAAAACACAAACAGTGTTTTTCTTTTTTTTTTTTAATCTATTTTTGTGTGACTAGATGAAATTAAAGGTGGAAAATACTTTTTTGAAGAAGTAGTAGATGTAAAAGTTTGAGAAAATGGTACTTTTAAGCTTTTAATTAAGAATAATTGAGATATAACAGGCGTGATAGAGCACTAGAGAGAGAACTGGATGGATCCCTTTTGTGACGTCACAGGTGATTCGACTGTCCTTGTATCAGGCCCGGTGAGAACGAAGACTTCCCCGTCGGCCCCGGATAAGCACGACTGTATACATGTTGTTTTTCGACATTTGCTGTAATCGTCGTCTAATAGTCTAATGATCATCAAAATAAATATTGAAAACATTTTGAGTATTGAGAAGTCCACAGAAGACACGACTAAAGGTGTGACGAACAAAATCAAAATTTGTACTTTCTGTCCATCAAGAAACGCATAATGACAAAATACGTATGCAACTACTGCAACAAAGCTAATTGTGGAGAGCACATTTTTAACATCTGCCAAGAGTGCAACCGACAATTTTTACCCCTTTTCTGTTTTTACTTTCCGAACACTATAGTGAGGAAATTATTGTAATCATGTCAAAAATCCAAATTTAAGATTTTGATGTTTCTATACGTTTCGAGGTTCCCTGAGTCCGTTTTCACTATTTTTGCGATGATGTACGAGGGTCATGTTTTAAGTAAGAACCGTTCTGGAATGGAGTAAGAGAAACTTGATTTATGAAAGTAAATTGTATTACAAACTAAAATATGAATGCCAAAACAAATGCTTTATAACTAAAAACATTTATCAAGGGGTAAGATATGCGTTATTCTTCTTATTATGTAAAAATTTAATGAAAGATTAATTTCTGCAGAAAACATTTTTATGTATGAATAATGTCTCAACCAATTAAAAGAAGTCAAATTTGAAAATTCAACTTATTTTCAACCTTATTTAATTTTTAAGGTATAAACAATGATTTATAATATTTTTCATTTCCCGTATGATAAACAATAAAATATATCATCGTTTTTGTTTTTTCAGTCTGTTTTTGAAAGACTAGATAAAATCAAATCTGTACATATATATATATTCTATTTTCATACTAAAATTTATTTTCCAAAAAATAAATTTTGTTAAGAATAAATCTGACAAAAATTAACTTTATTGTTGTACTTGTATTAAAGGAGCATTTACGTAGAAATAATATTTCTAAAAAATAAGTAAATAAATAAATAAATCATGATTCAAAATTCAAGTTATTTTTTGCCATATTTAATTTTAAAACACAAACAGTGTTTTTCTTTTTTTTTTTTTAAATCTATTTTTGTGTGACTAGATGAAATTAAAGGTGGAAAATACTTTTTTGAAGAAGTAGTAGATGTAAATGTTTGAGAAAATGGTACTTTTAAGCTTTTAATTAAGAATATTTGAGATATAACAGGCGTGATAGAGCACTAGAGAGAGAACTGGATGGATCCCTTTTGTGACGTCACAGGTGATTCGACTGTCCTTGTATCAGGTCCGGTGAGAACGAAGACTTCCCCGTCGGCCCCGGATAAGCACGGCTGTATACATGTTGTTTTTCGACATTTGCTGTAATCGTCGTCTAATAGTCTAATGATCATCAAAATAAATATTGAAAACATTTTGAGTATTGAGAAGTCCACAGAAGACACGACTAAAGGTGTGACGAACAAAATCAAAATTTGTACTTTCTGTCCATCAAGAAACGCATTATGACAAAATACGTATGCAACTACTGCAATATTTTCTTTAAAGTCTTCCTTTAAAGATAAAAATATAAACATCTATAGTCTACCTAATATTGCTAATAATTCAGAGAATTTAATTCGAATAGCAAACACGCACCGGCACATCACCAGCAGATATGATAAATGAGGAAATGTTAGAATTGTTGAAATATTTACTGAATGCATGTAAAGCGATTCTGTCAAGCTCTTTTGGGGTGTGTACATACACTTTCTGTAAAATGAAAACACGTGGAATGTAGACGTGGTCAGGTGATTGATAAACGGCTTCTGATTTTCTTTCATGACAAGTTTTATAAAGATATACAGAAATTTCAATGAATTTAAATCAAATTTATTTTAAAACTTATGTTTTGTTATTATTTTAACGTTTTTGTGAAAGCTTTAAATGAAATTTTAAAATATAAATAACTTAAATTTTCTTTGTATTTATAAGAAAAAAAAATATGTTGCTGTCATTAATGTTTTAATTTATTTATTTAAAAAAATAAATTTTATTGTTTTCTAGTTTTTCGTAAAATTATTATTAAATATATAAGAGATAATCTGGGAAAAATAATTCATAAACATGGTGACCACTGCAAGAACAATTTTAAAATGTGACACGTGCAGTATAAAGATAATAAAATTTTTCCTGTAAAAAAAAAAAAATCTCATGGACAATAACGTGTACAAGTTCTTTTTGAAAATTTTCTTGTTTGTATTGGGTTAAGAATGATTCATTAAATGATTGTCCTGGACTTGGGTGGCATGCCCTTCGTGAGGGGTCTTTGTAAGGATTTCTACCCCGTAATAATACGAGTTTCTGGAAAAATAGCGAATATTTCGAAATGGTAGGCTGATAAGAGCGACATAAGTTCGAACCCGGCATTTCCTGTCTGCCAGCTTTGACATTTTCAGTAGGAAAAATTCGATAGTGAACTTGAATAACAAATATCTGTTTCATTACACAAAAACATTTGTGGAAATGAGAGAAGAAAGTAATTTATACAAATTTTTGAACTTTGTTGGAAAAAGATTAAAAAAAAATCATTGCGAGAAACCAGAAAATATTTATTCTTTCTGCCACTTTATGCTTTTTGCCACTTTCTCATACAATTTTTTAAAAACTCAAAATCCCGTAAATTTGCTGTTATTTCTAAAATGCAAAAGAAATTAAACATTTCATTTTTACAAAAATGAAAAAGACTTTTTTTTTTTTTTTTCAATGAATCAGTAACTTTTGTAAACTAAGTTACTATAAAGAAAATCTTAAAAACAAATGAATTTCTTTAATGCCTCTATAACTGAAAAAAACCGAAAAGTCAAGAAACCTATTGAATTTTGAATTGAATTTTAAACTTGGCCAATTGTATATAAAGCAGGCTTAGAAATGATTATCCTTTCAAAAACTGAAATATTTAAGTACATTGAAGACTTCATCTTTTGAAAGTAATGTATATTACATCTCTCTTTTAAATTGCTTTTCTTCTTCCTTTAAATGGTTTACTTGAAATTATCTATTAAAAAACCTAGAATTTTCTTTCATCATGAAAGTATTTTTCTACCACCGAAGCATTTTCTACAGAGAATTTAAGACTTCATAAAGTTTTCTTTTTACAAAAGGAATGGATACTATTAAAATTCTTTTTGATATACTAGTGATTTAATAGGAAGTGTAGAATCTTCAGTTAAGGAAAAAACCAATTATATTTTTACATATATATACAATGTATTTTTAAAAATAATAATATGAAGCTTAAAATTTAAAATCTTAAGGTTTTGTCGCTGAAAAACTTCTATTTTTATATATTATATTAATAAAATTATTTTTTCATAAGACTTTAGTATTCGTAGATAAGAAGAATAGATTAAAAATTAATTTACTTATTTCTAAGAGGAAAACATGTTTAAATGTCAAAAAAAAAAAAAAAAAAATTAAAGATATAATATTTTTGTTTTCCTAAAATATGTAGGATTTAAAATTTTGCAGACTATGACATTATCTAATTTAACATACACTGTAAAACAATTCTGAAAATTTATTGAAATGTTTATCTAGAGTCTCTGTAAATTTACGATAATTCTTAGTCCAAAGTAAATACAATCAAGTCTTAAAATTTATATTCTGTATTTTTATCTATTTTTATTAGTTATATATATTATATTAATAAATTTTTATATATTATTTATATAAAAATTATATAAATAATATATAATTATTTATGTATTATTTTTATTATTATTTTTAATCTATTTTTATATATTATATTAATAAAATTATTTTTTCATAAGACTTTAGTATTCGTAGATAAGAAGAATAGATTAAAAATTAATTTACTTATTTCTAAGAGGAAAACATGTTTAAATGTCAAAAAAAAAAAAAAATTAAAGATATAATATTTTTGTTTTCCTAAAATATGTAGGATTTAAAATTTTACAGACTGTGACATTATCTAATTTAACATACACTGTAAAACAATTCTGAAAATTTATTGAAATGTTTATCCAGAGTCTCTGTAAATTTACGATAATTCTTAGTCCAAAGTAAATACAATCAAGTCTTAAAATTTATATTCTGTATTTTTATCTATTTTTATTATTTAATTTCTCTATAAAAATTAAATAATTATAAGATAAAAAACTTTTTATAAACTATGTTTTTAAATTTTCTGTTGAATCATAGCTATAGAACTAACTACATTAGCTCTTTACCAATGAGTATTGTTACGAAATTGTAAATAATTGTATTTATTTTTGTATAAATTCTTTCAAAGATGCTTAGTAAGTTGATAAAATGCCAATTTTCTGCATTTTCAGCTCTTTTTCGCGTTAAAATAGCTTAATTTTTCCATTAAAACGCATTAAAATGCTCCAATAGGCAGGTAAGGGATTTGGTGCCAAATTTGGCGCATTTTTGCCCTTGGCGACTTTTTTGGCGACTTTTAGCGAGAAAATCATTATTATCGATATATCAGAGATGGACGTCCTAATGTGATTGGTTAAGGAGTTACGGGAAATTTCCCGAACATTATGGTTCGGCAGAGATATATAAAAGTAGCTCCAGCGCGCCAAACCCAGATCAGTTCTCAGTCAGTTTCGTCAATGGTTCCAGTGCTATTGAAGGAGTTCTGAGCCTCTTTGAATGAGATTTGCTGTATGTGTTATAGCTATACAGTTTATACTGTGGATTTCCTGTTGACAGCTGTTTCTTTAAGCTGTGTTTATTGATGGAATTGAAGCTGATACTCAGTTTACAGACCTGTATTCGTCTGGAATTTTCTGTAAATAAAGCTCCTGAATATTTGTAAGTTTCGCCTCTCATTATCGGACAACTTACGAACCCCCAAGTACGCAACAGTATGAAATCTTTAAATTGATAATGACGTCAAATTTTGTGAGATGCATAATTTAACCTTTTACAACTTTTTAGTGCTTATGTTTTATTAAATGTATTTATTTTTATCTCGAAAGAAAATGAACTCGTACCTTTTTTTTTTTTTGGGGGGGGGGGGGGGGCAACAATTAAATTATAGCTAATATTTTAATGGCGATTTTTATTGCTACAAGTAGCTTATTATTTTCATTTTTTAATTAATTAAAAGAAAACTATTCGAATATTCGAAAATCGGACTTCGAAGTATTGTGTTTTCACTGGGCTCTGAGCTACTGTGAAAGTTTCAGATGTCTAGCTAGTAAGGAAGTTAGTTAAAAGTAGGTTGCAAGATTTACACCGGACAAACAAACACACACACAAACAAACAAGAATAGAAGTTAATAAAAACATGGTAAAATGTATGTTTCTACTTTCAAAAAAGCATTCTAAGTCACAAATATATTCTTGCCAATACTTAATTGAATTAATACTAGCTGGAACCCGTCGAATTCGACGGTCATTTTATTGACTGTAGTGTTTTAAAAATCGTCACATCATTATTTGAATATATTTCAAGCTAAAACATCTAATATAATTTATGATATTTCACTTTAAAAAGAACTTCAGAAAAATCCTTATAAATAGAAATGAACCTTAAATTTGTATGATTTCATATCTTTAACTCGATTTTGTTTGAATTTCTATTTTTAAATAAAAGCATAGCGAAAAAATAATCAGCAATAACAAAACAATTACCTTGAACCGAACGAAACTCTGCCTTGTGACCCCGGTGCTTGTGGCAGTGTATATGCGGGCCACTAATAACATGAAAAAATTCTCAAAAATTAACCTTGAACCGAACGAACCTTTCACTCATGTTTCTGCTGCCTGTGGCTGCGGCACCGTATAGCAGGCATGTTATGCAAAATTCATTTTCCTCCACCAGGGGACGCAGTATGTTGTATACGAACATCCCCAATTGCCTTGAATTTCCAAGACTTTCAAATAAGGTGTCACATGGTGGTGTCAACTGCAAAATCCTTTAGTTGCACTTTCTACCGCCAGGGGGCACAGTGTGTTCTGTACGAACATCACCTACGGTCAGAAAATACTAAGACCTTTAAAATAAGGTGTAACATGATAGGGTCTACTACAAAATCACCTAGTTCCATTTTTCACCACCAGGGGTGCACTATATTGTATACAAACATCCCCAATCTTCATGAAATTTCAAGACCTTTAAAATGATGTGCTGCATGTGTGGGTTTAGAACGGACTTCCCTCTCAAACTAATTTCCCCCTTTTCTCCCCCAAATCTACTTTCCCCCTTTAAAACCGAAAATTCCAAAATCACAGAAATTGATTTTTTAGTATTTGAGTCTAGTCCCCTCATGTACAACTTCTTCACCGTGAAGTAATTTGAAGCTGAGTTAAGCTCGCAAACATGTTCTTAACCTCTACCCCCCAGGGGGGAGGGGAACCGTTCGAATTTTTTTTTCTCTCTTTTGATGATACATCTACAGACCAAGACTTTTTTTTAGACACCTCAACCAAATTTTTACACCTAGCCGTTCTCTCAATTTAGTGGATACAGACAAAACACGTTTCATATTAATATGTAGATACAGCGCATTCAATCAGACATTCGGAAGTAGTCAAAACTAAAATATAGGAGGTTTCATAAATATGTAGGAAGTACAGGAAATATAGGAGCGCTGCGAGGCCTGCAAATGTGATAGTCATTTTCGCTTAATATTTTCACTCAGAACTTTCATATCAGAAACATTTAATTTTTTTTTTTTTTTTTTTTTTTTGCTAACCAATTAATTCAGACAAAAAGATATTTAGACAGAGGTTTATAGCAAAATTAATGAAAATGAACCTTTTTTAGATACCGATGTTGGTATTCCATACTCCATCCAATTTTATCAAAACTTTACAAACAGATCTGTACACTGGAAATCAACTACTGTAATTTCTGGTAGATACCCCGCAGGTAAGATGTGTCATTTCTCCACCAGAAATTTTATTTAATAGAGAAATCTATACTTTTTCGAAGGAAGAGCCCATACAAATATAAATTTATTAATTAAATTTCTGGTGCAAAACTGGATTACATAACCTGCGGGGTATCTACCAGAAATCACGGTAATACATATGAAAGGATATTTAAAGGGTAGATAAAATGGCGATTTTGCGAACAAACCTGCAGAACCCCCCTTTTTTTTTTTAGAAATTGAATGCAGAGTTAAAATTGGACTACGAAATCAGAACATAACAATTTTTATGCAAGTAACCAATAAAAAGCATCTGCAAGATGGTATATATGGTGAATTTAAAGAAAATCGTTAAAATAGTTTTTGAGATACAAATAAAAATAAATTGTGACCTGATTTACAACTTTCCAATTTTTTACCAAAATTTGGTAAACACCTAACTTATCTTCATTATAAAGGTATATTGTTTTTACTTTTTAAGATGTGATAAACAAAAAATCACCCCCCCCCCCCACATATGAATTGTGTTTAAAGAATCACATTTCGTAAATAAATTCAGCACACAGCTTCACAAATTTTCTCTCTTAGAAATATGAAAAAAAAGAAAAAACAATAATTCATAATCTGTAATTAGAAACATTTTGTGAAACTTTCGTCCAAGAAAAAAATCAGTGCTCCCATAAGCAGGCGACAGGTAAACTAAAATTGAGAGATGCCTACACAGCTAGCGATAAATTTATCGTTTAAGCATGCTAGGCTTAGTGCGACAATAGCTCAACACTTTACATAACTTGTGGATGTAAGCATCATGCCGCCACATGCACACACTGAATGAAAGGAACTGTTGTTTGCACAGCTTGATGTCTCGTACTGATAAACCAAAACTTGTTAGGTTGTAGTTTCTACATATTGTTTAGAAGAACAATATTTCTAATTGACTATATAGGAAGATAACAAAAAATAATTTGGATATCACAGAAAAAACTCATAATTCGGATCATACACCAGTGGAGGTCAAATTGCAACAAAATCCTTTTTTAGGTAAAGCATTGTTTTGGAAAAAACGACAAAGTGCAGGACACAATTTCATTTGAATTCTGATTAATCTTTTGCCTGCAAAATTATGCAACATGAAGAACGCTATTCTCGAGTCGAGACGATGGTTTTTACACAGCGAAGATGTTGATGCTAATTTTCAATATTGGATAAAATTTTCACAATTTTCAAACAGTAAGGCGTGTATGCATTTTTTTTTTTTTAATTTTTTTTTTAGTTATTAAATTATTTCTTTCACTTAAAGTTTATATATTTGTCATGAATTCTAGAGTATTGTGATAGATATTTTATTTAGTGTTTCTGTTAACATTTGTATACGTTTATATTAAAATGTTACTGTTAGCATTTTAACCTTTTTACTACTTTATATATTTATATGGAATATTACTGTTTGCATTTTTTAATGTTTTGTGTTCATATAGTATATTCAAAATGTTAGATTATTACAATTTTCGGGAAATTGCACCTGATGAAAATTGCACCGAGCTTTATCGATATTTTTGTATTGCACCAAACATAAGTATTTTTATTATTAGTTACTCCCATTATGTATTTAGTATGTTTTGGTTGCAATATACAAACTGCTGAGTTTTTTTTTTTTTTTTTTCTTTGCATATTTTAAAACACTGAGTAAATAAATTACCATCATTCTATATAGTTTGTTGATTATTTTCGGTGCCATATAGAAATAATGATAATGCACATAAGCATATATAATTTTTTGAATATACTTAATAAGATATACATATGTATCAGAGAGAAAAAATGTAAATGGTAACATTTTAAATAAACGTATAAAAAACAGAAAAAAAAATAATTAAAAGTAGTTTCCAATGCTAAAAAATATAAACAATACTCTAGAACTCAAATAACTCACAAATTGGGTAATTTGTAAAATAAATAAATAAAGATAAAACTTGTGAATATACGTAAGTAACTATCACATTTGATTTACTTTCCATTAAATAAATTTTCAGAATTTAATATAAGTCAAAGTATTTCTATAATGTACAGATAAGCACAGTTAATTCAAGGTTCCCATTATAGGGTGGGATTGCGAGAATTTCGTAATATTTTGAAAAATCTCGTTCAAAAATATATCATAAGGGGGATTGCCCCTTAATTTTTTCACATTGCTCTGAGTATTTCATCAATTTTTTAGTTCAGTTGGGTAATATATTAATTAGTTTGAAGCCTGTACTGTCCTTTATTTACTTAACTTTTATAAAATTTCTTGATTAAAAAAAAAGGGAAATATTATGTAATTATTTCAGAATACTTTTTAATTATAAATATTTGTTAAGAGGATATATGAAGTGTTTATTATATCAACAAACAACTACACAGTGTGAAGGCTAAAAATTAGTTCAAAGTCTGTACTGTCCTTTATTTACTTAACTTTTATAAATTGCTTGATTAAGAAAAAAAAAGGGAAATATTATGTAATTATTTCAGAATACTTTTTAATTATAAATATTTGTTAAGAGGATATATGAAGTGTTTATTATATCAACAAACAATACACAGTGTGAAGGCTAAAAATTGCAATAATTAAATGTTAAATTGAGTTCTAGAGTATTGTTTATATTTTTTAGCATTGGAAACTACTTTTAATTTTTTTTTATTTTTTTGTTTCTTATACGTTTATTTAAAATGTTACCATTTACATTTTTTCTCTCTGCATGTTTATGTGTGCATTATCATTGTTTCTATATGGCACCGAAAATAATCAACAAACTATATAGAATGATGGTATTTATTTACTCAGCATAGCGTTTTAAAACATGCTAAGAAAAAAAAACTCAGCAGTTTTTATATTGCAACCAAAACACACAATTTATAATCGAATTTCAAAAACAAACTAAATACATAATGGGAGTAACTAATAATACAAATACTTATCTTTGGTGCAATACAGAAATATCGATAAAGCTCGATTCAGGTGCAATCTCGCGAAAATTGTAATAATCTAACATTTTTAATATACTATACGAACACAAAACAGCAAAAAATGCATACAGTAATATTTCATATAAATATATACAAAGTAGTAAAAAGGTTAAAATGCTAACAGTAACATTTTAATATAAACGTATACAAATGTTAACAGAAACACTAAACAAAATATCTATCACAATACTCTAGAATTCATAACAAATATAAACTTTAAGTAAAAGAAATAATTTAATAACTAAAGAAAAAACAATGCATACACACCTTACTGTTTGAAAATTGTGAAATTTTTAATCCAATATTGAAAATTAGCGTGAGTTTCTTCGCTGTGTAAAAACCATCATCTCCGATCTCCTCGAGTCTCGAGAAAGCACGAGCCAATCAGGTTTCTGAATTCGCTCGCTCTAGAAATCCGAAGAGACTCTCAGCGATTGGTCATCGGTTTCGTCTAAAGACAGGAACAGCCTCCGCGCATGCCCAAATCGTGCGATTTTGGTCTTACAGAATATCGCTTGTGTTTTAATATATAAGATTAACCCTAGATAACTAAACATTCGTCTTAATAGACTACCGACCCCTGCCAGTTTTGCGAATTCGAAATGTTCCCGTTGCACTCACACCCTCACTCAGAGTACCTTCATGACAAGTAAAATGAGTTATCCGAAGGTGATAAGCCGGGGCCGACAGGGAAGTCTTCATTCTCTACCGGGCCTGATACCAGCATCTGTGACGTCACAAAAGGGATCCAACAATTTCGCTCTCGCAATGAAGTGTTAGCGGAGCTGTGCGTTTCTTTCTTATATTTTTTTAGAATATATTTTAAAAAGAATGGATTAAAAAAGAAAAGAATTGAAATGTGGATTATTGACCTTTTTAAAACTAAAACCGAATTTTCGTTATCCTTTTTTTTTTTTAAGTAATACATACATTAGTATATAATACAAAAAAGATTTAAAAAAAAAAATGATGTACGTAAAATAAATAAATAAATAAATCATATTTTTAGGAAAATTTTATAAAATACTTAAGTTATTAGTAATTAAAATTCTAATTAGAATAAAACACATTTAAAATGAAATTTATATTATGTAGAGAAAGTCTAAAATTGGGAACAATTGATATGTATATTCCTTTTAAAAAGTAATGCACAAAAATTATGTTTAGATGTAATTTTTAAATATTTTATCCTGGAATTTTATATTAATTTTAATTATTTCAAGCCTCTAAAGTTTCAGTAATTTTTAAATGCTTAAGAAAAAGAGTGCCTGAGTTTTAATTCAGAAGACGAACTTTGAATTTATGATATTTGTTTTACCAAGGTAGTTTAAAAAATTATTACAAATTCCGAAAATATTTTTTTAGCATCTATATGGTTTGAGTTGTTTCATTTTAAACTATCCATTAATTTTAAAATTAAAATAATTGTGTTTCATGATTTTTTTTTCCCATAACTAAAAAAAAAAAAAAAAATCTCTATTTTAAAAGTAAAATTTCAAACAAAATTATTTAAATTATGATTAAATTTGTGATTAATTATAAAGTTTTTGTTATTCTATTTCTTTTTCTAATTCTAATGTGCAATTTGTCAATGTAGTTCACCTCCGTGAAGACATTGTAAAGCATTTACATTTTTATTTATTTACTTTTTGTTGTAAAGAAAAATTCCCACAAGTTTCACTCTTTTTTTTTTTTCCCAAATAATAAAAAGCGCAGATAAAAAATTGCTTTTGTGCCGCTTTGTATATTATATAAAAATATCAGGGCTAGAGTTACAGAGAAATCATGTATTTAACTATGGAATAAGAAATAGCACTTTATAGAACGAGTATGTAATAAGCATTCATTTCAATAATAATATTAAGTAAAAATTATAGATCATTTACTCGCTAAGAAAATACTTATATTGAAACTGTATTTATATGCAGTGTGTATCCACATACAAAATTATAAATTTCGAAAATTTTTAGGTGATGAGTAGTGATACTGAATAAAGTCACATAAGCTTCAGTCTAGTTTCTTTTCTTTCTTAAGAATAGCAAAAAGTACTTTGAAAAATGTACTAAATAGTTTGAAATATTTTTTGCTATTTTTCCTGGCATGGCAATTTATTTTAATTTTTTTAATTCAATTAACTGTAATAGTTTTTTAATATAGCAATTATGATTTAATGAGTTTTGGCGCTTAATTTCTAGATCTAATACTACTAGTCAATTAAAACAAGCATAAACAATAATGAAAGTTTCGTGTATCTTAACACGAATATTAAAAAAAAAAAAAAAAAAAAAAAATGTATGAATGCCAAAACAAATGCTTTATAACTAAAAACATTTATCAAGGGGTAAGATATGCGTTATTCTTCTTATTATGTAAAAATTTAATGAAAAATTAATTTCTGCAGAAAATTTTTTTATGTATGAATAATGTCTCAACCAATTACAAGAAGTCAAATTTGAAAATTCAACTTATTTTCAACCTTATTTAATTTTTAAGGTATAAACAATGATTTATAATATTTTTCATTTCCCGTATGATAAACAAAATATATCATCGTTTTTGTTTTTTCAGTCTGTTTTTGAAAGACTAGATAAAATCAAATCTGTACATATATATATTTTCTATTTTCATACTAAAATTTATTTTCCAACAAATAAATTTTGTTAAGAATAAATCTGACAAAAATTAACTTTATTGTTGTACTTGTATTAAAGGAGCATTTACGTAGAAATAATATTTCTAAAAAATAAGTAAATAAATAAATAAATCATGATTCAAAATTCAAGTTATTTTTTGCCATATTTAATTTTAAAACACAAACAGTGTTTTTCTTTTTTTTTTTTAATCTATTTTTGTGTGACTAGATGAAATTAAAGGTGGAAAATACTTTTTTGAAGAAGTAGTAGATGTAAAAGTTTGAGAAAATGGTACTTTTAAGCTTTTAATTAAGAATAATTGAGATATAACAGGCGTGATAGAGCACTAGAGAGAGAACTGGATGGATCCCTTTTGTGACGTCACAGGTGATTCGACTGTCCTTGTATCAGGCCCGGTGAGAACGAAGACTTCCCCGTCGGCCCCGGATAAGCACGACTGTATACATGTTGTTTTTCGACATTTGCTGTAATCGTCGTCTAATAGTCTAATGATCATCAAAATAAATATTGAAAACATTTTGAGTATTGAGAATACCACAGAAGACACGACTAAAGGTGTGACGAACAAAATCAAAATTTGTACTTTCTGTCCATCAAGAAACGCATAATGACAAAATACGTATGCAACTACTGCAACAAAGCTAATTGTGGAGAGCACATTTTTAACATCTGCCAAGAGTGCAACCGACAATTTTTACCCCTTTTCTGTTTTTACTTTCCGAACACTATAGTGAGGAAATTATTGTAATCATGTCAAAAATCCAAATTTAAGATTTTGATGTTTCTATACGTTTCGAGGTTCCCTGAGTCCGTTTTCACTATTTTTGCGATGATGTACGAGGGTCATGTTTTAAGTAAGAACCGTTTTGGAATGGAGTAAGAGAAACTTGATTTATGAAAGTAAATTGTATTACAAACTAAAATATGAATGCCAAAACAAATGCTTTATAACTAAAAACATTTATCAAGGGGTAAGATATGCGTTATTCTTCTTATTATGTAAAAATTTAATGAAAGATTAATTTCTGCAGAAAAAATTTTTATGTATGAATAATGTCTCAACCAATTAAAAGAAGTCAAATTTGAAAATTCAACTTATTTTCAACCTTATTTAATTTTTAAGGTATAAACAATGATTTATAATATTTTTCATTTCCCGTATGATAAACAATAAAATATATCATCGTTTTTGTTTTTTCAGTCTGTTTTTGAAAGACTAGATAAAATCAAATCTGTACATATATATATATTCTATTTTCATACTAAAATTTATTTTCCAAAAAATAAATTTTGTTAAGAATAAATCTGACAAAAATTAACTTTATTGTTGTACTTGTATTAAAGGAGCATTTACGTAGAAATAATATTTCTAAAAAATAAGTAAATAAATAAATAAATCATGATTCAAAATTCAAGTTATTTTTTGCCATATTTAATTTTAAAACACAAACAGTGTTTTTCTTTTTTTTTTTTTAAATCTATTTTTGTGTGACTAGATGAAATTAAAGGTGGAAAATACTTTTTTGAAGAAGTAGTAGATGTAAATGTTTGAGAAAATGGTACTTTTAAGCTTTTAATTAAGAATATTTGAGATATAACAGGCGTGATAGAGCACTAGAGAGAGAACTGGATGGATCCCTTTTGTGACGTCACAGGTGATTCGACTGTCCTTGTATCAGGCCCGGTGAGAACGAAGACTTCCCCGTCGGCCCCGGATAAGCACGGCTGTATACATGTTGTTTTTCGACATTTGCTGTAATCGTCGTCTAATAGTCTAATGATCATCAAAATAAATATTGAAAACATTTTGAGTATTGAGAAGTCCACAGAAGACACGACTAAAGGTGTGACGAACAAAATCAAAATTTGTACTTTCTGTCCATCAAGAAACGCATTATGACAAAATACGTATGCAACTACTGCAACAAAGCTAATTGTGGAGAGCACATTTTTAACATCTGCCAAGAGTGCAACCGACAATTTTTACCCCTTTTCTGTTTTTACTTTCCGAACACTATAGTGAGGAAATTATTGTAATCATGTCAAAAATCCAAATTTAAGATTTTGATGTTTCTATACGTTTCGAGGTCCCCTGAGTCCGTTTTCACTATTTTTGCGATGATGTACGAGGGTCATTTTTTAAGTAAGAACCGTTTTGGAATGGAGTAAGAGAAACTTGATTTATGAAAGTAAATTGTATTACAAACTAAAATATGAACATTTTTTCATTTTTCTTCGTAGTCACCATTAACATTTAAACATTTGTCAAGTCGTGGCACCAGCTTTTGGATCCCATCATCAAAGAACTCTGCCGCCTGACCGTTAAACCAGTTAGTAACAGTTTCTTTCAACTTGTCATCATTTTTCAAGCGCTTTTCACCAATAAATTCCTTAAGTTTTGGAAACAGATGAAAGTCTGATGGTGCTAAGTCAGGGCTGTATGCTGGATGATTTAGTACTTCCCAATGAAAATTTTCCAGTTGCGTCTTTGTTTTTGCCGCAATGTGAGGCCGAGCATTGTCGTAAAGCAAAATGATGCCGCTAAAGAGCAGTCCTCGACGGCGATTTTGAATAGCGCGCCTAAGCTTTAATAACGTTTCACAATACCTTTCAGCATTTATTGTCATTCCTCTTGACAAAAAGTCTAACAGAAGAATGCCTTTCCGGTCCCAAAAAACTGTTGCCATAATTTTTCGTGTTGAAGTTTCTCGTTTGAATTTTCGTGGTCGTGTCGGAGAGTTTGAATGATGCCATTCACTGGATTGACGTTTACTCTCTGGAGTGTAGTACGCAATCCACGTTTCATCACCGGTCACAATGTGACTCCAAAACTGGCCACTATCCTTGTGATAGCGCTCCAGAAAGGACAAAGAATGAGCCTTTCACTTTGTTTTGAGTTCTTCTGTCAACATTCTTGGCACCCATCTCGCACACATTTTTTTGTAGTGAAGTTTGTCAGTAACAATGTGATAAACTACTGATCTTGAAACTTATGGAAATTTCTGATGAAGCTCGTCAATAGTGAAGCGCTTGTTTCGGCGAATTTCCTCATCATCTTTTTGTGTCACGTCTTCATTCATGACAGTAGGCCGTCCAGATCCTTCTTCATCATGAACATTTGTCCTTCCTTTATTAAAAAGCCTTCACCATTTACGCACATTTCCATCATTCATTACACCTTCACCATAAACTTCAACAAGCTGCAGGTGAATTTCAGCAGGACGAACTTTTTTTGCATTTAAAAACCGAATAACTGAACGAACTTCACAGTCGGCGGGATTACTGATTGACATGGTGGCAAACAAAACAGTTTAACCATACAACCAACACCGGCAGAGACGTGAAACGTAATGGCGGCATAGTAGGAGACCGGCAAAGAGTGGCCGACCTTGAACTGACGTCACTTGACGGGATGCGCGGACACGATGCGCAATCGGTTCTTACTTTAAAAATGACCCTCGTATGTATGTGTGTGTATGTATGTGTGTATGTATGTGTGTATGTCTGTGAGTGAACACGCTAGCGTCTAAACGCTTTCTTCGAATAAGCTGAAAGTTGGTACGTATATTGTAAGTCACCATAGTACGAACCCTATAGTTTTTGGAGAATCTAGCACTTATAGTTTTTTTACGGGGACACAAAGAAAAATTCTTTATCATTATGCCTATGGGACCAAATTTTTAAAAGTGCGATAGCATCTAAACGCCTTATGCAATTGCGCTAAAAATTTATATGAATATTATAAATCACTGTTGCACTAACTATAAGCATTTTGGTGAATCTAGCATTTATAGGTTTTTACAGGGACACAACGAAAAATTCTTTATCATTATGATCTATGGGCTCAAAGTTCAGTAGTGTTAAATAAAACATCGTGTACTATATGGAGAAAAATACCCAAACACTCTCTTATGGTTTTCTCTATTTTTGCTTGTTTAACAACTCCTCTTTCTTTACTTTATCTACAAAACTGTTAATTACGCACTGTTCGGAAAGTAGAGTGGAGACACTCCAGATTTTTTAATTGAAATATTACAATACTTTTTTTAAGTTACGCTAATTTATTTGAAATAAATAAAGGAAATATAAAAATATACTTGTTTTCAACTTGTAGTCTATGAGTCGAAGGATTCGTTACAGAGTAACACTGATTTAAGCTTAGTTATCTAGGGTTAATCATTAAAATGCATATATAAAGTAGATTTTTTAACATCTCCGTTTACTTTTCTCTATAATTTAACATAAGATTTGAGATAAATGATTACCTGTAGTTTTCTATTGAAATTGTTAACAGTGTAGGCATATATAATAATTGAATTTTAAATATGATTTTCTGTGGTGTATCCGTTTGAAATACTTCAATGTAGTAATAGTCTTTTTCCACCATTTATTAAATAAATGTTTCCTTTTCCACTAAAGATTTTCAAAAAGAGTAAATTTTGAAGTACACTCTTCCTTTTTTAATTTTAGTATTGCACAAACTTTAAATTTAAAACTCATAATTATTCATAAGATTATTTACTTGCTCTAAGATGTTTACACGAAAAATGTTAATTATAAAGGAGAAAATGTCCACTGGTGGCAGTAAAAAAACATCCGCGTTGCTTTTAATTAAGGATCTCATTAGTATGTTTGTAAGACGTGCCATTTTATGTACTTTGAATTTTAATTAAAATAGCAATTACAGTACATGATAGACGGAGAAAAACAGCAATAAGTATTTGATGATCATCGAAAATATCATATTGTTAATCTTTAATAAATATTATTATTAGGAAAATTCCAGTCTTTTAAATAATAAAAATATATTAATATGAAGTTTAGAATTAATCATGTCAAAACAATTCAAAATGACATGGATAAATTGAGAGATTTGACAGCCTAATCTAACAGACAGCCTAATCTTTGACAGCCATTATCTAAACATATATTTGGAATGTTTTCGAAAAATTTACTAGAGAAAAATTTGGCAAAAATAGTTTTCATTATTATTTAAATAAAAAAAAATTATTATATAATTTAAAACTTCATTAAATTTTGACAGAAAATAATTTAAGCACAAATGTGTCTGACATAATTTGTACATTTATAAAAGAAATTAAGACTAGTGTAATAATTCTTTTAAATGTAAATATTTCATTTTTTCCCTTTTATTTGTAATTAGTTTGGCTTCGTCTGCATAGAGACCTATCAAAAAGTCAGTTACTAATTGGAATTTTCTTTATTAGTTTAGTAAACTTTTATCTCAATGGTTGATTTCAAAGTTTTCTATTTTCATTTATATGCGTACCTTTAGTCTTTTCACGCTACGCTCGTGCCCTTTTTTTGCCTAATGAGGGATGTCAAACAACTGTTGTTGATATTTTCTGCAGTTTATGTTGTTTGTTTATATTCTTCTGCATGGAGATCTGTCAAAAAATAAGTTACTAATTTGAATTTTCTCTATTTGTTTGGTATACACTATTTACCAATAAGTATTTGGACAATTTCGAATTTAAGCGTTTTATCAAATATCCAGAAAAGTTCTTTAGGAATCGTCTTGAAACTTTGGCAGTGTAAAAAACATGTTATACCTCATGTATTTCTGCAAACATTGTGTCCTGAAGGGGAAAAGGGAACTTGTAAAAAATTAAACAATAAAATATACAGACACGACATTATTTCATTATTTAAAACATGAAAATCTGACATTGACAGATTTTAATTTAGTGCCAGAGGCCTACTGCTAAACTTGTTAATATCGACAAATTCTTCTTTAGTTAATTCGTGACGATCGAAATTCCATGATAAAGTTTTCATTAAATCAAACCAATGTGTTTCAGCTGCAGATACTGTAACAAATAACGTTGGAAGTCCAAACTGTCTTATAGCGGCAAAACAACGTTTTTTCTCTTTTTCCCAATGAGGGGGAGGTGTGCCTTGGGGGGGACTCATGTCAAAGGTGTGCCTTGGGGGGGACTCATGTCAAAGTTGTACCTTGGGGGGGACTCAGGTCAAAGTTGGGCCTGGGGGGGGGGACTCATGTCAAAGTTGTGCCTTGGGGGGACTTCATTCAATAAATCCCCATTCAATAAACCGACTGAAATAGGCCCTTAGCACTATTAAGAGTGTATTATAAAAATTCGACAACGCTGTACCGACTGAAATAGGGGTACCTTGGGGGGGACTCATGTCAAAGTTGGGCCTGGGGGGGGGAACCATGTCAAAGTTGTGCCTTGGGGGGACTTCATTCAATAAATCCCCATTCAATAAACCGACTGAAATAGGCCCTTACCACTATTGAGAGTGTATTATAAAAATTCGACAACGCTGTACCGACTGAAATAGGGGTACCTTGGGGGGGACTCATGTCAAAGTTGTGCCTTGGGGGGACTTCATTCAATAAATCCCCATTCAATAAACCGACTGAAATAGGCCCTTAGCACTAATTAAGAGTGACGTATAAAAATTCGACAACTGTACCGACTGAAATAGGCCTCTAGCACTAAAAATCAAAATGTTTTGGATCACCCTGTAAAATTTAATTCTTTAAATGTGTTTCGCCTGCAGTATTTGATTGTGGGGATTTTTTTTTTTTCATTATCTGTATAAATTTTTATGAGTCTACCCCATATATCCATAGAGATATAGCGGATTTTTTAAAAAACTGCAAAAAGAAAATTCTACTTTTTTAATGATAACACGTAGGGTATTAGACCCAGTGCAAAGCCATTTTTAGGAAATTTGGCATACTAAATTAGACACAGCATACTGTAATCAGAATGCAAAAATGTTAAATATCTTACGAAATAGGATCGTTTTTATGAAATAATTTTTAACTACGCATGCGCTAGCTTTTAAACAATTTGCTTTCCATAATTTAATAGCCAAAGTATTGAACAATTTATATGAAAACCCCAAACAAATATCGTGTAAATTCAAAAAGTTATGAGAGATAGCATAGACAGAATTTTAGTCCTTCTCAATAAAAGAAGATGATAACGGGTTTTATTAATATTTATTTACTATTATTGAGCACTGTATTACAATTGGTCGTTGAGTGAATCAAAATAAAAATGTGAGTAAAACCGCTTATAGTTTAGCTTTTATTTTGAGAGAACTGAAATTCTGTTCATTCTATCTCTCATAACGTCTTAAATTTACATGATATTTGTTTGGGGTTTTTATATAAGTTGCTCAATACCTTGGCTATTAAATTTTGCAAATGAATTTTTTTTAAAGCTAGCGCATGCGTAGTTAAAAATTATTTAGTAAAAATGCTCAGATTTCATAAGATATTTAACATTTTTGCATTTAGATTGCAGTATGGTGTGTCTAATATAGTACGCCAAATTTTCTAAAAGAGTCTTTGTACTGTGCCTAATATCTTACGTGTTATAATTTAAAAAGTTTTTTTTTTTTTTTCAATTTGTAATACCCGTACGACTGTTGCGTCACCAAACCCACGTGACGTCGCACCCAATGAAATTTAGAAAAAAAAAACGTAATTGTAATCAGTAACTATCTTTTCTTTCTACCAGAAAGATTCGCAAAGTTGTCGTCTGCGTGATTATTATTATTTTTTTTTTTAATGTACTGAAGTAAAATTGTAATTTTTGTATAGTTTATTTTTTATATTTGTGTCTTCATTAAACTTCGTCATGTGCTAAAGTGGTTGCAGAGTTTTCATCTGAGTCTTCACCCTTTTATTCGATACCTAAAATTAAATCGTTTTTATGGAAAAGAAAATAATAATTAGTCTTATGACTACATTAAGTGCTCTACTGAGCTAGCCAATACAAATTTAAAAAAAAAAAAAAAAACAGTTATACGTCCGTACATATGTGTGGTAGCCCCATAAAAATTTATACAGATAATGAATATAATCCTTTTTAATCACATCCAACAGCCAAAATGCATTTAAAGTGTTACTTTTTACAGGATGATCCAAAATAGTTTGACTTTTGTTTAATTTTTTACTGGTCCCCGTTTCCTCTTCAGGACGCATCTTTTTCTGAAATATGTGAGGTATAACATGTTCTTTACACTACCAAAGTTTCAAGATGATTCCTAAAGAATTTTTCTAGATATTTCTCAAAACGTCTAAATTCGAAAGTGTCCAAATAGTTATTGGTTGATGATGTACATTGTTTTTCTCAATTGTCAGTTTCAAAGATTTCTATTTTATTTTTTATTTATTCATTTTATTATCATTATTATTATTATTATTATTATAACTTTTTTTTTTTTTTTTTTTGAAAGCGCTATTTTTAGTCTACTAAACTGCGTTGTTACTTTCACGCTACACCTGTGCCTATATTTTATACCTCATGAAAGATTGTACTTAATCCTTTAATTCTGAAACAATCTTTGTTGATAGTTGTTGCAGTTTATGTTGTTTTCTTATACTCTTCATGTTTCAAAACCTGATTTTTGGTGCGTTTTATTTTAAGTTGTTACAAAACAGCCTTGAATAATTTATGATTAATTAAATTACTGAAAATAAACATTTGCAGGAATAGCCTTTAATAAGCAAAATATGATAGATAATTTGTGTTAAAAATGTCTAGCATTTAAGATTTGTATGCAGTTTTTTCATAAATGCATTGTTTTTCATATATACAGAAAAATATATGTATAAGTGTTTCCTTTAATATATTTGTTTATGACTTAACGTCTTCTTAATCATAATCTTGGTGTTATTATTATTATTTTATTACTGAATTTTGATTATTGACATCTATAATAATAATTCTAAATATACTATAACAGTGTAATTATAATTATTTTTTTTAATATAGATCAATAATGTATATATATACAGTAGAATTTCCTACAACGCGGTGGATATGTTCCGCGTAATAGGAAATCGCGTTATATGGGACATACACTATCATAACAATTTTTGCAAGTTCAATCTAATCCGAAAATGTTTTACTTATTTTTTATTTATTTATTTATTCATTTTTTGTTATTATATATATTTTTTTCTAAGTAAGACTCCGATTTTTATTTTACAAATTAACTTATTTTTGCAAAATTAACACAATGCAGGCGGAAAATTTTGTCGTTTTGATGGTATTCCAAAAGAATAATAAGCCCCACCCTCTGGAATCCTCTGAAACAATACATTACTTTAAAAAAGAGTTTGTGTAATTGTGTTTTATTCTTTGCATGATGCCGTCATATATAAACGCCAATAACATTTACCGTTTCTATTGTTGACGACAAAATTTCAGTTACTAAATCACAAATTTGTTAAATAATTTGACGTTTTAGAGAAGCAGGTAAAGGCGGGGCTTGCTGTTTAAAATAGGACTCCTTGTGCTTTTGAACAGTATATCTTTTTTTCTGAAATATTAAATACCTTTCCCAGTTTTTATTATTATTATTATTATTATTATTATTATTATCTCGTTATTACGGGAGTAGCAGGCCTCCCGTGATGCACCATGGGTCATGCTAAATCTACTAACACAGGTATAATACAGTGTTTTTTAATTCATATGCAAAATCTTCTACATATTTACGCGCTTTACTGTGATGCTCTTAGAAGCACTTTTCAGAGCTCTAGTGGCGCAGTGTTCCAGCTGATGGAACACCCACAGATTCAAAACGGTAAGTACTATCTTTACAAAATTATACCTGTGTACTCCTTTAGACCTAAGTAGATAGCCTACAACTTTTTTTGTTGAAATTCCAACTTTAAAGGGTAGTGCGCTGTAAAGGGTTAACAACAACATTGCCATTTAAACACTTACATCCAAGTGTTTATTTCAATGGTCTGGATGTGTGATAGCCACACTGGAATAGATCAGGACTGTAGGGATAATTGTCCAGTGTTGCCTGATAAACTTGCTGCAATTTTTCTGCTGGCTATTTGATGAGTGAGGACGAACAATATTATGAAACAGACTATGTTTCTGATCAGAAATCTGGCTGGATTTTTTCCCAATAATTTACGGTTTCTCTCAACCTGTAGCTAGTAGTAGTGTACAGCATTAGTTGAATGACGTTCATGGAGAAAATCGGTGGCCAAAACTTCTTTGAAGTTTCAAAATACCGTCGTAAGCACCTTTCCTGCAGAGAGGCAAGTTTTTGCCTATTGATTGGAACTTTTTGTGCCATTCGTTCACATATTTGGGTATTACTTTGTGATATCTTAAATCAGTTAAATTAATATATATATATATATGTGTGTGCGTGTGTGTGTGTGTGTGTGTTGAAGGCTAAACATAAATGCAAATTTTTAGCGTTAAAACAAAAAAATGCTTTTAAAAATTAACTTTTTTTTTAATTAAATGTGTTTATTTTTACATTCTGAATTTAAATTTATAGAAATTAGCGCTTGATGTACCAAACTGTTTAAAATGTTTTAACAAATGAGAATGCAATGAATTAGGATGATAAGTGGTAATAAAACTTTTATCCACAAATTTTCTATCCACAAGAATTTACAAGGGAAAAAAGAGAAGAAAGTTTTTTTTTGTTTTTTTTCTAAAAAGTAAAATAAAGTAAAATAAAATTTTATTTGTGTTAAAAGGAGACTTTGCACTGGATAACTGAAACCAGGAAAAATCTTCAACGTCTTGAACGCAAAAAGAAAAAGTGAATAGCAGATATCTGTTTGGGTATCATTTAGCGTACCGTCTTCAGTGCATCAAATTTTGGTAAAATTTTATTTGATTAAAAATAAAAATTGAAAATTATGATAGCTTTATTTTGTCTATCCGTTTCAGTTAATTTCATTTACTTTTTATTTTACAAGTTATAAACACATTTCATATAAAATAATAATAAACAATTTTGTATTTCTAAACTTGATAAAAATTTTGAAAAAAGAAAACCTTTTTCTGAATTAAAGGGGAAATTACATTCACATAAGTATAAAGTTTCTGATCAATAACCTATATATGCATCAAAGCATGAACGAAATTCATGTTCGATATCTGCCATTATGTTAAATGCTGATATCGAAAAATTCTGATTCAGGATATTTGCTAACCAATCAATTCCTAATGCGTGTCAGTCTCTTTGAAGAACATCAAACTGGCACATTTCTCAATCTTTTTCATAACACAACTAATAATCTCTTTTCAAAGATATGAAACTATTTTAGTTTCAGTAAATTTGACATATTTCTAAAGTTTACATAGCCATTTATTATCGATCTCGGATTCAGTAATTAATATGTTATTGCATTTATTTTATAATTAAAGGTAGACTTTATTCATTATTTTAAATATTTGTCTAACTTTTTAATTTTTATTGATAATCGATTCATACGAGCTTCAGTTTTACTTCAGTGTTAAGAAACAAATTAATTTTTGTGGGATAAATGACTTCTTATTTTTGCATCGCTATAAGTGGGATGAAAATGTGCTTCTTTGTTACCATGAGATCATTTTATAGTTGTGCAATAATATCTAAATGTAAAATATGAAACCTAATCATTTAAAAATTTTCCGAATATCAGAGCTAAAATGTATATATATATACAGTATTGTTTTAAACCACGCACATATAGAAAGAATACAACAAGGCATTATTTAATTTATTGAGATTTGTCAAAATTTCTGGTGACAACGTACGTATTTTACTCTATGACTTAACATTATTTTCGAAATAGGTTCCAATGTAAATTTTCTATTTAAAGTCACGACCAGGTCTTTGGCCTAAGCTTCCTATATTATACGAATACAAAACTAGAATCAAAAAATACCTCAAAAATGACGAACGGTAGGCTAAAGTATACTTGTGTCGTCTAATTGCTAAATCGGCCAGCTCCTTAAAATTGGAAAATGCATTCTTTTGGTTTTTTAAGTTCTAAGTAAATGTTTCCACATTCTGAAAACAAGAAACCAGCGGTCATCTCCATATCCTCGAGATCGCAATTCAGCTCCACCCGACTGCAGCAGCAACTTGTTGATAAGGTTATTGTGTTATCTTGTTTTCTATCACCTGTGGCTGCTCTTTCTATGTGTATACAAAACTTCTAATAACTGAATTTCGTATTTTCTTTGACTATGGAGAAGTTTGTTGAAATGTCTTCTAATCAATCAAGAAATAGGAAAAATGACCCTACGACGTGTAAAAGGAACAAAGCCAAAGGAAGGAAAAGTAATGTATTCCTATTTTGTAATAACATAATATTAATTGATAACATAATAGCATCATAGTTAGTATATTATGATTAATTAAACATGTGTTATTAATTTGATAACACGCATATGATGATTCAGCAGGCTGTAGCCAGTGCCTGATTTAAGGCAGGGCATTCGGGGCACGTGCCCTGGGCCCTCACAGTGAAGGGGCCCCCAAGAATTTCCGTCATACATTTAAAAAAAAAAGTTAAAATGAAAATTTTCCAAATTTTGCTATAATGATTGTTGTTTTTTGTTTTTTATCAATGGATGGAAGAATTACTGTGTTTTATAAATCGGTGTGATGACCTTTTAAGGAAACTATCAACTCATCGGAAAAATTGCAATATTTTTGCTAAACGCAAATACCACTGCATACTACCGATAGTTTCATTCCAAACTTTTACGAAGTCTAACTAAATCCGAGGCACGCACCGCAGTGCAAATACACGGGGGCTACATACATCGATACAATAGACAATCGATGGATCTTATTTAGCCTTATTCTTACCAACAAAATGAAATGAAAAGTAAAGTGAGGTCAAGTGAATTTTTAGACAGAGAAATAAGCGGTTTGTTTTGTTTATTATAATATTAAAGCACGAGAAAAAGGGGCCCATTAAACATGAGTGCCCTGGGCCTCCAAGTGAGTAAATCGGTCCCTGGCTGTAGCGACGTGTTTATACTACAACTCAAATGATTTCCCAATCTATTAAAGAATAGCTCGTAATTAATGTTTTTAGAGCCGTTTGTGATACATTTTCATAGTTTTCTAGAGTTATTTTTTGTTATGAATATCAGTTATTTTTTATTAGATTTTTTTTATCATTTTTTTTTTCTAATTTTAATTTTTATCAGATAACAGAAATGAGTGTGAACAAAACATTTTGTGTATTTACAACCCTGAAAATCTAATATTCACATTAAATTTACTGAAAAACAAGTTCTGGTTTACTGTAAAACCGGCCAACTCCAATGCCAGTAGCAAAGGCGGCCAAATCCAAAATAAGAACTTAAATATCACCTTGCTCTACCACTATATTTTGAATTTTCAAACCCTAAATCATTATAAAACTAAAACCTTTTGGTACCAATCTTATTTTGGCTAAGTGTGGTAAAAAAAAAAAAAAAAAAAAAACAGCTTTTCCAAAAACTTTTAATTTTTGAAGACGGCTGATTTTGTGACTGCACAACACACTTCATCTTTGCTAAAAAAAAAAAAAAAAATCTCGGCATGTGATATATGGCATTTATGTCTGTGCATCATGATCTCTGCTAGGACCAGAATTACAGTTTTTTTATTACGTGTAATATGCAAGTGAGATAAATCAGTGTCACACCAGAAAATTTAATTTACACGCGATTGTATATGTAATCGAGATGAAACATCGTTTAGAAATAGCTTTTTATATTAATTAAAATTTGCGGTGTGAAATTGATTTAGCAGACCTGCGGATTATAAGCCGGAAAATACAGCATTTAAAGTGCGGTAACTTTCCATAAAATCTCTCGAAAGAAAACTCATATGAGCTCTTTCCGAATTATGGTTAAACAAGGATTGATTTAATTTGACACTATGCCAATTTTTCTCTACCATTGCGTCATAGTCCATTATAAAAGTTATATATTTCTCTGTTGACATTAGAGGAATTCAAGTGGATTGTCATGTTACATAGACTCGGTAGGTTGGATTCTTCCCTAAAGAATTTATCACAAAATAGTGACTCGTGTAACAAATATCGGGACTTCACTGATTTTGTCGTCAGGTTGAATGATTCGTCTGACCGCATAATTATTTCCAAATATTGGTCCAAAAAATTGACTGTTCCTGTTAACCGACTTTTATTGATTATCGTATAACTTCTTCAAAGACTTGGTAATTGCCACTATCTAGAAATGGCACACTGAGGCAGATTCGGAATTCAAGACGTTTCGTTTTGGGATCTACCCCGTTTAAATATTCGAAATATTTGTCCTTTTAAAAACATAATGAAAAATAGCCACCTTTGTCTCATATCTACTCTGGGTGCTAACGTCTAATCGAAACAATTACACAATCTACCTGGAACACTTCAAGGCAATTTTAGCTAAGTAATATCGATACGATAGCTACATTTTTTTTTCAAAAGTCACAATTATTTACTTTCGTTTAATGCTTCTCTTTAACTTATTTGGACATACTGCGTTATATATACTGCATTGGCCAGATTATTAGAGAGCTTTTATTTCGCAAATTAAAGTTCAAAAGTAATTAACAACACCATTTATTGACATATCTTTGAGAAAATTTTGTTTTTCAATATGAAAACTCTCCATGGTCACGTTTCTAAGAGAATGAGTGTGTATTTTGACAAAGAAAAAATTGCCCCACTTCCATGGTCAGGAAATAGCCCAGACATTAATCCTATTGAGGGTATATGGGAATTAAGGAAGAAAAAAATAAATGAAATGAAAGTTTCAGATAAAGAAATACTGATAGAAACGCTAAGATATGTGTGGCTCCACGACGACGAATTCAAAATTCTTTGCAAAAAATTCATTGAAGGAATGTCAAAATGATTGTAGGCCCCCTAATGAAATTGGTATGTCCAATGGCGCAAATGGCAAACATTAAATAATTATTATTAAAGTTTTGGATCTCTTTTTTAGATTGTGTACAAGACAAGAACAATTAGGAATGTCTAGGTAAATAACTTTGTAAATAACTTGGTATAAAAAATGTATCTTTTTAAAAATATGAACAACTTTTTAAAATTCCCAATTATTTGGCAAACACTGTGTGAGACTTTCCCAAAATATACATATTATGCATAAATTTTATACATAAGTGTATTATATATTCAAGAAAACTACAGAAGAATTAAGTTTATATACATATTTTTTTATGTTTAAATGCAAATATTTTTCAAATTCTTAAGGAGATTCAAGTGTTCAAAATTACACACCTAAAACTTTTTAAAATTCTGTTAAATCTATGATATCCTATCAAGATACACAAGAAAATTAATTATCCTTGTAAATTAAGTTTAATACCATCCTCTGAAACTTTATCCTAATCATATAATACGCTTGTATTAGACATTTATTTCAGTGTTTACTTAAAACTTTTGATAAATGTAACACATGTGTCGGTTGCATTTCTTAAAGAGATTAATAAACCTTCTCATAAAGAGACAAGTTAAATAAGTTTATGTTCAAGAAGAAAAATTTCTTTTTAAATGTAATCGACCGATAATTTTTTTATAAAAACATTTTTAATTCAATGGTTAAAACAAAAGTTCTAGCTCAGAATGGTTAAAAAGCAACATAAATATTAAATTATAATAGAAATATAAAGACTATTTTAATTGTTTCGTTTAAATTACTTACCGATTATTTATCTTTTATTACTCTTTCATGGTTCTTTTTTTTAACCCTTTGGAGGCTCTAAAGCCCTCTAAAAATTGTTGCCTAATTTAGAGACTTCTTTATTCAACTATCACCAATAATTTTGAGGATTGATATTTGATATACAATGGACAAATAACTTTTGAAGAGATTATACAACCGTTATTGTTTAAATTTAGTGTGGGTATTGAATAAAAAATCTCTAAATTTGGCAACACTAACTAGAGAAGTGAAATGAAATTCGATCGGCAAAAGGTTAATCTGGATCTACTTTTTATTATGTAACATTCTATGTTTATATAAATTTGATTACTCGACTTATAAGTAAAAAGAATCTTAAAAAAAAAAAAAAAAAAAAAAAAAAAGAATTAATCTGGTTTAATTTATAATTTTGCTTATCAGTTCTATTTATGGATTTTTCACAATGTAAATTTTTTAAAGATTTTTCTTTTCAAATTAGTATTTAGTTTTATTTTAGCATCGAATGTTCTTCATGATAAACTTTCATTTTATGTATTGAGTATAAAAAAGGCAATTAGATGCCATTCAATGTAGTAATATTTGGATTACAAGCGATTTATTTCAATCTGTAAAAAATAAAAGAACTTTAAAACGTTATCTGTACAAAAGAAAGGAAAAAGTTAATAAATATTTTTTGTTATGAAAAAGTCGAATTTAAAATTCACTCTCACGGTTTCCGAGATGATAACAGAAGGTAAATTCAAATGTCTGTAACTAGTAGAGAAGTTTATACTTTATTATTTTAAAAGTACTGTTTTAAGCATTTTTCAATACATTTTTTCTATATTTATCTTCTTATTTTCAAAATCTATAAATAATGCACTTTTTTTTTTTTTACTGCATTTCTTTTGTGTCATTATGATGTAATTATTAGATTTACTAGTAGTAGTCTTTGTCTGCTTCGCTGATAACTATTACTTAAAGGAATTTTCAATAATAGTAATAATAATAATAGCTATATTTTAAATAACTTTATAAATAAAAACTTAAAAAATTCTACTGAAATTCATCAAAACCTCGCTTTCTTACAATATATTTAATTTTTAGTATTTCAATTCTGATAATTTCAACCAGCAATTTCAGATTCAGTACTACAGGGTGGCTACTTAATACTCCAAAAAATATATAAGTTAATTTTAATCGTTTGGTAAAACAATTTCTCTCTCTATCTCTGTGGTTGGCAGTTTTCTATTAGTGGAGGTGATTTTTGTTTAAATCAGAATATTTAGAATCAGTTTAAACATGGTAGCCAAAAGGTTAATGGTTAAATAGCTTTTTGACCGCGGAGTTTCGATTAAATATATTCTTTAAGCAAGTGAAAGGCCCTAGTTTTAATAGAACATTTATGTAAAGAGCTATAAATCGATTATCGGATACTTCATTATCCGGATACATCGGATAGCTGTGAAGATCGATCCAGATTCTGGCCTGTTCGTTAAAAAGACAAACCGAGCGTTATTTTTTCGATCGAAATCTCCTTCATAACGATAATCAGCGGTAGAGCGATTCTGAACTCCGTACGTTATAATCAAACGAGAATGGTGGAAACTGCGTTCGAGGTTAACTCTTTCATCCAGTCAAGACGAAGTATACTGATGCACGCGGTTTGTTTCATCATGATAACAAGCGAGTAGCAGCAAGCAGACGATGATCGCCATGTTAAATGAAGATTGTTTGTTAATTTGTTTGTTATGAAAATGACGAAAAATAAAAAGCAAAGGCACAGTGTGGATACTTTAATGTGTTGTAGCAGTACAGTTTTCCAGTTCACCTTAATTATGTTGTCTAGATGAAAACGAAATTTAAAATAGCCAAGTAATGTTTTATGTTTGACTGGCTGTATGAAATCAGCCACTCGATATAAATAATTTACTCGACAAAATAAAGTAAAAGTATTTGCTTATCATTTTCTAAAAATCCAAAATAATAGATTTATTTTAATTACATGGTATGTACTCATGTTTTAATTATCTTTTCCAAAAATTAATTTTGAAATATAGTATAATGCATTCATTATGCTATTTATTTAAAGTAAACATTTTAGTCACATGAAAATTTCTGTTAACACATCCGTATTAGAAAATTCTTTTATTAATGAGCGAATATATTTTTAAGTTTGAATTTTTGTGTTTTAAATTCTTTTCTTGATTAAACTATATCTTTCGTTTAAGTGCAATTGAAATATTTGGTATTTAGATATATTTACGTAAAATTAATTAAACTGTAATCCTAATTTAGTGAGTAAAACATAAAAATATTTTTCTCTGTTCATAAATTTATTTTTACTTAAATAATTAAAGTTAAAATTTATATAGCAATTACCTATTGAAATGATGAAAATATTTAAATATTGATTTGAACTAATATGATAAAATTTGATTGATTTTATTAAATTAAACGGAAATTTGTTTTAATGATATTAGTTTTTTTTTTTTTTTTTTTTAAGAAAGTATATAAATGTTTGATTTACACTGTATATACTAGTTTCTAGAGAATTATTTGTATATTTATACGAAAAATACGTTACTTAATTTTTTGCATAAATATATGAATAATAACTTGCTTTCTAAAATATATTAAGCTTTGAAGTTGTTTAGAAGATTTATTGAGCCCAAAATATTAAATAAAAGTATGCAGTTGTTTAGAATTTTTCAAAATAATTTAAAAAAAAAAAAACTAGATTCACAATTACACCTGAAATTTTTATAATTTTAAAAGAAGAAAGTATTTATATTATTCTTTTTTTCTAATTTAGCAAATAAAACATAAAAATATTTTTCTCAATTTATAAACATATTTTTATTTAAATATTTGGTTAAAATTTATTTATAAAGTCAAAAGTTAAAATTTATAGTTTTAAGTTAAAATTTATAAAGTCATTGTCTATTGAGATGATAAAAAATATTTAATGATTGTTTGATATTAAAATCATAAAATTTGTTTGATTTTATTAAACTAAATGTGAATTGTTTTTAAATAATATTATATCTTTCTAATAATAATAATAATAAAGCATACAGAAGTTTGATTTAATCTGTATATTAATTGCTAGAAAATTATTTGTAAATTTATATAAAAAGTACATTACTCAATTTTTTATATAAATGTACATGATTAATAATGTATTGATTTTTAAAAAATATTAAGCTTTAAAATTGTTTAGAAGATTTACTATAACAAAAATATTAAATTAAATCATAAATGTAAATAATAAATATTAAGTTAAAAAATTAAATTATGTATGCAATCGTTTAGAGTCATTCAAAGCAATTACTTAAATATATGTATACAATAATAATAATAAATAAATAAATATGTTCTCAACTACATTTGAAATTTTCATAATTTTGAAAGAATAAAGTTTGTATTTTATTTCCTTTTCACTTTATTTAAATTTGGATATGTGTATGAAAAAGTGATTAATTTTTATTTACATTCTATGTATTTTAAGCTTTGGTAAAAAAAAAAAAAAAAAAAAACTAAGTTTCCTTATTTCAAAAATCATAACTATTTCTTAAAAAAAAAAAAAAAAAAAAAAAAGTTTAAACACCTTTATCATGAGTACAAGAGCCACTCAACGACAGCCTTATAGCTCTCGAAAAATAACGAAGATAAATATCGCTAAAATTTGATCGCAGCAGCCCAGAAACCAAATTATCGTTATATTCCGAAGATCGTTGAATTCCGAAGGAATATAACGAAGGGAACAGGCCAGAATAGACCCTGGTCTTTCACGCTCAGTTCACACAAAAGAATTCATGAAAAGGTACGAAGAAAACTACAACGTTCTGTAAATAAAATGTCTGCAGTCGTAGAACTGTAAAAAGTTATCATAAATGAAGATAAGGGTTTTTGCCTTTATCACAAAAGAAAGTTCAAAGCTTGACTGCTGCACAAAAAGTAAAATAATTACAAAGATGTAAAGAATTGCTGAAACAGCATGGTAGCAAAAGTGTTGACGAAATAATATTTTATAAAGAGAATCTTTTTTGCACAGAACAAAGTTTTAATGCTAAAAAAGGATGCTCATTCAGAAACCTTTGATGATATATCTGAAAATCTTCGAACTGTTAAACGCTTTCAGAATAAGAATTTTGTTATGGTTTGGACTACAACGTCACAAAAAAAAAAAAAAAAAAAAGACTAAAATTCATCGATAAAGGAGTACAAGTAAATGCTGAATACTTCAACTAAAAAATATTGGCTACAGATTAATTTCCATATGCTAATTTCCATGTCCTAAAAGAACTATAATTCAGCAATATTCTGCACCATCGCACTGAAACAGAGCAGTACAAGCTTGACTCCATGCAAACTACCCGAAATTTATCAAGCAAGAAGATTGGCAACTTTCTTCACCACACTGTTAAAAACGGTTTCTTAAAAATGAGCTAAATTGTCTCAAAATAGCTCCGAAACAATATATACTTAAATTTCAAAAACAATGTACTCATTTTTGAGTATATTGACATGTAAAACATGGAGATATTGGGATTCTTATTTGTCAACCCCATTTTTGAGCATGTCAATACTCAAAAATGAGTACATTGGTTTTCAAATTTAAGTATATATTGTTTCGGAGCTATTTTGAGACAATTTAGCTCATTTTTAAGAAACTAAATTTTACAGTGCAGATCTAAATATTTCAGACTATGCATTTAAAGGATTTTAGATTCTGAATTAAATGATAAGTAGCACAGAAGTTTGGACTTTCTGAAAACTGCCATATTGCATGAATGGAAAAAACTGCCTCTTAAAAAGAATCGTGCAGCAATCGGACAAGGACGTAGAGATTGTGTTCAATAATTAGGAGAGATGATAGCTGATTCGAATAAAATTATTTCAGGTTAAACTTTCATTTATAGTGTCCATCATATTGATGTATTGGCCATTTAATATTGTATAGCTATAAAATAAAATGGTTCGATATTTGTAACAATATTTTATAGCCACCATGTACAGTCCAAGTGTTTTACGTAAATTGAATTTTGGTTCGTAAACAGCGCTTTAATCACATCGATATGTGATATTCCTATCAATGCCTAGAATGGTAGCTGGTCAAAATAATCTTTCTTTCAGATATTTGTAGATTGGAGCCTTGTTCCCTTTGCTGATCTTCACATTTTTCAAAAGAAATGAATTATTTTCGAAAGGAAGAATTAATTTTTATTTTTATCTCTTTCTTAACTTTTAATTTCATGACATTTTCTTAACATTTTCTTTATATCCTTCTTTCTTTTTTTCTAATTCTGCTCTTGTTTTCTTCATATTTTGCATTGTCTTTTTTAACTTATGTAGCTCTATTGCGACGTAACGCCTAATCAAACAGCTAACCAACTAAACATGACTAATTTAATTTTTTTTCTTTGTGATATTTTTTGTAATTTTTCCAAAATGATGGCAATTAGAACAGTACCGTTCAATTTCCTATTTTTATTATTTTGGTGAGATAATGGTTAGCTTCGAAATCACTTAAACATATTAGAGGGTTGGTTGGTTGGTTGATAGGTTTCACGTCGCACTAGTACTGCGCAATGGTTAATTCACATTAGAAGAGCCTAGACAGGATTTTTTGATCTTATAATTTAATATTCTGAGTAGTACTAATGTTAGCTGTCTAACTGCGAATGCCGGATGGTTGGGTTTTACGTCGCACTAGTGCTGCGCAGATGGGCAATTGTCGGCGGTCTGGGACACACCCCTAGAGGTGGTCCGGAGACATGCCATCACAATTTTGATCCACCACGGAAGGGATGGCTCTCTCGCTTCGGTGACCCCCAGAGGTATAATTTTTGATTGGAACATGGAGGACATTGCGGCCACGACAGATTTAACGTGCACCAGCCACCATTAGTGTACACGACGGTCTTTGGCCGGCTCGAGTACGGAACCCGCAATCTTTCAATTACTAGGCCCGCGCTCTACCGACTGGGCTACCGCGGACCCCTGCGAATGCCGGAATTTGTTCGAAGCAGACTACTACATACTGAAACACTGCACTGGATTGTCAACTACTGGATGATTTTGACATATCACACACTGTTGAAAACGGTTTCTCAAAAATGAGCAAAATTGTCTCAAAATTAATCCTAAACAATATATACTTAAATTTGAAAATCCCATATACTCATTTTTGAGTATATTGACATTCTAAAAAATGGGGTTGACCACTAAGAATCCCGATATCCCCACTTTTGAGCATGTCAATATACTCAAAAATGAGTACATGAGTTTTCAAATTTAAGTATATATTGTTTCGGAGCTATTTTGAGGCAATTTTGCTCATTTTTGAGAAACCATTTTTAACAGTGCAATACTAATTAAGCAAACACAGAAATACGTTGTATGCTATTACAAAATTAAACATAATAACACGCTAAATAATTCTGCATTCTTATTTTAATTATAGGAAAACCGAGAGTAAAACAAAATAGTTCGAAATTAGCACGTATGAAGCAAGCTAATTTGTCTTGCCTTATTCAAAGCTACAAGAAAAATCGATATAATAATAAAATAATAATAAAAAGGCACCACAGAACTGGCGTTTAAAAGTAATATGTGCTAAACTTTGAATAAAAACCATAAAATACTAGAATTTCCAACAATTTTTCGGGTTGAAAGAAGAAAAGATCCTTCGTCAGATGAACAATGTAAGCACGAGTGCTGCAAACAAAGCGACAACGCACTCATGTTTGCAGTACCTACTTCGTACCTACTTCGTTCGCCTAACGAAGGGTCGTGTGACTTTTCAAACCGAAACAATTGTTGCAAATTATTTAATTCTATGACGTTTATTTAAAGTTTTTTACTTATTAAAGTAAAAAAATGTTTACACTCTTTCAGTTAAAATAAACTTATTTTAATAATGATCGCTTTAAGTGAAGATATGCCCGCATACAAAAAAGCTTTATACCTTTTATTCGTATAAATATCTTTCACCTTTCCTCCACAAATTCGATTTTATGCGCTTTTTAAATTAATATTACTTTAAAGTACCGCTGGTAGATAAAGAGTTCATGTAAAACGCTGTATCCAAGCATTTTAAAACGATTTGATACATTTTTAATGGATTTGTAGAGTAACATTTTTTTTTTTTTTCTGTTTAATTGCCCAAAATACTTTTATCTTTATTAGTGAGTTTTATATGTTTTAGTAAAGAATATTAAAAGATTGCAACAAATTTCAAGCAATTAGGTGTACCACTAGAGATCGTCCCATTTTCGGGACAGTGGCAGAATGCACTCTCTAAACTATTGTCTAATACAATAAAAAATATAACGTTCCACAAAAAGACAATCTCGATATATATAAACGGCTAAGATATTTTCTCGGACTCTGTTTGTTTGTGTGTTTTCTCAAGCTGCCAGCAATTTTTCATACTTTAGTTAATTAAAAAAAAAAAATCTAATTGTCCGATAGATAAGTTAATTAATCCGACGGATTCAGAAAAATTGCCCCTTTCATTTAGTACCTTATTTGTAATGAAATTTGACTTAGATTTTTTAAAATTAATTAAAATATGAAAATAATAACCTGGTAAAAGCTTTAAAATGGACATTTAAATTTTTAATTGTTGCCAAAAGAAAAAAAAAAATACTTCCCCCCCCCCCCCCCCCCAACATAAAAGGAAATATGCTTTCACGCGAAAAATAAAAAATTATAGGTAAAATATTAAATTTGCTCATGCAAATGAAAAAATGAAAATAGGAAAAATGGAGTAAAAAACATTTTAGATAAAGTTGCACGAGACTTCCAAAAATTAATGCAAATATAAATGATCGTTAAATAAATAAAATAGTCGTCTGCTCAATCACGTGATATTGAAAAACAAAGAATCGAGTTCAGTAAATATTGTTCTTAAAAGCAAAAATATTAATATTCAATACAAAATAAAATAAAAGTAATATTGTGTATTTGTAAACAGTAGAATAATTGTATTTGTGAGTTTAATAATTTTTAAGAATACTTATATGCTTATTTATTTTCACAAGTAAGAATCGTTTTTTTTTATATTGTAGTGTAACTGCTACATTAACTGATTTAGCAATAAATAGTTGATTCCATGGATGTAGTCCAACGAGATAAATAAATTAGAGTGCTGATTCAATAGATGAAGGATTAGCTTTCTGTGGTTCAAGATGAATCACGTGACATGAACCATTAGGTTACTAAGTGTGGCCCTTTATCGCTATTTTGAGCTTTAAAATTTCAGTTCGGCAAATTATCATTATTATTAGGTAACATGACAGTCCTATGACCGAAATAAATTGTTTTTAAAATAATTTTTCACATATTTCACATTTTAATAAATAATAAAATATCTTTTTTTCATCGTATCCCAACAAAGTTCAAAAGTGTTTATAAAGGAAAAGTTAAACTTTTAAAGAGCTGAATTTAACAATAAATAATAATTTTTCAACCATTTTTAGGCATTTTGCCGGTTAAATTTCGACTACACGAAATGAAAAAGAAGTAAAATCAAAATCAAAATGATTTAGAACAAAAGAATATTGAACTACATAAGTAAACAAAAACATTGGCGGTTATGACTTTTGTCAAGAACAATCTCCAAACCGTTGCCATAGAAATTTATTGAAAATAAGCTGTTACCATAGAGGGTTCATGTCACATGACTCATGTTGGACCATGTCAGGGTTACCATTTATCACTCTACTTTATATATCTCGTTGATATAGACAACGAGTACACAGGATTCGAATCCCGGTGAAGGCAACGGATTCGAATCCCGGTGAAGGCATGGATGTATGTATTGTCCTTGTTCATGTTCTTGTGTTTCTGTTCTTGTAATAAGAACTTGTAAACCTTTCTGGCGTGGATTATTCGAGATAAAAGCGGCCCTAGAGATTATCAATAAATCTCATGTACACATCAAACCAAACCAAGTCAACGAGATAAATAAATTAGAGTGCTGATTCAATAGATGAAGGTTTAGATTTCCGTTGTTCAAGATGAATCACGTGGCATGAACCAACAGGTTGCTACGTTTGGCCCTCTATCGCTATTTTGGCATTTAAAATTTCAATTCGGCAAATTATTATTATTATTAGTTAACACGAGAGTCTTATGACCGAAATAAATTGTTCTTAAAATAATTTTTCACATAGTTCACATTTTAATGAATAATAAAAGACCTTTTTTTTTTTCATCGTTTCCCAACAAAGTTTAAAAATGTTTATAAAAGAAAATTTAAACTTTTAAAGAGCTAAATTTAACAACAAATAATAATTTTTCAACTATTTTTAAGCATTTTGTCGTTTAAATTTCAACTACATGTTATAAAAAATAAGAAAAATCAAAACCAAAATGATTTAGAGCAAAGAATATTAAACTACATAAGTAAACAAAAACATTGGCGGATATGACTTCTGCCAAGAACAATCTCCAAACCGTTGCCATGGAAATTTATTGAAAATAAGCTGTTACCAAAGGAACCAACACATAGAGGGTTCATGTCACACGACTCATGTTGGACCACGTCAGGTCAGGGTTACCATTTATCACTCTACTTTACTTATCTCGTTGGATATAGCAGGATATAGATCTATCATCCCCATGTTACCGTGCAAAAATTTTTGATGCCAATAAAAAAAAAAAAAAGCGTTCGAATCAACCATTAAGTAGTATTGAAAAAAAATAAAAAATATATAAATGAATTTGAAACTGTATCTGGAGCTTTTCATTCACCTTTAGTAAATAATTTTGTAATTAATTTTCTATATAATATAGATATTTCTTCTATAATAAAACTTTAAAATAATTTATTTTAATTTTTAATTGTTGCCAAAGGATATTTCACGCGAATAATAATAATAAAAATATTAAATATTAAATTTGCTTAGGCACATGACAACATGACGTCATTATCAAAATTAAATAATAGGAAAATGAAAGCTAATTCAGATCTGTATTAAAGAGCTTTATTTGTTGATAATCCTGGGTATATTTTTAATTTTAATACTGAAGTAGATAGGACATTTTTCACCAAGGATTCTATTTTTGTGACAGTCACCTTAAGCCAAGTAGTCCATAAAAAATATAAACAAATCTGTACATATAAAAGAGTAAACTCACTGATTCACTGACTCAACATGACGATTCAGTTGGAAAGAGGGTCACAAATTTTTGTGACCAGATTGGTTTTCGGAGCCTGACTCCCCACTAAGACGGAATTTTGCAAAATACCCCCCCTGTCCCCCTTGGGGGGCAGAAGGCATAAAACGGCTCAAAATTACTTAACGGTGAAGAAATTGCAGATGGAAAGACAAGACTTCAGTACAAAAAAAATATTTTCTGCGATTTTGGAATTTTGGATTTTTAAGAAGGGGGGGGGGGAGGGAAAAGGTTTTCGAAGAATGGTACTCAACACACGAGAAAATCGAACTGAACACACACTACAAAGGAATTTTGTGAAACTCCACCCTACCGCCCTTTGGAGAATGGAGGGTAAAAACATGTATTCATGCGTAACGCTGCGCTAAATTATCTTAGGTTGGAAATTTTTTATGTAAGGGACGATTATATATATCTAACTCATTGTATGAAGAGATTTTGCGAAATCCCCTCCTCCTTCCCTCCTTTAACAGCGGGGGGAGAGATTTAAAAAAAAAAAAAAAAAAAAAAAAAAAAAGGTTTAAAGCATAGCTCAGTTTTAAATAATTTCAGGATCTCATTTTTTTTTTATGTCTCGGTTAGGTATGTGTATGCAACATGCAATATAAAGTAATTTTGGAAATTCCCCCCCCCTTCCCCCTGGGGCGGGCGGGGCAAAAACCACATTTTGAAGCTTAAATCCGTCCAAATTACCGAAGAATGGCAATATTTCGTGTGTGGGTGTTAATTAAGTGTGCGAAATATGGCGAACTTTAGTGCGAAATATGCACTTTTGAGATTTTGTAAAAGTTTCAACTTTAACCGCGAGGGAGGGGGAGTAAAAAGCAGGTAAGGGAATGACGAAGGAATTGGGGCTCCAGACTGTGACGAGCGGGAATACCGCTACCGAAAGTAGCAGGAACTTAAACTTAGATTTTGACGGCTTTCAATGATTTTTTTTTTAAAGATATTTTATTATTATTAATGATATGCTGTTTTGGGGATTCATTTCAATATAATGACCAGTGAAGCGGGCAAAGCCTGCGAGTTAGTAAGTAAATGATTCATAAATTTTATTTTCTAAAATATTCGTGTGTATTCCTGTGTGTATTCACTCCGGGAAAGACGGCGATATTTTGGTAAAATCGTCGTCTTTTGCCAAGTGAAAATGAATCACATTTCCCCCCCCCCATGATCAATCTATATATTATTAATACGCAAGCGAAGTGTGACGCCACTGAACGCCCGTGGAAGTAAGAAAAAGATTTCCTATGTTAATCGCCCATTGGATTTTATATAAAAAATTATTAAAAATCGAGAAAAATTATTTCCCGATTTTAATCCCCATATTTGGGTATAGGTATGTATTAATTACCGTATGCATGCGTTAGATTGAGAGTTATTTTGCTGTCAAATTGACAAAATTTTAATTTTAAATTTCAAAGCTCTCTCATCCTTGGCGTTTTTTGTATTTGGTGATCAAAAACGTGATACGAAAATATACATGTCATATGCATATTTTCGTAATATGTATTGTACGAAATATTGTTTCACATTATTCATTACTCTCTTAATATTAGTTGTTAAAATAACCATGATTTTTGAAAGGAATTAAATATGTTCGCCAGATAATTTGGCAATATTCCCCCCCCCCCCCCCAAGAATGACAGATATGAAATCTCTTCCGTTCTGCAACATATTAGTATCTTATATCACACACTTTATTTAGACATTTGAAAACAAATTTAACTTCAAATTATGATAGAATATTTATCATTTTCCTTTTAATTAGTATATTAGTTGGATATTTATTTTATAAATATCATCTTTTGAAATTAAATGTTTATGTTTTCAATCAAATATGGAAAATCGCCATTTTTTTCTAGAGATTTGAAATTTAAAATTCAAATTTTACCAATTTTAAAGTAAAAACAACTTAATCTAACTCATGCATACGATAACTATTACATATCTATACCAAAACATGGGGATTAAAATCGGGAAATAATTTTCCTCGTCTTTTAATAATTTTTTACAAAAAATCCAATGGGCAAATAACATAAGAAATGTTTTTCTTGCTTCCACGGGCGGCCAGTGACATAATCACTTCGCTAAAATTTTTCCCGCATTCAGAATTCGGTTCGTTCCCGAACCGGGGCTTTTCTAGCAGTAAATATTTGGCTAAGTGGAGTTCAGTAATTGAGTTTTATTTCTATTATAATTATTTTTTTATTATAATTTTTATTATTAAAATCATTCATTCTAACAAATTCAATATTGACAAAGAATAGTTTGAAAGCATCTCTTAACGATAATTTATCTAATATAAGTTATTTATTTATATATTACAAGTGTGAATAAAATAACTTTTACAATACTTATAAATACTTTTTCATAAGAATGATAAACTGAAAAATATTTTCTTTCTCTTTTTCGCTTTTATAAAAAGAAGTATTACGTATCATTTATTTTCTAGGGTTGACAAAAGAAATCTTATGAGGAAATTGTGATATGAATCAAGCTTTATTGGTAGATTTGTCAGTCTTGTATATTTTTCGTGAGTCAACCCTAGTCTATAAAATCAAAACCTTCCGTGAATGAATCGAAAAAAAATAACATAAAGCTCAATGCTATCAGGTTTCACCATTATGGAACTATATCAATGGTGAAAAAATATCTCATCAAATGAGTTTTTCTTTTGAAATGAGTTATAGTAATAAAAGTTCCACGTATGAAATATGTCTATAATATATAATGAAATGTCTGCTAAAATAAATCATAAGACATTATCGTAATTTTTTTTTTTTTTTCAATTGCTAAAGGGATTTTTGAATACCTGGTAACATTTCTAACTTATTCAATGACATGTTTAGTACCCATATTATTTTCACCAAAATTCGCCCTTCTAAGATAATTTAAAGCGAATTCAAACAGAGAAACATGTTTTTACGCGTGTTTATTGCCCCCCTCCCCAACCGCGGGAGTGGGTAAGAGGGGAATTTCGTAAAATCCCGTTACAATAAGTGTGGGATACATATAAGCAATTTACGCACAAAAAAAAAAAAAAAAAAAAAAAAAACGAAAACGAAAATGTGTGTTTGGAAATATCCTAAGGAAGACACATGGCTGCTTTCAATACTTTTGTACCATTTTTAGTAGAGCTCTACTGAGATCTGAAATTTCCCCCCGAAAAACGATTTTTCTTCCCCCTCCTGTAAGGATCAAGAATTCCAAAATTGCACATAATGTTTTATTTATACTCAAGTCTAAATAAAATCAAGTTTTGACATGATTTTAATGAAGTCTAAATTCAAATTGTATGTAACTTTGTAAGCATTATAATCATTTGTAAGCAGGATTTTAATGAAGTCTAAATAAAATTGCATACGTCTCCTCATGTACAATTTCTTCACTGTGAAGTAATTTGTGGTCAAGTTATGCATACAAACGTTTTTTTGCTTCCTTACTCCACGGGGAAAAGGGGTATTTCCATAAATCCCGTTACATTAGGGGTCGGATACATATAAACAATCCAAGCACCAAACGTTGTAACCGCAGCTCTCATCAATTTCCCAGGGCACTAAAAGTGCTAAAAAAGGGGTGTCTCAAATTTTCCCTTCGTAACACAGACCCCTCCCCCCCCTCTCCCCCCCAAAAAAAACTATACATAATGGCAGATAACTAAAATTAAAAATCAGAAATGTGTTTTGGAAAGAAGAAGACGCATAGCTGTTTTTAACATCTTTGTTCCATTTTTGGGTAGAGTTCTACTCAAAAATTCGGAATTTGCAAAATTTCTCGCCAAAATTCGATTTCCCCCTCCCTCTCCTTAAAAATTGAAATTTCCTAAATCGCAGATAATGTTTTATTTGCACTCATGTGTAGTCTCCTCTCCCCACGTGCGATTTCTTCACTGTGAAGTAATTTACAGCCGAGTTATGATTCAAAAGGTGTTTTTTTGCCTTCTGCCTCCCGCAAGGGGAGAACAGGGAGAATTTCGATAAATCCCGTTACTTCAGGTGTCGGATACATATGGACAATCCAAGCGCCGAAATTCGTGACCGCAGCTTCCATAGATTTCACAGGACAAATTTAGCGCTAAAAGGGGGTGTCTAGATTTCCCCCCTCGTAACCCCTCTCCCCCCCCCAAAAAAAAAAAAAAACCGCAAATCGCAAAAAAAAATAAAAAATAAATAAATAATTAAATAAATAAATAAATAAAATTACCTTTTTTCAATATCTTTGTTCCATTTTTGGTAGAGTTCTATTCAAAAATCCGGAATATGCGAAATTTCCCACTAAAAATCGATTTCCTCCTCCCTTCCTTTAAAATTCGAAGTGTTCTATTTGTACTTATGTCTTGTCTCCCCATGTGCAATTTTCTTACTGAGAAGTACTTTGGAGCAGAGTTATACTTATAAACGTGATTTCGGCTTTTGCCCCACCAGGGGGCGGGACGGAGGGAAATTTCGAAAATGTTTATTGATATAATTTTAAGTAGGATAAAGAAAAGTTGATAGATATAATTTTAAGTTAAGTAAAGACCTAAATTTCTGCGAAGCGCCATTGAATTCCATCCAGCCGTTCTCAAGTAATACCCGGACAAACGTGTTTTTGTCTTTTGCCCCCCAGGGGGGAACGGAGGGGGGGGGGAATTTCTGAAAAGTTGCATGATATAATTTTAAGTTGGGTAAAGATCTAAGTTTCTGCCAAGACTCGTTGTATTCCGTACAGCTGTTCTCAAGTGATACCCGGACAAAAATAGCGTTACAGGCATACAGACACCATGACACACACACATACACACACAGAGACAAAATTCTCTGCAGTCATTTTTGGCTTTCATGGTGTGTGAAACGTGAAGATATCGCAAAGTTTTCTGATTTTATTAATATATATTATTGTTGTTGTTGTTTTTGTACAAAATGATCTTTACATTTCGTAATCTGCCATTTTTTCTGGGAATGGAAGCTAAAAAATTGGCAAAGTGCAGAAGTAGAATGCCTTGCTTAAAACTCGGAAATGATGAAGGCAGAAAATAAATATTAAAACAAAGTAAAAATAAATGACGATTTATTTCCAAGATAAATTTTCCGAACAATATAAATTTATATATGTGTAATTTTTTATTCTGAAAATTTTTATGCTGAGTTCTGAAAATATTCAAACAAACTTCTCATCACACGAAAAATTTATCATGTAACTTTTTTTAGGAATTTAAGCAGATATTTAAAAATTTTTGCACTAAAATATTATTCTGAATTCATATTCGGTCGTGTTCTTCTAGTATATATATATACATATATATATTTTATTAAATCTCTATTTTACATTTATCTGTAAATTTTATTCTTGTTCTTGAAATAAAGAAAGCATTCTGTTCATGTTATGTACATTTTTCTAAGTGTCACTTCAGAAACAAATGTATCTAGCATTGTTTTCTTTTTCGGGAAAAAAAAAAAAGTTTTTAAGTTAACTATTTCTTTATATGGCTTGACATACTTATGTATGTCAAGCCATTTTATTTTCAATGACTGATCTACGAGATTGCAATTTCTATGTGTCTTAAAAACAACAGATTTTTTTTTTTTTTTTTTAATCGAAATTTCTACTAATATTATAAATTATTTCTAAGTGTGTTTTTCTGACTTTATTTTCTTTTAGATTTGTATTAAAGTTTAAAAAAAGCCCATTGAAATAGTTTCATTCAGGTGGCATTTGAATGACAGCACATTAGACTATTCTATTTTCTTTTCAAAAGCATTGTATTTATTTATATTTGCTCTACTGTTTCTGATCTAAATGATATATGCATGATTTATTCTTATCTAAATAGATCTTTTTAAAAGCACAAAAAAACATTCAGACGCTAGAATCTGATTGTTTAACATTATTTATGAATTCTAGATTCTTTCAGCAATTTTGACAGACTGAATTAAGGAATTTATTAAATTTCTTTCACATTCTTTTCGTTATGTTACAATGTTTAGGAATGTCATCTTAGAAAAATTTCTGCTTTGTTAAATTAATGTTAGTCGGTATTTTTTTTTTCTTAAGTAGATATTAAATTATATGCATGATGAAATTTCATTCATTAAAATAAAAATATAATATATGAGGAATATAGATTTCCTCTACCACTTACAATAACCCCCTTTCGTATTATAAATACAAGTTTATTATAGGTATTGTAACTCTGAGCTATAGATAAATAGCTATAAAATAATAAATATTTTAAGCAATATGTTTTCTTAGAATTTGCCTTAATGATAAAATATTTTCCATTCGAAATTAGTAAAAAAATATTTATTGTAATAATAATCAAATTTATAATCTTAATTTTGCCTTCCTATTTGTCAATAAGATGTTATAATCGTAATTAGCGAATATATTATTCTTATGCAACTTTTTCTTTATTTATTTAATCATTAAAAACAAACAGGTCTGTTAGAATTACGTTTCTCATAAAATATAACTGAAATTCATTAATTAAGAATTTAACCTGTAACTGCACTCGTGAAAATTTGATGATTTTACAGAAATACGCATGGTGTGCCAAAAAGTCACTGACACATCTTAAGCTACAATATAGTATGAAGAAATTGACGTACGAGAGTGTGGTTTTTACTAGAATACAAGGCTGCAACAGACGACTTTTTGTACATTCTTTTCGCACCACTATTCTCGTAAAATAAAATTCCTAATATATTTATGGAGGTAAAATACAGATTTACTATAAACTGTATAAATATATTATAAACTGTTTTGCTCGGAAATAGTGGTACGAATACGAAGACAATTAAAAAAAAAAAAAAAAAAAAAAAAAGGTCACCTGCGGCAGCCCTGAGAATACTTCTCACGGTGAAAAGGTTTCTTTAAGTATAAATAACAATGCTCTGAAACAACAACAACAACAAAAAAAAAAAAAAAAAGGTCACCTGCGGCAGCCCTGAGAATACTTCTCACTGTAAAAAGGTTTCTTTAAGTATAAATAATAATGCTCTGAAAAAAAAAAAAAAAAAAAAAAAAGGTCACCTGCGGCAGCCCTGAGAATACTTCTCACGGTGAAAAGGTTTCTTTAAGTATAAATAACAATGCTCTGGAAAAAAAAAAAAAAAAAAAAAAAGGGGGTCACCTGCGGCAGCCCTGAGAATACTTCTCACGGTAAAAAGGTTTCTTTAAGTATAAATAACAATGCTCTAAAAAAAAGAAAAAAAGAAAAAAAGGTCACCTGCGGCAGCCCTGAGAGTACTTCTCACGGTGAAAAGATTTCTTTAAGTATACATAACAATGCTCTGAAAAAAAAAAAAAAAAATCTAGATCTGATACCATTTTTCCAGATTCTTAAGTAAAATGACCTCCTGAATCCGAATATGACCACCATTTTGCCCAATCACCCACTGTTTTCTAGATCCGCCCGCTCCCTCATTTTTATCATTGTTTGGTAATTTTATACCAGTCAGTTTGATTTGGAGAGGAATGATGAATATTTTAACCGTTAAATGTCTTCTGACCTGAGGAGCTACAGAGGTAGAAAGTTCTGAAACACAAACATTTGTACTAAAGAGAAAATTTGAGGGACTTTGTGCCCAAAAAACAAAGAAAATCAATAAAAACAATCAGATTCTGTTTTATTTTATTTTTTTTTTTTTCGCAATATGTCTCTTATTTTTTTTACATATTCAAGTTCCCAGATTGCCATTTTCTTACCAAAACACCCAAAATAATAAAAATAATACAGTGAAATTTTTTTCAAAGTGTTGGTTGGTGGAGTAAAGTCTCAACACCCTCGCAAGAAAGTTTGACTGATTCACTGTACGACGTTTGCTTTCAATAACTCCCACGTTAAATGTTTTGGGCAGTAAAACATGAACAGTAAAATATCCTCCTTTGACACGTGTCGTCACCACCGTCGAGAACATTATAAAGTTCACTCTCTTATCGCAAAACGTGTACTAAATGTAGATAACGACTGACGACTAAAATAATAAGAGCAATGAACTTTAACACGTGTCAAATCAGGAAATTTAAATGTTCTCGTTTTACTGCCAAAAACATTTAACGTGGGAGTTATTGAAAGAAAACGTCGTACAGAGAATCAGTCGAACTTTCTTGCGAGGGCTTTTAGACTATACTCCACTCACCAACATTTTGAAAAAAAACTTCACTGTATAATTTTTATTGTTTGGGATGTTTTGACGTAAGAAAATGGCATACTGGAAGCTAGAACATGTAAAAAATAAGAGAAATATTTCGAAAAAAAAAAAAAAAAAAAGAAACAGAAATTGATTGTTTTTAGTGATTGTCTTTTGTCTTCTGGGCACAAAGCCCCTCAGATTTCCTCCTTACTACAAATGTTCGTGATTTAGAACTTTCTAAAATTGTAACTCCTCAGGTCAGAAGACATTTAACGGCTAAAATAATCATCGTTCCTCTCCAAATCAAACTGATGGGTATAACATTACCAAACAATGGTAAAAATAAGGGAGGGGGTGTATCTAGAAAACGGTGTGTGATTGGGTAAAATGGAGGTCATATTTGGATTCAAGAGGTCATTTTACATAAGAATATGCTGAAATGGTGTCCGATGCAATTTTCATGCCGAGCAGTGCAATTAGTCCCAAATTTTGTTCATAGATGGCGCTGTATTATAGAAACAGCAAGAAAAAACTTAAAAAAAAAATTCAAATCAGTTTAAAGCAGCCAAAAAGCCAGATGTCGAAAACTACGAATACAACCTTATGATCAATTTCAATAAAGTTTACGAAATCTTTGATTGAATATAATAAAAAGTATTAAAAAGAGAGCGGATAAAGAGACAAAATAATAATAATAATAATAATAATAATAATAATAATCGTTAATTGTATTATAGAGTATAAAAGAAAATTTTTAAGTCAATTCCTAATTACAAACACTTTAAATTTTTTTTTTTTTTTTTTTTTAATAATTTTGAATCAGGAAATAAAAAGCGCGAAAAATGAAATAAAAATAATTATAAGATAAAAAAAAAACTTTTTATATAGCACCTTTCAAATTTTCTGATGAATCACAGAGCTCTTATCAATGTGCATGAAATTTTTAAAGTGTTAATGACGCCAATTTTTGTGAGATGCATAATTTAACTTAATGTTCACGTTTAATTAAATATATTTATTTTTATGTCGAAAGAAAATGAACTCGTAATATATATATATATATATATATATTGGCAACAATTAAATTATAGCTAATATTTTAATGGATTATTGTAACGCTATTTGGATGCTATAATTTTCATATTTTAATTAATTATAAGAAAACTAATCAAAAAATCAAAAATCGGACTTCGTATTGTGTTGTCACCGTGTTCTGAGCAATCCTGAAAGTTTCAAATTTCTAGCTAGTCGGGAAGTTAGTTAAAAATCGATTGCAAGATTTGTACAAGACGGAGAGCGTGAACTAATAGTAGGAATTGAAAAATAATAATCGTTGATAGTATTACATACATTTTAATACTAATATTTTATTATCAAAAAACGTTTCCTTCTACATTAATGAATAAAATAGTATTAAAAATTAGAAAAAAAAAATGTCAAAAAGGCTCTTTCTAATAGCCGTTTATTGGTTAATATGCACGAAAATCCAGTCAAAATAATTTTCTTTTCTTATATATATATATATATATAAATATATATATATATATAATGCAAGTTTGGGTGCATTTATGCAATAGAAGCTGAAATATATTTTTTTTCTTTCTTTTTTGTAAATGAAGAAACATACAGGCGACAACTTTCGGCTGATATGCAGCCAAATTGGTTCAGCTTAGTTTTTCACAAAAGCCATCTAACAGAACAAGTTTGGTGCATTTATGTACTGCAGAAGCTAATATATAGCCTTTTCGTAAATGAAGGAAATAGGAGAATAACCACGCCAGCTATCACCCAATATGCATCCATGTTGCACCCCCGTAGTTTTACATAATAACCAACTTACATATCTGGTTATGTGATTTGTATACTATAAAAGCTCAGATATAGCCTTCCGATGGATGAAGAATGTTTAAGTATAGCCTCACCAGCAATTAGCAGTGTGGAACTAAGTTTTGATAAACAACAATTTATTGCTTATAACTTAATTCAATATAAGTATCAAAAAACTTTACATGATAAGCGGTTTAACATTGCATGTTTTGATTTAATTTGTAAACTTCATCAATATATTGTAAAATTAGATCATCATATTTATAAATTTTTATAGAAAATTTTGAAAATTTATTCCTGTTTTGAGTTTAATTTATCTATAAATATATTAATCTGTAGGTTACTATTCTAATTCGTATAGAACCATTTATAATTTCTTCTATCTCAAATAGAAAAAAAAAAAATTGTATTCTCAAAAGTTTTCGACTTCCGATGGATTTACTCTTTTTGGGTGGTTGAGAACCAGAACATGATTTGACCTCTTTTAGAAAACATCTATCTGTGCATGGCAAAAACTTAGATAATAGCTCTAGCTTAAGTAACTAATGCACATAATTTTATACAAATTTATCTGCAGTTCAACCTGCTATAAATTAGTACCCTAATTTTTGTTATTTAAAATTACATTTTCTTAATTTTTGAATTGATCTAACTTTAAATTTTGAAGTATTTAATATACTCTATAATTTTCATTTTGTATTCTGTAGTAAAATTTAACATCGATCATAAAGTCAAGCAATAATTCTTTCTATAAAAAGGTAATAGCAATATTGTGATGCTATTTTTAACTTATTTGTGTGAAGTTTAAAAGTGTTTGTGACTTCAGTTTGTCAATTTGCCTAACCTTCTGTCGCGTTCAAACTTCCGTAAATATTTTAAGAATGTCTTAAAATTACCGAGAATGAACACTGAAATTGAACAAATGGTCCTTTTACATGAACACGCTAAATAATTCATATACATATTATATCTATGGGGTAATTTCTCGTTGGAAAATTATTACATTTTTAGAGTATACTATGCATAATAAAATTATTATTATTATTTTTTTAATGCACTAAATCATAGTTCTTATAGTATATGGTATGATAATACAGGACAACACAAATAATTTTGATATATTAGGGTTTGTGGTTGGAAACGGATCGAAGTGAATTTCAAACTGTGTTATGTTACATATTTTCTTAAATTGTGCTAAATTAAAATACACTATGTTTGATGTATATGATAAAAGAACTCAAAATTAAGGCCATGCATTCTTTTTATTTAAATGGAGTTACTGGTACTGTTTTAAAAAAATACGTCAGGAAAACTAAATGTGGTATTTAATAATCAAAATCGAATACAGAATTATCAAGAATTGATTTCGAATTTCTAAAAATTTTTTGCCAGAAAGAAAGTACTTAGTTGTTTATGTAACAGAATAATTATATCAACATAAGAAATAAAATAATTGTGAATAAAACTTCTGTTATCAATATTTATTCTTAATAATGTATTATTTACTAAATCAGCAGGCACTGCAATAGAATGTTTTTAAATAAAGAGCTCTGGAAAGATTTTAAAACGAATGAATTATTTTATGGATAGGAACGTTAAGTAGAAAATTCTGTTTTTAAATATGACATTCTATGTTAAAGTCAATAACCTAAAATCCATTTATGCATTGTATTGTGCGACAAACTATGAGAGAAATTAAATTACGCCATTGAAATGTATTGTGTTGATATAATGAGCAGTGTTTGAGCTAGAATAGCTTTAATGATTTTGCTTTGAAAGTTTCGTGTAAAATATGGACATCATTACCTCACGCAATATCTCATGTATTGTTAATACATTAACTAGTATAATTATTGTTCAATGCATATTGCTACATAATAGTTTGAAATTAATATAAATGGTACAGCACAGAATTTCAATTTTATTTTTTTAATCGCAGAAAGTTATTATATTTTAATGAAATTTCCACAACAATAATTTTAATCGTTGATTATTTTATTTATTTAATAAATATTTTCATTTTCTTGAATACACATTAATAAATAAATAAATAAATAAATAAAAATAAAAAATGGATATTTGAAAATTTTTACTGTCGGTATTTGATGGGTTTGTCTGTTTTGAGATATACCGAGCACGATTTGACTATATGGGTACTGTATTTCCTGAATCAATGGATCAAATGAAAGAGAAAGTCATTATGGAAAAACATACACGTTTCATTTGGTTATTTTTTAAAATGGGGCTAAATTACATTTGTAGAATATTTATTATGAGGAACTATGTTAATTAAGTTTTTATGAATATTAACTTCTGGATGGCTCTGTTCTATAGAATGATACAAAAGAAACATTGATGGAGGCACAAAATACTGATTAAATTATGAAAAAAGGTAATTTTCTTCTAATGAAAAGTAGGAGAATAAAAACTGTTTTTAGATTAATTTAATATTACGCCAAGGTAGTTAAAATAATTAATAGATTTTAATTTTTTTTTTTTTTTTTTTTACTTTCGTATTTGACTTTCAAATCTAATACATTACCCTCTGTATCTACAAATAACTTCTCTCACAATGCGTATTTTAATAATTATTTTTGTTTAATATAAACTTTGCAAGCAAAAAACCCTATATTGCTTAATATATACATTGGTCGTTATTCAGTGCCTTTTCTTTTTTCATGAAATTTCGCAACGAGCATTCTTTTATTCTACTTACATCCGCCTCATATATTCATATAATAAATGTTATATAACCGCCCTTCCTCGAGAGAAAAAGTGGTTATGATAAACGAGAAAGCTTGTCAGAGCTGATTAAAACTAAAACTAAATAAAATAATCTGTAATATTTCATATATTTCAAATTTTAATAGCAAATATAATAATAATAATAATCTACATAAAATTTTCTCTTCGTCACAGCAATCATTCAAAGTCCCATGAAGTTGAATGAGAATGATTAAATTTTAAAGGAAAATAGCATTAATTATATAAAACATACTATTATTAGTCCTCCCGAATTATCCTCTGGTTAAATATAAAATAGTATTATTGTCATATTTACATTCAACGACCCAGTTAAAAAACCGTAAACCTATTGGAATAAAAGCTTTGACGATGTTGGTCGATGAATAAACTATGTAGATCGATATTTTAGATAATTAAATTGTATTATTAATTATTACAAATTTCTTAATATTGATTAAATATTGTAAACTAATGTTATGTTGACTTAAAAAAAAAAAAAAAAAAAAAAAAAAAATCTTTAAAAATTAATTTACGAGGTGTTACACATCGAACATATATTTGGAATAGTTTTCTGAAAATACCCTCGCAATTAAGAATGGGATCAATCTGGCAGTCCAGTGTAGTTCGGCCCGATTCTAGAAATTATCTACAGAAAAGTGCTTGTCACGAAAGGAAAAACATGATAAAAGATCGCCGAAATCCGTAAAGCTTCCCTCTAAACAAAGAATGCCTTCAGCAGATAGGGATAGACCAACCCCTCAAAAAGTAATGTGAAGTTATGTCTAAAATTCTCAGTGGCTACATATCTAGGGTGGTTGTCTGAAAGTGGGTGAGTCAAAAGATCCATCTCCATAGCCTGAGTTACATGATAGTTCTTAATTGTACTATTGAATCTTACTATGAATAATAAAATAAGAACATAAGCAAGATGGATGAGGCAAAAAACAGCCAGAATTAGCCAGCCGGTCAGCAAGTTCATTGCCAGGAATGGTAGAATGCCTCGGGAATAAAGGAAGGAAATGCGGATATTTTCACAAACTGCATCACAGATTTATAAAACACAGACTTACCACCTATAACTTATTAATTTATAGTTAACTATACAACTGTAATAGGAACAAACTAAAATATTAAAAACGTTACCTCTGGCGCACTTCATTTAAATAATCATACAAACGACAGTTACTTCCATTTAATATATGTGTATACATTTATACCAATATTTAGAAGCTGTATTATAGAAATTTGAAATATTTCCCGAAGAAAAATGTTGCTGAATAAGTAAATTTTATAATTTCTTTGAAATTTAGGATTCATCCGGATTCACTTAAATATTTCAAATACTACATGGGGATTGCACAATACTGATTTCTATACCTGTCTGCTATTATTCCAATAAATAAATAAATAAGATAAAAGAAATAGATAAATAAATTCCAACAACCGAACTTTAAATCTAACTAAGCATTAGCAAATCAGCTTGAAAACTTTCGAGACAGTAAATAATCAAATTAGTAAAGTAGTAGTATGTGTCATTTTCATACTCATCCTGTCACAATTCTCCACTTTTAGTACTCTAAGGAGAAACTTCGCTGTATTTAAGAACTCTAATTTTCGAAAATGTCTTGAAAGAGAGCGTTAGTTGGTTAGAAATAAGTTTTGGAGTATCACGCTAATTGGTATTCTCCTCATTTAGATCCTCTTAAGGTAGGATTACTAAAGTAAATTTAGACATTCCGATGCATGATCAAAATTCTCGGTAACTTCTCTTAGTATTAAATAAACATTACTTTAGAAATATTTCTAGCAAATGCAAACAAAAACAGATTTTTCAGGATTTTATTTTATATTTTTACATTTTATTTTAAACATGATTAAGCATTTTTATTAGTATTATGCTATATCTTATTTTCAAAATAATACTTTTATCAATTTACTACATAATCTTAGTTTCTTCACTGAATTTTTAATTAATTTTCATTTATACTTTTTTTACGAAAAATTAAAAAAATATATATATATATATTATTATTATTATTTTGATCTTTCCTTTATCTTTTCATTCTTTATTTTTTTTATATATTTTTTTTATAACAATACAACGAAAATGGATTGAAAGGTTTTATTTTTTTTTCGATATTCTTAGAAGCAAGTATACGATTCATAAAAATTTTTGATTTCTGGTATTCAATGGATTTATACGATTTTAAATTTCATGAAGAAGTTGTTGACCATCTTTAGAAAATGTTCGTCCCTGACTGCGGGAAAAAGAGACAAAAATAGTTAAAGAAAGAGCAGTTCTATATCAGGAGGTTATGCAAAGAATTTCATAAAAAAATGTATTTTATTACACTTTGACGTACATTTATGTCAATGAACTTTTGGCACATGCAGTATAACAAGTGGCGCTGCTATTCTGCGACTACCCATTTAAAAGAAATTTATATATCTGAGTTTCTACAGCGTGCAAAGCTTAATATGTGAGAAGCGCATTATGAAAAACTGCAGATCCAGTTTATGTGCATATCGGCAGATAGGTGGCGGTTGATATGGCAATTGAGAAAGCTATCTTTTAGCTTCTATACCGTATAAATGCAGCACAATCTGAAAAAGAACGCTGACTTTATTATGCGTACGAAGAATGGCATGTGAAACTGATATTAATCACCTTTTGCAATTTTTCATATATCTGCATTTAAAGTTTTGTGCATGTTAAACGGTAGTTGGTGATACAGATATATATATATAGAATTATACAGATGTATAGAATGATACAGAAGAAACAGAGTTTTAATGTCTAACAAATCTCGATTTCTTAAATATTTTATTTAAGCTTTTTATACATTAAAAATTAAATATTATATGTACTCTCAGTTTATAACTAATATATTTTTAAACAAGTAACAAAAATCGATCATATTGCATACGATGTAAAATACTTCCCAACTATACCTAACTTTTTTATCATAATTACTGGCAGTGTTGGGCATAATTGATAAAAAAGTAATTGAATTACAATTAAATTACAATTATAATTATTTTACTGTCAAACAATTAACAAGTGATTCATTACAAATAAATTCAATTACTTATTCAATTTATTTGTAATAATTCAATTTATTTGTAATCAGTTACTTGTTGATCGATTGACAGTAAAATAATTATAATTGTAATTTAATTGTAATTCAATTACTTTTTAATCAGTTATGCCCAACACTGAATACTAGTTAACATACGCTTTCGGACTTTATTTAAAAGTGTAAAATAAACAGGTCTTGCAGCGTTCCTAAAATTTTATATGTGTTTTATTATATTGTCGCCACTATTGTCAAAAAGAAATATTTCTTCATTGTTTTAATGCTCAAATATTGTGTAAAAATTTGTTTTGTGATGATAGTGTTGGCAATATAATAAAATAAGTGTAAAATTTTAGAAACGATACGAGGAATGAATAAAGCATAACACAACAGAATATACATATCCATTAATTCCCACCGGTATTCTGTAAATATTATACTTTTGTTGCCTTGCAAGTGAATCATTAATGCTAATATACCATATTCTATATCTATAGAAAACATCCTTTTTCGAATCGAACATAATTTTTGTTAATTTTATCATATTTAATGTGGCATAACGATGAAGAAATATATTAAAAATAAATACTTCTATTAGGTTGAAAAGTAGTCGAGCTTTTTAAGAATTTTTACAAAAAATGAGAGCGCTAATCAAATATTTTTATTTTACTAAAATATATTTCAAAATTAAATATCAAGATTTCCTTGTCTTAAATTGTTAATAAGTTATATTTTTATGTTTAACCTTTTGGAAATAAATTGTGTGTGGAATAAAACTGAAAAAGAGCGTAACAGCAATAAATATTTGTACTCAAATTTGTTACACTATGTCGGCAGACTATTTTTTTCCCCCTGCTCGTTCCACCATTTCATAGTTACAATAATATTTTACAATTAATCACACGAACGTACCGTAGGAGATTACTAAAAAAAACGAAAACAAAGAAAAAGAGAGAGAGAAGAAGAAAGATAATAAGAAAGAAAAAAAAATCTGGAGTGACTCGACTTTCCGAACATTGAGTAATTAAAAATTTTGTAGATAAAGTAAAGAAAGAGGAGTTGTTAACCCGCCAGGACGGGCACGGTGTGTTTTGACACCCCATGCCTGGAAATATATTCATCTGCTATCTCTTTCTATAAACAGAGGTGGTCGGGTCCTCCAGTACCTGCCTCCAAGTTCATCCTCCGTGCGGAGAGTATGAAAACGGCGAATTCAGATTCTTTTTCATTCTTATAGAACACTCAGAAATTGAAGCTATATGTAAAAGCTGCAAAAAATCTAGAGTTTCCGATCCATGTTCACCCTAATTATTATGAAAATTAATGTCTCAGAATTCTTATCCAAAGTAATGTATCATTTTTATTATAGTAAATATTGTAAAGAAAATAATGAAGCGCGCCACATGGGAAAAATTAAGTTTTTCAAACAAGGAGGAAAAAGGCGAGTGCTTTTAATTTATTTTTCATTAATTTTTAAATTTAACGATTGAACATTTCAATTATTTATTTTCACGAGGAAACGTGTAATTAGCATGAATTTCATTAACAGATTGAATTCTAAGGCTTTTTTTCGTATTTATGTTATTTAATATGTTTGGGGTGCGCTGACACCCCATGCCCGTTCTCGTGTTACGTTTCATGGCGCCCGTTCTGCCGGGTTAAACAAACAAAAGAGAGAAAACCATAATAGAATGTTTGAGTATTTTTCTCCGTATATTACACGATGTTTTATTTAATGCTACTGAACTTTGAGCCCATAGATAAAGAATTGATGATAATGATAAAGAATTTTTCGTTGTGTCCCTGTAAAAACCTATAAATGCTAGATTCACCAAAATGATTATAGTTAGGGCAACAGTGATTTATAATATTAATATAAATTTTCAGCTCAATTGAATAAGACGTTTAGATGCTATCGCACTTTTAAAAATTTGGTCTTATAGGCCATAATGATAAAGAATTTTTCGTTATGTCCCTGTAAAAACACTGTAAGTGCAAAATTTATACAAATGGTGCAATTGTGACCTATAGCATGTGTACAAATTTTATGCTCAGAATAATAAGGCGTTTAGACGCTATCACACTTTAAAAAATTTGGCCCCATAGACCATAATGATGAAGAATTTTTCTTTGTTCCCCTGTAAAAAACCTGTAAGTGCTAAATTCACCAAAATCAATACAGTTCGTGCAACTGTGACCTATAACATGTGTAAAAATTTTTTGCTCAGATTAATAAAGCGTTTAGACGCTATCGTACTTTTAAAAATTTGGCCCCATAGGCCATAATGATAAAGAATTTTTCCTTGTGCCCCTGTAAAAAAACTATAAGTGCTAGATTCACCAAAATCTATAGGGTTCGTACTATGGTGACTTACAGTATACGTACCATCTTTCAGCTTATTCGAACAAAGCGTTTATACGCTAGCGGGTTCACTCACAGACACACACACACACATACATACATACACACATACATACACACACACATACATACATAATCGTAAAAATAATGAAAAAGGACTCAGGGAATCTCTAAACGTATAGAAACATCAAAATCTCAAATCCTGATTTTTGACATGATTACAATACTTTCCTCACTATAGTGTTCGGAAAGTAAAAATATTAATGGAAGAATTACAGTAAAAATAGAGACTGTCAAAACCCTGTATAAGTACAATCTTTTTTACTGAAAGTGAATATAGAGTTGACTTATATTTTAACGTATTAACAAAAATCAAATTTATGTTATGTGTTTAAAAAAAAAAAAAAAGTTAAAAGTTAGCTAATATTTTTGAAAGAAAATTTTAAAAAGTAGTACTATTTTGGAATATAACCTTTAAATTTAACCGTTTAAATTCAAAACATTGTGTGTATGTGTGTATTGGTTAACATAAAAACCTAAGTTTCAGAATTTTTTATGCATGTATAAATTTCAAGAAATACTTTTTTTTTTTCGAATCGCTTCTAATAATTTTACAAATTGTGACTTGTTGTCTAATAACAAGAAGTAACCCAACAAACCTTGCTTCCTGTATATCACTTTATTTATTTATCTCTTTCCTTAAACATTTATTTTATTATTTATTTATTTATTCTCTGTATTAAAAGAAAGTATGGATTTGTGAAATTTTTTTAACTCTGGTTTTCGGAGGATTTACACGTTTGAGATGTCCTGGACGAATTTTAGAAAATGTCTGGTTGTCTTTGTGTCTCAGAATTTTATGAACACTGTATCTTCCCAATCAATAAACAAAGTTCCACCTAACTTAGTATTTTGTTTTAATTTAACCTAATTGTGGATTACATTTCGGGATTAATCGCTCAGCAAGTGACGCTGTCATCCTTTTTTTTTTTTTTTTTTTTTCAAAAATTATAATGTGGCAATATGGTACGAAATTTCGTATAAATGTACTTAATGAGAATTATTTTTTACGATTGCTTGTACAATTAATAAGAATTGCTGATAATATAGTAAAATAAACTAGAAAAAACTTGTATGTATATAGAAGAACCCCTTCCCAATTGTACGGGAGTACACGAGGTGTGAATTTTTAATATTCGTATCTTTCAAAAGAATTCGTCAATACCTTTAAAACGAATAGTTGAACCACAGATCTGTGATAATTTAAAGCAAAATTATTTTCCCCCTATATTTAACCCTCTCAACTCCCCCCCCCCCAAAAAAAAAATAAATAAATAATAATAATAATAATAATAAATAAATAATCTTGATGATAGCGCAAAATTATTTTCTTTGAAAATTTAGTGTTATACTTCTCTCAGATGAAAATCGCTTGCATTCATCATAAAACATACTTTTAATAAATAATATTTTTTAATAAATAATTTGCACTGCGTCAACATGTGTAGAATAATATAGAAGAATGTCTGGTGGTGACCACAACATACTAATTTATTTATTTATTTATTGGTGTAGTGGTAGTATATCCTTAATCTTCTTTTCCAATAACTGGATTTAGAAAAGCGCATTCAAATTTAATAGAAATAGAAAATTAATCAATTCATAATCTGATGAGGAAATAAAACGATATATGTAATCCATCATCATCCATTTCAAACTAGTTTAAATAGTCAAATCTTTAATCAAGTACACATTTGTCCTAATTAATATTTTACAGTAAAATATAAATTAATGTTAATATTCAAAATCACTTAATATGTTTTACACATTCAGTCCAGATGTTTTCTGAGCGGTAGTTGATAATAAAATGCTATTCCAGCAACGTTAACATTTATTGATCTTATTTCGGTGCGTTTAATTTAGAACGCTAAATGTAAAAAGAAAGATTAAGAAGTTACCTGAAACTTTATGAGGAAATTTTCTGTGCAATAGTCGGAAAATGATGACAGAAAATGTTTAGAATAAAAGGAAAGTTTTGAAAGATATTTAGAACTTATGATTTAAACTATTGCTGAAGAATGAATGAGAAATGAACTTTGCTTTAACTTGAAATCACATTTTTGTTTATTTATTTATTTATTTTACTATTTTTTTACGGTTTTTGATTTCATTACTTTATTTATTATTAGAATGCTTTTTTATTTCAATTACATTTTCAATTGATTTTCAAAATAGTGCTGATTGGCGGCAAAGTTAATTGAAAGAGATTTCAAGTAATTTTAGAATGTTTGTTTTGTTTATATTAATACGATTTACATAAAAGTCGAATTAAAAATTTCTTTTTATTCTTATTATTTTATAAAATTGATCAGTGTTATGAAATAAAATAAAAATTTCAAAGTTTGTATCAAAATATTATCTATTAATTAATTAATTAATTAATTAATTAACGCATTTATTTTGAGTGAACAAACACCTTCATTCAAACTTGATACAAAAATAAATTGTTTCAAATTACTCGAATCTGAGCTGGTCGCAGCGGCCCAATGATTTTAGAAGTATTCACGTGGCATAAAAAGGCTTTCTGTATGAAGAAAAGCTCGAATTTTTCTTTTGATTTTTAGAGGGATGGCAGTACTTCTCCCAGTGATTTAAATTTTCTATACTGAAAATTTAGCATGATACGTTAAAGAGTCTTTTCTTTTTCTCTGTATGTGATTTCTACATCACATATATTTTTAAAATTTTCTATTTAATTTTTGTTCAAATCCATTTTAACGCTTTGTATAATAATTTACTCGTGTATTCAATATTAATCTTTAATAACCGCCGAATTGTTTCTCCATCAATAATAATAATAATAATAATAATAAATAAATAAATAAAATAAATAAATAAATACATGTATAAGAAAATCACTCTGTAAGCAAAATCTCATGATAGCAGTTCATCTTATAAAGAATAACACATGGCTTATATTTTTTATTTTCCTCCTAAATCAATGTTTAATAGCTAACGTAATTTTATTCTGTCAGTCAAAATTATCCTTAAATTAGATTTAAATTATATCTATTTTTTAAGTATCTGTCCTTTGAGGTTTCTCATTTCTCGTAATTAAAGTTTGGCGAAATTATAGGGTTAATATATAATGGCAATCCTGCTATGTGTATTCAAAATTATTAGCTCGATTAGAGTATAACATATCTTAAATAAATAAATAAATAAATAAATAAACACTTTTTATTTGTTATTGCTGGCGAAGAAATGAAATGCCAATAGGTGATGATAATTTGAATTTGGCTGGAACTTTATCATTCTTTTCTGATCGCTCCTGTATAGAGCATCTACGAATGTATTCTTTAAAAATTTACCCGTTAGGGTCACCTTCTCTTCTTATTTTATGCAGAACTTTCAATAAACAATTTTGTGTCCCTTTTTTTTTTTTTTTTTTGTCCATCTTTATTGATTGGTGGAATTTGCTTTTATAACACCTCTGTGTAGAATCTTGGGTATTTTAGTGGAAGTCATATAAATCAGATGTCTGGCGGCGTACAACACAAGATTTGTTTTTTACTTACGGAAATATGACCTAGTGAAAACTGTCGAATGGAAACTACACTGTCTAACGGAAAATTACTATACATGTACTGGAAAACCACTTTACATACCTGGTGACAAGTACTTTCGGTACAAGGTTCTTAGTATTTCGGAGAGGTGCCCTTAAGAAAACGAAATTATTTTAAAAGTGAATAACTAAATAAATATATCTATCTGCTATCTTTCAGAAATAAACTTTCAAACATATATATATATATATATATATATATATATATATGTATAATAAGAGGCTTTATAGGAGGAAATGTATATTTTTGTTGAAAAACGAATTTTATGCGATTGATTATTTTCACTTGGATAGTGGAAAAAATAAATAAATAAATAAATTATCGATAAAATTATCGACTTTATAACTCTATTGGATATTTATGAACTTTTGGCCAAGTGATTTTATGAAGATACTCACAGTACTTTTAAGCTTCGGTTTTGAAGGGGTGAGTCCAAAGAAAATGGTATTTTTTTTTTTTTTTTTTTTTTTTTTTTCGTGATTCTTGCATTTTGACCAAAACTCCTAGTCCAACTACTGTGTGAAAGCGATGATCCCTAAATATCAATAGATGTAGTTTTCCGAACTGCTTTTACTTCTCAAGATAACAAACAAAGTCACCTTCGATTGTCCGATATTATTATTTAGGAGGCGTCAGAAGATTTCCCGAATTTCTGCAGCTCAAGTTAGTTCTATGTAATTCTTGGAGTTATTTTAAACTTACGATGGCTAAAAATTTTAATTACTAACAATTTGGGCAGCTAAAATGTGAGTTGTTTTCAAATACTTTGTAATTTACGATAAAAGTTAGTTCTGGATTTGTATTAAACTTACTATGGCTAAAAATTTTAATGAGATAACAATTTGAACAACTAAAAAAAGAGATGTTTTGCAATTTACGTAAATGTTAGTTCTATGTAATTTTTGGAGTTATTTTGAACTTACGACGGCTAAAAATTTTAACTACTAGCAATTTGGACAACTAAAAAGTGAGTTATTTTGAAACACTTCGTAATTTACCAAAATGTTTAGTTCTGTGTAACTACTGGATTTATTTTAAACTTTATTATTTAAAAATTTTAATTACTAACAATTTTGTACACACACACACACAATAAAAACACATATTAGACTATCTTTAAGTATTTTAAATATTTAATTTTTAAAATTTTTAAATATTTAATTTTCTAATGTTCTAACTTTAGTTATATGAGCTGTTGTTCTTAAACTAAAAGCAATATAAATGTCTTGTGTTTTTAGTTTAGAAAGAGCATGTATATTTTTATTGTAAATTTATAAAGATGAAAACAAAAATATCACATGACATATCTTCTTGGTTATAAATCATATATATGTAACATTTAAAAATATAAAAGGGTACAAAAATACATTTGTCAGATGGCTTTGTTTTAATAAATTCTTCGATAAAACATTCGTGCCAACGCAATAATTGAAATTAATGATTATATGATAACTAAATTTACAGTAAAAGAATGTAACCCGCGAAAAGGAGAAACGCTATAAATTTGAAAATAATCTTCACCTGTCCTTGGAAATGAAAAATTAATTTAAAGAAAACTTAGAGTTTTATTTTTGTCTTGTAAGTAGATATTATTTCATTAACAAATTAAAAACTTTAATTGAAATTTTTTTAATTAAATTGATAAATTAAAATTAGGTATTGAGAACAAAGTTATTAATTATTTCTTTGAATATTAAAGGAAAAAAAATCAAATTTTTACGCTAATTATAGTTTTTTTTTTTTTTTTTTTTTTTTTTTTTTATTGTAGAATATCTAATAAACAATATATTTTATTTCTCTACTAATTTCGTAGAACAGGTTTCTAACAAAGTAACAGTATGTAAATATTTGGCACTTGAAAAAGCTTATATAACGTCCTGTTAGTAAAACTTTTACCTGTTCGATAATATCCAACTATTCGACAATGTCCAACTATTCGATAATGACCAACTATTCAATAATCACGTTGGACATTTTAACGTTAATATTGAATTAAGACATAATTAATGTTAAGTAAGTGTTTTAATTTACTATAAAAATTTAACATTTCCCGTTCTTGTTGGATTCGCTCAATTTTTTAATTAATTAGACTATTAATCATTCCATTTCATGAAAATACCTAAGAGTATGCGACAGCTGAAGTAATTTTTGAGTGCTTGCATAAATCGACATAAATAAAAGTAACATTTTAGTTATTCTCAGTCCCAGCAGTCGATGTTGGCATTTTTTATAACACGTAATTTTATGTATACAGTCTAAGTATAAATTTAATCTGATTGATTAATATTGCAATTACTTTCAAACATAGTTCATTAAGGTGTCAAAAATTATATAGATCGTTTGAGTTAAACTGATTTGAGTTTTAATTCTTTAAATATTCTTTTTAGTCATGTAAACAGAGACATTGCGGTAAAGTGGTACATAATTTAAAAAGATTAATAAACTTTTTAACAGATAAAATTTCAAGAAATACAAAATATGAATTCTTATAAGGGCTTCGTACAAAAAATTTTCCAAGCAGAATAATATGCTAAAAATTTGATGCCCAATATTTGACCATTGTATAATAAATTTTTTTAGAAATGAGAAAAGACAGAAATGTTGGCCGATTTCCAATGGTGCGTTGTAAATATTCTGAACAAGTGACTAATATTTAAATAATTTTATTTTAAAATATCTTTTGTACTCTTTATGATACATTTGTTAAATCTTTATAAAGTAATATTTTTACATACTATACGTATTTTACTCAATGGAAATTATTTGTGATGAAAGCTGTAAAAAATTTAGAATTGCGTACATTGTAACCTCCTAACCGTCACAAACGGCTTTTTCCGTTATTCTTAGAATCTTTGAAACCTCTGGACGGTCCCTACCTACCTGGACTACGGCAAGTTACGGGGTTTTGATACGGTCCAAAGTGGCGAATAATCACGGATCATCGCATGGGATCAACTACTTTATGAGCATCCAATAGAAATGAGCTGCGTCCGGAGGAACTAGGTTAAGACCAGTGTTGGGCATAATTGATTAAAAAGTAAATGAATTACAATTGAATTACAATTATAATTATTTTACTGTCAATTGATTAACAAGTAATTGATTACAAATAAATTGAATTTTTACAAATATATTGAATACGTAATTCAATTTATTTGTAATTAATTACTTGTTAACCGATTGACAGTAAAATAATTATAATTGTAATTTAATTGTAATTCGATTGTATTTCAATTACTTTTTAATTAATTATGCCCAACACTGGTTAAGACTTTTAACTGTAGAGTTCCATCTTACAGATAGGACTTTATCAAAATGTGAGTTCACTTTTCATAGATTTTCTTGGACACGTTGTTAGACAGCACAACCGCATTTCTAAGAATGCGCTAAGAGGAGCACACAAAACACGTGCCGGGGTGTTAAAATTTTGAATTAGGAGCACAACTAGATGAGTAAATGGAGAAAAAAAAGATTGATTTGAGAAGAGACAAATGATCAGAGGAGCTGTAAAATGTAGTTGCACACATAAAATTACTAGCCAAAGATGAAATAAAAGGTTAATGTAACAGATTTTCGAAATATATATTTTTCCTAGGAAATAATATATCTGTATATCCATAGATTAAAAAATATATTTTATTTTTATTTTTTTTATTCCTACTTCACTTTATTTTATGAGTTATTAAACAGATACCCTAAAAAAATATTACACGGCTAAATAGTTTTAAATTTGAATCTGATACATTTGGTGGATAATTCAAAAGTTTTTCTTCATTTTTTTTTTTTTAAACCTTTCTTAGTGTTTTTTATGTATGTTTTAATATCAATATTTAAAAATTAAAGTACACTGAAAAAAAAAAATCTATTATATTATAGAAAATTCCTGGTAGCAAACTTGACAGACAATATCCGTAATATGTTATGCGAAAAATACGTTGACAAAAATTTTTATAAAGCCTACATTTTACTGATGTTTAATATAGAAAATATCCATGCACAACTGATTTTTCCTGTAGGGAACACTGTACAAATTCTTGCATTAAATAAAATTCTTCAGTTCTATCAACGAGGATCGAACCAGAGTCCACTGCATTGTGAGCGACGACGTTAACTCTCAGCTACTGAAGCACAATTTGTTCTGCTACTTAGCACTTCTCAGTCCTGCTTTGACATCAATTCTCTGTATGCAAAGCAGGAAGAATTTGCAACTACCAGATAAAATATTTATTAATGGTTACAGATTTTATCTGATTACAGAAAAAAAGTTTCTTTTATCAGATTGAGATGTAATTTTAAAATAAATGTCTATAGTTTTAGAATATAGAATTTTTCTTTTGTGAAGTTAAAGAAATATTCTATTTTTTAACCTATTTTTTTTTTTTTTTTTTTTTTACAGTGTAGAGTTGAATTTGTCTTAACAGTCTGTATATATTTTAAATATAAATTTTCTTTTGGATAAATATGAGTAATGCAATATTTTTTAGGTTCTATATATCATTTTCTAAAAATATTGATTTCATTAAACACAATTTGTCATTTTCTAAACCCAAACAGAGTTAGATTTAATAAATAAACACGGACATAAGTAGTTGAACATTGTCAAAAGCCAAGCAAAGGAAATTAATGGTACAACATCGTCCACATTTCTCAGAATATGACAATTATTAAAAAATATCTCAGTTTTGAGTTTCCTAGTGTAGCAGATTTGATTGAAATAAAGTGTAAGTATTAAATGTGACTTTTCATAAACATATGTCGGATAAAATAAATCATTTTTGAAACACTGTAACAATTTCTTTTGTCCTCTATCAAATAAAATCAGGGCATAAATGATACTTTGATAAAAGCAAGTATCAAAAAATAGCACAGGTTAACCCATTCGAGGTCACGGGGTTTCAATTCTTTTACTTCGAAAATGGTTTCACTAGCATGTGTTACCTATCTCTCTAGAAGGTCAGCCGCTTTCAATGTTAAAAGTTTAGCAGTGACTCTATGAAATTTTTCCCCCATTCTGCGGCAGCTTCTTAGCAAACAAAAGCCCATTGAAATCCATTGTGGGCATTTTCCTCGTGATTGACGTCCCCTAACCTCAAAATCTGCAATACTTTTTCGAGGAACTAATCTTCTGCATTTAAGCGAAGTGAATCCTTTTAAAATAAAAATAGTGAGAAAACACATACTCAGAGTTCATTTTAGAAAAGTTATAACAGCAAATCTGAACTATTATATGAAAAATTGCTGCATGAAATTGAATTGCAATCCATGGTGCTAATTTATATTATTCATTAACTAATTTTTAATTATTCATTCCACGAATAAGGAAATATATCATAGCTGTAAATTCTTCTATCATAGCAGAAATTTTTAACATAATTTCAGTGCAGTTAAATTGCCATATTGATTCATTTTACTATTATTATTAAATCAAAGTTAAAGGAGATAATTATTTTTTAAGATGATTTAGATGATTATAAAAGATTATAAAAGTATAATTATAAAGAAAAAAAAAAAAAAAAAAGAGCAGATTCCAAGACTGTTTTACAGACACCAAAGTATATAACAAAATTATTTACTTATTTATTTATTTTATTATTATTATTTTATTTTATTTTATTTTATTTTTAATAGTAATTTTCAATTATAAAATCTTATAAATTAAATATTTTTACTTTAAATTAATGTAAATTGATCCAAATATGGATTTATTTGTTTCAATCAATAAACTTTATTAAAAAAAAAATCAGTATATTTGAAAGTTGCCTTTGGTAGTAAACTTCCTAAAGTTTATTTATTTATTTATTTTGTTAATCCTTAAAAATAATGCATTCATAACCATTTACCGTTAAAAATATAAGATAAAGAATCTAATAAATTAATTAATATTTAAATATTTTGTTAGTTCTAAAACTACCTAAACTAAAATATGTATCAGCTAATATAAATAAATTAAAAGTTTTAAATAATATTTGGTATGATATCGGATGTTAATTAAGTTGAAATATAGACATAGTGTTGTTCCTAAGTAGAAATTGGAAAATCGATATTAAAATAAGGACGAATTCAATTTTTAAATTTATTATATCTTATGCAATGGGAAATTTTTTCTTTAAAATGTTATACTTTTTATAACAAAAATAATATAGGTTTCGTTATAAAATAATTTTTATTTAATTATATTGTCAGATCTAAATATTTACAGTTTTAAATATATATTATCTAATCTTTTATTCATCTTTTATTTTATTAAAACAAATTTCTTCACGTACCGTAAAATATATGTAAGCACTTCCGATTTCGAAAGGTCATTTCTTTTATTCTTCAAATGCAATAGACATGTGCAAAAATTTTGGAGGCGAAAAGCAAGAGAGTTTAAATTCAAAAAATTTTAATTAATATTTTTGCTATGATATCAAATGTCAATTAAATTTGAATATGGATGTAATAAACAGAAGTTTGAAAATCGATACTAAAATAAAATCGGATTCATTTTTTACTTCCATTACACTAGTACCGTAGGTAATGGAAGTATTGTATTCGGTCTGAAAATTCGATATCGGGTTTTCACCTGATTTACACGTTTTAAGGTCCCCTGAGTCCAAAAAAGTGGTTTTTGGCAATTTGTCAGTGTGTATGTATGTGTGTGTGTGTATGTATGTGGAGAATCTTCTGGCTATTATAGCTGAGAAACTAATAAAGATAGAGCTACGAAACTTGAGAATTGAAATACGTCTGGTGTACAGATGAAATTTCCAAATTTTAGTGAAAATTGAAAAACCGGAAGTGGGACCGTAAGTCCGTATCTCAAAAACGGCTCTAACGATTTTCTTCAAACTTGCTCTATAAACATTAGATGTCCTTTTGAATGATATAGTTGGTTAGTTCAGGAAAATTCATAGGAGTCCTGTATAAAGAGCTCAATTTCAGGACTCGCAAGCGCGTTCTTTAAAAACGGCTGCACGGATTTTTTTCAAACTCGTCATATTAACTCACTTTTAAATATCCTTTTGTATGTAATTATTGTTTTCCGGTCAATAATTGATTTTTTGTAAAAGTTGGTATCTCAAAAACGGCTCTAACGATTTTCTCTTTAGGTCACTTTTATGTTTTCTGATCACATTATCTCTCAAAAATACATATAATACGTGTAATAGTGGGTAATGGAAGTCGTGTGGTTGTTTCACACCAGATTTTTTAAATTTATTATATAGTATACAACAGAAAAAAAAAAATTCTTTCAAATTTTATAGGTTTTACATATTTTTGTATTTTTTTTTAATTGCCGGCTATTATTATTTTATTTAATTACTTCAATTTCTTTCTTTCTTTTTCTACCTTTCTTTGATCCCCCTTCCTCTTTTTGAACAATTCAAATTCTAGCTTCATGAATTTCTTGAGTGATCATAGTTTCATGAATTTCTTAAGTGGCCAGGCCACAGTTTCATGAACTCTTTGAGTGGTCACAATCTATACAAGCCTCTATCAGATTAAAAGAAAAAAAAAAAAAAAAAAAAAAAAAACTAAAGTTATCACAAACTGTAAAGTAAAAAGTAAAAGTTCTTGATACTTCAGAACAAATAATTACTTGTAGTTTCGAGAGCTGCTAAACAGGTGCTCTTTTCGTCAGGTAAAAAAAAAAAAAAAGAACTTGAGTTTACCTATATAAATATGCTCTAAAGTAAAACAATGTTAATAAATGCACGTTCTATTGTTTCTTAAGGTGGATAATATTTTAATTGGTGTTCAAATTAAAGTGGTAATTTATAGCGATGTGCTCAGAATGTGTAGAAGCTTTTAAATTATATACTCAAAGCTTATTTCGAAAAGTTCTCTAAGAAAATTCGGATCATAGGAATAATTCTAGTATAGCATTCTCTCTCTCTCTCTCTTTTTTCCCCCAGTACAATCTATAATATAAGAAAATCTCGTTTGTCTGTTTGAGATGTTGAGGAAAGAATATCGCACGCAGAGCTAAGGCATTTGACATGAAGGTATGGTTCAACCTGGAGTGGTGGACATGGGCTTACATTTTCGATATCTTAATAAATTTTTTGTAATTAATTAAAAAACATAAAATTTTGTTACGAATACATTTGGTTAGATAAACCCATTTACCATCTTGCGTTTTCAAGTGTTATATAATCGTTAACGCCAGAGATCGAAGTTGAAAAGACACTTTTCTCCTCTTTGTGTGGATAAACATTGCGATTTTTCATGAAGTGTCTGAAATTTAACATAGTCAAATGTTGCTAAAATATATCCTTTTTCAATAAGAATGAATGTTTATGCATTACTATGCATGTCCAAATTGCGTCGTAAATTTCATCTAAATCCGACAACTTTTGGAGATTTACTGATTTTATTTATTTATTTATTTGCATTAGTATCCCCCAGTGGTCGAAATTCGACAACTTTTTACAAAAACTAAGGAAAGCAAAAATATTGCCTTCTCATAAACGGAATTAAATTGCAGAGCAGCAATACTTATTGGCACGATTCGACCATGAAGTACAGTGTTCAAACTAAAAAAAACAGACCTTTTCTATAAATGGTCTATTTGAGTAATCTCAAAACGTGTAACTTCATCGAAAACCAGAAATCTAAATTGTTTATTATTCTTATACTTTCTTCTTATACATGCAGAAGATAGAATAATAAATCCATTTTTGATAAAATAAGTAGTCAATTTCAATTAACTGAAATGCAAGGAAATCTCAAGACTTGTAAATACATCAAAAACCGGAAATCGAAATTTTTTTTACATCTTCTGCTTTCTTTTTCAATTCCTACTATTAGTTCACACTCTCCCTATATATATCTTGTACAAATCTTGCAATCAATTTTTAACTAACTTCCCGACTAGCTAGAAATTTGAAACTTTCAGGATTGCTCAGAACACGGTGACAATACATTTTTTAAATACTTTTAGCCAACTGTTTCGGGTTCCTGCTGCCTTCGTCAGTGTTACTAGTACAAAATTTGCAATCGATTTTTAACTAATTTCCCGACTAGCTAGGCATTTGAAACTTTCAGGATAGCTCAGAACACGGTGACAATACATTTTTTTTACACTTTTAGTAAACTGTTGCAGGTCCCTACTGCCTTCGGCTGCGTTTATATGATTCAACAGAAAATTTATTTAACTAACTTCCCAACAAGCTAGACATTTGAAGCTTTTAGAATAGTTCAGAATACGGTGAAAATGCATTTAAAAAATACTTTTAACCAACTGTTTCGGGTCCCTGCTGCCTTCGGCAGCGTTGCCCGTACAAAGCTTGCAATCGATTTTTAACTAACTTCCCGGCTAGCTAGCTAGCCGTTTGAAACTTTTATAATAGCTCAAAACACGATAACAATGAATTTTTACTTTCCGAACACTATAGTGAGGAAAGTATTGTAATCATGTCAAAAATACGAATTTGAGATTTTGATGTTTCTATACGTTTCAAGGTCCAATGAGTCCGTTTTCACAATTTTTGCGATAATGTATGTATGTGTGTGTGTATGTATGTGTGTATGTATGTGTGTATGTCTGTGAGTGAACACGCTAGCGTCTAAACGCTTCGTTCGAATAAGCTGAAAGTTGGTACGTATATTGTAAATCACCACAGTACGAACCCTATAGATTTTGGTGAATCTAGCACTTATAGTTTTTTTACAGGGACACAAAGAAAAATTCTTTATCATTACGGCCTATGGGACCAAAATCTGTAAAGTGCGATAGTTTCTAAACTCCTTATTCAATTGAGCAAAAAATTTATACACATATTATAGGTCACAGATACTCAACCTGTATAGATTTTGGAGAATCTAGGACTTATAGTTTTCTTACAGGGACATAAAGAAAAAATTTTTATCACTATGGCCAATGGGACCAAATTTTTAAAAGTGCGATAGCGTCTAAACGCCTTATTAATATAAACAAAAAATTTGTACACATGTTATAGGTCACAGTTGCACACACTGTATAGATTTTGGTGAATCTAGCACTTACAGTTTTTTTACAGGGACACAAAGAAAAAATCTTTATCATTATGGCCTATGGGACCAAATTTTTAAAAGTGCGATAGCATCTAAACGCCTGATTCAATTGAGCTAAAAATTTATGTGAATATTATAAATCACTGTTACACTAACTATAAGCATTTTGGTGAATCTAGCATTTATAGGTTTTTACAGGGACACAACGAAAAATTCTTTATCATTATGATCTATGGGCTCATAGATCAGTAGCGTTAAATAATAAACATCGTGTAATATATGGAGAAAAATACTCAAATACTCTATTATGGTATTATCCCTTTTGTTTGTTTAACAACTTCTCTTTCTTTACTTTATCTACAAAACTGTTAATTACTCAATGTTCGGAAAGTCGAGTGGAGTCACTCCAGATTTTTTTTAATACTTTTAGCCAATTTTTCCGGATTCCCGCTGTCTTCGGTAGCGTTTATATGATTCAACAGAAAACTTAACATATGGTATATCAAAGTTCTTTTTATCTTGTAATTATTCTTATTATATAACTGAACTGAGTCCATGAGCTTAAATATTGTCCAATTATAAATTTTATTTTACTTTTTAGTTGATTTTGCACGCGCACCTTTTATTTCTATTTATTAACTAAAATAAAATTTTTCTTTGTTGACCTAAGTAGGAATTGACTTTTATTATTATTATAACTTGTTATATACGTAGCAAGTAATAAATCCACTTTTTAAAAATAAGTAGTCAGTTTCAGTTAATTAAAATGCAAGGGAAAAAAAAAAAAAAAAAAAAGGAGGTATAAAATTTCAGTATGAGTATCTTTTGAAAGAACTCATCAATACTTTTGAAACGAATGCTTGAACCATAGATCTGTAGTAATTTTTTAAAAAAGTATCTATTTTTTCATTTATAACGAAAAAAAAAAAAAAAAAAATCTTCTGATGTTGATCCAATATTCACATTCTTCTGCCTTTTATTGCTATAATAAAAAACACCACAGAACTGGTGTTTTAAAATGATAAGTACAAACTTCGGATAAACGCCGTGAAATGCAAGAAACTTGCAAAAATTGTTTCGTGTAGAAAAAAAACACAGTCCTTCGTCAGGCGAAAAAAGTAGACACAAGTGCTGCAATCAAAGCAGCTTTTGATCCGAAACAATTGTTGCGATTTTCTTGCATTTTATGGTGTTTGTCCAAAGTTTTGTATTTATTATTTAATGCTATAATTCTGTGAGATAAAAATCGTCTTCATTATTCATGGAAAATAATTTTAATAAATAATTATCTGTATAAATAAAGAGGAGTGTATGTTTGTGTGTGTATCTGCGATCTGGCGCTCCAACTACTGATCGCACAGCTACAAATGTTGACATTTAGGTGAATAAAAGTTGAATGATGAGTCAATTAAAATTTCTTCTTCGGAATCAGAATGCAATTTATAAAAATGACAACATAAACTATTTTAAATAACGAGTAACAATATTTTTCACCGTTATAGGAGAAAGTAAACCTAAATGAAAAATAAAGACTGAAATGAAACCTTATATTGACTGATAAGAAGAATAAACTGGAACGTTTCTTTCTAGAAAGTATACAATAGATAATCTGAAGAAAGCGACTCTCAGAAAAAGTGTATTACAACTGTACAATTTTTTCTCAAAATTTTTGTATATCCGCAGGTTTACAGGCTTAGAACTGCGCAAATGGTGTGGGGTGAACAAGCAGTTGAAAAGAGGGAGGGAATGAAATCTTCAAGGAAAATAGTATCTTCATTCATAATAATAACTTATTTCTGTCGCATAATAATACAGTGAAACTTCACGGAATTATAATGTATTTATTAATATCCCCAACTGATTTAAAATATTGCTACTTGCAAACTTTTAAACCAATTTTTAATTTTGAAATTTATTAAACATTTTGAAAATGTTTTCTTTCTAAATTTCAGTGGGGGATCTAAGGGGGGACGAGGGGGCTGACCCCCCCCCCCCTGAAAAAAAAAAAAAAAAAAAAACACTGACATTCACAATTATATGTTACAATTGTAAATTTTTCATTGATCTGGAATGACATCTTGAAACTCTTAGCCCCCCCCCCCCCCCCAAAAAAAAAGTTAACTTTTGGATCTACCACTGCTAAATTTCCCTGTTTATCTTATTCTAATTAAATTGTATTAAACTTCACTTTTCCACTTCACCTCGTCTAATATTTTATTCCAATTGTTCTCACTTTCATTATCACTTGTTGATTTCTTTAACATTAGCTTCGGAACCATGTCATGACAACGGTAACCGAAAAAAAAAAGTAACGAATATAATAATGATATAAAAACTTATCTCATGCAAATACCTAAAAGTCTGAGTAAAAATGGTAAAAATGTTTGAGATAGTGATTATAATTTGTATTCAAACATAGTTGGCCTAGAGAAAAAATAATTTATATCAGTATAAAAAAAAGAAAAAGAAAGAAAGAATAGAAATGAAAAAATTCGTAAAACATTTGAGAATACAGAAATTTACATTTAAATCACCAAATATATGTATATATTTTAATTATTTATATTTTCAAAAAGGAGAAAAGCTCATTATTATTATTATTACTATAATAAATTCAGTGAAAGAAATTTGTAACACTCTTTTCTGGTAAATATTAATAAATTTAATACCAATCTCAGTAATATGTATAAAAATAAAATTAATATTTAAATTTTCTGAAATAATCTCCCCCCCCACCCCCTCTAAAAAGTTAAAATAATAATTATATATTAAAAAAAAAAAAAAAACTAATATGTTGTGGCCATTACAAGACTTTATTCTGTATTTTCCTAGACAAATTCATGCAGCAAAATTATTTTCCTTGATGAATGCAGAAGATTTTCTTCTCAGACAAGTAGCACTAAATGCGGAAGAGAGTCAATTTTTTTGGCATGAGAGAAAATACTTTTTTCCCGTAAAAAAAGAAAAAAGAGAGATATTTAAATCATAACAGATCTATAGTTCAATTATTTGTTTTAAAAGTATTGAGGAGATCTTTAAAAGGATATCTATATCAAAAATTTTGTATCCCCAACGAGAGAATTGGGGGGGCGGGTGATGCTCCTACATGCACACAATTATTTTCTTAGTTTACTACTACTATTATTACTAATTCATAATTTTTTTTCCAATTATTCGTTAAAAATAATTCTCATTTTGTACATTTATACGAAATTTGGTCCATACTAAAAATTTTGAAAAATGGCCACCACCTAGCACCACCTAGTAAGCAATTGATCTTCAAATGTAATCAGCAGCAGTTTAAATCAAGGTACAACTAAATGCTAAGTTTGGTGAAATTCTGTTCATTTGTTCTTGAGATACAGCTTCCATAAAATCTATGATACTCACGCACACATTTTCTGAAGATAACCAAATCGTGTTCAAGGAATCTGAAAACGTGTAAACCCATCAAATACCGGAGATTAAAAGTTATCATGAATCTATTGCTTTCTACTTTTACATAATAAAAGAAAGTAAACAAAAGAAAAGAAACAAAAAGAAAATTTAAAAGAAAATAAATAAATCAGTAAATAACAATAATAACAGAAAAAATAAGTACAAAATTTTGTATAAGCACCAAAAAATGCAATAAACTCGTAACAATTGTTTCGAATCGAAAGAACACATGACCCTTCATCAGGCGAACAAAATAGGCACAAGTTCCGCTTTTACTAGACGCATATTGTTTCTTTTTTCTCTGTACCAAATTTAATTGCACCGTTCGGTGAATATGCAACTATGAATATGTTGGGTTATTTAAATATATCGAATGAGTTTTAAAAACTGGCATGGGTGGCAACTTGTCGTAATAACTTGAAATATATTTTGAATTTTATTAAGAGCTTTACACATTTTATGAACGTTACTACAATATTCAAACGGAGGATTTAGATGAGCGGCAAATCCTTGACCTTAAATATTGATTATAAACAGTTTTCTTTCTTCTGCACCTGCCTCATTGCCCGATATAATCAACAGTATTTTTTGTTTTTTAATTAGTTAATGATAATTATTAAAAGATTCAATGATTCAAAGAATTCTTAAAAATAAGTTATATAAAATAATATTTTTTCTTTACCTGTGCCTCATCTGCAAGTATAAAGATTCCCCCTCTCTCTCTCTCTTTTTTTTTCCAATTAGTAAATAACAATTATTCAAATTTAGGTTAAAAACGACATGAAAAGATATATAAAACCAGGATTTCTGTTCATTTGATCCTAATCGTCCAAATTCATTGAGAGTTATATTATTAAATAAGTTAATTATGTTATATTATTAAATAATTTACTATTATATGTATGTATATATACAGAGAGAGAAATAATAAATTAGTTGCGCAAAAATAAATATCGCAAAAAGAAGTTAAACGAGTTATTGAGGCTCCCGATCTCTTGATCCATTATATGGGAAATATGAATGGAGATGTAAAGTAATGCCTCTCAATGTTCCAAACACTGTATTGTTTTAAATCTATTTATTTTACAGAATGGCTAAATCATTTAGGGGGAAAAAAATACATTTAAACAGTTGTTTTCTTGAAAATGGTATACATGTTTACGGCAATTTAACATATATTTTATATTATTATTATTATTATTATTATTATTTTAAATATATAGTTTGGAGATGAAAGATCTAATACAAATAATTTTTGCGTTCTTTTTGCGTTCTAATTCTGAGTTAACTAAATTTTAGACACTTTCAAAGTTCACTCTTATTATACAAACAAATGCTAATAAAGCATAATGTATCAGATTTTCTTTGTGTGTCTGTGTAAGCAAACTACATATGTTCTGTTTTATTTAATGAATTTTATATTACAGAAGTAATTGTTCACATAATTTTCGTCTATAGATTTTATTTTACCCGTGTTATTTTGTGCTTCCTTCTGAAAGAGTTATAAATCTTTTATCTTTTAGAAGGTTTTTAAGAGCACACAACTTTCCCCACGTTGTTAAACGAAGATCTATAACATTTATCAATTTCATTCAAAAAGAATCGATTTGATGTCACTAAATTTTAAAGGAGATAATTAAAAACATTCAGGTTAAATAGCTAAATTATTAAAAAATGTAAAAATGCGATTGTGAAAAAAATAGGGCAAAATTAAAAAATCTACAGAAATAGGCAAGAAACTTTTTATTATTAAAAATAAGCATAAGCATAAAAATAATTGTTAGGCTACTGTCAGATTTTTTCTTTCTTTCTTTTTTTTTTTTTTTTTTGAGGGAGGAGGGGAGGATATTGTCAGGTACGCAGTAAAAATAGCTGTAGAAAATTTATCAACGATAAAAATCGTGATAATCAGCAATCAGTTAACTTGAAATTATTTTTAAATAATGATTTAAAGTGGATTCACGTTAAAAGGTAAAATATTATTCTTATTAAAATATTTTTGTAGTATGTATTTGTAAAGTATGCTATCAATTTCAGTATTCATCACTCTGCTTGAAAATAATGCTTCTTTACTCCCCCCCCCTCTCCCCCACCGCTTGTCTTATAACAAATGTGTGTATCAAAGTCATCGGACATGTCAAAATTGACAAATCTCCCTTAGTAAAGATTACCTTTAATCGTAGAACAATCGGAAAGAGTAAAATAGAATTTTCTGTACTCCCAAATACGCACTTCGGAAATCAAGAAGAATTTATCCTTTATATAAGTTAATATATATAATTTTAAATCCCTTTTTATAAATGAGTATTTACTAAATACAATTTAAAATGCTTTAACATAATAAAATTAAAATAATAATAATGAATAATAGCGTTTCTAACTAAAACAATACCATTTAAATTATTTTTCTAAGAAAAATAGTATGACGCAACTAACTACTAATAATTTAAAAAATATATAATGCTAATTAAACTCTTTAGTTGCTCTTACAAGTAAATTATTACAAAGTTCGCTATTTATAATCGAAAGATATTAGCTATTTGTAAATATAAATTATTTTTCAGTACGCAATTAACAATTTTTGTTGTATTTGTGTTTATTTATTTAAGTCTTTATCAAAATGGCTACTAAAATGAATATTCTTTATATATTTTGATGATAAAAAAAAATCACACACACACACAAAAAAAAAAAAAAAAAAAAAAAAAAAATAGGATCAGCATATAACGTTTATTTTTTTAAAGATACACGAATTATATTTATAGTAAAAAGAAATACACCATTTGATTCTTTCTATCTGAATAAAAATATTTAAAAAAATAATTTGCACACACACAAGAAAATAATATTAAAGATGGTAATAATAATAATAAATCTTTATGCAATAATTCGGTGAATAAGAAAGCCGATAATATAAAATTTTACTACGAACAATGATATTTTATATGTATTAATGTCTAATTACGCCATTTAGTTGAACAACAACAGCAACCAAAAAAAAAAAAAAAAAAAAAAAAAAAATCACATATTTTATAATTTGAGAAACAGCATTTGAAATTCCATGTTCCATTAGTTCAGACTTGATTAAAAATATATATATATATATGCGCTGCGTATTGATTAACAACATTTTCCAACTGTACGTACTTGTTGTATCGTATAACTTTTAATGTTCTTTGCCTACGTCATCATACAACGGGCCGACTGGAGGACTGAAAGAATTTGCAGTAGGAAATTATTTAAATGTGATTCATATAAATATATTTCCTAAAACACAATGCATTAGCAATTTTTTTTTTTTTTTTTTTTTTTTTTTTTTTTTGGGGGGGGGGGGGGGAATTCCATGTACGTAAACCAGTTGTACCCACACTATTAATGCCATTTGAAATAAGAAACATTCCACAATGTACTTCAACATTATATATCAATTTAAAAATATATAAAAATATTTACGGTCGCAGGGGTAAGTAGACAAATTGACAAACAGATGGACAGTCCGACAGACATATGCACATACTGAAATCATATTCACGCTTAAAAATTGTTAGAAAATTTTAAAACGCTTAATGTAAACGAAAAGGCAACTCCAGCAAATTTATCACAAAACATATACGGAAAAAAAAAAAAAAAAAAAAAAAAAAAAAGTGTGTAATTTGATATTTTTATATGTACAGTATTTTATGTTACATTGTAATTCAATTATTCTGAACAAAAAAAAAATATTTTTTAATATTTATTTAAAAAATAATGGTTCACAAAATTGTCTTTAAAGAAATATATATGGCCCTAAAAAATATTAGATCTTGAGGGTGTCTGCTAGATTGAATTTTAACTATTTTCTATTCTGTATTTTTCTTACAAATCATCTTTATAGGAAGTCTCGGTTCTGTCTATCATAACATTCTAAACTTCACTTGCGAGGTTGCGAGTAATATTTAGTTATTTAGTATACTAATAATTAAGCGAAGGGGGGGGGATGTTGTTAGTGTAAAAAAAAAAAAAAAAAAAAAAAGAATTCTTTGAAACAAAATATTAAGTAAACTATAAATTTGAAACGGATTCAATTATTATTATGAATTAGATTATTATGCACAAGAATATAAAATAAATAAATAAGCAATGAAGTCTGTGTAGTTACTAACGATCGAACCTAGTATCTGTTTTGAAATACAATGTTTTTCTCAACCATCTAAAGAAATTCTCAAAAGCATTTTTTAACCAAATCCTTGTCATTCCGCTGGAATACAAATAATATGATGAATGGACGTCCTGTTGTACGACTATTGTGTCGGTGAAAGAAGGAGTGGCTGAAAAACGCCTACTTCAACTCCCAGTGTGGAGCGAAGGGGAAAAGCACAAACGTGAATACGCGCCCGTGACCATTTTCAAGTACAAACTCTCGACCGTGCTATAACGTTCATAACCATTTAGAAGTAACAAATGCTGACCGTCTATAAACGATCGTGACCATTTAGAAGTAGAAATCTCCGACCGCGTATACACGTTCGTGACCATGAAAGGGTTAAAGAAAAAAAAAAAAAAAGTAAAAGAAAATTAACCGAAGTATAAAAGATATTGGTTTAAACTTGTTATTTTTTAATTTTTATTTATTTATTTATTTATTTATTTTTTAAATAACTTTTAAACAAAGAAATAGTCGGATTTTCTTCGTTTTCTTTTTAAAGACTGTTCCGAAATAAAAGCTTATATTTTTCTAGTCTTTTCAGATGAAGCAACCTAATTTCATTGACAGACTTAAAAAGTATCGTAAATTTTATACCTACAGGTGAAAAAGAAAATAATGATAATGATCGCTGAAGTATATATGCACTCGTGAAAAAAAAAAAAAAAAGTCGCGACACTAAGAAAAAATTAATTTGGACAAATGAAATTTAGACAAAGGGTTCTTCTTGATAACATATTTATTTGATTACTGTTTCAAGGTCACAGGTTGAAGAATGTGCAAGAAAAGCTATTTCAAATTTGAAATGATGGTGCATTAATAACTGATGTAATCACCACGAATTTTAATAGAAGCCTGCGACATGCGTAAATTTTGTCGAACATGTGTCGTATGTCATTTTATATAATGACGTTCCATGCCTAGTATACTTAATCAGTCAAATTATCGACGTTTAATACTGATTGCGTTTAATACTGATAACGCTAGATTTATCGTCCAATCATGTCCCACACATGCTCGATGGGGGAAAAAACCGGGTTATCTCGCAAGCGAAGGTAGTATGATGACACACTTTAGAGCTTGTTGGGTAACAGCAGCGATATGAGGACGACAGTTTTCCTGTTGGACGATATCCCCTTGAATACTGCTCATGAAAGGTAGCACAATCGGCTCAATTACCAGTCTGACGTATATATTTGCTGTCAATGTGCTTGTATAATAACGAGAGTACATATTATGACACAGGAACTTGCTCTCCAGACCATAACACTTGGAAAAGGTCCTGTGTGTCTACACCGCAGACAACTTTGCTCTAACCACTCATCCGGTCTCCTTCTAACTAACATACAGCCATCACTGTCACAGATACAGGAACAGCTATCACCGGAGAACACAACATATCGTCCCTCCGCCATTCAATGACCTCTAGCTCAATACCACTGAAGTAGCAAGTGGCAGCGATTTGAAGTTAATGGTGAGAACACTACAGATCATCTGACTTAGAGCTGTCCCCCAACAAATCGTTTTGTTACAACTCGCTGTGCTACTTTAGTGCAAACAAAAAATTTAATTACTGCTGCAGATATAATACGATGCGCCACGGTCATGCTATGGATACGTCGGTCTCCTCTGTCACTCGTGGTTCCTGAGCGGTCTAACCCCGGTCTTCTTGTTGCAGAGCCTTCCCATAACCACTGCTGCCAACAATCGTGTATAATGAAAACAGTCGGTAACAAAAGTGTCCGAAAACTAGCAAAAATTCCTATGTAAAAAAAGTACACCTAATAAATAAATCCTTGTCGAATCCTGTTCTTAGTCAGTCTAAGAACATGACTCGATAAGGATTTATTTAACAAAACCGTATGAAGTGTACTTTTTTCCCATAGGAATTTTCGCTAGTGTTCGGACACTTTTGTTACTGACTGTACATCTCTGCAAATTCTTTCTTGAATATCTCGGATAGAAAATCCACCTTTTGGTATCTCTATTCTAACTGCCTCTTCCATACTCATTAAATCGCTTTAGTCTCTTCTTCGGCTCTTTAAAGACATTCTTGACTCAATTTCATTCAGCACACCAGATTTTGACTGTAAATAATGCTCAGAAAGTTTGTATAACTGCTATAATTAGCATAATTTTATGCTAATTATGGCATAATAATTATTGTAATAGCACGTAAATTATCTTACTATAATTTATGATAAAAAAGTATGCTAATTATTCTAAGAATTTAAAGTTAATTAAAGATTCAGCCTGTTTATGTAACTTAGATAAATTTAGTGATTATGTTAACAAGGATTGCGGTCATATTGCTACAGATAATTTAAATATTTTAGAAAATGAATACTTAAAAAATGTTACGAGTTTAGGTTCGAAATTTAGATTAGATTTCAATTCTAATTATAGTAAGATTCTCGTAAATTTTCAAAATGATTTAGATAATTTCATTTTAAACTTTCTTATAAATATGTTCGGTCTGCTGAAGATTTTTATAAATGGAAAATAGAAATGTATAGATTGTTTAAATGTAAATATTTATTTTATTTTTATTACTTTAACAAAAAGAGAGATAAAAATAAATTTACTGTTCTATTGAATAGCGAGGATTTAAAAAGAATTTTACTATTTCTACTGTATATAAAGCAGGTAATAATTTTACTATTACGTGTAAGTAATTTTATGAAACTTCTTTAAGATGAATATTTAAACAACGATAATTAATATATAAATATACATATATATATAAAACTAAATACTTCTCCTTCAGTTATTAAAACTCGTTTAAGTGCTTTTAGTAAGAAATTAAATTTTAAAATTCCTAATTTTAAATATCTCTTCTCATTTAATACCGCTAAATTTCATTAAAAAGGCAAAAAAAAAAAAAGAAAAAAAGAATAACCTGTTAAATTTAGCTTTGTTACTTGTGGTACGTTTAATTATGGACTTACAAAATGTTTATCAATTTGATAAATAGAGTTCTTATTAGTACATATAAAGATGAAAGTAATTTTTAAATCATTAATTGTATTCCAGTTTTGATAAAATTAATAGTAACAATTCTAATGTATATTCGATTAACACGTTTGATTTTAATCTTCATTTCGAAGCATTCCCCATTATGACATTATTATAATTTGTAATAAGATATATGATGAATTTAGTTCAGTTATAGACTGTGAGAGGGATTACTGAATTAATTTAGTTAAATTTTATATTTTTTAAAATATTTTATATAATGGTAGTGGGTTTTGTTTACAAATTAAAGGAATTCTTAAGGGAGATCGTTTTTCGATTGCCTTTGCCAATATTTTTATTGGAAAGTATTAGTTCTAATTTAAAATTCTTTAAGTACAATGATGATCTTATAATGTTCAATTGTAGTAATTTCTTAGAGTTTTCTGCTGATATTTTTTCCCTAAGGAATTGATTTTAAAACACACTAATAAAGGTATAATTTCTTCTTTAGATTTAAAAATTAAGTTCGTTAAGAAGCCTTGGTTTATTAGTCTTTATAAAGGTTAGATTTCTATTTTAAAGTTATGCTTTTAACTAATTGATTATCTTGTATTAATATTAAAATTTTGAGAAATATTTTGCTTTCGCAAATTGTTAGAATTGAAGGATATATAATAATTGCGATAGTCTTGAAATTGCGTTACAGTCTTTGTCCGAAACAACGAGGTCGGATGGATATCCTTCGTATATTTTCACTGTTATCCGTAGATGTTATAGTTGCATAAATGTTTTTATTTTTAGGTGTTTTAACGCTTATTAATCATTTATTTTTTTGTTTTTGGTAAGAGTTTTCTACAATCTTTTTACAATCTCTGTATAAGTTTTTATATTTATATTTGTATATATTGATGTGCAATTTTGTTTATTTTTCCTTTGTGTTTAATTAATTTTTCATTCGTAATTTTTCAAACTGCGTTGGATAAGGATGTTTTTCTATTGGTAAAATGTAGGAGACCAAACTACTTTTAGCTTTTACTATTAAGCTTCTGAAACATCTTATAGCTTTTTCCACCCTGCATTTGAGTTTTTTGCTTGATGAGAACCTCAATGTTTTTCAGGTTAATTATCTGTTTGGTTTTGTAGTTGTTTTCTGGTTGTATGTATAACCATTTTGTTTGGGTTAAATTATCTTCTAATTGTTGAATTTTATTACACATTCAGTATGTAAATTCAGTTTTGATATTGATTATTTTATTAATTTTTGTTTTTTTAACCTTCTCATATTTTTTTCCCTCTTTAATTATAAATGTATAATTAAAGTTTATATATATATGTATATATAAATGTAAGTTTGCCAGTGAAAGTGTCCGTATTTTTTTGTATATATATACAAAACTACACTGTTCAACAAATAATTTTCTTTTTCAGTCAGGACAAAATTTAGCTAAGACCGTACTTTTTACTTCAATCGAATAATTGATTCAAGGGATATGAAATAAGAAATACATATTTAAATTTTTAAAAAGAAAAAAGAAAATTATGGTATTTGATGTCATTTCTCATTCAAATTACATATAATTTGAATGCATATTTATATTTATACGTACCATTTTACAATTCCAGTGTTCTGGTTGAAAATCATTTTTTTTTATCTTTAAGAAGCAAATGAATAAAACACCAATTTGTAGATTTTAAAATATGTTTTTATTCTCAACTTTTGTGTTATATGGAAAAAGGCACTTCCACATTTTCATAGCTGTTGAAAAAATTAGTAGGTTTCAATACTCAATGAATTCACGAATTCTGTTTAGGTTTTACATCATGATTTATGAAGTAGCCGTGGCTACTTCCGCTGTTTCCATTATACTAAATGTTCAGTTTTAGAGTCAATCAAAACGCTTTAGTTACAAGACATCAAACTTTTATTCTACTCGAAAAATGAGGGACTTGGGAATTTCAAGGAACTCACAAGTACTTTAACTTAAATAATTTAAAACTATTATAAAGAAATAATGCTCCCCACTTGAAGCTTAATAACTTTCTCCGGTGGCTTGATCGGATACCTTTAGTCTGACGAGGAATGCTTCTCCACTTCGAGATAACCTCTATATTATAAACTAATCAGCTTTATCTACTCCAAAATCAAATTACCACACTTCCCATCCGCCACGGCTAATTAAACCTCGTACTAATTCCGCAACACTAACACCTATAATCTGTTTACACCATACATCACACTTCACGACGCAACTATCACACTATTCAAACTTCTACAAAATAGACAACACCATTCAGTGTATTTTATTCAGCTACTTCTTTAAAACTAACCATATTTAATCATCTTTCACAATCTACATAGATCCTAATTTCAATTTATTTAACTACGTTCTAATAACTAGACACTCCATGCTTACCTAAAATGACCTCTGCTCGACCCTTCGGCTGGTAATTTCACCTTTATCATCTCCAAACTATGCCGGATCCAGCTAGAACTTTCCCAACCTTAACCAACATTTAATCCCAACTCGACACCATCACCTTCAATACTGAATTCCTTCGGCGACCTTTATTTCCTCAACTCGACGCTACGTTTACCTCACAGATTTTTAATAACTAAATATTATTCTATATCTAAATTCAACTTCGATTTTCATCCTCTGTTCTGTGGCATATATCGGTATTTTCTCTTAATGAAGTCTATTTCAAAAACATTCACTATCATAAAAAATGTAATCATAATGTTTCATTGCGACCATTTCTTCTTTTCCTAAATTGAACTTCCAACAATATTGATAATAGTGCTCTGTACGAAAATCGGCCCCAATACCATTCTTGCATGCAAATTCTTATGTAAAATCACTTATTTATATCGAATATGACGCCCATTTTGTCCCATAACACACCGCTTTTTGTATACCCTCCCTATTTTTATCACTATTCGGTTATTTTATGGCTATGAATTTGATTTGGTGGAGGGGAGAGGATTGTTTTAACTGTTAAATATTTTCTGAGGGGCTACAGAGGAAACAAATTCCAAAACATGAATATTTGTAGCAAGGTGGAAAATTAGTTGTAGATACTCTGCTGAAATTAGTAATTGCATTTATTTATTTAATTAACTTATTACTATTATTGTTTATTATATCTTAAATATTTTCTGTTTTTTTTTTTTTTTTTTTTTTCAAGTGTTAAACAATCCTTTTCCACACTCCAAACAAAATTCATGGACATAAAATTTCCGAATAGTGATAAAAATTGAGAAATTGGGAAAAATGGAGATATATTCGGATTCAGGAGGTCATTTTACATTATAACTAGAAAAAATAATATCAGGGCTCGAATTTTTATTTTTAATATTATTATTATTATTATTATTATTATTATTATTATTTTCTTCAGTGCAGAGTAATTTAATACAGATTTTATTTTTTTATTAATTAAATAGCGCATTTAATTGAAATATACTTTTTAAAACTTTGATTATTTGTAAGAATTTGTAATGAACATGCATTTCCTTATTTCCAACAAAATAAATATTCTTTATTTATTGTGGAATAATGGTACAGGTTTTTGAATTCAAATAAAAAATAAGTAAACATTTATTTAGTTTGTTTGACAATTTTTAATTGATTATTATAATTAAATAATCATTTGTTTGTCACTCATCTAATCCTTACACTAATCATAGAAATATAATCCTCTTTTATCGAAGTTTTACTTTTATGAATAATGCGAAAAAAAAGGCGTGATGCGTGTTCCATATATTATCATGTTTATTTAAGTATTTCCATACTAAAATGATTTCGCATGCATATTCTTAACCATAATAAATATTTATGAAGTTCTGAGAAAAAACTTTCAGATTGAGTCTCATAAACAAAACTGAAGATAATTATACACTGTCCGTAGCAATTTGTAAATTATTTTATTATAATTACAATAAATAGCACGAAATTTTTCTCTTCACAATGTTTTGCATAAGAAAGAAACAATTTACCAAAAGAAATTATTTCCAGAATCTAAGTACAAGTAAACTGAGAAGAATATGTTCCTTATCATTTTTGCTATAGATTTTTCTTTCGAAGTTAACATTTATTTATGCATTTATTTATTAGATAACTAATTTGAAATGTGTAAGTTGTATAACTTATATTGTTATTTTATGATGTTACAGACAGATATTATTAAAATAGATGTACATGATTACAAAAATCGGTTCATCTTGTTATATGTTTCACTAATAAGCTATATTTAAAAACACGCATTTATAAAATGAATTCTTACAAATATCAGTTTTAAGTTATTATATGAGTTTAGTTTTTTGATTGATTCACCCGTATGATGAGTTTCGAGAACTTTACAACTTCTGTAGGTGGCCGGTTGATAAAAGTACGTGACTCTATCGCAGCTATTTCCGTCCCAAAACATTCGAAGTCAAAGTTCAAAAAAATATTATTTCGCGCAAATTCCACGGAGCAAAGAAAGACGTGGGTTTTAACAACTTCAACCGAGTTATCAGACTCTGAAATTATGAATTAGTTCTCATCTTCAAAAGTTTCATTAGAATGCCGAGTAAAGGTGAAAATTCTAATTTAGATATGACGGATTCACCACAGTGTAAAGCTCTTCATACAGGTTTCGCGTGGGTTGCCTTTTTCCCCAAAGTCTTTCGCCACTATTTACAAGCAATTAGCTTCTTAAATTTATAGCCTTAGTTTATGGCAAAATTTTTATTTAAAATTAGCGATGGAAGAACAAGGAAAAAATATAGACGCATGAACTTGTTCATATATTCATATGGATACTAAAATAATCGGGGCGGTCCTGGAATATACGGCCAATATGTTACATTTTGGTAAAAACATTAAACACTTAGTTACTCTGTAGAAAAAAAAATCACTATTGATAATTCTTTCAAGAAGCCCAATATTTAACTAATGTATAAATATTAATTAATTCTATGTGTAGTATGTGTTTCTTAATTGTGTACGGATTATGTATTTAACTTATCAATTTTCAATCGTTAGTTAAATGCCTATTAAATTTTAAAGTATCATGTTTATTAGTCCCATTAATCGCTATATTTTGGAATTTATTTTCCAATTAGTAGAAGAAATACTTTTTCAACAGTTCTGGAATAATCGACGGATATAAAAATCAGCCGCTTAATAAAATCACTTTGGCTCAGAACGAATGCAATTTTATTAATCGGCGGGTAATGTATATTCAGACAAATTTGTACCAAAGATAAATCAATCACTTTTTAAAAAGTTATATTATAGTACTACTAGAAACACTTTCTTTTTCCTCCCTTTTTCGTAAAATTTTATATTGTTTTAATAGCTTTACAGCTTTCTTTCTGTTTTGAATAAGTTTCATTCTACGGTGAGTGAAGAAATGAAAAGATTCTTTTTGTTTAAAAATTATTAACACGCCTTATAAAATCAACAAACTAAAATATTTTGATAAAATTAGATTAAAACCAAGAAGAATGTGTTTATCTGTATTCTGTTTCTGAGAAATACCACCTACCTTACGAAAGAAGAAAGTTTAAAACCGAAACTTACATGGACATGGCTTATGTATGTGTTAATAATAATAATAATAATAACAATAATAATAATAACATTAAGTCCCTCAAAAAATTGTAAAAATAAAAAATGCATACGACACTGTATAGCAAAATATGTTGAAGTATGCGCTAAAAAGTATAATTAATCTGTTAGAAATAGTTTTGATTGTATAAAACACTTCTAACGCACTTTTTTTAAACCGAATTCTGAATTAAATAGCACCTAAAATAATTATTCGGTATATTAACGGTCTATTTCAGCATATTTATTAGTTACCTAGTTATATAAAAGAGTAAATTCACTGCTTCACAGACTGAACACAGCCATGGTGATTCTATGGGACATAGAGATACGAATTTTGGTGACCAGGTTGGTTTTAGGACCCTGACCCCAACTAAGACGGGATTTCGCGAAATACCCCCCCCCCCCCCCGTTCGCCCCTGGGGGGCCAGAAGGCACAAACACCTTTATAAGCATAACTCGGCTCCAAATTACTTCATGGTGAAGAAATTGCTGATGGTAATACAAGACTTGAGTACAAAAAAATCTTTTTCTGCGATTTTGGAAATTTGACTTTTTAAGGAGAAGAAGGTGTAGAAACGATTGTCGGTGGCAAATTTCGGAAAATATGGACTTTAGAGTAGAACTCTACCAATAATAGCACAAAGATATAAAAATTCACAAAGCACCTTCTTGAGGATATTTCCATAAACTCACTTTTGTTTTTTGCGATTTTCAATTTTGGGGAGTGGGAGTTACGAGGGGGCAAATTCGAGCGCCCCATTTAGCACTAAATTCGCCCGGGAAAATCTATAGGATCTGAGGTCACAAATTTTAGTGTATGGCTTATTTACGTGTATCCAACACCCATTGTAACGGAATTTTGCGAAATTATCCCCTTACTCCCTCTTGGGGGCGGGAGGGGGCAATAAATACGTTTCCAAGCATAACTTACCTTCAAGTTATCTCAGTAAGATTAATTTTTATGTATGGGCTAGTTAAACATTCCCAAAACGAAATGTTTAACTAACGAGAGAACTATAAAGAGATTTTACGAAATTTCCCCCCTCCCCCCTTTTAAGGGCGGGGGGGAGGGTCCAAAGCAGGCTTTTAAGAGTAACTCTGCCCCAAATTATCTCAGGATAGTAATTTTTTGATATGTCGATTGGTTATGCGTTCTCACGACACACACTACATAGGAATTTTCTGAAATTCTACACTATCTCCCATGGGTGGGAGTAAAAAGCATGTTTACATGCGTAACTCTGCTCTGAACTATTTTAAAAAAGCGATTTTTTATTCGTGGACTGGTTATGCGTTCCCGACATGTATTATAAAGAGATTTTGCGAAATTTCCCCTTTCCCCCTTTAAGGGCGGGGGGGGGACATGGTTTTAAGAGTAACTCTGCTCCAAATTATCTCAGAAATGCGTTTTTTGATATGTCGATTGGTTATGCGTTCTCAACACACACACTCTACAAAAGGAATTTTTTTTATTTCGTCCCCCCCCAGCCCCTTGGGGACGTGGGGGACAAAAAGCATGTTTCCATGCGTAACACTATTCCAAATTATCTTTGAATGGTATTTTTTTTTATGTGTGTGGGTTGCTTATGCGTACTGAACACATACTACAAAGAGATTTTGTGAAATTCTATCCTACTGCCCGTTGGAGGGCGGGGGTGGGGAAAAAACATGTATCCATGCATAACTCTATACTAAATTATCTTAAGTTGGAGATTTTTCATGTGAGGGTCGGTTATATATATTTAACTTTTAGTATAAAGATATTTTGCGAAATTCCCTTCCCCTTCCCTCCTTTAAGAGCGGGGGGGGGCGGGGGGATAAAACACGTTTTAAAACATAACTCTGCTTTAAATAATCTCAGAATCTAGATTATTTTATGTGTTGTTTAGGTATGTGTATGCAACATGCAATATAAAGTAATTTTGTGAAATTAACCCCCCCCTTCCCCCCAACTATTGGGCGTGTGGAGCAAAAAACACATTTTTAAGCTTAAATCTGCTCCAAATTACCTTAGAATGGCGAATTTTGGAGTGTGGGTGTTGATTACGTGTACGTAATATACGCTTTGATGAGATTTTTCAAAACCTGCAACTTACCCACGAGGAAAGAGGAGTAAAAATCTGCTGAAGGCATTGGGGCTTAAACTCGATTGTGGCGAGCGTGAATACCGCTACCGAAAGTAGTGGAAACTTAGATTTCAATGATTTTTTTTTTTTTTTTTTGAGATTTTTTATTATTATTTATTAATGATATGGTATTTTCAGAATTCATTTCAATATAATTACTAGCTGAGCGAGCAAAACCTGCTAGTTTCTATATAAATACGTCCATCTTCATGTTTTGTATGAAATAATTTTAGGTATACATGACATGAAAACAAGGTCGATACCACCTACTGAAGAACTGCAGCAAAAAAGGTCATAACTTTTATCTTAAAAGACTAGAGGTGTTATTAAATTAATAATAATAAAAAAAAAAAATCCAAAATGAAATTAATGATACATAAAATTACTTTTCTCTCTATATATATTTAATAATATTTTTTTTTAATTGTTTTAAAAATCTATATAAATATATTTGTTTTATTCAAAGATGTTAAATAATATTTATGTTTCAAAATCCATTAAACTTTATCACAAAATTTACGGCTGATAAATTCCATTTTATATTTTGGGCATTCAAAACATTCATGTCACAATAAAATCTTGAAATAAATTTGGTTTATTTGGTTTAAAATAAATTTGGTTTATAAAATATTTTTCACAAATCTATATTCATGAATGTAACCACAAATCAAGAAAAAATTAGAAACGTGTGTCAAATATCGAATGAATTTCATGCGACACCTTTTATTTATAAAACAATTTTGAAAATCAATTTCATTTTAGAAATTTGTAGTAAATTTAGTATGTAGCTAAATTTTATCGTAGAATACTTAATTTATAGCTTTAAAAAAACGTTTCATATTTTTAAATTAAAAAATAAATAAATAAATAAATCTTTATTTTCCATTTTTCTTTCTTTTCCCTTTATATCTTTCTTTGAAGATATCGATTGAGTAAAGAAAAAGGTATTTTTTAAAATTCTTTTTTTTTATATTTGTTCCTAAATACTGATTTAAAAACATATTCCAAATTATATGATAATGCAAGCAATCAATGAAATAATTAAGATTTTTGGTTCATTTCTTTGAAATATTTGTGAAGAGTAATTACACTGTAATTACTCTATAATTACACTGAAATTACACTGTAAATAGAAGCGATATAACTTCAGGCAGAAATGTTTTACATGGTATCTATGTTAAGCAACATGCATAAGGGGTAATTAATTTTCCAAATCCATTAACTTTAATATTATTTTATATAACAAATAATTACGCTATTGAAACAATTTTAGTTTTATAAAAAATTAAAAAAAAAAAAAAAAAAAAAAAAAATCTTCTGCGTGATTTCCTAGATATTAATGCAAAACAACCAATTTTCTGGTTTTCATGTATATAGTTTGTTTTATTTTCTATACCAGTTAAATAAAATAATAAACAGTTTTCCAAACATCATAATCTGAAATTTCCGCACAGTTATCATGCATTAAAATAATAATAATAAAAATAATAAATAAACAAAAACTCTACACATCAATCTTAACATGCAAACATATATTAAGCTTTAGATATATTATCGATAATTTTATTACAAATATATACTTATTACAAGATAAATTTACGATTAGTTTGACAAATACTACATATCTACAAAATTGTACGAATTCATTGCATCTTAGTCGGTTAGACACAAACTAGTGAATACATATAGTTCTTCGGTTCAAATCCAAGCATGCGGAGTAGATCGCGATGTGAAAATGTTTCTCTTAAATATTTTATATATGCTCTATCCCATTTTAACCGGAAAACGAAATTATGCGCAACCTTTTATTTATTTATTAATTTTTATTTTTTGTATGAAGAATAAGTTATTAACAATCGCTGATATTTAAGCCATTTCAAGTGTGTTAATTTCACCGCATTGATCTCTTTAAGACATCTTACGTGTCTAAAAATTTAAGACATGATATTTTGTCTTAAAATATGGCCATCCATTTGAAACGTTTATATGAATAAATTTAAGACACGTGAATTTGCAGTGTACAGTAATAACAGAAAAAAAAATTACGCACGGCATTTTATTAACATTTCTCTAATTATATAAAAATGTCTTGTTTGATAAAGTTTTATCACATAATGCAAAAATAGAAAATATATGGGCATTAAAGTTTAAAAAAAAAAAAAAAACTAAAAAAACTAAAAAGTGTTATTTAAAGAAACATATCCTTTCATATCATTTTTTTTTTTTTTTTTTTTTTTTTTTTTTTTTAACTGCTTTTATTTTATTTAATAGTTAAAAAGTAATTTTTTTTCTGATGCACGCATTGCGTGTCAAATACAAGTTCACCATACTAGTTTTTTGATAAGTATAGAAAAATTAATTTTATATATTATTATAAATGACTTTAGCATTACACAATTGCTCTACTTTTAAACCGCAGCGGTGTACCAAGGGTGGAACGGAGGGTGAGGGACGCCCCGGGGCTCTGATCATGAGGGGTCTCTGCAAAAACTCCAAAACCAAAAGAAACTCGAGTGATCTCAATGCCCCTGGTCTTCTTGTTCGCTTGGGCTCCCAAGTAAATCTAAACAATTACTTCAGTGACTGTTTGCAGTAATATACTTAAGTGAAGAGTTGCGAGGTTATTATTTTTTAATGAAATTATGCTTATTTGATTTTAAAGTTCTATTATAATTTCCTTAATTAGAGCAGATTACGCATGAGAAGAATATTTTCTGAATTATTATTATTATTATTTTACAGTCAAGCTATATATTCCTATCTAATACATTAACCAGCATATTTTCAAAAATCATTTCCTAATCTGCACTTTAATTAACTTTTTTTTTTTTTTTTTTTTTTTTTTTTAAATAGAAACGTTGCGGTTAAATGCCACAAACATCCTACAAAGCATTCATTTATCATCCTTCAACGCACTAGATGCATTGATGCAAACATTCTAGATAAAGCAACTCTTTTCCATCAGACATCAGTAACAATAAAGAGTTCTTGTATACTTTCGATTTAAACTAAAACTTAAAAAAGTTCTTATGTCTGTTGTTGTTAATACTCTTTAATGAACAACGTACAGAAATTAATAACTTTTTACTATTCATCACAGCAATTTTTCAACACACCTATAATGTTTGATGAGATGGTTTTAAGCATAGACAGAAAAAATTAAATATATATATATATATATATACATATTAATAAGAGAGATACTTTAGTTTCATCTAAAAGTAGTGGAGAGTGGGGTTGAATGGGACGCAGGGTGAATGGGATGATGGCTAGAATTTTATGTTTTGCAAGCACCAGAAACTTGACATTTTTCTTGATATATGACAGCACTGAGATCATTCATCAAGTGTAATTTCAAAATTGTGTTATCCATAGAAAGGCAGAAAAAATTTAAAGCGTCTTTTTCAGCTGGCAAAGTAAGTTTTTGCTGATTCAGTTAGGTAGTAGTTAACACATTAAGTATTTGCTTAAAGTTAATATAGCTTTTATATCGTGAAAAGGCATAATCTTTTATTATGTTTATGATATTCAAGAAGAATATTGACAATTGTTCATCAAGGCAATTTCCTGTTTTATATGATCATGTGATGGTTGGGATGAAGGGGACAGTTTAAATGGGGGTGAATGTAACATTCCCCACTATGTACTAATTAAAAATTTCACACAAGAATTATATTAAAACGTAAATTAGCCATATTGATTATCAGGATTCTTAATTTTGTGGACTTAGAAAAAAAAATTGAAATTAATTGTTCCGATTTTTGTTTATAATAATTATGATTAAAAAAATTATAAGTTAGAATATTCAATGCAACTTAAATCAATAATAAAAAATAAATAAATAAACTAATATTAATTTGATTAAAATCACAATTTCAATCAAGCTAATTAAGTAGATCCTGGTGCAATAAATCCTTAATGCAATACAGAATAGAATACAATTTTTTATTAAAATCACACAATCAACTGTGGAAGAAAATCATATTTATTGAAATTTTATTTTTCCGATTGAGTGAAAATAATACCTGGACCGGGAGTCGAACCCCGGAGTCCAGGAATTATTTTCAATAAAATTTCAATAACTATGATTTTCTTCCACAGTTGATTGTGTGATTTTAATAAAAAATTGTATTTCTTTCTCCCATTATCTGATGGTGTTTTCCATTTCCTGCGGCTTATTTTCTGTCGAGCTATCTACATGATAGACCAGAGATGTTTCTGCCTAAAGGTTGTCTGAGTGAGTAATGCTGACCGGGGTGTCGGCCTGGATAGCTCAATTGGTAGAGCCTTGACCTTGTAAGTCAAAGCTCTGGGGTTCGACTCCCGGTCCAGGCATTATTTTCACTCAGTCGGAAAAATAAAATTTCAATAAAACAGAATAGAATGCTTGTGAAGGAGTCTTCACACATACATTCACTTTTAATCTATTTCCTTTTAAAATCTGAATAATCAAATTGTTTCACTTTTCATGAGAATATTACAGTTTAAAATTAATTATATTTCACTTCAGTTTTTCGAATCCTAATGGATTTTCCTTTTTAAATTCATAAAATAAAATGAATTAATTATATTACATACTAAATTGCGTAAACCAGATTAAGATAAAACTTTATTAAATCTAAACTTCATTCATTTTGGAATCACATTAATAGAACTCATAAATTAAATATTTCGTTTTTTATTTGGATTTTAAATGTAATACTTTATTAATAACTTATCATTTGAGAGATATAAATTAGCTTAATATTCTTATAAATAAAAGTGTTCTCAGATTTTCCTAAACAAAAAGACTCTCAAATTATATGTATTTCAACATCGGATATAATAATTTATTTGTGTTTACGCAATATTAATGATTTCAGTTTAATAACGGTCATTCTCTACTTAACCTGATGCAATAGATTTTAAATGACTCATATTAAAGTAATTATATATTTCCTGTTTCGAAATACTCGTAAATCACCTCATTCTCTTGGCTCAAAACAAGCGCGCCAACAATAGGGTTAATATGTTATAACCGACTCTCAAAATTTGAAAGTTTACATACATTTCAATACACAAACAAAGAATATCACTTGGCGCTTAATTGGCGACGCCAGGATCGGGTGATTGGGAGGCTTGCCAGATTTGGCTGGGCAAGTCGTGCGCTAGCTTCACTCTCCCCGAACACTTTACGATTATCTATTGACTTGAATACACGTTAAAAAGTTACCTCTCTCTCACAGTATTTTTAATTGTAGCACATCCCTGAAATCCATTCAATAATATTTTCTAAATGTTTAAATAAAATGATCAGTCACCTCCTAACTTTGCTTTCGAATGTTTTATTTTTGTATGGATTGATGTTGAACCTGACAACCACTAGTTTTTTAAGATCATGTGCCGATTTATCAACAGTAATGAATAAACATCATTATAATGCTGATCCCGATAAGTCGGAAACAAAAATTTATCTGGATAATTTGTACTCTATTATAATGATTTATCTCTTTCAAGTGTCTTATTTATTTATTTATTTTCAGATTAGGTCTTATTAGATTAAATTACCAAAGCTTAGAGCACTAGGAACTGTGCGAACCAAAGGACTTTTGCCTTTTGATGTTAATTTGAGTCAATACATCAGTTTATGTTCATTTCAGTAATTTCATAGTGTGTAATAAAATCACATAAACCAATTTAACTTGTTACAAAATTCTGAATTACACATGGCCAACGTTATCAATAAAAACATGAAAAATGTTCCATTCATCCCCGCTCCCCCCTATATATTCTGTTGCGGTACATAAGTGGAATTATTGATAGAATTTTTATTTATTTACTTATTTTTATTTTTATCTTTATTTCTTTATTTATTTGAAACTTTAGATTCAGTATAATTCTTTTATATATTTCAAATATTTTGTAGGATTGCACATTAATTATTTCTATACAAATTAACCTCTAAGAAATAAAATCCAACTGTTAAATTTTTAACTTAATTAAATATCTTGAAGATATATTGGAACCTTTCGAGATAGTAAATAATAAAATTAGTAAAGTAAATCTACACATTCCTCCCTTCATTCGATCATAATTCTTTACGTTTATTTCTTTACGGGAAACTTCAGCATATCTATGAATTCTAAATTTTAAAAATGTCCCAGAACAGAGCGTTAGTTGATTAGAAATAACTATTTCTTTCTATTGCATTACAATTGCTATTCTCCTCATTTAGATCTTCTTAAGGTAGAATTATTAAATTTAAACATTTCGATGCGTGATTAAAATACAAGGCATTTGCCTAAGTATTAAACAAACAATACTCTAAAAATGTCTTAAGCAAATGCAAACAACCGGACATTTTTCAAGAATTCTGATTACAGTGTTCTTCTATTTTAAACTTTTTTTTTTTTTTAGTACAACAGATCGTGCTATTTCTTTTAGACGGCGTCGTTTTTAATTTTTATCTATCACCTTCAATGAGCATGCAAACATGTTTGTTTTTATCTATCATCTTGAATGAACGTTCGGACATTTTTATTTTTGGCAAACTTTCAATTTTATATATTTATCCAGTATATATATATATATATATATATATATATATAATAGCAAAATAACTAAAGCCATTTGAAAAATTAATCCCAAAACATACGGGGGCCTTTATCAGGGGAGCTCCCCCATGTAGGGAAAGGATTATGAGAAGTTTCTGACGAAACGCTGGTAATTTAACCAAAAAACACGTTTTTAGCCCCCAACTTCTCACAGATGGAAGCAAGACCATACAGCAGATGAATTTAATTAATACAAAGCATGAAAAGCAATTAAATTCAGAAATCAAGCATAAAATATAATACATCAATATAAAATACAAGAATATAAATAATACAAGAATATATAAATACATACATGGACAAACTCGAATAGTCATTAGAATATGGAAAATTGAAAACCAACCCCCATTATAAACATAGAACCCGCTTCAGCTAGTAGGGCAACTTACCAGCACATAAATGTCGCCCAAAACAGAACAACAATCCTTAAGTAGGATTGTAATCAAGAATACTGAAATGTTTATTGAATAAAAAAAGAAGACAGCCGTTAACATAGTATGTTTTTGAGATTTTTCATAAATATATATATATATATATATATATATATATATAGTATTACAATATTATCAGTGCAAAAATTTGAAATTTAAAGATGATTTAACTTCAGTATTGAAACAATTATTTGGATCATAAGCGAAGACTACCCAAATCGAACCAAAAAAGAATTAAAGAAAAACCGAAATGAATTATTCGAAATTGGAATGAGAAAAAAGCATTATTTGCATTCTAACGTTTTCAAGAACCTGGTAGAATGCAAATATACTAAAAAATGGATGTTTTTCTGTCACAAAGAAAGCAAAAGCTAAGAATTTCTTTGTTCACAGGCCGAAACACCCATAGTAAAACCAGAAAAAACGAAGATCAAAATAAAACTATTACCTAAAAATGAAAATCCAAAACCATTTAAAATCGTAGATCAAAATAAACTCTCCACTACAAATAATAATACAAAATTACTTAAAAAATTATTATTGAAACGGATGTAACTCAAAGTTAGAATAAACGAGACACATGTAAAAATTTAACAATCAGATATTAGTTAAAAGCACAGTTAGTCAGTTCAAAATTGCAGTGAACATGGAGTAAAATAAAGGATTCACAGAGCTATTCAGGTAGAATAAGGATTCAGATGTGGATTCAAGTCCTAATAAGGATTCAGATTATTATTCATAATTATTATAACATGAATAGTGCTGCCATCTACAGTAATGTGATGAAAATAATGGAAAAATTAAATAAATAAAATAAAATAAAATGAATAAATAAAATGAATAGATAATAAAATGAATAGATAATAAAATAAAAAGAAATAAAATACATATAATGTCTGTACAAAATGGCCAGGAAGCATGGAACAAAGTACAAAAAGACAAAAACTTTTTATTTTCTTAGAATTACGATAATCAATGTAGATGATTGAATAGTGCTGCCATCTACGATTGTAATTTGCCACGAAGTTTGAAAGATAATGTGAATACATACTAACCATAAAATAATACCTAATTTTTTAGACCTAAATTTAAATTGGAATAAAAATTGTGAAGGAAAAAAAAATAATATTAATTGTAATAATAATAATAATAATAATTTAAAAAAAATTTAATTAAGTGTTTGGAATAGCCATTAATTAATGCTAAATTTTTAAAGAATCGAAATTGTACTTTTTGATGTTTATCAGACACTAAATATTTGATCCGTAGATTAAAATTAAGAAGAATATTTACAAAAACAGATTTATGTAAACATGTTTTAAAATGAGTAAAAAAATTTACTTTAAAGGGGAAATCTTTCTTTTTATCATATAAGTCAAATTCTAATTGTCTATTACTATTAAGAATAATTTTTAAATCTAAGAAAGTAATAACACTAGATACAAAATCAGTACTACTAAGAGACAGATTTTCAGGATAATTAACAGGTAAGTCTAGATTGGTGTGATGTTTATCCTAATATAATATAATTATATCATCTATGTATCGTAGTAATTTAAAATTAGTACACTTAATGTCACGTTCATAATAATATAAGTGTAGATCAGCTAATATACTGGAAGCAATGCCACCTTGTGGCAATCCTAAACGTTGTTCATATAAAGAATTATTGAATAAAATATAGTTGTGGTATAGGATAAACCTAGTCAGAGTTTTAAAGGCTGAAAGAGTTATGTTATTATTTAGATTTAGATACTGCAGATTTTCTACAAAAAAGCTTATTTATAATATCAAACATATCTTTAATAACAATATTATTAAAAAGATCATTGAAATCAAATGTTTTTATACCAGTAATATCAGTAAGATTTTTAATTTTATTTTTGAGTTGAAAACTATTTTTTAGAAAAAAATTACACTTCTTAGAAACAATATAACTATGTAATTTTTTAAGTATATTTAACAACATAATATTAGCATTAGAAGTATAGGCATTACAGGTAACAGTAACAGTACGAAATTTAATAGGATCTTTATAGTATTTTGGAATTACTACTAAATAATGATAATTATAGTTATTATTTTTAGTATTTATTAACTTGTAATAATTAAATATATGCCTATTCTTAATTTCTATATTGTCCTTAATCTTAACAAAAATATTACTAGTATCCATAGTATCAAAAAGAAGTTGTTTATAATACATTTTGCAAATAATTGCATAGTTATTAGCCGCCTTGTCAACATAAGTAATAATAAATTTAGTCTGTAAGTCTAGAATTGCTGAATTAATTTCTTTGAAATTAAAGTACTTGATATTAGTAAGATGGTGCATATTATAAACTAAATCAAGTTTAAATTTCTCAAGTAACTTAAATTTCCACTCATTAAAAAATTCCACTGGTTTATTATAATCAATAGCAATTTTGTACATAAAGAGATCCAAGTCTAAATTAAATTGAGTAATGATATCAATAAATTTGAATTTTGAAGGCATGCGATATTTAGTACCATACTTCATCAAAGATCTTAAAGTAAGATTTGCCACAATATTGATATCGCCAGTAATAATATGACCATGAGATGGATTGAAAAAAGATTTATATTTGGAATCAGAACAATAGCACGGAGGCTGTTCATTAGAAGTAAGAAATTTAGCAAATTTATTGTAGTTAAATATTTTTCTGCCTAAAGTAATATTGTATTTAAAAGTTTTTTGAATGACGAAGTTTTTGATGGGAAAAGGATTGGATGGATCATTACGGATATTGTGAATATGAAGTTTATTAAAAACAGGATGAGAAAAATTTATCACCAAGAGAGAGTTATTATTTTTTGACCAGATTTTAAATTAAGTTTAATATTAAAACACTCAGCCCTATAGTGTAAAATATCAAAAAATACATCATTGAAATGCGAATCAAAAGAATGAGAATGGAATACTTTAAAATATTTAAGAAGAGACTTTTTTTTATTCCAAATATAAAATTACGTATATCTTTCCAATTATAAGATTGAAGAAAAATACTTTCTAAAGACTTGAGATTTTGTAATATAGATGAAATGTCCAGAAGTTGGGAAGACGACATAGAAGAACCCCTAGAAGTTCTAGTAGTCTTTTTAAATAAAGAGTGATTTAATGTTGCATAAATATTACTGTAAAAATCAATTTTTGAAAGCTTGGAATAAACAATATGTTGTTTATTGTAAACATTAGAATTTAAACCAAAAGGGTAAATTGTATTCATTGAATTAATATATTGTGATTCAAGTAAGAGACGTTCATTCAAATTCTTCTTAAAATTAAGAATTTTCACAGTAATATTATTAAAGTCATGTTGATGGAAGTGCATATATTCAAAATTTGTAGTAAATTGACGTGATTTTTAACCGACTTCAAAAAAAGAAGGAAGGTTCTCAATTCAAACCGTATGTTTTTTTTATGTTTGTTAGCTCATAACTTCTAAACAGATGCTCCGATTTTGATACTTTTTGTTTTGTTGAAAAGGTCTTGGTCCACAATAGGTCCCATTGTAATATCTTTACGATCTGAAGAAAATACAGGGTGCCCAAAAAAATCAGTACCAACTCTTTTAACTGCGAAACGACTGCAGCTATAGTGATAAAAATGGTATGTAAGTATAGCAAAGTGACCATGCTGTACAAGGTTAAACCGCTTGCAGCGCCACCTGGTGGAAAATAGCGGAGTTAATGTTCCTATCTCGAAAACGGTTCTACAGAAAAAGTAAATTACAAAGCTGAAGGGTATCACCGATTTAGTACAAAAAGATAGTTTAGACATTCATACTAACGTTCCTATCTCGGAAACGGTTCAAGACAGGGGGGGGGGGAAGTGAATTATAAAATTGCAGAGCATCATCGATTTAGTAAGAAAATATAGTTTTGACATTGATGCTAAAATTACAAGGCTAAAAACGTGCATTTTTTTGTTCGCAATTTCTTACACTATACATACTTGAGCTACATTGCTCACGTTGTAGCGTAGCTGCTGAGACATACGCTATATAGTTCAAAATGCGGTTACTTGATACTTTTTTTTTGTTGTAGAGATCTTGGTCTGAAGTAAGTCCCATTATAACTTATTTACAATCTAAAGAAAATAAAGCGCCATCTGGTGAAAAACAGCGGAATTAGCGCTCCTATCTCAAAAACGGTTCAAGATGGGAGAAAAGTTAATTACGAAGTTGTAGAGCATCTTCGATTTACCACGAAAAGACAGTTTTCAGACATTATTGCTAAAAATAGAACGCTTAAAACGTGCAGTTGTTTGTTCGCAATTTCCTACATTGTGCACACTTGAACTACGTCGCACACTTTGCAGCGTAGCGGATGATACGTATACTCTGTGGTTCAATGTACTGTTACTGTAAGCGGTCACATCGATTAGTGCAAAGTCATTTTCAACCAACTTCAGAAAGGATGGTGTTCTTAATTCAAGCTATGTGTTGTTGTTGGTGTTTGTAAGCTTATAACTTCGTAAGAGGTGCTCTAATTAACCGACTTCAAAAAGGAGGAGGTTTTCAATTCAAAGCGTATGTTTTTTGTTTTTGTTTTGTTTGGTAGCTCATAACTTCTGAACAGATGATCTGATTTTGATACTTTTTGTTTTATTGTAAAGGTCTTGGTCTGAAATAAATCCCATTGTAAGATCTTTACGATCAAAAGAAAATATAGGGTGCCCAAAAATGTCAGTCCCGACTCTTTTAACTGCTGAACAGCTGCAGCTATAGTTATAAAAGTGGTATGTAGGCATAGTAAAGTGGACATGTGCTACGCGATTCAACCGCCTAAAGCGCCACCTGGTGGAAAAGAGTGGAGTTAGCGACCCTATCTCGGAAACGTTTCAAGACAGGGGAAAAAGTGAATTATAAAATTGCAGAGCATCATCGATGTAGTACGCAAAGATAGTTTAGAAATTAATGCTAAAAACCGAACGCTTAAAACGTGCATTTGTTTGTTCACAATTTTCTATTTTGTGCATACTTGAATGACATTGCATATGTTGTAGCGTAGCGGGTGACATTTATGCTATGTAAAATTCAAAGTATGGTTATTGTAAGCGGTCACATAGATTAACGCATAGACGTTTTAAACCGACTTCATAAAGGAAGAGGTTCTCAATTGCAAACCATATTTCTCGTTGTTGTTGTTGAAATTTGTTAGCTTATAATTTCGTAAGAGATCATTTAATTTTAATACTTTTTTTGTTGTCGTAATGATCTTGACCTGAAATAGGCTTCATTATGATTTCATTAAAATATAAACAAATTACAGAATACTCACAAAAATCTGTACTCACTCTAACTGCTGAACACATGCAGCTACAATTGTAAAAGCCGTATGTAAGTATCGATGTTGAAACTTCTGTCCGTCAGCTGCAATGCATATTTTGCTCTTTATTTGAACTTTACGCTGCGTAATTTCCAGCGCAGCGGGTGACACGTATTCACTGTAAAGTACAATATATATGCCTAACAGAATTTTCGGTTACGAATACAGCGTATCCGTCTTTACATTTCTAAAGACTTTTTAATTTAACGTATGTTCGTTCAATAGATAGTTTTTTGCTCATATCCGATAAAGGCAAGAAAAGTAAAACAACTTAAAAATGCAGCATTTGGGAAAAATCAACATAAAAATAACTTGACTATAATAAAACTGGCACAACTGTCTCTCGAGTGGATAACTTTCTAGATGGAGATGTAACTTCTTTTTTTCACATTGGGTGCATTTCATGTATTTTTCAGTGACATAAAGCATTTTTTGAGTAACGTCACTTTTCTTGGAACTTATGATTTGTGAAACTTCCGTCGAACGTCTTCTGATGCTCTGTTATATAAACAAGTTTTCACTAAAAAGAGAAAAATAAAATCTTTTTGTAAAAAAATAGAACCGACTCCAAAAAGGAACTACTATTCAAACAACTAAAAATGAAAGAAAATTGGCGGAAAATGGAACTGTAAATTGCGCCTAAAAGTAAAAAATAATTTCCTTCGCCAAACAACCTATAACACTACAATTAATCATAACTTTTGAAGTCGGCGCAAAATTAAATAAAAATTGATACCTTTGTTCAATACAAAAATCAAATCCTATTCAAAATACACATCTCACATTGTTACCTGCAAAAGGCAACCGAGAACTAATTTGATTCAAGAAAACAAATAAGATTTCGTAAGCAGCAAAAGTCGGCGAAGATACTGGTATCTGACGTCCTTGGTGAAAGAAAAATTGCAAAATTATCTGTCAAACATATTTAATTTCTTTGGGATATCATGATTATTTTCATAAGGTATATCAAGAGATAAATCAAGAATATGAAACAACGCATCGTACAATATATATTATGAAAATATACATCTTGCGTGTATATTTTTGCCTTACGTTTTGATCCCCAAATCCAAAAGCCATCAAGGATGATAGTTATCAAAGTTATACCAAATTTGCAAAGGAAACTCTAACTTCGTAGAAACATAAATATCGCATTGTGAAGAATGTTCACTGTTCTATGTAGATGCTACTAATGGACCAATTGTATACAGTGATAAAATAATAAAGGAAACATGAAAATGGATCATTCGAAACAACAGCATTTGTTGCTACGGATCTAAAGACAAACCCTTAAAAACTAATTAAATTTTATTTAATTTTGCGCCGACTTCAAAAGGTATGATTAATTGTAGTGTTATAGGTTGTTTGGCGAAGGAAATTATTTTTTACTTTTAGGCGCAATTTACAGTTCCATTTTCCGCCAATTTTCTTTCATTTTTAGTTGTCTGAATAGTAGTTCCTTTTTGGAGTCGGTTCTATTTTTTTACAAAAAGATTTTATTTAATATCAGATCGATGTAAGTTAATACGCTTGTGTAATGGATTACTAGTTTGTCCAATATATAACATATTGCATAAATTGCACTTGATAGATATATACAGTCGAACCTCGTTAACGTGAAACTGAAGGGGAAAAAAAAAATGTTAATGTTATCAGTAGTTCAAGCTATCAGTAACTAATCTTCATATAACTAAACCAATCATCCTTTGAAGGGGATTGTGGAAACAGTTCATGTTAAAAGTAATTCACGTTAACGAGGTTCGACTATATATATATCATTCGTAGAAAAACTTCTTCCTGTGCAATGGAAAATAAAATTACGCATATAAAAAGAAGCTTTAAATTTCGTAATCTGCCATTTTTTCTGGGAATGGAAACTAAAAAATTGACAAAGTGCAGAAGTAGAATGCCTTGCTCAAAACTTGAAAGTGATGAAGGCAGGAAATTAAAGATTATAACAAAGTAAAAATAAGTACGATTTATTTCCAAGATAAATTTGCCGAAATATAATAAATATATATATATCTATATTTTTTTACTCTGAAAATTTTTATTCTAAGTTCTGAAAATTTTCAAATGAACTTCTCATCACACGAAAAAATCACCATGTTACTTTTTTTTCAGGAATTTAAGTAGAGATTTAAAACTTTTTGCAGTAAAATTCTATTCTGATTTGATGTTCGATGGTGTTCTTCTAGTATATATATATTTTTTTTATTAAATCTCTATTTTACATTTATTTATAAATTTTATTCTTGTTCTTGAAATAAAGAAAACATCCTGTTCATGTTATATATTTTTTTCTAAGTGTCACTTTACAAACAAATGTATCTAATAATGTTTTCTTTTTCGGAAAAAAAAAAAAAAAGTTTTTAAGAAACAACTATTTCTTTATATGGCTTGACATACTTGTGTATGTCAAGCCATTTTATTTTCAGTGGCTGATTCACGATAATGCAATTTCTATATGTCTTAAAAACAATAGATTTTTTTTTTAATCAAAATTTTCTACTGATATTATAAATTATTTCTAAGGGTGTTTTCTGACTGTATTTTCTTTTAGATTTACATTCAATTTTTATAGTTTTAAAAACGTCCATCTTTATTCAGTTGACATTTCAATGACAACACATTAGACTATTCTATTTTCTTGCCAAAAGCATTGTATTTATTTATATTTGCGTTACCGTTCCTGATCTAAATGATGTATGCATGACTTATTCTTATTCTATAACGGTCTTTTTAAAAGTACATAAAAAGAGTAAGACGACAGAATCTGATTGTTTAACTGTATTTACCAATTCTAGTTTCTTTCAGCAATTTTGACAGACTAAATTACAAAATTTATTAAATTTCACTTACATTTTTTTCGTTTGTCACAATGTTTAGGAATGTCATCTCAGAAATATTTCCACTGTGTCAAATTAATATTAGTCAGTTTTTTTTAAGTAGATAACTAATCATACACATGATGGAATTTCTTTTATTAAGGATAAAAAATGTAATATATGAAGAAAATAGATTTCCCCGAGCACTTATAATAACTCCCTTTCGTATTATAAATAAAAGTTTATTATAGATATTGTAACTCTGAGCTTATTAAATATTTTAAGCAATATGTTTTCTTTCAATTTGCCTTAATGTAAGAATATATGCTATTCAAAATTTAAAAAAAAAAAAATAATAATAATAATAATAATGCAATGATAATCAACTTTACAATCTTAATTTTGCCTTCCTATTTGTCAATAAGATGTTAAAATCGCAAATAGCGAATATATTGTTTTTATGCAATTTCTTTTCATTTATTTAACCATTAAAAATTTTTTAGTTAAATTTTTAGTTTTAATCTTTTTAGTTTCATGCTTCTTATAAAATATAACTGAAATTTATTAATTAAGAATTTAATCTGTAACTGCAATCGTGTTTTTACAGAAATATACATAGTGAGCCGAAAGTCACTGACACATCTTAAACTACAGTATAGAATCAAGAAATTGACGTACGAGAGTGCGGTTTTTACTAGAATACAAGGCTGCAACAGACGACTTTTTTTACATTCTTTTTCTCACCACTACTCTCGTAAAATAAAATTCCTAATATATTTATGTAGGTAAAATACAGATTTACTATAAAATGTATAAGTATATTATAAACTGTTTTGCTCAGAAATAGTAGTACGAGAAAATAAAAAGAAAGAAAAGAAAGAAAGAAAGTGTCACCAGTGGCAACCCTGAGACTGCTTCTGACCAATTAGCAGTGTGGCACTAAATTTTTATAAACAACAATTTATTGCTTATAATTTAATTCAATATAAGTAGCACAAAACTTTACATCATAAGCAGTTTAACATTGCATCTTTTGATTTAATTTGTTAACTTCATCGATATATTGTAAATTTAGATTATCAGGTTTATAAATTTTTATTGAAAACTTTAAATTTATTCCTGTTTTGAGTTTAATTTATCTATAAATATATTAAACTGTAGGTTACAATTTTAATTCGTGTAGAATCATTTATAATTTCTTCTATATAAAATAAATAAATAAATAAAAAATTGCATTCTTAAAAGTTTTCAACTTCCGATGTATTGACTCTTTTTGGGTTGTTGAAAACCAGAACATAATTTGACCTCTTTTAGAAAATGTCTGTCTGTGCATGGCAAAAACTAGGATAATAGCTCTAGCTCAAGTACTAATGCACATAATTTCATACAAATTCCTATGTAGTTCAACCTGCTATAAATGATTACCCTAATTTTGGTAATTTAAAATTACATTTTCTAAATTTTTACTTTCTTCTATATGTAATATACAGAAAGTATTGGATTCGTGAAAATTTTCGACCTTCGTTTTTTGATGGATTTACATGTTGTGGGATGTCCAGAACACGAATTAATAGTTTTTAGAAAATGTCTGTCTGTCTGTCTGTATCACTTTTTTGTGGACGCTGTATCTCAAGAACCAATGAATGAAATTTAACCAAACTTGGTATTTAGTTGGCCCCTGACATAAACTGGTGCTTATTACATTTGGGGATCAATCTTTCAACAGGTGGCGCTGCGATCTCATGTTTTCAAAATTTTTAACATGGCAGTATAGGACAAAATTTCGTATAAATGTTCATAATGAGAGTTATTTTTAACTTGTGATTGTAAAATTAATATGAGTTATTGTTAATAGTAATAGTTAACTAGGAAAAAATTTCTGTGCATGTGGGGGCATCGCTTTCACCCCTGGGGGGGAAGTACCCCCCCTCGGGGGGGGGGTTAATTTTGAAGATAGGTATCTTTCGAAAGATATCGTCAATACCTTTAAAACGAATGGCTGAACTATGAATCTGTGTTAATTTAAAATAAAGTTATCGATTTCTTTTTACTTTTAACAAAAAAAAAAAAAAAAAAAAAAAAAAAACTTAGAAAAAAAAAATTGTATTTTTTTTTTTTTAAATATTGTTACCGATTGAATATGTATAGGAAAATATAGAAGAAAGTCTTGTGGTGGCCACAACATACTAGTTTTATTTATCTAACTTTAAATTTCAAGTATTTAATATACTCTGTAATTTCCTTTCTGTGTTCTGTAGTAAAATTTAACATCCATCATAAAGTCATGCAATAGTTCTTTCTAGAAACTAGTTGGAATTGGTGGACTCTGCTCAGTTCCCCATCATATATATGTTCTCATAAATTTCTAGTGCGAGACATATTATAATCATGTTAAGAGAAATGAATTTGACCAAACGCTTGACACAGTGACAGAATGAAATCCTTGCCTTATAGGCTAACCACCGTTCACTTCGATATATTTCTCTTATTCTAATCTATTAATTTATTTTATAAGGGTCAATTTCGTAGTTTAGTTTTCCTGCTAATATTTACAATGCAACAATACTCAAAATACATATTTATATGGAAGATTTTCAATTTTGCTATGTTGATAAAATCTTAAATTACGAATAACTTACGAAACTTTCATCTTTGAATATTTGTAGTCAATCACGTTCAAACAAGTATCATAAATGTTATTTTGAAGTTGTCTGATATATTTATTATCCTCAAAATGGACGTTTATGCTCAATTTTGCCCTATTCTGCCATGTTGAGTAAATCGTAAATTCCAAATAACTCACTAGTTTTTTAAATTGGAAAATTCATAGTCCACGATATTCATGCCAGTATCCTAAATAAAATTTCAAAAGTGGTCTGACATCTTTACGATGAAAATATCCCTCAAGTTCGACATTTATGTGAAATTTTGTCCTATTCTGCCATGTTAAAAAATTCGTAAATGCCCAATAACTGTGAAAATTCCAAAGTAGCATGTTTATCGTTAATGATATTCATTCCAGCATCAAAACGGATATTTTAAAACTGGTCTGAAAATTTTACAGTAAAAATCTTCCATTTAATGCACGTTTAAGTGAAATTTTGCCCTATTCTCCCATGTTCAGAAAATCGTAAACATCTAATAACTAACGAAGTTTTTTAATTCGAATGTTGTAAATGAATAGGGTTCTTGACAGTGTCAAAAGTAATATTTCAAATCTAATCTGACTTCTCTGTGACTATTTTGTTCTTGAAATATCGTGTACACAGACTAACATACTATCACACTAACAGACTAATTCCCTAACGGACTAACACACAAACGGACACCCTACAGACGGACTCCATACAAATTTTGTTATTTTTGGATTCTTCACACCTGTAAACGTGTAAAAAGTCAAAACACCGAGGTCAAAAATTTTCACGATAACTTAAGTTCTCCATACCTATAGTATGATGGCGATTTAAAAGTAATAAATATATTGTAATGCCATTTTTAACACATTCGCACGAAGTTGAAAAGTGTTTGTGACTTCAGTGTGTCTATCTCCCTAATGTTCTTTCGTGCTCAAAATTACGTAAATATTCTATGAATGCCTTGAAATTTCCCAGATTGGACACCGAAATTGGACAAATGGTCCGTTTACAGGGACATGCTAAATAATTCAAATACATATTACATCTATGGGGTAATTTCTCGTTGGCAGATTATTACATTTTTAGACTGTACTATGCATAATAAAATTATTATTATTATTATTTTAATGCTCTACACCATGGTTCTTATAGTATATTGGATGATATAGTATATGGGATGATAAAACACAAATAATTTAGATATATTAGTGGTTATGGTTGGAAATGGATCGAAATGAATTTCAAACTGCGTTACTTATTTTCATAAACTGTGCTAAATTAAAATACACTATGTGTGATGTATATAATAAAGGAACTCAAAATTAAGGCAACGCATTATTTTTATTTAAATGCAGTTACTAGTACTGTTTTAAAAAATTACACCAAGAAAACCAAATGTGGTATTTAATAATCAAATATCAATACACAAATATCAATAACTGATTTCGAATTTTTAATAATCTGTTGCCTAAAAGAAAATACTTAGTTGTTAATGTAAGAAAATAAATATATATCAATATAACAAATAAAATAATTGTGAATAAATCTTCTGTTATCAATATTTATTCTTAATAATGTATTATTTACTAAATCAGCAGGCACTGCAGTAGAATGTTTTTAAATAAAGAGCTCTGGAAAGATTCTAAAACGAATGAATTACTTTATGTATAGGAACGTTAAGTAGAAAATTCTGTTTTTAAAATAAGGCATTCTATGTTAAAGTCAATAACCTTAAAATCCATTTATGCATTGTATTGTGCGACAAACTATGAGGCAAATTAAATTACGCCATTGAAATGTATTGTGTTGATATAATGAGCAGTGTTTGAGCTAGAATAGCTTTAATGATTTTGCTTTGAAGGTTTCGTGTAAAATATGGAGTTCATTATCTCACGCATTGTCTCATGTATTGTTAATACATTAACTAGTGTAATTATTGTTCAATGCATATTGCTACATAATAGTTTGAAATTAATATAAATGGTGCAACACAGAATTTCAATTTTATTTTTTTAATCGCAGAAGGTTATTATATTTTAATGAAATTTCAACAACAATAATTTTAATAATTGCAAATTTTATTTTATTATTTTTTTCATTTTCTTGTATATACATTAAAAATTAATACATAAATAAATAAGCAAAATGAAATTGAATATTTGAAAATTTTGACTGCCGTTTTTCGATGGGTTTGTCTCTTTTGAAATGTACTGAACACGATTTGAATATGTTCGTATGCGTGCCTCCCTCTGTGTTACCAAAAATTAATTGGGAATTCGTGAACCAATGATCAAAATGGAGAAATGCCCTTAAAGAAAAACATGCAAGTTTCATTTGACTATTGTTTAAAATGGCGCCAAATTACACTTGTAGAATATTTATTTTGAGGAACTATGTTTATTAGGTTTTTATGAGTATTAACTGCTGGATGGCTCTGTTGTATAGAAAAGAAACAGGCCATTAAAGCTGAAGGCCACAAAATACTGATTTAATTATGAAAAAAAGTAATTTTTTTCTTATGAAAAGTAAAAAAATAAAAACTGTTTTCCGATCATTTTAATATTACGTTAGGGTAGTTAGAATTAATAGATTTCATATAATTTTTCTTTTACTCTCGTATATGACTTTCAAATCTAATATATTACCCCCTTTATCTTCAAATAACTTCTCTCACAATGCATATTTTAATAATTATTTATATTTAATATAAACTTTGCAAGCAAAAACCCTAAATTGCTTAATATATTCATTGGTCGTTATACAGTACCTTCTTCATTTTATTTTTCTTTCTTTATTTTATTTTTTATTTATTTTTTTTTCCCATGAAATTTCGCTACCAGCATTCTTTTATTTTACTTACAACCACCTGAAATATTCATATAATGAATATTTTATAACAGCTCTTCTTCAATAGAAAAAGTTTCTATGACAAACTAGAAATCTTGTATAGTTTTGATTAAAATTAAAACTAAACAAAATTATCTGTAATATTTCGTATTTTAATAGCTAATTAAAAAAAAATAATAATAATAATTTATATAAAATTCTCTCTTCGCCCCAGCAATCATTCAAAAACCTATAAAGTTGAATCAAAATGATTAAGTTTTAAAGGAAAATAGCATTAATTATATAAATCATGCTATTATTAGTTATTCATATTTATCCTACGGTTAAATACAAAATAGTATTATTGTCGTATTTACATCCAAAGACACAAATAAATAATCTTAAATCTGTTGGAGTAAAAAGCTTTGACAATATTAGTCGATAAAAAATATATAGATCGATATTTTAGAAAATTAAATTGTATTGTTAACAATTACAAATTTTGTAATGTTGATTAAATAATGTAAATTATTGTTAGGTTGACTAAAAAAGTCATTAAATTAATTCACGAGTTATTACGCATTGAACATATATTTAGAACAGTTTTCCGAAATCATCCTCGCAGTCAAGATTGGGATCAAATATGAACAATGTTGAAACAGTATAGTTTAAAATACTTCAGATTTACAACAATGTGTGCAAGAAAGATATATCTGACACCAGACTCTCTAAAATATAATTTCAAACTTAAAATAAGGAAAAATATTTATATTTATTTATTTATTTATATTTATTTTTTAATTTATTTTTGTCTCTTACACCAAGAAAAAGTCTAAAGGCCAGTTTCTTCAGTAAAATTTGGTCTGATTTGAGAAATCATCAACAGAAGAAGGGATGATAAATGATAAAAGATAAAAGATGATCAAAAGATCAAAAGATGATCATGATAAAAGATGATCGAATTTACCTCTAAACAAAGAAGACAGTCAACAGATGAGGAAAGACATGCGGTTCAGGTGACCCCTCAAAAAGTCGTGTGAAGTTGTAAGTTTAAAATTGGCAGTGGCTGCATATCTAGGAAGGATATGTAGTGGGTTGAAGTGGATTAGTCAAAAGATCGCTTCGGGACTTTCCCATACCTTGAGTTACATGATATCTCTTGGTTGCACTATTGAACTTGCGCCTTATCTTTCTACAAATAATAAATAAGGGAAAGGGTAAGATGGTTGAGGCAAAAGGCAGATAGCCAGCCGGTCAGTTCGTGCATTGCAAGGTTGTTGGATTAGGTTATGAGGATTAAGGCCGATTGACTGCACTAGGGTCCTAGGCCTGAGGGGGAGTGGCCTCCATGGGAGTCTTTCTAAAGGCTCCTAGCCCGTATTTACGCAAGTTTCGGAGAAAACCACGGAAAATCCGTACGGCTAGGCTGATGAGCATGATATGGGATCGAACCAGCACCTCACGTCTACCAGCTTTGAGCGCAGAACCACTCAAACGCTGGTGGGCCGTTCATTGCCAGGAATGTCACAGTGGTTTCGGAAAAAGGGGGAAAATGTAGATATTTTCACAAACTATATTACAGATTTAAAAAAAAACTATTACATACCAATTTATGATATGTGCATTTATCATAGTTACCAATCATTCTAATTTTAAAATCAAATTTATCATTAGTAATTAAAAAAAGAAGAAGACCCAATTACGTGTATTTTCGACGATCAAATAAACTGAAGATATTAATAAAGATTTTCTGGTATGAAGTTTTCCTTAAAAAACGTGAGACTGGCCTCAGGTGATTTATAAATTTTTAGTTAATTATACAATTGTAATAGAAACGCGCTAAAAATTTAAAAACATTGCCTCTGACATGCTTCATTTAAGTAATCATATAAACGATTAAATAATCATTAATGTATTTGTATACCTTTTTACGAATACCTAGAGAATTTTAGCTGTATTATAGAAATTTGATATATTTTCTGAAGAAAAATGTTGCTGAATAATAAATTTTATAATTTCTTTAAAATTTAAGATTTAGCCGGATTCATTTAAATATTTCAAATATCATGAGGGGATTGCACATTACTGATTTTTATACCCGTCTACTACAACTCCAATAAATAAATAAAAAAGATAAAATAAATAAATAAATTCCAACATTCAAACTTTAAATTTGACTATCAGCATTAGCAAATCAGCCTGAAAACTTTCGAGACAGTAAGTAATCAAATTAGTAAAGTATATAATGCATTTTCATACTCGCATCCTGTCACAATTCTCAACTTCAATACTCTAAGGGGAATCTCTCAATACTCTAAGGGGAAACTTCGCTGTATTTAAGAACTCTAATTTTCGAAAATGTCTTGAAAAAGAGCTTTAGTTGGTTAGAAATAAGTTTTGGAGTATCACGTTAATTGGTATTCTCCTCATTTAGATCCTCTTAAGGTAGGATTACTAAAGTAAATTTAGACATTCCGATGCATGATCAAAATTCTCGGTAATTTCTCTTAGTATTAAACAAACATTACTTTAGAAATATTTCTAGCAAATGAAAACAAAAGGATATTTTTCAAGATTTCATTTTATAATATTTTTTCCTTTTATTTTAAACATAAATGATTTTAAGTATTTTTAATTATTATTTTATTATATCTTACTTTCAAAATATTAATTTTGTCAATTTTCATTACTACATAATCTTAGTTTGACTGAAATTTAATTAATTTTCATTTATACTTGTTTCTTTAAAAATTTTAAAATAGCTTAAATTATTATTAATATTATTTAGATAGAAAAACATTTAAGTAAAAATCAAATAAGATTCTTAGAAGCAAGTATTATATTATTTTTTTTTTTTGCTTCTGGTATTCAATGGATTTAAACGATTTGAAATTTTTTTGAACAAAGTTTGACCATTTTCAGAAAATGTCCGTCTCTGAGTGTGAGAGAGATAAAAATAATCCTATAAAGAGCAGATATAAATCAAGAGCTTATGCAAAAAATTTCATAAAAGTTTATATTTAATTGCACATTGGCATAGTTGATGTCAATTCACTTTTAATGCATATAGCATAACAAGTGATGCTGCACTGTAAAAAATGGTTTCTTAAAAATGAGCTAAATTGTCTCATAATAGCTCCGAAACAATATATATTTAAATTTTAAAACCCATGTACCAATAATAATCCCAAGATTCTTATGTTTGACATGCCAATATACTCAAAAATGAGTACATGGGTTTTCAAATTTAAGTATATATTGTTTCGGAGTTATTTTGCGACAATTTAGTTCATTTTTTAGAGTGTGCTATTCTACAGTAATTCCGTTAAGTATATATATCTGAATTTCTACATCGCATAAGTGCACAAAGATTTATGTGAATAAGTGAGAGGCTCATTATTAAAAACTATTAAATCGATTTATGTGCATGTCGGCAGACAGGTAGCACACTGTAAAAAAAAAATTGTAAAATCACGGTGTTTGACCTTATAATTTTAGGGAAAATGACCGTTTTACTACCTAAACGGTCATAATCCGTAAATTAATGTTTTGGAAGCATAATTTAGGAAATAACCGTATAATTTTACGGGAAATGACCGTTTTGATAGCTAAACGGTCGTAGCTCGTAAATTGATGTTTTGAATAATAATGGATTAATAATAGTAAAAAGTTAAAACTCACAAAACGTTTCCGTTTCTCCGTTTCCTAATCAATACAAAAACATTCTATTTATCCCCATTCTTTCCATGAATGTTGTAATTACCCATAGCATAGTATTATTGCGACGTTAAAACCCAACCTACTTACGTACCTCCATAAATATTGTAATGCTATTCTTAACCGTTCTCATTCACAATAAACTGTTTTTCCATTACTTAGGAGTTCAATTTATTATTATTATTATTATTATTATTATTTGTATATATTTCCTATTTTCCTAATGTCAGACAATTCAAGTCCTGATTTCCTCACCTCGTTATTTTTTCATGTTATTATGCAGAGGATATTGGCCACAGTTGCTTCCAAGCTCCAAATTGCTTGAAGTCAGTTATTATGCAAAAATCTGTTGTTTTATGATAGTGGTAATAATATAATAAAATTAGAGTAGAATTTAATATGCATATATGTCAATGCCCGCCTGCATTCTGTAAATGTTATGAATACTTTTGTTGACTTGCAAGTGAATCATTAATGCTAACATACCATATTCTATATCTATAGAAAACATCCCTTTTTGAATCTAACATATTTATGTTAATTTCGTTAAATTTAGCAGAGTATAACAAGGATGAAATGTACTAAAAATAAATACTTCTATTAGACTGAAAAGTAGTCGAAAATTCTAAGATTTTTTACAAAAAATGCGAAAAATAATCATTTTAATTTTACTAAAATATATTTCAAATTTAATTACCACGGTTTTCTTATATTAAACTGTTAATTAGTTATACTTTTATGTACAACTTTTAAGAATAATCTGCGTATGGAATAAAATTGAAAAAGAGCTTAACAGCAACATTAAATATTTCTATTCAACTTTATAACAAGACGACGATTGACCCGTTTTTCCCCCAAGATCGTTCACCCGTTATATTTTTACAATACCGTTTTTTTTTTTACAACTAATCACACAAACATAATGTAGGAGATAAAAAAAAAAAAAAAAAGAAGAAGAAGAAGAAGAAGGGGGGAAAAAAGACTAAAAAGACTGGTGGGAGAATTAAGTTAAATATACGGTCTGTCACCACTCTCTGTAAGTATAACCTTATTTGCTAAAAGTAAACACAGAGCTGACTTATATTTTAATTTATTAACGAAAACCAAATGTATCCTATGTTATAAACACCTAGGATAAATTTGGTTTTTATTTTATTTTTATTTTTATTTTTATCATTGTATTATTATTATTATTATTTTTTTTTTTTTTTTTTTTTTTTTTTTTACATAAAAAAAAAAAAAAAAAAAAAAAAAAAAAAAAGTTAAAAGCTATGCAATATTTTTGAAAAAAAAAAAAAAAAAAAACTTTTATATTTAAACCGTAGTACTATTTTGGAAGATAACCTTTAAATTTAACCGTTTAAATTCATAAATTTGTTTGTGTATGTGCATAGGGGATTAACATAAAAACCTAAATTTTAGAAATTTTTTATGCACGTATAAATTTTAAGAAATATATTTTTCTTTCGTATCGTTTCTAATAATTTTGAGAATTGGGACTTGTTGTCTAATAACAAGAGGTCACCAGACAAACCGTGCTTAACAGTATGCTATTTTATTTATTTGTATCTTTCTTTAAACATTTACTTACTTACTTTATTTATTTATCCTATATAAAAGAAAAAAGCATGGATTTGTGAAAATTTTTATCTCCGGTTTTCGGAGGATTTACACATTTGAGATGTCCTGAACTAATTTGACAATTTTTAGAAAATGTCTGTTTGTCTGTTTCTCAAAATTATATGGACACGATATCTCACGACCTAATAAAAGAAATTCCACCGAACTAGATATTTTGCTGGAATTTAACCTAAACTATTGTTGATTACATTTGATGATCGATCGCTCAACAGGTGGCGCTGTCATCCTTTTTTTTTTTTTTTCTTTCAAAAACTTTATTGGGGCAATATAAGACAAAATTTCGTTGTAATGTACTTAATGAGAAGCATTTTTATCAAATAATTGTGAATTTATTAAGAATTATAGATATTATAGTAAAAGTAAACTAGAAAAAATTTGTATGTATATAAAAGAATCCTTTCCCACTTGGACGGGAGTACCGGAGGTGTGAATTTTCAATATACTTATCTTTCAAAAGAATGTGTCAATACCTTTAAAACGAATAGTTGAATCACATGTCTGTGATAATTTAAAATAAAATTATCTCCCCCCCCCTATATTTAATTTAAAAAAAAAATTAGCACAAATTGATTTTTGGACATTCAGTGTTATACTTCTCTGAGATGAAAACGTCTGCATTCATCATAAAACATACTTTTAATAAATAATTTGGGCTGCGTGAATGTATGTATAGGATAATATAGATGAAAGTCTGATGATGGCCACAATATACTAATCTATTTACTTATTTTATTTTATTTTATTTATTTATTTTTATTTTGTGTGTGTGTAGGGGTAGTATGTCTTTAATCTTCTTTTCCAATAACTGAATTTAGAAAATCATGTTCAAATTTAATATAAATAGAAAATTAATCAAGATATAATTTGGTGACGAAATAAACCGATATATATAATCTATCATCATCCATTTCAAACTAATTTAACTAAACAAATACTTAAGCCCTAATCAATTACACGTTTGTCATAATTAATGTTTTACAGTAAAAAATAAATTAATGGTAATATTCAAAATCACTTAGCATGTTTTACACATTCAGTCTAGAAATTTTCTGAGCGGCAGTTGATGATAAAATTCTATTACAGCAACGTTAACATATATTTTACTTATTTTTGTGTGATTAATTTAGAACATTCAATGCAAAATAAAATTTAAGAAATTTCCTTAAACTTTATGAGACAATTTTCTGCGTAATACTCGGAAAATGATGACAGAAAATGTTTGGAATAAAACGGAAGTTTTGAAAGGTATTTAGAACTTATATTTGATGATTTGGTGCAGCATTGAAAAATTATTTTGCTTTTAATTCAAATCATTTTCTTCAACTATTCTTTTATAGTTTTTGATTTTATTGTTTATTTATTATTTGAAGGCTTTTTTATTTCAATTACATTTTAATTTTTTTTTTTTCAGAATAGTACTAACTGGCGTCGAAGTAAATTAAAAGAGGTTTGAAGTAATTCTAGAGTGTTTGATTTGATTATATTACTACGATATATTTAAAAGTCGCATTAAATTCAATTTATCCTAATTATTTTACGAAATTGATCAGTGAGATAAAATAAAATAAACTTTTAAAAATGTGTTGTAGAATAATATCTGTACATTAATAAACTTATTTATTCGTTTATTCTGTGGGGGAAAACGCCTTCATTCAAACTTTACACAAAAATAAATTGTTTCAATTAACTCAAATCTGAGTTAGTCACAGCGTCCCAATGATTTGGGAGGAATTCACATGGCAGGGGGAATTGCCTTTCTATATCAAGAAATGCTCAAATTTTCCTTTTGGTTTTTACAGTACAGGCAGTTTAATTGCTAACAAAATTTTAATTACTAAAAATTTGGACAATTAAAAAAAGAGTTGTTTTGGTACACTTTGTAATTTATAAAAAAGTCAAATCTATAAAATTACTAGATTTATTTTAAACTTACGATGGCTTTAATTTTTAATTACTAACTTTTTTTTTTTTTTTTTTTTTGTACCAAAAATACATATGAGCTATCTTTAAACATTTTAAATACTTAATTTTTAATTATTATTTTTTTTTTTTTTTTGTTCTAATTTTAGCTAAATAAGCTGCTATTTTTAAACAAAAAGCAATCTACATGTGCTACGTTTTTAACTTATAAGAAGCGTGTACTTTATCATTGTAAATTTATAAAGATAAAAACAAAAACATTATATGACATATCCTCTTGGTTATCAATCATATACGTAACATTTAAAAATAAAAAAGAGCATAAAAATGCATTTCTCAGCTGGCTTTGTTTTAATAAATTCTTCGATAAAATATCAGTGCCAAAGCAATAATTGAAATTTATGAGTATATAATAACTAAATTTACCGTTAAAGAATATAAACCGCGAAAAGGAAAATGTTATAAATTTGAAAATAATCTCCACCTGTCATCGGAAATGAAAAATCAATTTAAAGAAAAGCTTAGAGTTTTTATTTTTGTCTTGAAAGTAGCACTTTATAACAAAATGAAAAACTTTAATTGAGTTTTTCCTTTTTTTAGTTTCTTTTAAATTTAAATTACTAAAGTAAAATTAAAACTAGCTATTGAGAATAGAGTTATTAATTATATTTTTGTATAATAAAGGAAAAAAAAAAAAATACGAGAAAATCCAAGTGTTACTCTAATTGTAAATTTTATTTTTATTTTTTATTTATTTATTTATTTATTACTTTTACTTTAAATATAATTCAATATTTAATAACTTTTCTTCTGCTAATTTGGTACAACAGGTTTCTAATATTTTAACAATATGTAGATGTTTGGCAGTTGAAGAAGTTTTATAGCTTTATCAATGGCGGCTCGTGCACCAAAAATTGGTGAAGAGGCACAATGTATTTTACACTGTATTCAAGCATAGAATATAAATTTACATTTAAATAAGTATTTTTAGTTAATTTTAGTTAAGACCATGCTTAATAAAAATTATGATTAAAAATACTTAAATATTATTTATGAGCTCTTCAGCTATTTTCGGTTCACGAGCCGCCACTGTATAGCTTTATATATTAGTTAAGAATTTTCCTTATTCGATAATATCCAAATATTTGATAATGTCCAAGTAATCAATAATCCCGTTGAATAGTTGGACATTTTAAACTTTAGGACTTTAACATTAGAATAGGACTTAAACTAGGACTTTAGCATTGACATCATTAATGTTAGATAAGTGTTATAATTTGCAACTAAAATTTAACATTTCACATTGTTGTTGGATTCGCTCAAGATTCTAATTAATTAGGCTGCTAAGCTTTCCATTTCACAAAGATGACTAAGAGTATGTGAGAGTTAAAATAATTTTTGATCGACAAAATTTAAATCCCTTTTTATTTATTGTCAGTCCAAGCAGTCAATTGTTAGCATTTTTTATAAGGCGTAATTTGATGTATACCTTATAAGAATGACTTTACTTTGATTGACTAATATTGCAATTGCTTCCAAACTTAGTTATTAATGGGTTAAAAATTGTATAGGTCGTTTGAGTTACACTCACTTGCGTTTTAATTCTTTAAATATTCTTTTTAGGTATGTAAACTGATAAATTGTGAGAAAGTGGTACATAATTTCATGAAATCAATAAAATTTTTAACAGATTAAATTTCAAGAAATACAAAATTTGATTTCTTATAAGGCCTTCGTACAAAAGAAAATTCCAATGAAAATAATATGCTAAAAATTTGAAGCCCAATATTTGACCATCGTATCAAAAAAAAATTTAGAAATGTGAAAAGACAGAATTGCTGATCGATTTCCAATGATGCGTTATAAATATTCTGAGCAAGTGACTAATCTTTATATAATATTGTTTCAACATATATCTTGTGCTTTTTTATGATACAATTGTTAAATCGTTATATCAGAATATTATTACATAGTATATGTATTTTACTCATTGGAAATTATTTGGTATGGGAGTTGTAAAAAGTTAAAAATTACGTACAGTTTAACCCTTTAACCTTTACAAACGGCTTTTTCCGTGACTCTTAGAATCTTGGAATCCTCTGGACGGCCCCTACCTACCTGGACTAACAAGGAAACATTCAAAAGGTGTCATCTTAAAAAAGTATTGAAAAAAATATATGTGATTCTACTCTTCATAAAACACCAGAAAAGGAAAAAATTATCGGCTAAAATTAATTACAGCGACCACAAAAAAATATCAAAATTAAGCATATTTGGCGATTTAGCACTGTTAGGCGATACGTTTGCTAGCACCGAGATTGCCGTGTACGAACAAAACCGTGTTTTCCTTTTCCGCCAAGTGCTCAAAATCAATCGCCTAGCAGTGTGAAATCGCCAAATATGCTTAATTTTGATAATTTATTGTCATCGCTGTAATTAATTTCAGTCGATAATTTTTTCATTTTCTGGTGTTTTATGAAGAGTAGAATCACATATATTTTTTTCAATGCTTTTTAAAGATGACACCTTTTGAATGTTTCCTTGTAAGACAAGTTTAAGGGGTTTGATACCGTCCAAAGTGGTGAATAATCACAGATCATCGCATGGCAACCGACTACTCTATAAGCATTCCATAGAAATGAGCTGTGCCCGGGTTAACTGTAGACTTCTATCTTACAGACAGGACTTCATCAATGCGATTTCACTTTTCTGAGATTTTCTTGGACACGTTGCTAGGCCAGCACAACCACATTTCTAAGAATGTGCTGAGGAGCGCACAAAACACTCACCAGGGTGTTGGAATTTTGAATTAGATGCATAGCTAGCTGAGAAGCCGCAAAAAATAGTTGTGCAAGGAAAATTACTAGCCAATAGAGGAAATAAAAGGCTAATGTGACAAATTATCGAAAATTTTTTTTTTCCAGGCAATAATATTACTGCATATCCATAGATTTCAAAAATTAATTTTTTTTATTATTCCTACTTCACTTTATTTTATGAGTTATTAAACAGATACGCTAAAAAACTACTACACGGCTAAAAAGTTTTTAATTTGAATCTATTGATATATTTGATGGATGATTGAAAATTCTTTAATTTTCTATTTTAACCTTTTTTAGTATTTCGCATATATGTCTGAAACCAATATTTGAAAATTAAACTACACTGAAAAAAAAAAGAAAAAAAGTCTTGTAATAATATAGAAAATTCCTGGCAGCAAATTTGCTAGACAATATCCGTATGCGAAGGTTGTCGACAAAAGTTTTCTGTAATAAAAAAATATAGACACTGAAATGAATTAAATTATGTGATAAAGCCTTCATTTTATTGTTGTTTAATATAGACAAAGACACTCTTTAGTTTTAGAAAATAGAATTTTTCTGCACTAAAGTTACAAAAACATTCTATTTTTTTTAACCGATTTTTTTTTTTTTTTTTTTTTTTTTTTTACAGTATTTTGTTTTAACAGTCTGTATATATTTTTAGTACAAATTTTATTTTGGACAAATATAAAAAAATAAATATTTTTTAGGTTCTATATATCAGTTTCTAAAAATATTTATTACATTAAATACAATTTATCATTTTGTAAACTTAAACAGAGTTAGATTTAATAAATAAACACTGACATAAAAAGGGGAACATAGTCAAAAGACAAACAAAGGAAATTGATGGTACAGTCATCGTCTACATTTATCAGAATATGACAATTATTGAAAGATATTTCAGTTTTGAGTTTCTTAGTAGTAGATTTCATTGAAATAAAGTGTGAGTATTAAATGTGACTTTTCATAAACATATGTCGTATAAAATAAATCATTTTCGAAACACTGTAACAATTTCTTTTGTCCTCTATCAAATAAAATCATGACGTAAATGGCACTTTGATAAAAGCAAATATCGTAAAAAATAGCCAGGATTAGGGGAAAAAAAAAAAAAAGAGTTAAAGAAAATTAACCAAAGTATAAAAGATACTGATTTAAACTTAATATATATATATATATTGTTTATTTATTTATTTATTTTTTATAACTTTTAAAGAATCGAATATGTGGAGTTTTTCTTTCATTTTTTTTTTCTTTAAGACTGACAAAAATAATAAATTTTATAGTCTCTAGTCTTTACATATGAAGTCAACTAATTTCATGGACAGACTTAAAATCGTAATTTTACAGCTACAAAAAAAAAAAAAAATAATCACTGAGAAATATATACTCTCATGGAAAAAAAAAAGAATATCTCAACACCAAAAATAAATTGATTTAGAAAATTGAGATTTAGGCAAATCATTTTTCTAGGTAACATATTTATTTTATTGCTGTTTCCGGGTCACAGGCTGAAGAATGCACAAGAAAAGCCATTTAAAATTTGAAATGGTGGTGTGGTACATTAATAACTGCCGTAATCATCACAAATTTTAATACAAGTACTAGCGAGCTTCGCCCGCTAGCGGGTCAGTATTTTCAAATGAATCACTAACAGAAACTTTTAGTGTTAAGAAAAGAAATTAAAAAAAAAAAAAAATCATTTCTGATTGGGTAAAAAGTCGGGCCGGGTCCCCACTGCCTTCGGCAGCGCAGTCGCGTGCGAGCGAACAACTTAAGGGATACACGCGCTGCGCGCGCGTATTCCTTCCCTGACCCTACGTGCACCCTAAAAAAATCATTTCTGATCGGGTAAAAACTCACACCGGGTCCCCACTGCCACCGCCAGCGCAGTCCCGTGCGCGCTGCGTGCGCACAACTTCAAGGATACACGCGCTGCGCGAGCGTATTCCTTCCCTGAGCCTTCCTGCCCCCCAAAAAAAATCATTTCTGATCGGGAAAAGACTCGCACCGGGTCCCCACTGCCTTCGGCAGCTCAGTCCCGTGTGCGCTGCGCGCGCGTATTCTTTCCCTGACCCTCCGTGCCCCCTAAAAAAAAATCATTTCTGATCGGGGAAAAACTCGCACCGGGTCCCCACTGCCTTCGGCAGCGCAGTCCCGTGCGCTCTGCGCGCGCACAAGTTAAGGGATACGCGCGCGGTGCACGCCTATTTCTTCTCCACCCTTTCAGGCCCTCTTAATTAAGCTACGTATACCAATTTTGAACGATCTAACTCATTTGGCTGAGATGCAAAAGAAAACTAATTCAGGACACCTCAAAACGTGTAAATCTGGTGAAAACTTTCGATAATATAAAAGAACTTTAAAATATCTCTCGAATGATGTATTACAAATAATTTAATCATAATTAGAAATATAAATATTGAAATTTGAAAGTATTACAGCGCCATCTGGCGGTACAAATTTCTGTATTCCACTCTTCGATCCCAAATCAACAAAGCTTTCCAGTGATGTATGACTTATGAAATTATTTTAATTAGTAGCTGAGATACTTTAAAATGTGTATCGAATGACGTATTAAAAAAATTTTAAACATAATTAGAATCTGAAATATTGAAATTTTAAATTATTACAGCGCCATGAGACCTCAAAACGTGTAAGTCAGGTGAAATTTCGAATTCCATTATCTACGGTAGTCGGTTAATGGAAGTAAATAGAAAAAGAAATATTTTTACCTTAAGTGTATTTGTGTCGTTTTGAAACTGGCATCCTCTTTCGACAGATAAAATGTGAGTCGTGTAAAGATAAAATTTAATTTGCAATTAAAAGGTAAATCTTTTGTTTATTGACCAAAATCGATGAAATTTGAACTGCAAGTTTGTTTTGTGGTGTTAAGATTGTATACTAAGTAAAATATGTAAAATTTGAAAAATTGAAGAAAATAGAAAATTGCAATTTTTAATCGCAGTACTAAACACGTGACCTCATTAAATACCAGATGTGTTTCTTTCCGTTGAAGACTGCTGTAGACTATCGTCTGCAAAGCTAAGATTCTTGTGATTTGTTGCCAATATTTTTAGTTTTTGTTTAGTTAATTTTAAAAAAATTTAATTGTCCGATCGATAAGCCGTTTAAACCATCGGATTAAGAAAAAAAAGCCCTTTCCAATGGTATCTTGTTTGTAACAATACGACTGATATTTCTAATTTATTTTCCACTTTTTCCGTAAAAATGTCGCTTTTTAAGCATTTAATCATGAATTCTGGGTCATTTTTCGTTAGACAATGGTCGACATTTTAATTAATATCTCCGCTAATTAGGGACGCATCGTTTAGCAAATTAGATAACCCAGATCTGCGATAAATTCTCTGTCCGACGGTACCTGTTCGAAGTCCGTGCGACCGTTAGCGGCGGAGTTTTTGCTGTTTCAAGCCGTTTCTCATAGACAGACACACACACACACACGCGTACAGATTTTAATAATATAAGGAGATACATTTTGTTTAACAGGTGCCGTATGTCATTTTGTTGTATGGAGTTCCATGCCTATTGCACTTGATCGGTCAAATTATCGACGTTTAATGCTGATAGCGAATGACACTGGATTTGCCGTCCAATCATTTCCTACACATGCTCGATGCAGGGGGGGGGGATGAGGTTATCTCGCAGGACAAGTTAGCATGATGACACACTTTAGAGCTTGTTGGGTAACAGCAGCGGTATGAGGACGAGCGTTATCCTGTTAGAAAATACCCCCTTAAATACTGCTCATGAATGGTAGCGCAACCAGTTCAATTACCAGTCCGACTTAAACATTTGCAGTCAAGTTGCTTGGATGACAAGTGTATACAAATTGACATAGGAAATTGCTCTGTAGACCATAACGCCTGGAAAAGGTAGGGTGTGTCTGCACCAGAGACAACTTTGCTCCAACTCATCTGGTCTCCTTCTAACCAACATAAGCCATCGCTGGCACAGATACAGAAACGGTTATAATCAGAAAACACAACTGGTCATCCCCACGCACTCCAATGACCTCTAGCTTGACTGCACTGAAGTTGCAGGTGCCAGTGATTTAGAGTTAATAGTGAAAACGCTACATGGCGTCTGGTTTGGAGCTATCCCTTAAACAAACGGTTTGTTATAATTGGTTGTGTTACACTTGTGCCAACTAAAACTCTAATTTCTGCTGCAGATATTGTACGATGCGAAACAGTCATTCGGTGAATACGGCGGTCTTCTCTGTCACTCGTGTCTCGTGAACGATCTGACTCTGGTATTCTTGTTAAAGAACCTTCCAGTAACCAATTCTGCCAACAATCATGTACAGTGGATACATTTTTGCAAAGTCTTTCTTCAATATCGCGGAAAGAAAATCCACCTTTTGGTAGCTCTATTCTAACGACCTCTTTGGTACTCATTTCACCACTGATACTGTCTTCTTTGTCTTTTTGAAGACATCCTTGACTCACCTCCATTCACCGTATATGATTTTGGCGGTAAATAACGCTCAGGAAGTTCATATTACTACTAAAAGGGGACTAAGAAAATAATTCTTCCAAGGTGATACGGTTATTTGTGTTTGACAGATAGTACCAAGAAGAAGTCTCTGCCTTCAAAGTATCAAGACGTCTGTTAGATGCTCCTGATGGCTGGCTAATCTACTAGGGACAGGGGTGAGTACCGGTTACGTACTATGTAGCGTTAGGCGCGTGAATGTTCTGGCTCTCTGCTGATATCTCATTTATGTTTCTGGCCCCACTGGTTTTAAAGTTATGAGTATTTTAGTAATGCAATGTATTTTCATTATGTTTTTCCCTCTACAGAATTTCTGTAGGGACTTCATTTCTATATATATATGTTAATAATTAAATACTAAACATGTTAATTATGCCTATTATACTTTAATTAAACCATCTGTGTCTAAAATTCAATTCATTAATTACCTAGTATACTTAAATTGCAATTTATAATCTTCTTAATTATGTTTTCCATTAATAATATTCCTTTTGTTTATCCCTTTCTCAATTTTAGTAATGTATTTGTTTTAATTATTTTTCCCTCTCGGATTCTAAGAAGGGATCTTTTCATAATTTGAACCAAAACCTATCGGCTGTTGCCACTGATAATATAGTGAATGTTTTTCGGGTTTTCTTTGATTGGTTAGTCCTTAACGATTTCGCGGGCATGGCTTTTTATCATAGATATAGTAATAAGACATAGATTGATCAGCGAGGCCGAAAAAGTGATGCCTTTTTTTTTCGGGAAAAGACGGCCATTTTACTCTCTTGTGGATGTCTTTCCCCGACTGAATATACACGGGAATACACACAGATAATTTAGCAAATAAAATTTATGAATAATTTATGTACTAAAGATGAATGAAAAAACTCCAGATACTCATTTTTCTTTCTCTCTTTTCTTCTTCTTCCTTTTTTTTTTTTTTTTTTTTGTATGGAATAACGACATTTAAAGAAATTTATCGTTTCTGTCTACTATTTCTGTCTGGTTAAAAGTTTTTATGGTCGAAAAAACTATTGGACTTATCCTCATCTTTTGAGATATTAGAGTTAACCCTTTAATTGCCAATCGCAATGCAGTCGGACACTTTTGTTACCGACTGTATAGAGTAGAAATTTATGTTTACGCGGAAATGGTTATAAAGATATTAATAAAAGTTTGGGATAAGTGCTTTTTAGAGACCTAAAACAATTGGAACACCCTTAGCATCAAGAAAATTAGTGTTAACCCTTTAACTGCCAATCGCAACATGTAATAGAAATTGAGTTTAATCAGAAATGGATATAACGATTTTGTTTAAAGTTTGGAGTTAAGTGTCTTTTAAAAAAAAAAAAATTTTTTTTCTTTAAGAACTAGAACGTTTGGACATATCCTCATCTTCAGAAAAATTTGTGTTAACCCTTTAACGGCCTGTCGCAACATATAATAGAAATTAGGTTTACTCGGAAATGGATATAACGATTTTTATAAAAGTTTGAGATTAAGTGTTCTTTAGAAAGATAAAGCGATTAGACATATCCTCATCTTCAGGAAAATTCGCGTTAACCCTTTAACGACCAGTCGCAACATATAATAGAAATTAGTTTTACTCGGAAATGGATGTAATGGTTTTTATAAAAGTTTGGGGTTAAGTGTTCTTTAGAGAGTTAAAACGAATGGACATATCCTCATCTTCAGAAAAAATCGCGTTAACCCTTTAACGGCCAGTCGAAATTTATAACATTAAATGGGTTTACTCGGAAGTGAATGTGACAATTTTGATTAAATTTTAGGGTTAAGTGTTTTTTTTCTCCTTACTACAAATGTTCGTGTTTCAGAACTTTCTACCACTGTAGCTCCTCAGATCAGAAGACATTTAACGGTTAAAATAATCATCGTCCACTTTATAACCCTAACCATCGTTCACCGCCACTTTAGAATGTAGGAAAAGAGGGGAAAAAAAGCTAAAAACCCCATAGGAATAGCATGGGAAGAAAACCAAAAAAACTCACAATGTCAAGTGTGTTAAAAAAAAAATAAATAAATAAATAAATAAATAAAACAGGCTCACACCGGAAGTAACAAGGGGAGAAAGTTGACTAGAAAAAGACATCGAAGAGCGGGAATCGGGCGGGCAGGGCATGGGTCCTATCGTCCAGGGTTAATACGTCTCGCTTATATGTTCGATTTATAGCCCCTAATATGAACGAAATTCGACCAAACTTGTATTCAGTTGGATCTTGACCTAAACTGGTGCTGATTAGATTTGGGAATCAATCGCTCAACAGGTGGCGCTGCCATCCTATTTTTTTTTCCTTTTCTAAGTACTTAACATGACAGTATAGGACAAAATTTCATATAAATGTATATAATGTGAGTTATTTTTAACGCATGAATGTAAAATTTATATGAATTATTGATAATAGTAGTAATAAACTTGAAAAAAAAAAAATGTGTGCATGTAGGAGCATTGCTTTTCTCCTGGGAAGGAAGTGCTCTTCCCCCGGAGCCTGTGTAAATTTTCAATGTGGATATTTTAGAAAGAACTCGTCAATATTTCTAAAACGAATGGTTGAACCATACATCTGTATTAATTTAAAACGAAGCTACCGATTTCTTTTATTTTTAATGTTATATATAATATATATATAGTATAGACATATATATATATATAAATATAAATATAAATAATAGATAACGTAATAAAATTTAATCTTAAAATTTAGCAATTAATAGAACTAAAACAATAACAGCACACTAAAATATAGAACTGAATTTAACATAGAGGAAAGAAAATACTTACGCCGACCTGAAGGATAATAAAAAAGGACCATTAAACTTGTGAAAGAGAAAAAAGATAATAAACCACATAATCAATTGGATATAAATGCTTAAAATTAGAAATATACTTATCAAGGGGCGCATACTTCATAAAGCAGAGAAAGCTGCAATGATTTCGTAAAACGATATTGCTAATCATAGCAATTTATATCATCTCACGCCCCGATCAATGCAGCAAAAAGACCATAAAGAATGAGAAAAAAGTGAAAAATTAAATTAAAACAAAGGATAAATAAATATTAATTAAAATCTTAAAGGAAACCAAATTAATAACATGAAATAAGCAGAGTAACCACATGGAAAACAGTTAACACAAACTGGAAAAATGGTTGATGCCAAAACCTAAATTGAAGTTAAAATAATAGCTCGACAGATATCGATTAATCGAAAATACTTCAGAACAATTACATTAAAGATAAAATACACAGAGTAAATATTAAATGATAATGTTAAAATTAATACTAGTAGAGTTAAATTAAATCGTACCAAAAATATTAATAATTAAATCGTTTAAGATAAGGACTGAAGAATGAAGGTTAAAGACTACTAAGTACAAGCGCCATCTTTCGGTTAGCTATAATAACATTAAGTTATATAAGATGTATTGACTGAAAGATTAAGATAATTTAGAAGTATTAACAGCAAGATTAAGATAATTTTTAAGATTTTTATTTAAGATGTATTGACTGAAAGATTAAGATAATTTTTAAGATTTTTATTTTGAAGTCAAATTATAATGCGGTCATCATAAATTAAAATTAAAATTTAAAAGATTTTTTTTTTTTTTTTTTTTTTTTTTAATTAATATTTATAAGATTTTATTTTTGTTATGCAAATAGATGGATTGTTCAAACTTAACAAGGGAAGCCTCAAGTAGCCAGAAGCACACTGTAAAATTTAATGGTAAAAGAGTTCAAAATACATAGTATCAACCAGAAAAAATAAAAGAGTTCAAAATACATAGAATCAACCAGAAAAAATAAGAATGTAACTTACAGCAATCCCCCCACGTTTTTTTTTTTTTTTTTTTTTTTTTTTTTTAATAAATTTTATTCAGCATCAAACCCTCCCAGCCAACCAGCCAAACAACTCCACCCTTCCTCCTTAATCAAACTTCTGCCCACCCATCCACCTGATTTTTTTTTTTTTTTCTTTTAAATTTTTAATTAAACCTTAGTTTTTTTTTTTTTTTTTTTTTTTTTTTTTTTTTGTGTGTGTGTGTTAGACAGAGACCCTTTTTGATAAACAACTCGTTAACGTGAATTACTTTTAACATGAACTGTTACCACAATCCCCGTCAAAATGAAGATTACTTTAGTTATATGACGATCAGTTACTGATAGCATGAACTACTGATAAGATGAACAGATTTTTGATCCCTCTTGAGATTCACGTTAACAAAATTCGACTGTATATCTTTTCATGCCTGCACAAAAATGATTTTTTCCAGCATTTATTATTATACTACTTTAAGAAAAAAATCGTCTGCATTCATCATGGAAAATATCTTTAATAAATTATAACTTAATAAATAATTTGTATTGAATAAATTTGTATAGGATTAAATAGAGAAGAAAGTCTTGTGGTAATACGAGTTATAATATATTAAAACAAGCGGGTTTTACCTCTGCCACTGCTAACTACATTTAAAAGAATTTTGAAAATTCGATATTACTTACTAATATAAAAACTTAAAAAATATTAAAATTTTAAAAAAAGTATTCCATTAAAAATCAAAACAGTATTTAAACCGTAATAAAAACAAAGCAACTGATTATAAAGAATCATATTTTTCATAAATAAGTTAAATTTAACTTACTTATGAAAACTTATTCCACTTCCTTTCATAAATTTATTTCTACAATTAAAAGCCGCGCAGTACTTTGGCATTTTCAATATATATCAGCCATGTCTTATTACTATATATCTATGATATCAACATTCTATTCCATTGTTGTTTTCGAGTTTTATACTCTCTCATCATGGCTGATGCCAAAAACTTTTTCGGCATCAAAAATCTTTGCACGTTAACACGGGGATGATAGATCTATGTATATTACTATATCTATGCTTTTTATGGGTAATCTGTTGCCATGCAGGGTTTTCAAATAACATAGGGATGTTCGCTGTATTATGGTGGCCAGCCGTTACATTTATGATTGCATCAACATTGTAAATTTTTCTAATAATTATTAATAATAAAGTGTTAATTTGTGTACCAGTGGGGCTCCATAGTATCTTTGTTTAGTTCTATCCCTGATTCATCCTGGGTCGGGTTTGTTTTGCATCTACCAGTAATTAATTGAGATTTTTCCTATCCTAGTTTGTGCGTAAAATTTTTACTTTTTTTTTTTTTTTGTTTTTTTTTTTTAATTAAAGTTTTTTTTTTTTTTTTTTAAGTCTCTGCCCCTGTAGTGACGGGGCTCCATAGCACCCCTATTTTATCTTCACCCCGTAGAGCTCTGGGTCGAGTCTGTGTTGTTCTTATATCAACCAATTGAGATTTTTCCTGTGTATGTATATGTTATTGTTTTTTCTTTTTAAATAACTAAAGCTAATAGTGTAAACTTATTGTTTTTTGTAACCCCATTTATCCTTAAGAGGTCTTAACCTTAGCCCTGTAGGCTTGGGGTTGAGCATTTTTTGCACTTTTCTCAATCAATTGAGCTATGTCCGATCTATGTTACTTTTAATTTTATCTTTTATTTTTCCACTGATAATGGTTTTAAGTGCATTTACTTTTGTTTTATGGAGCCCCTTGGCGCCTTAAGGTATCTCAACTCTGTTAAGCCATGGGTTGGTTTAGTTTTATATCATTTATCGAACAATTGCGATCTTTCCTACGTGTGTGTTTTTTGGAGTTTTGACTTAATTATACTATTTTCCGCATAATGAGGGAACCGTTCGCCAGAATTGCAATTGTCATACACCGTTGGAAAGGTCTCCTCTAGCCCCACCTCTTAGGCTACCCCTCCTTGCTTTCTGCATGAGGGCGCTCGCGTATTACCCTTAAAACCGTAATTTTTTAATTACTCATTTCAGACTCGCGGTTTTTGTTACCTTTTATTTATTTTTCTTAAACTTACTTAACCAACCTGCGCTTTTCCCAAATTAAGGCTTTTTGGCGCCTGTGGAACCAATTTACAGTTATGGTTTCATCAAATTTCAATCTAAAGCTCACCCAAATTAACGTAATAACTATTTCAATAGCCCAAGGTCTTGGTTTTCACTAATTACACAAGTCCTTTTTCCCCTTTTACTTAACCAATTATTTGGCGCCAATTTTTTTTTTTTTTTCTAACTTTCAAAATTTTACAGTTTTTTGTTAATTTCTCAGCTTCTATTCATCCGATTTACACTTTCTTTATATCGTTGAATAGGTCTTTGCACGCCCCACCCTCTAGGCTTACCACCATTTCTCCCCGCTAGAGGGCGCAATCCCTATTCCCTAAAAACCGTAACTTTTTATCTACCTATTTCAGAATCGCGGTTCTAGTTACCTTTTATTTATTTTTCTCAAAATTAATTATCCAACCAGCGCTTTTCTTGGGTTAAGGCTTTTTGGCGCCTGTGGAACCAATTTACAGTATTGGTTTCTTCAAATTTCAATCTAAAGCTCGCCCAAATTAACATAATAAATATTTCTGTAGCCTAAAGTCTTGGTTTACACTAATCGCAAAAGACCTTTTCCCCTTTTCGTTTAACCAATTATTTGGCGCCAAATTTTACTACACTTTCTAAATTTTTCAGTTTTTCGTTAATTTCTTAGCTTCTATCCATCCGATTTACACTTTCTTTATATCGTTGCATAGGTCTTTGCACGCCCCACCCTCTAGGCGTACCACCATTTCTCCCCGCTAGAGGGCGCAATCCCTATTCTCTAAAAACCGTTTTTTGACGCCCCCTCCTCTTTTTTTTTTTTTTTTTTTTTTTCTTCATTACCTTTTGTTCAGTTTTCTCAAACTAAGTAATCCAGCCTGCGCTTTTCTTGAGTTGAGGCTTTCTGGCGCCTGTGGAACCAATTTACAGTTATGGTTTCTTCAAATTCCAATCTAGAGCTCACCCTAATTAACGTAATTATTTAATAATAACGTAATAACTTCATTCTTAAAATTAATTATTTTTTTTTTCTTTTCTCCTCCTTCCCAGGGTTCTTAAAATTAATATTAATATTATTTTTTTTTTTTTCTTTTTTTTTTTTTTTTTTTTTTGAGCCGGGACTTTCTGCGTCTGGCGCGCGTATGCGTGGCCGGGACCCCCCCCCCCCCCCCGCAGTTTATTTTGAAAAGTTAAACTTATTAATTATAAATATTTTTAAAAGCTTTTATAAAAGCTAATTTCTCTCTAAAAACGTAATCCTTAGCCAGCTAAGGAATCTTTAAAAACAAAAGTTTTTTTCAAAGCTAAAGCCAAATAAAACAACATAAATGGCAGAATCAGAAGACGAGTCAAAGACTGACTTAGAGATCTCAGAGGCCCTGGATCTCTACGACTACGAACCAGAAACATCATCAGACGAATCCATCATCTTAGCTAAATCAGGGACTTCTACCAGGTCTCAAACTAAGCGGAATAAAAAATCCAAATCAAAAATTTCTACGATGAACAGCCAACAATTCTTGAAATCCAGCAGTACCCCTTCAAAGGACTATAACCCAAAGGAAGATTTCAAGACCTTCAAATCCATTTTCGCGGTCTCTAAGGCCGCAATGGACATAATAGAGATCAATAGGGCAAAGGGACATAGGGCCCCTCTCGCCCTCCTATACAAAGCCTTTCAACGTATACGACCTATACACAAGAGAGCTAGACAAAAAGACTGCACAAATCAACCAGAAACAGCAGAAGCATCAACAGTCACTACACCACAACAAACAGACACAGCAACATCGACAGAACAACAAGAAACAATCATCCTACCTCCACAGAAAGCAGACGTTGCTACCTCAACAGATCCTAATGACTCAGTTACAGAATCCCAACACAGACCAAACCAAGAGCTCACCCTAAAAGAGCACCATCGCAGCGTGGAAACACAACTTAACACCATCGCGGCACAACAAGAAGAAATACTTAGAAGAATAACAACACACGCCCGCCCTCAAGTAAAAGACCTACCCACAGCCTCCACCTCTCAGACTCAAGCAGAAAAAGAAACCTCCACAGCAAACCAATTAACAACCAACGGACATCCAACACCCACCACAACAGCAGAATTCCCATCACTGGAAGAAGCCAGCAAGACGAAAAACCGACGCAACTCCCCAATCAATCCACCTCCAAAACCAACCCAAAATGAAAGCCACATCAGAGCCACCAACGCCTACTATAAAACCCTCTGCACAATTTACATCACGTCCAAAGACTCAAAGCTAAGCGGCACGGAAATCCTCCGACTGATGAGAAATTCAAGAGTAAACACAGCGGCGAGAATATCAAAGTACAACACCTTCCGTCGCTCCATAGACATTATCTGCAACACTAGAGTCGACGCACAAACACTGATCCAAGATTACACAAACAGCACAGACCTCACTTCCACACTAATCTTCAAGACAAAACCCAGCCCCCAACAACGCCTCATAATCATGGGCGTTCCTGAAGAACTCTCCAAGGACCACATCATGACAGGACTCTATGAACAGGGTCTTCTCAATGACTTATCTGAAACAGCAATAAAACATATAAGACAGTTCCCCTCCAAGGCACAGAGTTTCACCAACCACATCTTACAAGCACCGCTCCCAATAGCAGAATCAATAATAAAAGCAAAATTTCTCCAACTAGGTCTCATGCGCTGTACAATAAAACCTCACACCCAGGCAATGAGATGCTCAAAGTGCCAAAGTTTCGAGCACTCGCAGGCCCACTGCGACCAAGATATCCATTGTTCTCACTGTGCTCAAAACCATAAAAACGATAAGTGCAATGAAAAGCCCAGTTGCATAAACTGTGCAAGAATAAACCTCCAAAATGCGAAAAAAGGCATTCGCCCCATAGACAATAACCACCCAGCTTACTCTCCCACCTGTCCGGTTCGAATGGAAGCCTACAGTAAATGCAGGGAAGCTCTCGATAAAAAAATACGTAGCAAAAGATGAAAAGGCACAGCAACCACACCGTCCGCAGCAGCAGGAAAACTCCAGTCAGGAGAATCAAAGCTCCTCTGACCACAACCGCAGGCAACAAAGGAGTAACCAGCCCAATAGCCATCAAGCCCCTGCAAGTCCCCACCCATGGCTGTTCAACCCATTCACACACTTTATGGCTCACCCAAGTGGACTCCCACAAGGCCAATTCACCAATCTCAACGGCAATCAGCACAACTTCAACGGCGTAGACACCAGCTACAGGTCACGAACAAGGAACTTCTACTTTGAGGGAAATCAGAGGTTCCTTTCACCATCTGGACCCTTTGGCTGCATACAAGACGCTCAAGGAGTACAGGGGTAACTCGTTCTCTCTTCTCTTTCCCCTCCTGTCCCCGCCCCCTCCCTCTGCTTCCCCCTTTTCTTTTTTTTTTTCTCCCCTAGATGGGGAAGTCTAGGAAGAAAAAGAAAATACCATCGGCTCTCTCCTCTCTCTCCCAAGAGGCAACATCCTCCTCAACACCAAAAGTCAGCTTCAATAACCTAAATTTCCTACAGATCAACCTCAACAGGTGCATGGCAGCGAACTCAACGGCCCGGGAATTCATGGAAGAAAAGTCCATAGACATCGGGCTGTTGCAGGATGCTTACTGCACTGTGGGGGGTGATCTGTTCGGCTTTCCGTCTGCCTGGTCAAGTTTCAGTTCCAAAAACAACACTGCCCACATAGTCATAGCGACACAAACCCTTAACTACACACACGTTTTCACTGGGGAAAATTGTGTATTCATCTCACTTACCACTAGGGAAGGTGAACTGCTACTTGGAAGCGCTTATGCCGCCCCGTCTGCAGACTTCGAGGCCTGTCTGCTGGAGTGGCAACACCTCATAACACACAGGTCATTATTCATTTGCTGCTGCGACCTCAATGCCAATTCCCCGTTGTGGTGCTCACCTAACGAGGATCGCAGAGGTCGCGAACTAATAGAATTTATAGCCTCCAATAACCTATGCTTGGCCAACATTGACAACTCTGCTCCCACCTTTAATAAAAACGATGCACAGGGCTGGCCTGACTTTACTCTCTGCAACCCTAAGGCGTTCGCAAGAATAAACGACTGGTCAGTTCTGGACATACACAACAACACAGATCATAATTACATCACATTCTCAACAAGCACCATACCCTCAATATCACACTCTAAACGCTTCGCCACTAAGCATGGCAATTTCAAAAAATTCAATAGCCTAATTCAAAAGGAATCATCGAAACTTATCTCGGAGCTAAATACAATCACTAACGAGGCCCAGTTAGAAACATACACTCAAAACCTCATAGCCACAATCCACACTGCAGCAACCTCAGCATTCAGACTGAAGAAGTCGGGACGGCAGTTCGCCTACACCTTCTAGACCCCCCAGCTACGTTCCATGCGTAATCGACTCACAGCTCTTAAAAGACAATTAAAATATATCGATCCATCCCTAATCCCACAGCAAAAACAAGCAATCAAACTTCATTCGGCCCTTTTCAAAAAACACATAAACACAGCTAAACGCAACGCATGGAAACACTTTTGCTCATCACAGACCAAGATTTTCGGAACAGCGCAAAAATTCTACAGTAACAAATTCTTTACACCAACAGAACTGAAACTGGAGCGCCCTCCGGCGCCCTCTTCCAAACGTAACAACCTGGAATACCTAACAAGCACACTCTTCCCAGAATCTCTCCTCACAAACTTTCAAGAGCCCGTCTTCTCGGCTCCCTCGGATGTCCCCTTCACGGAGGCCGAGATCAAAGCCACTCTATTCAGCTTCAATGTAAAGAAAGCTCCAGGTCCCGACAATTTAGACTTTAAAATTCTCCGCAATGTACACCTAACAATACCACACCTCCTACAAAAATGGTCAAACCTCTGTCTAAACTTTCACTACTTTCCAGAAATTCTCCGCAGAGGCGAAGTGGTGTATTTCCTGAAGCAAGGGAAACTCCCCTCTGAACCCTCATCCTACAGACCGATCTGCCTCCTACCAACGTTAGGAAAATTATTGGAAAAACTGACAGTAACACGCCTAAATTTCTACCTCGAATCAAACAACCTGCTCCACCCAAACCAATTCGGGTTCAGAGAGGGCAGATCGTGCGACGAAGCAATGCAAGCCATCAAGAGTTCCTGCGCCGTCAGCTGCAATGCCCAGAAATACACCACCATCGTCTCACTAGACATACAGGGAGCTTTCGACAACATAGAGTGGCCCCACATTCTACAAGCTCTCCAGGATCTTGGCTGCCCGAGGAATCTGGCGGGAGTTATCAGATCTTATCTCTCAAAACGAAAAATCCTAGTTAACTGGGGTGAAGGCTCCTCAGAACTCCCTCAATCTAAAGGCTGCCCGCAGGGCTCATGTCTTGGTCCATTACTATGGAACATAATCGCCAATAGCATCCTTCGAGAAATGAGCTCGGCGGGCTTCGAGATTTACGCGTATGCTGATGACTTCTCCCTGATTCTCTCTGGCCGTATAAGGAAAGATTTGGAAGACCAGGCTCAGGTAGCCCTCTCCCTCTTTAGTGGTCTATTACAAGACCTTAATCTCAAATTATCCCCCTCAAAAACAAAAGCACTCACATTAGCCTTTCCAAAAGCCCTCAGCAATAGAAGATATCCCAAGATGCGGATCGATGGCATCAGCGTCAACCACGTGGAACAACTCAAAATTCTAGGAGTCACTTTTGATCGACGCCTCAACTGGTTGCCCCATGTCAAAGACTTAAAAATCAAAACGCAAAAAATATACCATAACTCCTTAAAAATGGTTGGCAAGAGGTGGGGTATTTCCACCTTCCACCTCAAAACATGGTACCTCACAATAATTGACAAAATTCTCACGTATGGGGCATCCATCTGGGGCGGCCATCTAAGATCTGATGCAATAACCCAACTAAACTCAGCCCAACGTCCGTTCCTCTTACAAATAGCAAGAGGCTACAAAACCATTTCGACTGATGCCATCACCGTCATCACAGGGATTCCCCATGCCCACCTGCAGGTATCACAAATCAACATAAAATCCAGACTTCTCCAACTTAAAGACCCAGAACTTAGCTCAACCATTTTTCCCAACACCCCAATCCAGCATCTTACCTGCAGCTGGGCCCTCCACCCCGGTAAGGATGTTGCTCCTCTCATTACAAACTGCTCTAAAAATAGCTTCTCCCTGTCTGTCCCTGTGGCGGTCTACACGGATGGTTCTAAGACGGATGCTGGAGTGGCTGCAGCTTTCTGCGTCCTAGCTTCAGGCGTCGTGACCCATCAGTGGGCGGGCAGACTCGAAGACTACAACTCTGTTTTCCAAGCGGAATTATATGCAATACAAAAAGGCATTAACTGGATCTCAGAGGCAAAACATCAAGATATAAGCATTTTCAGCGATAGTCTCTCAGGTCTGCTCGCCATAGCTCGGCACAGGGGCAGACACCCTCAAGTAATAGAAATAAAAAACTCCCTTAGCACCCTAAACTGTAACTGCTCCCTGGCTCACGTTTCAGCCCACAGGGGCGTAGCCGGCAATGAAATAGCTGATTCTCTTGCAAAGGCCGCAACAGAGTCGGAAGTCATAGACGTCTCTCTCCCAGCCTCCCCCTCCTTTGTCAAAAGGAAAATTAAAAATCTGACCATGCAAAAATGGCAAGACCTATGGTCTACCTCCGAAAAAGGTAGGCATACCTATAATCTTATCCCAAATGTTAGCACAAACACCTGGACCTTAAGACCACCCATCTCAGCCTTTTTAAGTGGCCATGGCCCTTTCCCCTCCTACTTAAATAGATTTCATTGCCGGCGCTCATCCCTGTGTCCATGTGGAGAGGAGGGAACGCCGGATCACTACTATTTCTCATGCCCCCTTACAGAAGTTTTCCATCTTAGAAACCCAACCCCTAGGCCAATAAACTGGCTTTCAAACATCCTAACCAATAAAATCCTAATCCATAAACTCAATAGCATCTACTCCCTCTTAATGGATATATCCAATCGAACAGATTAAAAGTCTCCCAAGTAACTCTTCTAATAATAACGACCAACTAATCATGGTCCCAAAATTAACTTAAATAAATTAAATAATTAACTTAAATAAATTAAATAATTCTCTCTATCTATCCATTTCATTAAATTTTTATTTTATTTCCCTTTTTTTTTTTTTTTTTTTTTTCCCACTCTCCAAGTTGTCTAATGTGCTTCTCGGTACCCAGCAAAACGCTAACTTTCCCCACTACCCCATTACCCTCTTGTAGCGTCAGAAGTGCAGCAAAGGTCAACCTGAAGCCAAATAATGCAGCAAAAATAAATTCACCCCTGCAAACAAGCAACTATGATGCCTTCGGAAGAAAAGTCAAAAGATCAATCGCCCATTGTCGCGGGTAGGATCTAAGCCTGGCGATGAATTCTGTATTTTTTTTTTTTTTTTCTTTCGTTTTTCAATAAACGTCTCGGGACAGCCCACGTGGACTTCGGTCCTAGCATAGCTCAACACCGCTCTTCGAGCGGTGAGCCGGGGCTGCTCCCCTGTTCAATGACAGATAGTACCGATACAGATATCAGTGGAAAGCTTGCAATATCAGCTACAAATGGTGGCATAATTTTTCAACATAGCCCCCATTACAGACAATACACTTGTACGAATACGAAACAAGGTTTTTCATGTCGTCGGCGAAGAATTGTGGTGGCTGCTGGCAATACCATTGCCGAATTGCTACTTCCACCTCCGCGTTAAAACTGTACCATTTGCCCTTAAAGGGGATCCATAAATTTGGAGAAAAGCCAAATGTCGCTAGGCACAAGATCCGAACTATAGGCAATATGAGGCAAATTGTCCGTGAACCTCAGGCACTGCAATGCTTCGTCGGTTTTGTCCCTTTTGTAGCTGAGTGTTGTTGCGATCTCATGTTGCTTGATCCTGCGATTGTCCCGAACCAATTTGTCCACATGATGTTGTTCATCCTTATGAAAAGCCCTTACGGGGCCTTCTATTTTGGTGCTGATCATGAAGATTTGATGCGATTGGATTTCGGTTTTTCACAGTTCTTGTCCTGCTCTGCACAGTACTGACGTCAACACAGGCATTCCCATAAACAGCAGTCAAACGGCGATGAATGTTGATGAGCGTACAACGTTCCGCAGTCACAAATTCTTTTACAGACACGTGTTTCAACCGGGCGTTCCTGCTGGGTGTCATGGATTGCTCAAATACTCTAGAACGAGAAGAGATAGGAAGGTGAAACAAGTGACAATTTTAAACTTAAACATCAGCCCATTCATGGTGAATAGTTCAAAAAGTTTTCAGTGCTATTGGCAAATTAATGGCGCTTTCGATAATTAAATCTTTATTTTAGTATTAAAAAAAAAAAAATGCTTAGCAGTGCCATTTTTTGACATTTTAAAATAAACTATCTCGGAATCACAACAGGAATGTATGTATGTTTTTACGAATAAAAAATTAATGTGCGAGTTCTTCTTTGGAGAACATTGCAAAATTTTAAAAGAAATATCGTGTAAAACCCATGTGCAAAAATTCACTTAGTTGCGTGTTATGACAAACAAACTTGAACGATAGCAGCTCTCGCCCCGCGAACTACCATCTCTGCTTCAAAGTTATATTACTTGTGACATATATATTCGTTTTTTTTTTTTTTTTTTTCTATACAAAACTACACCGTTCAACAAATAAGAAAATTGGTTTTCTTTTTTAGTCCGGACATAATCTAGCTAAAGCCGTATTTTCTAGTGCAATCGAATAAATGGTTCAAGTGACATAAAATACAAAGTACCTATTTTAATTTTTAAATTTTTAAAAAAGAAAAATGAAAATGATGCTATTTGATGTTATTTCATGTTCAAATTACATGTAATTGTGTCATTTCACAATTTCAGTGTTCTGGATGAAAATATTTTTTTTTTTCTTTTAAGAAGCAAATGAATACCAATTTGTATATTTTAAAATACATTTTTACCTCAATATTAGTATTAAATGGAAACGGCACTTCTGCACTTTCAGAGCTTTCGAATAAAATTAATATGTGTCACTACTCAACAAATTCAGTTTAGGTTTTACATCATGATTTTCAATAAATAAATTTCCTTCTATATCTAATTCAACTTCGATTTTCATCCTCTGTTCTGTAGCATACATAGGTATTTTCTTTTACTGAAATGTATTTCAAAAACATTCGTTATCATGAAAAATACATTAATAATGTCGCTTTGAAACTGATAAGCATTTCTTCTTTTGCTAAATTTAACTTCGCATGATATTGAGGATTTAATATATATATATATATATTTAATAACATATTTTATTGAAAGTACTTTTTAAAACTTTGATTATTTGTATTAGCGCATGAAATCTTTCACAAATTAAATATTAGCGCAGTATTTAAATAAATAGAAGTAACTTCACTGAAAAGTATTTTTGAGAATATATAAGCAACATGCATTTGCTTATTTCCAACAAAATAAATACTTTTTATTTGATATGGAATAATATTATATGTTTTTGAATTCCAGTTCAAGTTTAAATAAAAAATAAGAGAACATTTATTTAGTTTGTTTGGGAATTTTTAATTGATTATCATAATTAAATAATCATTTGCTTGCTACCAATCTAATCCTTATACTAATCACAGCAAACCATACACTTTTATAGAAGTTTTACTCTATGAATAATGAGAGAAAAAAAAAGCCGTCATGCATGTTCCATATATTATCTTGTTTATTTATGTATTTCCATACAAAAGGAATTTAACATGCAATGCATATTGTTAACCATGATAAATATTTATGAAGTTCTGACAAAAAGCTCTCAGACTGAATCTCATGAAGAAACTGAAGATAATTATACGCTGTCCGTTGCAATTTGTAAATTATTTTATTATAATTACAATAGATAGCACAAAATTTTTTTCTTCACAAGGTTTTGCATAAGGAACAGTTCCCCAGTAGAAATTATTTCCAGAATATAAGCACAAGAAAGCCGAAAAATATACGTTCCTCATCATTTTTGCTATAGATTTTTCTTTTGTTAAGTTATCATTTATTTGTGCATTCATTTATTAGATAACTAATTTGAAATGTGTAAATTGTATAACTTATATTGTTATTTTATGATGTTATATACAGATATTTATTAAAACAGATGTACATTATTGCAGAAATTTGTTCACCTTATATATTTTTCACTAATAAACTATACTTAAAACTCGTATTTAAAAAATTCATTCTTACAAATATCAGTTTTAAATTATTGTCCAGTTTAGTTTTTTGATTGATGTTATTTAAAACATTTGAAATCAATTACATTTTAAAACTAAAACTAAACAAAGTTTGATAAAATAGAATGTGGTTTGAGAAACTTATTATAAATTTGGTTTAAGAAGACAGTTTCAGAAAAGAGAAATATCTTATATCAGACATTTACTAAGTTTCATCTTTTATAACACATTCCTATTAACGTATTATTAAAATTTTTTTCAAGTTCCTACATACCTGTTGCGAATTTAATAAATGAGACTCTGTAGTATTTTAATTCTGTGGTCGATAGAGCATTTATTAATAAACTTCGCCATTTCCGGTTACGCTCGCAAATCCATTTCAATACAAAAACTAGAAGGAACCCAATTTTACGCAAAACAGCACAGGTTAAAAGTAACTGGTAACCTCAAAGAAAGTGGAATTATATTCAGACAAATTTGTACCAGAGATAAACCAATTTCTTTTTTGAGATATTTTATTACTACTAGAAACACATTCTTTTTCCTCCGTAAATGGTAAAGTCCTATAGTGTTTGAACACATTTATAGCTTTCTTTCTGTTCTGAATATGTTACCTTTCACAGCGAGTGAATACATGAAAAGATTCTCTTCGCTTAAAATTATTAAAATGTTTTATAAAATCAACAAATTAAAATATTTTGACAAAATTGGATTAAAACCAAGAGGAATACGTTTATCTGTATTCTGCTTCTGTGAAATTCCACCTACCTTTCGAAAGAAGAGAGTTTTAAACCAAAACCGACTCGGACATGGCTTACGTATGTATTAATGATAATAATAATGATAACAACAAATCCCTAAAAAAGTTGTTAAAATCAAAAACTCATATGACACTGTACAGCAAAATACGTTGAAAAATATGATAAAATTATAATTAAATTACTATGAGTAGTTTTGATTGTATAAAACTCTTCTAACGTACTTTTTTTTTTGCCAAATTCTAAATTAAATAGCACTAAAAATAATTAATCAATATATAAACGGTCTATTTCAGCACATTTATTGGTTATTTATATATAAATCTGTCACTCTTCATGTTTTGTATGAAATAATTTTTGCTGCACACGCTAGAAAACAAAGTCGATACCATATATTGAAGAACTGCAGGTCGTAAGTCGTAACTTTTATTTAAAAAAACTAGAGGCGTTCTTAAAAAAAAAAAAAAAAAAAGAAGCTACCATACGTAAAATTACTTTTCTAAAAAACATTTTTTTTTTTTTTTTTTTTTTAAGAACGCCTCTAGTTTTTTTAAATAATAATAATAATAATAATCTGTAAAAATATTTGTTTTATTCCAAGATATTAAATAATGCTTATGTTTCAAAATCCATCAAAATTTATCACAAATTTTATGGCTGATAAACTGCATTTTATAATTTGGGCATTCAAAACATTCATGTCACAATAAAATCTTTTTTCAAATAAATTTGGTGTATAAAATATTTTTTACAAATATATATTTATGTAAGTAACCACAAATCAAGAAAGAATTAGAAAAGTATGTCAAATATCGAATGAATTTCATGCAACATCTCTTATATATAAAACAATTATTAAAATCAATTTCATTTTAGAAATTCGCAATAAATTTAGTATATAGCTGCATTTCATCATAACATACTTAATTTGTAGCTTTACAAGATAAGTTTCATATTTTTAAGTAAAAAAAAAAAAAAGTTCTTTATTTAAAACATATCTTTATTTTCCATTTTTCTTTCCTTTTCCTTTACGCTTTCTTTGGAGATATCGATTGAACAAAGGAAACGGTATTCCTTGAAATTCATTTTTTGCATTTGTCCCTAAATTGTAGATATTGATTTAAAATCAAATTCCAGGTTATATGATAATGCATACAATTCCTGAAATAATTAAGATTTTTGGTTCATTTCTTTGGAGTATTTGTAAAGAAGATACACTTTAAATAGAAGTGTCTTAAATTCAGACTATTATGTGTCGTCTGAAATATCAATTTAGACGCAAAAATGTCTGAAACACGTAAATATTCAAACTATCAGACAGCACACGCATCTGAATTTAAGACACATAATTGTCTTTATATAAATGAAATGAATTAAGTGTCTGAATAATGTTGATATGTCTGAAATTCAGACGCATTACAATTTAGACACTTGGAAGTTAACTCTTTGCGGTGCAGGGTAATTCGAATTATTTAAATTACACGCCACCGGAATTCACGAACAAAATTAAATTAAAAGAAATTTTAAATTTTAAGTTAAAAAATAACGGCCTTTTCCGCTACGTTATAAACGTAAATTTTTGATAAAAAATTTCCGGGATGCGTTTTTGCACTTGGGAATTAAAGTTAGGTGTTCCAGGAGCTGAAACACTGCGCCTGAAAGGGTTAAGACCTTTATAAATTCAGATATTTTACAGTTTAGACATTTAGAATTTCAGGCATTTGTATAACTTAGCAAATTTTTTACATGGTATCCATTTTAAGGCTTTTTTTTTTTTTTTTTTTTTTTTTTTTTCACATCCACTAACTTTAATATTATTTTATATAATAAATACTTAATCTATTTAAGCAATTTTAGCTTTATGAAATTGAATTTTTAAAAAAAAATCTACCGCGTGATTTCCTAGACTTTAATACAAAACAACCAATTTTCTGGTTTTCATGTACATAGTTTGTTTTCTTTTCATTACCAATTAAAGGAAAAAAAGAGAAAGAAAAAAAAGAAAAAAAGTTTCCTAAACATAATAATCTGAAATTTTTGCACAATTACCACACATATAATAATAATAATAATAATAGCAATAACTCTACACATAAATCTTAACATAGAAACATATATTAAGCTTTAGATGTATTATCGATAAATTTATTACAAATATATACAAATATATAATAAATAATAAATTTACGATTAGTTTGACAAGTACTACATATCTACGTGATTACATAAAGCAGGGGTCGTACTCTCCGCCTATTTTTCAGGACACACTGAGAGAGAAGATATTTCTGTCTTTTTTGCCACCACTAATTTCATGCAGAAATACTTCTGGGTATTTATAGTAGTGTGCCGTGATTATACAAGGTAGAGATTATTTTATAAAAATAGTGGTAGCAATAGATTTAAAAATTTCTCATTCATGAAAGTGTCCTGAAAAAAGGGCGGAGAGTACGACCCCTGCATAAAGTCATTGCATCTCAGTTGGTTAGAAACGATCATGTGAAAATGGGTGTAGGTAAACTCAGGACCAAAAAACGAGGAATCGAGCAATTCCATGGTTAAATTCGACACCGACATTTGGTCCCGAATTTACCTAATCTTTTTAGAAAAGGTGAAATAACTTTCTTTTTGAATCATAAAACGCGAGGGATCAGTCACAAATTTAAAAGGGGTCTTCGCTTTTTAAATGATTTGTAGCATAAGTTTGATACAGTATTTACTGTTAGTTTAATGTATACATATGCATAAAATAGTGACTATTGTTATAATGTAATCTATTTTCCATCCTTTTTAATTTCTGTATGAATGACCTTTCATCCATCAATGTGTAAATAATACTCAGATTTCATAGAACTCAATTGCAGCAGTAATAATAAAGTGTAAATACAATAAAACACAAACACAACGCTAATTATACACTCTGTTCAACAAGAACGTGACCGTTCTTATTCAAAAAAGGGACATCACAGCGCCATCTATTTTTTTTTGTTGTAATCTCTAACTCATGCCCTAATGCGCAATATAACTTTTACCGGTGTTTAGCGTTGTTTATATTGATAATTTATGATACCGCAGTAAACTGTGCAGTGCGTGGAAACAGAAAAATAACATCACTACGATGGAGTGGCCGGCAATGTCTCCAGATGCAAATCCTATCAAAAATGTGTGGTCCTACATGAAGATGCAACTAAGAGGAAAGCCAGTGTACACGGAAAAGCAACTGTGTTATCAAATTAAAAAGATATGGCGATCATTGCCAGAAGAGTACGCTGAGCATGCCTAAAAGGTGTCAAACGATAATAAATAATAACGGCGACTGGACAAATTATTAGGTAATTGCGCAATAGCCAACAACATTTACTTCAATAAAATATCAGAAAAAAATTTATCTGATTTATTTTTACCGAGTACAAGCGGTCACGTTCTTGTTGAACAGAGTGTATATGATGCACTAAAGATATATTATTTTTTATAAAAGTATGTATACGATCAAAAATTAAAACACATAAATTTCAATTGATTTATTAACGTTTTACTCCGAAATAACAATATAGTTATAAAAAACAAGAATTTAAAATATACATTGCAAAATATTCTTAAGAGATATGCTTATATCGCAGTTCATTTAAACACTGCTGGATTGTTATGCATCTAATTCCAAAAAGAACTCGAAAACAGAAATAGCCGAACAAAATATAACAAATATAAGTACTATAACAGAAAAATAATCTATTTGTTGGCTAAATACACATATATTAAAAGTTGTGCCCTTATTTACAGTAGAAGATGACAGCCAAAATTCAAATAAATGAGAAAAATTTAAGCTAACATTCAGATAATACCACTTGTCGGCCGATATACACCTAAATTAAAACTGGTGCAGTTTTACACAGTAGAATCTGAGATATAGCCTTCTCACAATCAAGGGAAATTGCAACATAACTGCAATGCCTGTCGGTCTATGTACACTTAAATTAAAACTGATATACTTACACACAGTACAAGCTGAAATACAGGCTTGAAATAAAAAGAAAACATTTCAATATAGATGCGCCACCCGTCGACTTATATATATACTCAAATTAAAACTTAGGCACTTGTACACTGCAGAATATGAGATATATGAATATATTCTACCAATAAACAAGGAACGTTGGAGCCTAACAGAGCCACAAACCGTCCAATAAACACTCAAGTTAAAGTGCCTGAGTGGTAAAATGCTGTTGCAAGCAGTGGGAACCCGTATCAGACACGGAGTAGGCGGAGATAGGGCGCAATACAGTTTTAGCTATCGAAGGCAGTGGTGGGCCTTAAGTGGTTTGTACGATTTCAATATATATATATATATATACATATATATATTTTTTTTAGTTTTTAGTTTTTATTTATAAAGCAATATAAAAAATAGTCATTTATTTTATTTATAAAAAACACCAGAGAACTGGAATTTAAAAGTAATAAGTACAAAACTTTGAAACAACACCATAAAAAGCAAGAACTAGCAACAGTCTTTTCGGAGTGAAAGAATACGCAACCCTTGGTCAGTCGAAAAAAGTAGGCGTTTGCGTAGTTTGTGCGTTATCGCTATGTTTGCAGCATGTGCGTACTTTGTTTGCCTGACGAAGCGTCATGTTTTCATCCGACCGAAACAATTGTTGAGAGTTCTTGAACTATTATGAACTTTATGGCGTTGTTTCAAAATTTTCTACTTATTATTTATTTTATTTATTTATTTATTACATTCTTTTACCCTTATATATGGTAAAGAAAGTATTGTTTCTGTGTAAAATTTTCGAAATTGAATTTTTGTTATATTTACACGTGTTGAGGTCCCCAAAATCCAAAAATTATTTATTGCGGTTGGTCTGTGTGTTTGTGTGTCTGTCTTTTATCAGCATATCTCAAGAACAAATATTAGCAGAAAGCCCAAACTCGGTATTGTAAATCTCTATCACATGGGTGCTACATTTAACTTTTTTCTGAGATCAAGCAAATGACTCGTATACAGGGACAGCCAAGAGAATTCAAATACATTACGTGTATGCACTGCTAAGAATGGTTTCTGAAAAATGAGTTTTAGCCATGAAGCCACAATGATAAAGAATTTTTCTTTAGGTCAGTGTAAAAAACTATAAATGCTAGATTCACAAAAATTCATACCGTTCGTGTGACAGTGATCTGTAGCATGTGTATAAATATTAACATTTCGTTATGATTTAAAAAAAATGGTAGTTAGTAGTATTTTAAAACGTTTCTATGTTATCTGATATATATATATATATATATATATATATATATATATATATATATATATATTACATAAAAGTTCAATATTATATAAACTCTGAAATAAAATCTCTGAAAAAACTTCTTCACACACCATAAAATTAGTGGATGCACTACCGGTTTCGAAAAGACATGGCCTCTCTTCTTCAGCTGCATTATACATGCAATACCTTGAAGTAGCACGCATTTTACACCTCAAGAACAAAGGCCACGTCCTTTCAAAACCAGTAGTGCTTCCACTAATTTTATGGCGTGCAATGTGTGCAGGTAAAATAAATAAATAAATAATAATTATTTAAAATTATATATATATATATATTAAAATTAAATAAATCAATAAAATAAAAAATAAATAAGTAATTTGAAGTAATAAATTAAATTAAATTAAATATAAAGTATTTAAATAAAAAATAAAAATAAAGTAAATTATTTAAAAAACTATTCCCTCCAGTTTTGTGATTGTTTATCTTGTTTCCTGTTTTTTTTATTGTATTCCTCTCTGATTGGTTTTACAGGCTGCTTCCTATTGGTTTGTTGTGTTGCTCCTTCCCTTTTGGATTTTGTCTTGGTTTCATTCTTGCTTTTGCCTTCACGGCAGTAGCATGTATTTCGCACCTGAAGAAGAAAAGTCACGTCCTTTCGAAACCAGTAGTTCTTCCACTAGTTTTACGGTGTGTGAAAAAGTTTTTCAAGTTTAAATACTGATTGTACACCAGTTCTTTAATTCAGTTTTGAAAAGTTTAGTGTCGCATTCCTATATGATTCACATTTAGAATACGGAGTTTGGACTTTCTGCCACTATTTGTCCTTGTTCTTGAGATATGTTGATAACAGACACACAAACACGCAGACCAACCGCTAAAATCAGGATTTTCCAATTCAGGTAACCTTAAAACGTGTAAATATAACAAAAACTCAATTTCGAAAATTTGACCCAAAAACAATACTTTCTCTGCCATATATATGGGTAAGAGAAAGGAAAAAGAAGTATTAACAAACATTTGAATCTTATATATGAAACACTATGATTTAAAAATAAATTTAACTGTTAAGATTAAGCTTTAAGAGGAAAAGTAACAGTCATTCACACACGCACACGCACACTGTGATTGAATGGATGTAAATATCATGCACAACGAGCTAATTTTTAGAATCATATTCTTAAAAAACAGAAGACGATTTTGAAAAAAAAAATATATATATATATATAAATTTTACGGTTATCTTTTATAGTAATTCAGACATGTGTCAATATTTTTAATTTTTTCCAGGGGTATTGCCTGCCTTTTTTTCATACCACTTTTCTTGAAAAATACTTTTCTTCTCATTTAACAGTAGTTATACATATTGAAAAAAATTCATTACAAATAATGTGGAGCGAAAAATGGATATGGATTATCAGTGGTCCGGAATAAATTAAAATGCCGGCATAGCTGGTAATCATATAGATGTATACTGCACTCAGGTACATTGAAAATAGCGCACCAAGAAGGGAGAAAGGTACAACCGCAAACTTTACAAATAAGTAGTCAGATCCGGTATGCAAATGATCAAAATTTGGTGCCAATGTACATGGCCACACACGCTGCAGGGGCGTTACAATCAGTAAGTGGGCCACTAGTGGAAGATTTATAAACGTGACGATCTCATTTCGACTCTAGAGGGACTTTAGTAAGCGAAAAATGCCAGGTAGACTCACAGTTAAGCGAGTTTGAGAAGGGCCAGATCATTGGCTTGAAAACTGCAAGTTAGTCGACGGGCCGTGTTGCTCGCCAAGTCTTCCGTTCTGAGTGTGCTATCAGAACATGATGGGAGCAGTGGACACGAGATGGTACCCACGTGTGGAGCAATGGATCCGGAGCTACCAGGAAGACGACAAAGCGGGAGGATTCCAAGGATCGTGTGACAAGCGTTCGTGGACACCACAGTGACTCGTTCCACGGTACAATCAAATATAGGGGTTCCAGTTGTACCAAAAACCATTTCTAGACGGCTTGCAGAAGCTGATTGCACCCTTTTCGTGTACTGCCTTGAACAACGAAACATCGGCGGATTCATCTACAGTAGTGTCAAGCCAGAGCGACGTGGAATGTTACAGACTAGCAAAAAGTTGTGTTTAGTGATAAATCCCGATTTGTTTTGGGGACAGATGATAACCACTTGCGGGTATGGAGACGGTTCTGTTGAACGGTACAATTCCCCCCTCGCTGTCGCGCAACACACTGCACGCACAGCAGGCTGTAATGGTCTGGGGGGCCATAACTTATGATAGTCGATCCTCTCTAATTGGCATACGGGGAAACTTAACTGGCAGTGTTATGTTGACGACATTCCTCGACCCCACGTGAGACATTTTCTCAATAGTCTTCCACAAGCAATTTTTTAGCAAGATAATGCTCGTCCGCATACAGCTCGAGTTGCTTATTCGTTATGTTCAGAATCTTCCATGGGCGGCCCGTTTCCCGGACCTATCTCCTATAGAAAATGTGTGGGACCAGCTGAAACGTCAGAAGCCACCTTGTCACTCTGTTCAAGATCTGTGGGCTTATCTGCCTCAGGTAAACATCAGATGTCTAATCAATTCAATGCTAGATCGTGTTGCGGCATGCATTGCAGCAGGAGGCGGTCCGACGCGATACTGAAGTTGTACTGTATTTGTCTGACTGGGCACATTGTATTTGTTTAGTTGTCTTGATTTCGGGATCAAATGAATCTCTCACCTGTATGATTAAGTGTATTAAATTTTATTTCAATCCGATGCTTCTTTCTTAGTGCGCTTTTTTCAATGTCCATGAGTGTATTTGCTAGCAAAAGCATTTCGATGAATGGGAGACAATAGACCATGGTGTAAAATGGACCACACTTATTATATACTTAATTTATTTATTTTTATGGTTCGTATTTTGGTACATAGGTAAGATCACTGCAGTGATGAAACCTATCTAGCAGCTTCATGGCTAACTGACAAATTGGTCATTTTATTCGTGAAATTTAGTTTGTGGTCACGAAAAGTAAATATTTTTAGCCAAACATTTTTTCTTTTCATCATTCAGGAATTATGATCTGGAATAGGTCATTCAGCACAATAAAGAACTAAGGTCATCTATTATTATATTTAGTCTAACTAAAAGATTTAAAAAAAAAAGGTTTGTTATTGTTTTTTAACATTTGTTGTCAGAGTTAAACTTGGGGTAAAATGGACCACGGTCCGTTTTATCCCAGTCTCCGTCGTAATAAAATTATTTGAGAAACCTAATTTCATTTTTTTTTTTTTTGTTTGTTTGTGTGTGTTAGCTATAAATTACACTTAAAAATTTCAGAATTAACCTTACTTAGATCTATTATGTCTTCAAAGATAAATTAGCAAGCCATTTACTTTGAGGTTTCTTTATTTTTAATAAACATTCATTTACTTTTGTGTTCTTATATTTTTACAAATACCATGCAACTATAATGAACTGAATTAAATAATGCAGTTAAAAAGTAACAATACACCTAAGTTATATATATATTTAAGAAGTTTACAATTGTCACTTAAGAACAGTTTCTCACATCACATAAAATAAAAAGAGAAATATTCAGCTTTGGAGCAGGAGATATAAAGAGTTCTGGATGATAAAATAACCTATTTGTTCAGCCTTCAGGGCATCAGGCGTTTCAAAAACAACTCTTACACACTATGTACAAAGGCATAAAAATTCTAAATTACCTAAAGGGAAAAAAAGTCAACTATTACAGTTAACCCAAATTATGCATATAAGCAGGTACTTTCGAATGATGAAGAAGAAACGGCGGAAAATTATTTAATAGATGCTTGTACAAGGAAGTACATTTCAACCACTAAGTGAAATATCGCCATTTAACAATAGTATTTTTCGAATTTCGTCCCTTGCCGATAGCTTCCTTGTTCAAGGCGACAATTTAATAAATAAAGGTGCATTAAAAATTTTATTTGATACACCAGTAGAAGCATAAAATAAAAAAAAAATAAATAAACCCGCTTTAGTTAGAGCCAGAAAAAAAAAAGAAAAATTTCAGCTTCTGTTAAAGATAGAAATGAAACTGAAGTCTCACATTATGTTCAAAGCAAAATTAAGTATTAAAAAGTTCGAGAGCTTCTAAGAATATGTCTGTTTATAGTGATACAAAATTCAGTGATAAGGATAGAATTTCACATCAAGATGCTAATTTTAATACTGATAAAATATGTTTAAATAAGTTTTCGTCTACAATTTAATGAAACGGAATGTTTTACATTTTCTTTATTTAATCATACAAATAGAAGATAAAAAAAATTGTGAGATACATGTAACGAAAATCTAATCAAGATATCTATATTTTTCTTGAGAGCGTTGATACATCTCTTGTAAATTTTCAAGCTACTGTAATGATGAGTCTTCCAGACCCTACCATTTCACAAGAAAACAGCAGACTTTCAGCGATACAAAATACATTTGGTGTATCATTTTCTAATTTTAATGCTCATTTATATACATTATTTGTATGAATCAAAGACATAAATAAAAAAATATAATATATTCTACATTTTATACTATTAAAAAACATATTACATTAATATACTTTTTTAAATTTTATCTATAGTCCATAGTACCCCAAGCCATGGACCATTATACTTCGGGCTTGGGGTAAAATGGTCCACTTTGTCAGTTGCTATTTAAAAAAAAAATATATTTAAAAAAGTATACGTAATTATTATTTTTGACTGAGTGCAATATAAACCCCAATATATAGGTAATATGCACACATATTTTCAATAGCTAAAAATCATTACTTTGTGAGTAAGCATTTAAAATTCACAAAAGTGGTCCATTTTACCCATGTCTCCCCTATAAGTAAAATTTCAGAAAATGTTTTTAAAATGACGAATTTCTCCATTGCTTTCAAAATAAATCTCTTAAATTGTTTTTTTTATTTCATTCGATGGGAAAAGTAACTTGTAAATTTTTATTTAGACGGAATAAGTAACGTTTTATTACAAGCGAACTAAATTTAAAGGAGGAAAAGGAAACTTTAAATGTTTCGAAAACCGTTCAACTTAGTGAAATAAAAATAGTTTCTTTTCTTCATTTAAAATAAATTTCAACCGTAAGCAATTTCATTTATTTATTTTCTTGAATTTTCTCCTGGGGGAGTATAAACTTTTAGATGTACGTATTGCAAAGATTTTATTGAAACACGAAATAAAGCTCTTTTTAAAAATTCTTTACAACACACAGCTTTATTCAACGATCCTTTTATTATTATTATTATTATTATTATTATTAATTATTATTATTAATCTGATTAATTAAGTGCTTAAATGCTTCCTCTCCCTTTTTATTTTATTATACTCAGTTTATTATATTATTTAATATAGAAATTAAGAATACGTTGAAAAAATATTATAAAATACTTTGCAGCTTTTGATAAAAAAAAAATAGCATATTGATTCCTATATTTAATTATCATTATTTTTATTATTATTATTATTATTATTTTATGTGTGCTTCATTAACCAGACTTCGGAGAGTCGCTTTGTGTATGGTGTTTGCATGTTTTTTTGTTTGTTTGTTTTTTTGTCTTTAAAAAGAATATGTTTATATGTGTACTTGTTAAAGCTAATTTTGTTTTTTATAATTTATTATAAATAAATCATAGTAATGCGCAGAAAGATTAATTTATTTAATATACATTATCAGATATACATTATATTTTTACTCATTACTCCTTCATTAGATATGCAAATCTAATCTATGCAAATATGAATTATTAGTATAACAAATCTGATGAATAAAAATTTATTCTGGTTATGACATGAAATGAAAAAATGCTTATTTTCATTAATTCTATCCATGTTAGTACAGTTGGCAGCAAAATTATTCGAGCGCTACCAACAATTTCTATTAAATAATAATAATAATAATAATAATAATTACACTTAATACAGTTTTGTTAAATAAATCCTTGTCGAATCTTATTCCGAGACTGACTAAGAACACGATTCGACAAAGATTTATTTAACAAAACAGTAGTAAGTGTACTTTTTTTACACAGGATTTATTGCTGGCGCTCGAATAATTTTGCTGCCGACTGTAATTACTTGTTCTTTTCTTATCATCCATTAATTCAACTTCCCTTTGCCTATAATCCAGGAATATAATTTTCATAAATAATTATTATTCATTTTCTTTCTTTTTTTTTTTTTCTTCTTTTTACTCACTAGCCATGATTAAAACTGAAATATATATTTATGAGCATTTCTATCTAATACTATACACACACACACAAATATCTAATCTTTTTTTTTTTTTTTTTTTTTCTGTTTAATAAGCAGAATTGCGGCTGCTTTTAAAGGAAGAAGAATTGAACTAACTATTTTATTTTATACAGTATTAATTTAAGATTAGTAAAGAAATACATATCTTATTTTATCATAGATATACTTTATATTTTCTTTTTTCTTTTTTTTTAAAGATTAATTAGTTAGTTTTAAACTTAATTAATAAAAGACATACATTTTTAATACTATATTATCAATATTATTATTATTATTATTTCACGTTTCCCTTATGAAAAATGTATGCGATTAAAAAAATTGTATCGATTATATTTTCCATTGCACATATATATTTATATAAATGATAGTTATCGTAATAAAATTTATTCTTAAAATTTAGCAATTAATAAATACAAAATAATACCAACACAATAAAAATAGAACTGAATGTAACATATAGGTAAGACTGACACAAAAATGTTGCAATACAGATTAAGAACCAATAAGAAACAAAAGCAATTTAAATTACTTACGCCGACATGAATAATAATAATAATAAAGGGCCATTAAACTTAAAGACGGAGAAAGTAAATAAAGGACCACAAAAATAATGATTAGATAAAAATGATTAAAAATTGAAGTATAAACTCTTCAGGGGCATGTACTTCATAAAGCTGTGAAAGCTGCATCGATTTCGTAAAATAATATAGATAATCATAGCAATTTATATTGTTTCAGCCCCGATCGAGACAGCAAAACCATTTTGAATGAGAAATTAAATAATTTATTAAATCAAAACATCAAGGAATCTAGAGAGAAAACTAGAAAAAGGCAGAGTAGCCATATGTAAAACTTTTACACAAACTGGAGAATAGGAAGATGCCAACAAGTTAATGAAGTAAAAGCATTGTAAACAACGATTGATCGATAAGGAATTAACGTCTGAGTATTTTCATTAACGATAAAATTCACAGAGTAATAATTTATTTAAATTATAATTTTAAGTTAGTTAAATTATAACTTAAATTGTACATAATCAATGAACATTAAAACTTTCATAGAAAGGAAATTAATGATAGAAAAACTTTAATACATGCAGTGAGCAAACGCCATCTAGTGTTTAGCTAGATAAACAATAAGTCAATTAAATTATTTCAGGTTCAAACAAACCAGTGTTGTGCACGAACGCGTTCATTTGAACGCGTTCATGAGCGTAGCTCAAAAATTTTGAGTTTTGAGTTGAACTTCGCTCGTTTTTTAAATTATTAACTTGAGTTGAACGAAACTCGTTTTTTTTCACGAACTTGAGCGTGAAAAAGCAATTCAAACTCAAACTCATATTAAATATTTCTGTCTGAAATATAAAAAGGAAAATAGAAGAAGAAAGGGACAGAAAAGAGAATAATTGTGCAAAATGGATCCCTGAAAAAAAGACACTCATAAAAGGGGCACCCGGAAAAAAGGGCATTTTTGCAATTTGCAAATCGCAAAAATAATAAACATCAAAGAATAAATTTAAAGAATTATTTCATAATACATTTTTAGAAATTTCAATCAATAAAATTGTTACCATTTTCACTTAGTATCTACCTGGGGGAAGGGGGAGTCAAGGAGCAGATTGAAAGATAATAATTTTCTTTATATTACCTTTTCTTTGATTTTAATGAAAAAATGCATCTGCATATAAATTTATATGCAAATTCGTGCAGTAGTTCCTGAGTTATAGCCTTCCCTGAAACTGTAGAAATCGCGGTATAGCAGCGCCACCTGTTGAGTAATGATCACCAAAAGTTGATAAGGCACTAATCTGGATCAAAGAGCGTCCGCATATAAATTTATATGCAATTTCGTGCAGCAGTTCCTGAGATACAACCTTCCATGAAACTGTGGAAATCGCGGCCTAGCAGCGCCACCTGTTGAGAAATTGATACTAAAATTCCGTAGGCGCTAATTTTAGTCAAGGTACATCTGCATATAAATTTACATGTCATTCTTTGCTGTAGTTCCTGAGATACAGTCCCGAAACATTTTTGACGCACAGACACAGACAGACATTTTCTAAAAATCGTCCAATCGATTTCTGGATCTTTAAAAACGTGTAAATTCATCGAAAACCGGAAGCCGAAAATTTTTACGAATCCAATACTTTCTTTTATTGAATATAGAATAAAGGAAAAAAAGAGGAGGGGGAAAGAAATGCAAAATTAGAATCTGTAAATACATTATAGTTTTTGACTGAAAAGTGTTTAAGAATTTTGCCAACTAAGTTTGAAATTTACCAAACGTGCCAGTTTGTTTTAACATAGTGTGTGTAGGACTTGGGGAGGGGGGAGTGTTCCCTCTTACCTCCCGTTTGCAAGCGTTCATAGAAAACGATGCGTTCGCCTTTATCTGCATTTTCAAAAATTCAAAGAAATCGCCTTATAAAGTTTCGTCTACAAAATACTACATATTAAAAACAGTATTAGTCTCTCTCTCTCCATTTTTTAATAGTTTTTAAGATTTATTCAATTTCTTCAGAAATATTAGCGAGAAAAAATGTGTAGTTTTGTAAACGTCTCAACTCTTCGTGGACTATCTTGAAGTGTGTACATACGTCTCACTCATGAACTTAATCTCTGCTATTGTAAATAGCATGTACACGAAAATTTTACTATAGCTTCAAAAATATTTTAGATGATTATTTTAATTTGTTTCAAAATTATATAAACAAAACTTCTTAGTTCAAACCATTTTTAATTTTAGAATGTATATTCAAGATATATCAATTGAAAATGATCTGGAAGTGTTGTAACTTGAACATCAAATTAACATCAATTTTACAATTAATTTTGAACAATAAAAAAATACAATCAAAATTTTAGTTTTTTTTTTTTTTTTTTTTTTTTTTTTTTTCCTTCAACCCAAATATTAAAATATAGGGATGTGACTGACAAACAAATAAATAAATATATGTTGAAACTTTATGTGGGGAAAAAAATAAATAAATAAAATAAAATACCAGAATTTGGATGGCAAAAGTATCATTATTACAGAAATTATTTTATCTTTAAGAAATTTTATCTTTCACTTAACCAATTAAGAAAAAAAAAATCACTAACTTGACCATTTACAACCTTTAATTATGTAAAGAAAATATACATAATAAAATTCAGTCTTTGATTTATAAAGCTTTATTAAATGTAGGGGAGCACGGGGCACAGTGGACTACCCCTATTTAAATCTATTAATATTCAACTATTTTAGTTCATATGGATACTCATGTATGGCAGCATGGTACTAGTTGTATCTATGCAGCCAAAAAAACCACATAGGAAATAGTAAGGTAACCATTTTGAGCAGTTTTTTTTTTTTTTTTTTTTTAACTGCTCAAAGTACTTTTTCCACATTGAAGAATTTTAAAATTATATAAAGATTGAACTAGCGACTATAAATACTATATAGCTGTTAAAGGAAGGCAAGATATTGCTGTTTTTAAATTTCTAAAAATTATTAGCATATTTGTAGTCTGTATATTTTATTATTATTATCTGTTTTACTCTGGCACGGGACACAGTGGACCACCTCCCAATGTGCCTAAAAATATAAATTAGTTTAATACTTATATTAGTTTTAGTTAAATTTATAGATGCAAATATAATGTAAAGTATTAATATCTCAAAGTAATAAGTATCTTAATGCTATGATAAAATAAATAAAAATAATTATAAATTTCTGAAAAGAATAAATATTTGAATAGTAATATAATAATTATTGATATCTAAAATAAATATTTGAATTATATAGCATTAATAAAAGGAAAAATATCTAATTTAATAAATAGTAGAAAAATTTATTATTAATGTTGGTTTTAGAGATCACATGTGAAAAGCAAAAGAAAGTAGCTTCATACATTTTAGTTAAATTTATCCTACAAATAAATTTATCCTACAAATACAATGTAAATTAATTATACCTCAAAATAATAGAAAAAAATATTAAATATTTGAATAGTAGTATAATATTTATTAATATCTGAATTAAAAAAAATATATCTGATTTATAAAATACTATTAATAAAAGAATAAAAAACAATTATCTATTTCAACTTAATAAATTTTCGTAGTGGAATTTGATTTCTTATTCGTTTACTGTAATTTTGTTTATTTTATTTCAGGAAAATGCTTGAATTATACTTGTTAGACTAGAATAGCATAAAAAATTAATTTTAGAGAAAAAAGAAAGTAATTTCTAATAATTTAATATAAACAAAAGAGGCTGGTCCACTGTACCTCGGTCATGGGGCATAGTGTTCCACTTTGTGAGTGCTCACATTTTTTTTTTTTTTCTTTCATTCATAATGTATTGGAAATATTATTATAAAAAAATTAAGACATGTCAAGAAGGGCTTAGAGTTTGTTTGCTATATATATATATATACATTAAGTACATTGCTTTTCTGTTTTTTGTGAAAATAATAATAATAATAATAATAATAAGAGTGTAAAAGTGGTTCACTGTGTCCCGGTCTCCCCTATATTACAGAACTAAAAATAAATCTTAATAATAGCTTAAATCAGTTAAAAAATAAATAAATAAATAAATAAAAACTCATCATTTTACGTAGTAATATATATTGATAAATCTGATACATGTTTATAAAATTTCTTGGAAACATTGTGAACAAATACATTTTATTTTAAATAACAGTTCAGTGGTAAGTTTCCTTTCAAAGCGTACGCTTTGTTTCCTTTTCAGGAAATCTGTTGACCATTTTTGAAGAGAGGGATTTCTTTCATGTTTTCGACACAATTCGAACATATGGGTTAAAAATAATTAGTAAAGGGAGCGCAACGTCTCGACAAAACATGCACACGGCGACATTGTATTGGATTCAAAAGAAAAAAGCGCGAGAATCTACTATACTAAACATTACATTGCTTTGTGCGGGTGCAAGACCACCCAGAGACGCGGGAGATGTATATACTGCACCTCACAGCCCTGAGGCAGTCGGACAAATTGTGTAGCCCTCATAAAAGTACCGGACATTTCATTTTCTGATAAAGACGATGCTAATCTAGAGAAAGGATCTGCTTTCACAGAACTATCTATAGATATCTTGCGAGTCACATGTCCATATATTCTCTTTTTTTCTTTAAAAATAATGAGATACCTGTTATTTGCGAAAGTAATTCTTTAATTCATGAAAATAATCTTTATTTTATAACTTTTGCATTGAAAGATAGCATCTTTAAAAATTAAAGCATTTAGACAAGGATTACTGGTTTAACACATATTGTACATAGAGTAAATAGAATAATATTATAGTTTTTAATTTCTATTTATATTTTTAATACTAAAAATAAAAATGCATTCAGATTATTGAAATAATTTCATGTCAGAGATGTAGATTTTATATCAATGATTATTTTATTTTTAACACTTTCTGGAAAATGCAAATAATAATAATTAAAAATAAATAATTTTTAATAAAAAATAAGAAAATAAAAATAAAAATAGAATATTAATCCTCCTTATTACAACAAGCTATTTATAATCTAATTTAAATTGTCTTAATGTTTCTTTTTTTTTTTTTTTTTTTTTTCTTTTTCTAAAATGAATATATACATCCACAAAAATTCAAATATAGTACGTGTACTAAGCTAAAGATTATTTTTCTTTTTTTAAATGTACACCTAGTTTTAAAATATCATTTATGATAACAGCAAACAGGATTTAATTATTGGGATATTTAATATTATACTTTTATTTATAATGAAAGGCTTTCTTAAAATATTTCTTAAATCACTCTTAGAACTTCCATAACTTTTCGTAATACGAGGTATTTCGCATAAATTTCTGATATTGAAATAGCATGGATTTGATTGTATGAAAACTGAAATACAAAATTGACAACAGTATAATATCGTGGAAAACAGGGGTACACACACACACACACACAAAAAAACAAAACAACAAAAAAAAAAAAGATACTATAGCAAGGAAAACGGTAGGCTTCTGGATATGGCATTAAGTATTCAATCGTACCAGGGGACCAGCGGAATTTATATTTCTTCTTATGAAAGGATTAGCTTAGAGTCCTGCGTTGTTCGAGTAAACTTGACTCGCAGCCGACCCGACCTGCAAAATGACTTTTGACCTTCAACACGAAATGAATCTGCAGCTTCTGACCCGCCATATTGTTAAAATTGTGTTAGATAATAAGATGAATAGAAGTTCTTTTACACAAACTACAATTATATTATTGAAGAAATCTTTCAGAAAATTAAATATATTACAACAATGTGTTTATCTAATTATAAACAAACATTTAGTTGTATTAAAACTTATATTTAAAAGATCCATTGTTCCAAGTATTTTGACAGTAAAATAAGGAATAAAATATAGGTTGGAAAAAAAAATTGTTTTCCATATAAAGCTTTAAAAGTTAAGTATTAATATTTAAGTAAATGTAATTAAATTCATGTTATCAGTCATGTCTTTAAATTACTAGGAAGGAAAACAATGTCATCCAATTTCTTCATTTAAAAGTTTCGATTCATAAGTAAAGCATAAAACAATCTTCAGAGAAAACACTTTGTGAATAAAAATTAATGCAACTTTTAAATTTTAACTGCACCCGACCAGCAAAGCAGGTAATAAGCGATTACCCGACCCGATGCGTTTCTCTCTTGTGAGAAATGCGTCCTCTCTTGCGATTAAAAGGGTAGAAAGTATTGCTACCAAGAATATAAAATTTTTTCCCAAAGGAATAAAATCCATATATGAGTTTGAGTTACTTTTCCCGCTCAAATTCATGAGAAAACGAACTTTGCTCAGCTCAAGTTCACAATTTAAAAAACGAGCGAAATTCAGCTCAAAACTGAAAAAGTTTTAATCAAACTCATGAACGCGGTCCTGCGCAACACTGATTTAAAACAACGGAACCTCTAAATGATAGAATTTGTCTCCGATTAATAAGTTCTCATGCGCATAAACAAACGTATTGAAAATTTGAGAATAAAAAACCATGCAAAAACACACACTATTCAGAAGTGTTTGCTAAATAAATTTGTACTACAATTAAATTAATAAGTTATAATTAAGAATTATAAATTAATAAGTTTAATTAAGCGTAAAATTAAAAATAATTTTCATGGTAATTTGTAATTTTAGAAAAAAAAGGGGAAATTACCTATGAAAGTGCTCACAGAGGATAAGATCCATTAAAAAAAAAAAAAAAAATGTACGTAAAAATGAACTTTTAGTGAGCTTCGCTCGTTTTTCAAAATGAATTCGTTCATTTCTTTCAGACATGAGTTTGAGCGCGAACTAGCTCGTTTTTTACACGATGAACTTGAGTTTGAACTAGTTCGTTTTTTTTTTTTGTGAACTTGCACAACACTGAAACAAACCATTGCTTTAAGGTGTATATTTTTAAGAAGTTTTAAGTTCATGATTTAAGAGAATATGTGGCACCATTTAATTAATTAGTTATTTAATTAGTGGATCTTGATATTGTAAAACCTAAAATAATTAAACTAAATTAGTTGACCTTAATAATGTTAAACCTGAAATAATTAATCTTAAATTTGAAGTTTAAGTTTAAAGTTTAAGTTTTAAAAAGACTCAATCAGAAGTAATAATCCCCAAAAGCACGATATATATATATATTTCCAATGACGCGCCAAGCATTGGCCGGAATAATCACCGAATTGACGGCGATTAGTGAAAGAGCACCCAATGTATGGCCACGCTGCCCTCTAACAAGAAAAACAAAACTACTTGCCTTGTCTGGTATTCGAACTCTAGCCCTGCCGTGCGGGAGAGAGGGATGCTAACCACCATACCGTGTAGGCAGCTATTGTTACTTTATTATAGGTTTTCACTTATGTGTTTACGTTATTATGCGTTTATTAAACTGGGTTACATTTAAATGTAAATTGATTCTACAGTGTATAAAAGGCATGGTAAAAACGTACTTGATGTTCTGTCAGTTTCGTCGGTTCAGTTATGTACAGAAGTTGCAGATCAAGGGATTTTTATTCCACCGCACTCCCGCTCAAGATAGCTCTTAGAGTTTAGCATACTTGAAGTACAGAATTGATGAGTAACATCACGTCTGACACCAATTAAGTCGGTTTACAAGTAATTTGAAGCCATTTATTTGTTTTATAATTAAGCGAAGATATAGGTTACTTATATTTTATTACACGTCTAAATAAATAGTCGCATTTCTTTCCCTATTAGAGAATTTTAATTAAAGTAGTTTTGTTAAGTTTAAATTAGTCTCTGCACTCCATTTCTAGCGTATGCAACAGAAATGGACAGGTATGACTAGGTCACACAAGATCTTTCGTCATATAACAAATAAACTTAGATTTCTCATTTTATGAAACACACTGGGCACATTTCAGTCACAGGTCTCTAAAAAGTAGTATTTGCTTGGTATTACTATTTTATAGTTACCAGAATTTCCTTGTAATTTTCTAAGATGGAACGTTGTTGAAAACTGTGGTGTTCAGTAAAAAAATGCGTACAAATATCACTGTAGATCAATATAGAATATGCATGTATCTCATCTTCTTTTCTTATTTATTTAATTATTTATATTCACATTTATATATACACATTTCATTATTAACATTTTTTATAACTAATACAGAAAAGTTCTAGATTAAGAAAAATAATAATCAGGCTACATTTACAACAATACACAAAAACTTAAAAAAGAAAACAAATCCAATTGAGGAAATTATTTTTGTTAGAAAAAAAGATATACAATTATTTTATTATCTGTGTCATCACTTGAAAATAATGCGTCGTATGATGTATTTTTCCAGGTTGTCAAAGAAATGTCGAATAAAAAATAAACACCGTACTGCATTATGGAATATTTATCAATTTGTCAAACTTAGATTAGTTCATTGGTAGTAAATTTTCTCCGGAACGCGATAAATCATATTTTTGTGTATATGACATCAAATATATATATTGGAAACACAAAATTCTATAATAGAAAATTATTTTAATAAAAGATTATTCATTATTTTAATGCTATATTGAATGTAATAATGATCTGAAAGAAAATGAACGTAAGACTGTATCAATGTTCGATGTTGCGAAACAATGAAAATACTCTAAAAATTTAGAACTAAACATAAATGCTTTGGATAAAACCAGAAAGTTATAAATATGAAAAAAGAAATCTTAAAATAAATTAAATAGATTAATTAATTAATTAAAATTTTGCCTAAATAGAATTTAACTTTTGTTGGGAGGCTTTATTAATTTATTTTTTTTTCCTAGACGTTGCGGGACTGCTTCAATCAAGACATTTTACCGTAAAATTGAGACAAAGCCTTTTTCCTGTTTAAAAAAGGTAATCCTTTCTTTCTAATAAATCTGTCTTTTATATCTTTTTGTTTAGTGACAGATGGTTCCTATATTGATTAAAATGCTTCGAAGTTTCTTCAGAAGTCAGACAAAGCATACAAACATGGTTCGTTGGCTCATCACCCTACTAAAAATGATCCGTAGAGATCAATAAAAAATATTTGTACGTGGAAATGGCCAACGGATATCAATTGAGCTAATATCGTAGAGATCAACTGAACTGACATCCGTAGAGATCCATTGAATTGTTATCCATAGAGATCAATAAAAAATATTTGTACGTGGAAATGGCCAACGGATATCAACTGAGCTAATATCGTAGAGATAAACTGAATTGACATCCGTAGAGATCAATTGAATTGTTATCCATAGAGATCAATAGAAAAAAATTGTACGTGGAAATGGTCAACGGACTTCAATTGACAACTAATATCCGTAGAGGTCTACTGGTATCAGTAGTGCATATCAATAGCCATATCAATAACCATAAAACAATAGAATCTGTGGATATCAATGAATATCCATAGCATCTTGCTCAAAAATGGAGCATTTTAAACGATATTTAATTAAATGATAAACCTTACCAAGCTCCATATCTTTTTGGTCATAGCGGCTTTCAAGGCAGATCCACCTTGTCTTCAGCGACCTTCTTGTGACCTGCAGTAGTTGAAACTGACTTTTTTTTTTTGTTGTTGTTGACGCTCTTTTAGGATGTGGTGCCACATTTCACTCAAGCCTGCGCGTGACTCGTGTCCATTACATGCAAACTAGTTATCAATGATTTTGATCGTTTCTTGGAAAAAAGCGTAATCTGAATTGTTATAATCGGCAATTTTAATAGCTTCATTGAAATTTATATCTATTGGGTGAGTGCAAAAGTTCTGTCTGTTTTTATTACCCGTAAGGAAGAACAAATCAAGGCAAAATGAACAGTACCTATTATTATTTGTGCATAATCCTCACAGCTATCTACCACCTCTTGTCATCTTTCTGGTCGGAGATGAATCCTACGGCAGTAAAATTCTGGCAGTTTTCACAGTATCAAGATCATCAAAGATTTTTTGACGGAAGGAATTGTTCAACACACGAAATAAATGGTAGTCAGTTGGTGCCAATTCAGAAGAATAGAGAGGGTGGGGTAAAACCTCTCAACCAAAGTCCAGTAACTTTTGGCGAGAGACGACAGCAGCATGTGGCCTTGTGTTATCATGACGAAGGATAACACTGTGATGATTGATGAGACTTGAGACCTGGCAGCTTTGCTACCAAATTTGAATGCAGCATTGATGGCTTGGTTGAGAGGCAGGACCTCCCAGTGAATTACTCCCTGCACATCCCACCGCACACTCAATAAACACCTTCTTGGGATGAAGTTCAGCTTTCGAAGTCAATGCAGGCGGATCAGAAAGGCGACACACAGTTCTACGACGCTTTGCGTTCGGTACATAATGCACTTTTCATCTCCTGTCACAATTCGTGTCAAGAATGGGTCATTTTTGTATCGGGAAAACATGGAAACACAGGTGGCGATTCGGTCACCCCATTGATTAGCTGTCAAATTATGTGGAATCCAAGTTTCTCACAAAACCCAACTTAATCAGCCGTCTCTCGACCATTGTGTGGTGTACATTGAAGGTCTCCGCTAATTCTTGCACGGTTGGGTTTGGGTTGTTCCTTATGGCTTGGTCAATGTCATTGTGTCCAACGTATGATGGCCATCCACTCCTAGCCTGATCTTGGTAGCTTCTATCTCCTTCCCATACCATCAATGACATGTGCTTTCATCTATTGCGTCATCCCCATAAGCTTGACAAACATTGCGACATGCTGCGGCTGCCATACTCTTTTTATCGAACTTGTATAACAAGCAATGTCTTATATGCTGCTTCTCGCTTTCCATGTTACACCCTCTGATTTTTTTTTGACATAATTAACTTTGTGAGACATGATGCATTTATATGTGAGTCATCCACACGTTTGACTGGCCGACGATTTGTGTCATTGCAATGTCATGTGTGACATCAACTCCACTGCAAATTTGCATATCCAAAAACGGGTAGAACTTTCGCACTCACCCAGAGTAAATTTTGGGGGGACTTTTTGGTTTAAAAAATGAAATAATATATATTAAAAATCTAATAACAAAAACTTAGTAGATAAATTATATAGAAAAAGAATCTATAATCTCAATTTTATTCCTAACCACCAAAAAGTCCCTCCAAAATTTGCTTTTTTTATTCCTTTTGATCAAGAGGCATCAATTAAAATTAAAAATACCGCTAAAAAACACAGTTTAAATAATCCCATCAAATTAAACCCCAATATTTACCAGTTAATTCGTAGTGATAAAGATCCCATCCCCTTTCTTGAAACTACAAAATACCTTTTAATTAACCTAACAATAGTACCGAATGCTACACAAGGTCTTCAAAAGAAAAATATCCACCAGATTAAAAGAACACAATAGTGATATAAAATACGGAAAAACAACTACAGACCTAACCAAAGTTTATCAAGAAAATATAGATATAAATTTCAATGAAGCTAGTAAAATCGCTGATTATAAAAATTCAGATTATGCTTTTTTTCGAGAAACGATTAAAATCGTCGATAACCAGTCTACATTTAAAGAGCACGAGTCGAGCACATGCTTGAGTGAAGTGTGGCACCACCTGCTGGAAGAGCGTCAACAAAAGAAAACGTCAGTTTCAACTACTGCAAGCCACAGCGAGGTCGCTGAAGACGAGGCGGATCTGCCTTGAAAGTCGCTACGGCCAAAAAGGTATGAAGCTTAGTAAGGTTTATCATTTAATTAAATTTCTAGAAACACCAGCACAAGGAATATTATCTTCAGTCAGTATCAAATTTTTATAGCACTTTTCTTCAAATATAGATCAGTAAAAATGTGCATTTTAACATAATATTACGCAAAAACTGAACAAATGTATTAATTAAGGGAGGCATACTATTGTAACAATCGCAGCTATCGTAGATCACAAGTCGGATCGTACACTCCGCAGCAAAAGTATCCCGAGCACTAGCAATAATCCCTGTATAAAAAAAGTACACTTAATACTGCTTTGTTAAATAAATCCTTGTTGAATCATGTTCTTAGACTAAGAACATGACTCAACAAGGATTTATTTAACAAAGCAGTATTAAGTGTACTTTTATTAGACGGGGATTATTGCTAATGCTCGGAAACTTTTGCTGCGGAGTGTACGATCCGACTTGTGATCTACGATAGCTGCGATTGTTACAATAGTATGTCTCTCAAAAGTTTTTATGGATTTGACAAAGTATTTTAAGACATTTTAAGTAGTTCGGAGTATAAGGTGTATTTTCCATGCCAACTATGTGAAAAAAAGGCAGAAATAGAATCTGGGCTTTCTGCTTAACGTGCGGATGCTCTTTTACTGAGCCACCCTGGCTGATAACCAACTCGACATTTCTCATTAAATAACCGTTACATCTGAGTTTGCAGATACGGTGACCTTTCCATGGAAGAGCATCTGCAAGTTAAGCGGAAGGTCTGGATTCGGTTGCCGGCCCTGGCATTTTTCATATATTTGGTATAAAAAAAATTTAAAAAAAAATCAACTTTACAATCCAAACTACTTAAAATGAATTTTCACTATTGGTGAGTTTATAAATAAAATTTCTAAATATTTTCAGACAGTTTAAGAAATTAAATGGTAAAATTGGATATTGGCAGGCATCCGGGAATTTTGGAAGTGGAATACCACAAAATGGTGACAAAGCAAAATCGCTGTCTGAAAGAGGGCACGTCGTGATTCCGCCGAAGCATAGAACAACTCCGCCGAAAATTTCATCAGCTGTTTCCCCCAATGGGACAACTTCGCCGCATTCCTTTCCGCCGTTTTCCCTCGATAGGACAATTCCGCCGAATGAGGAGGGGAAGGCATTACCTTTGGCGAAGTAAAAGTTGGCGACACTTTCCATGCTAAAACTTCAGGCATTCAAATTTTGTTAAAATTAAATACACAAAAGAATAGTAATAATCAATATATTAATACGCAAACATGAAATTTGTCGTACGTTTTTAACATAGTATTAATTATAGGGGTAGAGGATTGAAAATGGTATTGTTAGAAAGTTATGGTTAATGAGAATTTAAGAGAAAAGATAATCTCTTATTAGAATGTCAAAAAGACATTCAAAAATATCTTTATTTTTATGCACTTTTTCATTTTATATACGTAATCTTTTTTATTAAAAAAATTTATAGAATAAAGTTGTTTAATTTGTCGATTTCTTAAACTTCAGTAAAACCCATAGACACAGTAATTTGTATAGATGTAGCTTCCCTATATTTCTCAACTACAGATTTTTCATTTTAAAAGGCAACAACCTTTAGTGTTAGAAATGCTTATTGACTGAATGAATGAAAAGTCGTAATTTAATACTATTGAACATGGAGGTAAATTAAAAAAAAAAAAAAAAAAAAAAAAAGATTTGATTTATAAAAGTTATAATTTTTTTTCTAATTTTTTTATGATGTAATTTTTATTGTTATTATTATTATTATTATTATTTGTGTTTTACGTCAACTATAATTTGAAAACAGATTTTTTTTCTTTTATATATATATAAAACGTAATGCATTTCAATTAACTGAAACTTGATTGCTTATTTGTAAAAAGTGTATTTATTACTACATGCTATTCATTTTGAATGCATATTTGACAAAAAATGACACTGCTATGTTGCAATTTAACTACATTTCAATTTAAGACCATCTCAGCTTTTATGTTATATACCGGCAACAAACTTGCTATATAAAATATGTATCATGAAAGATTATGCTGATTTTATTCGGGTGTATATCGACCGATAAGTGGTACTACTATTACTTTCTACGATTTTCCAAATGGTTATGCCTCAGCATTTCTCGGTAAAATCTGCATCAAATTTCAAGTATAAACTTTCCATACTAAAAAAAATAATAGCAGCGTCACCTTTTTGTACAGTGTATCTGTGTGTTTTATAAGTTTTGTACACCTTTTTGTACAGTGTATCTGTTAATCTCAATCAGCATATTTTTTTATAATTTGTACATCTTAAACCAAGTTCAGAGTATCTGTATAACATAGAATCTCGGATATAGTGTTCATGAAAATATGATAAAATTCGAGTATAGCACTTGTCGACTGATATGCAACCAAATTAAATCAGCAGAATTTTACATGATATACATATCACATGCACAGTTTTGGTGCGCTTTTATACAGTAGAAGCTGAGATATGACCTTCCTTAGAATGGGGAAAACTGCTACATGACAGAGCCACCTGCTATCTCTAAAGTTAATTAACACCAATTTTAGTTACAGGTATTACCAAATATTAAATTTAAATAACATTCTATAATAACCAATTTATCATTTATATTACTAAAAGTTATCCATTTAAAAGAGTTATTTTCGGACATTTCTGTTCCATCATTTTTATTTTTAATCGATTCAGAATACCATTATAAAATTCTTTATACATTAATACGTGGGCTCTTTTTCTGGAAAGATATTTTTCGTGGTAAAATTTTCTGTTTTTTTTTTTTTTTTTTTTTTTTCCCCCAGAGTGATTTTTTTCCAGTCTCCCAACAAAATCAGCTATGTTACTAAAAACTATCTTCTGAATGTTCCTCCAATATCAACTAGTAGTTATGTTATAACAACCATGAAACTTTCTTCTATACTTTTTTTATACAAATTCACGTATTATAAATTATTTAAAAAATATTTATTAAAACTATTTTCCACGATATATGCAGAAGGAGATTGTCTGCGATTTTCATCGAAGATAATTATTACTGTTGTTATTACTGTTATTTACAACTGTTGAATAAAAAATTAAAAAAAAAAAAAAAGCAAAGTGAAGAAAATATAAGTTAAGTAAAGAAGATTTAATATAAGTTTATACAAGTTAAAGTTAAATAATATATATTTGAATATACGTTAAGTAAAGAAAATTTAAGTTCTTATTTATCCTTTAATAATTTTATAAATGTAATCGGAACAATTTAAACTAAGTTGAGTAATTTTTCTTAAGTTAATTATTACTTGAATCTTATGATATTCAAGTGCTACACGAAAATTAGAAATAAATTTAATAATAGAAGAATTTATTATTACGAATAAATAATTATTAAATAAAAGAACATATAATAATAATGAAAAATTAAATTAAATGCATGTTTATTACAATTTTTAATTCATATTTTGGTTAAAATATGCTCAATGTCCCGCCAAAGTGCGATGCGTCGCCAAAAGTGAAAGTACTGCTGCAGACCCCCTCTTCTCGTCTCAGGAAAATGGCGCGGCGGAGTTGTCCTATGTGGGAAATAGGGGATTAAAATCTCGGCGGAATTGTCCTGTTCCGCTGAAAGAAATAGTCCTGTCGGGCTAATATATATATATATATAATATTAAGTTTTTTCTTAACTATCTGTAGAAGTTTTAGCATTTTTAGATCATGAATTTATGAAAAAAAAAAATGCAAAATGGCAAAACGCAATTTAAAGATTTCACATCTGTATAAAGAATAAATCAAAAAACAGAATTTTTTTTAAAAACTTTGTGAATATGTTGCCCATTTGAACAAAATTAATATATTTCAGTATAAAAATGTGAAATGAAAACATAAGTTTTTTATATGAAACCTGCTTCAGTAGTGCCAAGTCCTCTTAACCCTATAACGTTCATTGATTTTGTTCTGAAACCGAACATTTAACATTTATTTGTGCAACAATTTTTCAATATTTTTTTCTTGCTTTTGTCTATTTTTCAACTTTTAATTCTTCTCTGATTGGTATATGTTATGACAACTCCAAAATTAGACAAAGGATATTTTAGAGGAAGCCAAATGCAGATGTTACTTTAAATTTCTTTGTTGAGACACATTGTAAATATATATATTAAATCACGAAATTTGACCGTATAATTTTACGGGAAATGATCGTATTGCTTAGCTAAATGGACACGGCATTTAAATTGATGTCATATAATTTTGGTATACTGTCATTTTTTACAAACAAAAGCCTTTAATCTATGATATTTTCTCTAATCCATCATCAAATTGTATTTGTACTGTCAAATCTCATCAAAAGTAAAGTGTTAGAATGATTTCATATTTAGAATGATTTCATATTTGAAACTGAAAATATAATTGTATTTTTACTGGTTGAGAGAGTTTATCTCTGCATTCATAGAAATAGCGATTGATTTAAAAGAGCTGTTGCTTTCCTAATTTAATTCAAGGAATTTAATTCAAAGTTGTATGTTTGTCACAATGTAAAATTACGGAGGTACATCTTTTATTGTTCAATATTTTTTTTACTTTCTCTTACCCATAAGGTAGAGAAAGTATTGTTTTAGGCTCAAATTTTCGAACGCGAGATTTTGTTATATTTACACGTTTTGAGGTCCCCTGAATACGAAAATCATGTTTTTAGCAAATGGTCTGTGTGTCTGTGTGTGTGTCTGTGTGTCTGTGTGTGTGTGTCTGTGTGTCTGTGTGTCTGTCTGTTATCAGCATATCTCAAAAACAAATTATGGCAGAAAGTTCAAACTTGGTATTCTAAAAGTGTATCATATAGGGATGCTACAGTAAGCTTTTCGTTAAGATCAAGCAAATGGTTCGTGCACAGGGACAATCAAGAGAATACTAATACATTACGTCTATGGGGGAAATTGAAGGAAAATAGAGTTTAACGTCTATAGACTGCACTAAACCAAATGAAACAAATATATATTTTTTGTAATAGAGACAGTTAACTGGGAAAATTTTTTTGTGTATGTAGGAGCCTCGCCTCCCCCCCTGGGGGGGAAGTCCCCCCTCGAGGGGAGTACATTTTCATGATGGGTATCTTTCAAAAGATCTCGAAAATACCTTTAAAACGAATGGTTGAACCATCGATCTGCGATAATTTAAAACAAAGTTATCGATTTTTTTTTTACTTTTAACGAAAAAAAAACTTAGAAAAAAAAATCGTACTTTTTTTTTTTTTTTTTTATATTGAGAAAAAAATGGACTTTTTTTGGATATTTGGTGTTAAACTACTTCTCTAATATGGAAATCGTCTGCCTTATCATAAAAGATATTTTTTAAATAATAATTTTAATAAATTATTTTTTAAAAAGAGAAATATTTTTTAATAACCGAATTAAATTCTATATAAATGTAGGTGCATTAATGAAACGGGGGGTTGAGGGGGGCGGTAGCCCCCCTCACACAGAACTAATTATCATATAAAACTCTTCAGAAGCCTAATATGAATTGTTTAACATAGGTTTACATAACAGTACTCGTTATCTTACCTCTTAATCTCCAACCTGTATTTATAGTATTAAATTTCAGGGTAAGAGAAAGTCGTGTGAGTGACACACCAGATTATTTTTCTTTTTTTTTTGCACCGGCTTTGCCTGGAATCTATGCTGACATGCTTTGCCCGTAAACTTGCTTGCGTTTTTCTAATTGTACGGCTGCGTATTTGCTTCTTTATTGATGCCCTTGAGCCCTGTTTTTTCATCTGATGAAGATTATTGCTATTATTGTTTAATATTTAAACAACCAATGCTAGTTTTATCATTATTATTATTATTATTATTATTATTATTATTTATAGTGTTTACTTACAAACTTCTTTATTTATTGATCTGATCTGATTATTGTTTGAATTTAATCAAGTTGGTATTTAGATGTCTCAAATAAAAACATATCTCGAAAAATTAAATATATATATATATATATATATATATATATATTGTTAAGATCAGCTATGTGTCTTATAGCTATTTTTACTTTCTCTTACCCATAAGGTAGAGAAAGTATTGTTTTTGGGTCAAATTTTCGAACGCGAGATTTTGTTATATTTACACGTTTTGAGGTCCCCTGAATACGAAAATCATGTTTTTAGCAAATGGTCTGTGTGTCTGTGTGTGTGTCTGTATGTGTGTCTGTGTGTCTGTCTGCTATCAGCATATCTCAAAAACAAATTATGGCAGAAAGTTCAAACTTGGCATTCTAAATGTGTATCATATAGGGATGCTACAGTAAGCTTTTCGTTAAGATCAAGAAAATGGTTCGTGTACAGGGACAATCAAGAGAATTCTAATACATTACGTCTATGGGGGAAATTGCAGGAAAATAGATTTTAACGTCTATAGACTGCACTAAACCAAATGAAACAAATATATATTTTTTGTAATAGAGACAGTTAATTGGGAAAAAATTTTTGTGTATGTAGGAGCCTCGCCTCCTACCTTCCTTATACTTCCAAAGTATAAGGAAGTATAGTAATCCCGATTTGCGAAATGGATTTTGTATTTCACATTGCTCGAAAACAAATGATCGCTGAATGTTGCCAATTTATACGTGTGACTGTCATGATGTCTAGTTGTACACCTGCAAGTGTCGTCTTAACACGAGCTCTCGTTTTAGAGATATAAACGACTTTATACGATTTTTCGTGACGTCTGTATGTATGTGTGTCTGTGTGTGTGTGTGTAAGTCGCATAACTCAAAAACGGTAGAAAGTTGCAAATTGGTACATAGGTTTGTTATAACATCTAGTTGTGCACCTCCCTTTTTGGACTTTGTATGATTTTCCGTTTTGGAGATATTTAGGAAAATTAGGTTCATAGTGACCAAAAATATATAGGTTTTGCCATAATGTATCAAAAAACGGTAATAAATCAAAAACGGTTTGGAGAAATCATGCAATTTAACTGACTTCCCGACTAGTTAGACATTTGAAACTTTCAGAAAAGCTCAAAGCACGTTGACAATGCATTTTTTAAATATTTTTAGTCAACTGTTTCCGATACCTGCTGCCCTCAGCAGCGTTTATGTGATTCAACAGAAAATTTATTTAACTAACTTCACGACTAGCTAGACATTTGAAACTTTCAGACTAGATCAGAACACGGTGAAAATGCATTTTTTAAAATACTTTTAGCCAACTGTTAAGGGTCCCTGCTGTCTTCGGCAGCGTTACCAGTACAAATCTTGTATCAGTTTTTAACTAACTTTCAGAAAAGCTCAGAACACGGTGATAATTCATTTTTAGGACTGAGGGCCTATTAGTCTCAGACAGCGATTTTTTGCGTTGTCGTTTTCGATAGTTGGACATTTGTCGAAATCATTTTTCGATGGACATTTAACGAAATATAAAATTTATCGAAAATATCATTGAATAATTTGAAAGCGATGTTATAATTGGGAAGAAAAAAAAACTAATAGTCCTCCGTCCTAAACTAAATTCTGCTTTTGCCAGAATTTCATCAAAATCTTTTCAAAATGACATTGACATGTGTCCCCCCAAGGCACAACTATGACATGAGTCCCCCCCAAGGCACAACTTTGACATGAGTCCCACCCAAAGCACAACTTTGACATGAGTCCCCCCAGGCCCAACTTTGACATGAGACCCCCAAGGCCCAACTTTGACATGAGTCCCCCCCAAGGTACAACTTTGACATGAGTCCCCCCAAGGCACAACTTTGACATGAGTCCCCCCAAAGCACAACTTTGACATGAGTCCCCCCAAGGTACAACTTTGACATGAGTCCCCCCCAAGGCACAACTTTGACATGAGTCCCACCAAGGCGCAACTTTGACATGAGTCCCCTCCCCAAGGCACAACTTTGACATGAGTCCCCCCCAAGGCACAAATTTGACATGAGTCCCCCCAAGGCACAACTTTGACATGAGTCCCCCCCAAGGTACAACTTTGACATGAGTCCCCCCCCAAGGCACAACTTTGACATGAGTCCCCCCCAAGGTACAACTTTGACATGAGTCCACCCCAAGGCACAACTTTGACTTGAGTCCCCCCAAGGCACAACTTTGACATGAGTCCCCTCCCCAAGACACAACTTTGACATGAGTCCCCCCAAGGCGCAACTTTGACATGAGTCCCCTCCCCAAGGCACAACTTTGACATGAGTCCCCCCCAAGGCACAACTTTGACATGAGTCCCCCCAAGGCACAACTTTGACATGAGTCCCCCCCAAGGTACAACTTTGAAATGAGTCCCCCCCCCCAAGGCCCAACTTTGACATGAGTCCCCCCCAGGCCCAACTTTGACATGAGACCCCCAAGGCACAACTTTGACATGAGTCCCCCCCCCCAAGGTACAACTTTGACATGAGTCCCCCCCCAAGGCACAACTTTGACATGAGTCCCCCAAGGCACAACTTTGACATGAGTCCCCCCCAAGGCACAACTTTGACATGAGTCTTCCCCAGGCCCAACTTTGACATGAGACCTCCAAGGCACAACTTTGACATGAGTCCCCCCAAGGCCCAACTTTGACATGAATCCCCCCAAGGCCCAACTTTGACATGAGTCCTCCCAAGGTACAACTTTGACATGAGTCCCCCCAAGGCACAACTTTGACATGAGTCCCCCCCCCCAAGACACAACTTTAAAATAAGTCCCCTCAAGGCACATTTTTTTTTTTTAAATATTTTTAGCCAACTGTTTCGGGTCCAGTGACAATGTTTTTTAACATTATGTATATTTCTAAAAGTGTATAAGGAAGTCATGTGGTGCCCACATCAGATTTTTTAGACAGATAAAACCAAGGGCTTTTAATTCTACCATATATTTGTGATGAATTTAAAACTGAGTACTCTATTCATTAAATTTTCTCCAAAAAGCCGAAAAATGAAAGGAAAACTTTAAATATTTATTTATTTATTTTATTTTATTTATTTATTTATTTTATTTTATTTTATTTACTTGTATATTTATTTATTTTATTTTATTTTATTTATTTATTTATTTTTGAAAAAATATTGAAATTTTGGGCTTTAAATATTGAAATTTAATGACTGTAAAAACGAAATAGTAATTAAAATGCCGTCATAAAATTTAATGTGTAAAGTAAAAAAAAAAAAAAGAAAGAATGAATGAAAAAAAATGATTTTTTTTTTTTTTTTAATATTAATACAGTTACAAATACTGTCAGGCTACAACACGAATAAGAATAAATCGCAAAGTTAAGTTTATATGTACTTGTGTTGTGTTTATGTTATCGAGATTAATTTTCTGAAATCACAGTTTTTAGATAAAGAAAAAAAAAATTTTCAGTACATTTTAATTAAAACATATACTAAATTAGTAAATAATATCATTTATCTATTAATTTAAAACATCTATTAATAAGGAAATTAAGACGAAATGGAATAAATTTCTTTAATTAACGATAGCTAAGCTTTTTAAAATTAGAAGCAGGACATATTTATGTATATTAAATATAGTTATCCTTATACTGAATATATATCTATATATATATATATATATGCGGAGAGAGAGAACATTTTCATCATTACAAATAAATAAATAATTAAATAAAATGAAAGTCAATGATAATATAATCGATTATTACAAAGGGCATTATCGCAGAAAGCAATAAAAATTATATATTGTTTAAAATAATTTATCGATATTTATTTAAAAATCTTTAATACTAGTGGATCTGCAGATCAGGAGCCTCAACTTCCTATTTCCATCAGACATTATTCAATAGGTCATTTTTATTTATTCCTTATTATATAATAGTATATATCGATTCGATTGACTTATTACCATAATCAGATACATTCCTGGGGGGGGGGGGGCTGCCGCCCCCTCAATCCCCTGCTGTACCTCTCTTTGTATACCTATTTGTATATCATATAAAGTGTTACGGAATTGTAAATAATTGCTCTTATTTTTGTATAAATTCTTTCAAAGAGGCTTAGTAAGTCGATAAAATGCTAATTTTGTGCATTTCTAGTCGTTTTAGCGTTCAAAAAGCCTAATTTTCCCTTAAAAACGCATTAAAAAGCTCCAATAAGGAAAGAAGTGGATTTGGCGTCAAATTTGGCGAGCGTTTCCCTACTTGGCGATTTTTGGCGACATTTGCGAGAAAATACTTATTAGGGATATACCAAATATGGAAGCTCTAATCTCATTGGCCATTGGCTGATGAGATACGAGAATTTTCCAGAACAGTCTGTGTTCGATAGAATAGTATAAATGAAGCATTTTTTTAGCCAAGGCGGCCAATCTCAGATCTGTGTCAGTTACGTCAAATACTTGCTTTGCTTTGAGCCTCTTTGAATGAGACTTGCTTTACGTGTTATTGATAAACAGTTTGTGCTGTTGTTTTGCTGTTAACGGCTGTTGTTTAAAATATGTTTACTGGTTGAATTGAAGCTGATACTTGGTTTATAGACCTGTTTTTTTTTCTGGAACTTTCTGTGAATAAATCACTGAATTTGCCTTCCCTAAAGCCCTTAAAAGAACTAGGAATCCCAAGATGCGGATAGACGGCATCAGTGTCAATCATGTCGAAAACATGAAACTCCTTGGCATCACCTTTGACAGGCACCTCAACTGGCTGGCTCACGTAAAAGAAATTAAACTAAAGACTCAAAGTATATACGACAGCTCAGCAAAAATGGTGGGAAAGAGGTGGGGTATCTCCACCTCTCTCCTAAGAACCTGGTATAAAACAATCATCGAGAAAATAATAACCTACGGAGCCGCCATTTGGGGCGGTCACCTGAAAACTGATGCCATTACCTCTCTTAACTCAGCCCAAAGACCCTTCCTCTTGCAAATTGCAAGAGGATATAAAACAATATCCACTGATGCCCTCACCGTAATCACTGGGATTCCTCATGCCCACCTGCAGGTCTCGCAGACATATATAAAAACTCAAATCCTACAGCTTAAAGACCCCGAATTAACAAACATCATCTTCCCACAAACCCCCATACAAACTTTGACCTGCAGCTGGGATATTCACCCAGGCAAGGATGTTGCCCCATTCATCACCAATTGCACTAAAAATAGTTTCTCTCCCTCTGCTCCAGTGGCGATCTACACTGATGGTTCCAAAACGGACGCCGGGGTTGCAGCAGCGTGCTGGACCGTGGCACCGTGGCCCATCGGTGGGCCTGCAGGCTCGAGGACTATAATACAGTCTTCCAAGCGGAAATCTATGCCATAGAAAAAGCAATACGCTGGATTGGCGACTCGAACACGAATGATATCTTTAACATCTTCAGCGATAGTCTCTCGGGCCTTCAGGCAATAACTCGGCATCGGTGCAGACACCCACAAATTCAACAGATAAAAAACTCTTAACGAATCCTAACTTAACTTGCTCCCTGGCACACGTTTCTGCCCACAGGGGCGTGATCGGCAATGAACTCGCTGACTCCCTTGCAAAAGAAGCAACTGATTTCCCCACCAAGTGTTCCACAATCCCTGCCCCACCCTCCTATGTCAAAAATAGAATCAAAGAAATTATTAATCTCAATCTCAAATGGCAAAACCTGTGGGATAGTTCAGAGAAGGGTAGGCACGCCTTTTCGCTGATCCCACAGGCTCGTATTAATTCCTGGACCCTAACTCCACCTATCACGGCATTTTTAACAGGTCATGGCCCCTTCCCATCTTACCTTTACAAATTTCATTGCCGACGCTCTCCCCTGTGTTCCTGCGGCGAGGAGGGAACTCCGCAACACTATTATTTCCACTGCCCCTTAACAGCACTACATCATATTAGAAATCCCTCTCCCAGACCAATCAATTGGCTGGACAACATTTTAACAAGGAAACCCTTAATTAATAAATTAAATAAAATTTTCTCATTCCTAATGGATTTATGTAATCTAACAAACTAACCTAAAATCACAACTAAAGAAAAATTCTTTCTCCTAAACACATTATTCTTCTATCTCCCTGTTATCTTCCCGTGTGCCCATGATGCTGCAGTAGCCCTCATAAATGCAAGGGTCTAAACTGGTAGCGTGCCGCTTGTCGTGGAAGGCCACACAGCCTCGCACCCTCTCTCCTATAATCAAGCGGCGCCCCGTGTCGCGGGTAGACTTGTGTCTGGCGCCGCTCTTGTAAATACCCACGCCCATTTGCATCGCCCCTTGTCGCGGGCTGACTAAGCCAGGCGATGCATGATGTAATTTTTTTTTTTTCTCAATAAATGTCGGAGCAGCTCACGTGGATTTTCCTGGAAGCGCTCAACACCGCTCTTCGAGCGGTGAGCGGGGACTGCTCCCTGTTCAATCACTGAATTTTTGCAAGTTTCGCCTTTCATTCTCGGACAACTTACGAACCCCCAAGTACGCAACAATATGTATTCTTAATAAACGACGGTCTTGTATTATTTCCCTGAAATTCATAAATACCAAATTTCATAACTATCAAATTTCATACAAAAAAATTTACATAGCATATCGGAAATATTTTGCGTAACCTTTAAACTAGTTATCAATTCTATGCTCACAATTTTCAACAGGAAAACATGCATTTAAAATTCTAATAAAATTTCATTATATTTGATGGGGTGTAACCATGTTAAAATACACTTTTAAGAAATACCGACTATAGACCGTAATAGTACGAAATTCCTTTATGTATCCCGGAAAAGTAGCCACAGTCATTATAAACACCAATAATAAGAATAAACCTAATTAATTATAACTCATTAATTTTTCAAACTAATTTGACATAATTTGGATGATTACAGTACATACTCGGAATTAGTTTGTGTGGACACATAAATTATTTAGTCTATACATAACCTTTTTTAAGAGTAAACATGATTAATGTATGCTAACTTTATTAAGTTCAATTCAGCACAAACGCATTAAAGTGCGCGCTTAAATTAAAAATTTGGCCATAGGCTCTAATGTTACGAAAATCTTTCGCGTGTCTTTGTAAACGAACCATAAACATTCTATACACCAGTAAAAACTATTCAGGTTATTTTGCGTTTAAAATTAATAATTGTTCCAAATGTAACATCGTTTGGATGACTACGTGACATTGTCAGAACACTTTTGTAAGATCCTGTACATTAATTAGAAAGCTTAAGAGCACACACTTTCTTCAAACAACATAAGTTTAAGCATCTTACTCACGTACGCTAGTTTCATTTTCTTCATTGCAAAGTAATGATATTAAAATGCGTCTAAACGAAATTCACCCCATACGCCGTAATGTTAAGAATTTTGGCGTGTCCCTGTACACAGTTTATAAAAAATATAGTAATAAAAATTATACAGCTACTTATATGCAAAGCTGGAACGTGTGCGCCAATTTGCAAGTCTATCGAAGGATTTTTGCGGCCACTATTGCGGTACATACAAATTCTTCCCATAGGCCGTAAAGATAAGAAAAACTTTGGCGTGTCGCTGTACACGAACGAGAAATGGAATACACACCTAACACTATACAGCTAATTCCGTTGGGCTCATGAATATGTGTACCAAATTGCTAGTCAATAGCGTTATTTTGGGGGCCGCTATCGCGGTACATACAAATTCTTCCCATAGGCCGTAATGATAAAAAAAATCTTTGGATTGTCCCTGTACACGAACTAAAAATGGAATGCACACCCAAAACTATACAGCTAATTTCGTGGGGATGATGAACATTTGTACAAAATTTCAAGTCAATAGCGTGATTTTTGCTGCCACTATCACACGACAGACAGACAGACAGACAGACACGGAACCCAAAATCTTTTTGAGTCTCAACAGAGGGCCTCCACTGACATTTCGACAAAAATTGGAAGTCAATAGCTTGATTTTTGCGGTGGCTATCGCAGTACATACAGACTCTTCCCATACGCCGTAATGATAGAAAAATCTGGCGTGTCCCTGTACACAAACTACAAATGGAATACACACCTAAAACTATACAGCTGATTCCGTTGGGCTAATGAACATGTTTACCAAATTGCAAGTCAATAGCGTGATTTTTGTGGCCGCTATCGAGGTACATACAAATTCCTCCCATAGGCCGTAATGATAAGAAAAATTTTGGCATGTCCCTGTACACGAATTACAAAGGGAATACACACCCAAAACTATACAGCTGATTTCGTGGGGCACATGAACACGTGTACCAAATTGCAAGTCAATAGCGTGATTTTTGTGGCATACAAATTCCTCCCATAGGCCGTAATGATAAGAAAAACTTTGGCGTGTCCCTGTATACGAACTACAAATGGAATACATACCAAAAACTATACAGCTGATTTCGTGGGGCTCATAAACATGTGTACCGAATTTCAAGTCATTAGCGCTATTTTTGCGGCCGCTATCGCGCGACAGACAGACACACCCCAAAACCGTTTTGAGTCTCAACAGAGGGCTTCCACTGACGTTTCGGCAAAAAATTAATTATTTATAAAATCGTTAGCTGTGATCAGGCATTTTTGTATGCCTAATTTTACAATTTTTTTTTTTTTTTTTTTTAATGTCTAATACTACAAAAAATAAGAGAAATTATATATAAGAATTGGCATAGTAATTGTTTAATCAAGATTTGTAGGATATTTTCAGAATCATGTCTTGTTGTAAACAAAACTTATTTTCAACAAGAGAGAAAGTTATGGATGCTTCAAAACATGATTTGCGAAATATTTCAAAAGTGATTATGTAATAAATTAGATTAATAAATACTTTTTCATATTCATTTATTATTTCGGTAATTCAAATGCACTTATGTAAAGGTATAAATAAATGAGCAAATTAATATAATGTCCTCCCGGTAGTTCTAATAAGCGTGTTAAATCACATATAGAAGATTTTATAAAATTTATTTCAATGACATTAAATAATCATTATTAATGAGGATATGTAATTATGATTAAATCATATCCCTCACAACCTAACATGAGATAGTTTGATGCTTGAAAAATTTGACTTGCTTAATTCGCATGTTTCGGAATATCCCGAACATGGATTCACAATTTTTAAAATATTTTTCTGTATGTGTCTTAGGAAAAGTTTGCGTGAACAAAAAATTGAAAACTGATTAACTGGATAATATAATACTATATATTTAGATGGACAACGGTGTAACTCAATACTAAGTTTTTGTACATATTGCCTAAAAAGCAACGCAAATGTGCGTATTTTTTACAATTTCTGTTGTATACAGATGTTTTCTATACCTCAATTTATATGTTATGAAATCATCTAAAAGTTTAATTTTAATATAAACATTCCATATTTAGTTAGAACTTGTGGTATTCTTTTGTTATTCTTTGAGCATTTCAGACGTAAGATGGCGTTGTTTTATCGTCCTTCATCATATTTGCTTGCTAGTTATATATCTCGGTTTTTATTATGCGTTATTTTCCCTTTTTCCAAAAAAAAAAAAAAAAAAAAAAGTATTTATCGAATTACTCTATCCAGAATGTAGTACTTTTCATAATTTACATATTAACTGTATTTCAGCCTCTGCATAACATTTGCTCTATACAAACATGTTACATTAATAAATTTATAAAAAATGACAAAAAAAAAAATCGTAATAAATGTTCATTTAGTTATAAAAATAATATTTATCAGAAAAATGTAATAGATACTTTTCACAAATATTTTATTAGTATTATTAGTTTTAATAATTGGTTTATAAGGATGTTTAAAAGCTTACGATATTTTAATTCTACTTTCTTTTGTTTATAATTATTCAAATTATACGTAGTTTAAACTTTAAACTAATAAATATGTTGGAAATTTGAATCACACTGATAATTTCGTAAAAAGTCAATTTATTCTCATTCTATGAGTTACGACTTTATATGGTATAACTGTGAAATTTTCTCTCTAAAATAATTATTTCATGTCGTAAATTTAGTGACATTGTATGATTGTGATAGATTTAGTGCATTGACCCTGTTGGTATTTATATAAGAGAATGCAATATAACTCTATTCGTTATTTATACATCAATCTTTGTTTTTATCTATCATCCCCGATCTAATACTTCAGTCGAAGACCCCAATTCCAAATTTAAAAGAAAACAAGTTGCAATAAATTAGAAAAAACAAATTAAACTAAAAAGAAAACCATAAAGCAATAATAAATAAATAAATAAAGATTAGTGAAGTGTTCTTGGAAATTGTTTTTAAAAGTCATTTTCAAGGAATATAAATTAACTTAAAATTAAAATACTAAATTCTTTTTACTTAAATTTTTAAAATTATCTTTCAAGAATGTATCTATCTTTTTTTTTTAAGCAAAAAACCCTTTTTTAAGCTTTTATAAGCAAAAGTATTTACAGTTAGAGAAATTGAAAAGATTTGTAAAAATGATTATTTTAACTGTTGAACACCCATATATATATCTATATTGTAACGCACTAAGTTCAAACTCTTACGAATATATTAAATAGCCTATCGATATTGAACCATCTTCCCTATCTTTTAAAATAATATAGACGGCGTTGTCGCCATTCTTGGCAAAATATCTAATGATATTTCGCCAATTCATAAAATGAAGTGAAAACATTTTAATTTCAGTAGTCTGTCAGGAGCAGCAGTCAGAGACTGTGGTTGTACGATGTTGCGGAACATACATATACATCTGTGGCCTGACTGATGTATCGTCAATTTAGTTATATTCTGTTCTTTAAGTGCTAAACTAATTTAAAAAGTGGGTATCACACACCAAGCTGATTCTTAAATGCATGAAAAAAAATTAACTTTCGAGAAAATTTTGCTTTGAAACGTCTGTATATATTAGCCCGATTAAATACAAATAATAATGTATTTAATAAACAAATAACTTTGTTTGTTAAGTGATTATAATTCCACAGTCCAAAACTCTATAATTTTGGTTAAAAATTAGTGGTTTTACAGTTTTTTTTTTTTTTTTTTTTTTTTTTTTTAAAGGCCATTTTGCATTGATATTTTAATCTTGATAGCTGCAGTCTTTCAATATCCAACTCATGTTAGATATAAGCTATGTTTTAATTTAGAATGGAAAAAAGTCTTTTTTTGAAAATCGCAAATTTTTAATGATTTTCACGAAAACTAAAAATTGGATGAAAATAGTAATTATGAGTTCATAGTTTAAAAAACGCTACATTTTCTTCAAAAATATATATTTTAAAGAAAAATATTTAATAAGGCCATGTGTGCACTAACATTTTATACTTTGTGAACTACCGTTTATTCAACTGAAAATACATATTTTATAATTAGTACGTTGTGGCCCTCGCAAAACTTTCGTCTGTATCATTCTATATAATAGTGCCACTTATTGTTTAGCATGTATAAAAGTTCAATTATAGCTTAACACAATAAAGATTTTACATATGGAGGTTTCTTCAATTATAATCAAGAGACACTGAGGTATAACCATGTTGAATATCGCAATAGCAGCATTTCTTATATACACCTAATTTAAGTTAACTTTCGTTTTCATAATGTTTATCTCATGAAGTTGCGTTCAATTATATATCCTATGGAATTTGAAATTTAGCTTCCCTATTCACAGAGTAAATTTTAACATAATAGTGCCACTTGTTTATCGATATGCATTCAAATTAAATCTGCATAATCTTTCAAAATGGTTTTTTCCATTCTAAGACTTGTGCAAATTTATGCCATAGAATCAAAAATACAGCCTTCCTGTTTTCGAGGAAAATTGTAAAATAGCAGCGCCACCTATCATCTGATATGCACTCAAACTGAATCCGTGTAATGTTTCTTTATAGTATTCTCACATATCAAGTTTTGTTCTATTTTACGCAATATAACCTGAGATATAGTCTTCTTTTATATGGCATATATCACAGTACAGAAGCGCCACCTGTTGAGTGATTGGCACCCAACATTAATAGGCACTAATTTACGTCAAGGTGCATCTACATATAAATATATATGCAATTCTGTGCCATAGTTCCTAAGATACTATCACCACAAAATTTTTGTCTCGCACACACACAGACAGACACACAGCAGTCAGACATTTTCTAAAAATGAGGATATCATGTTTTGAACTTCTCAAAACGTGTAAATCTTTCGAAAGCCAGTAATTGAAAATTTTTATAATTCCAATACTTTCTTCTATTGAATGTAGAAGAAAATAATAATATTTTAATAAATTCAAGTTTGAGAGTTTTTATGAAGTCTTTACACGTATTTCAAAATTTCTATTTGAGAATAAAATCTCAAATCCTCTTCAGAATGATAAACCAAAAGCATTTATTTTATCATAAAGGAGATGTATTACATAGCATTTATTTCCTCAGTTGGCAATGTACAATTCATAAGAAAGGGGAAAAAATTATATCAATCAAATCTTATTTGTTGGTTGATAAATGCTAATATATATGTTACTCTACAGTAAATTATCACTAGAACAATAGTTAAGAGGATTATGCTAATACATTTCGTGAATGAAATAAAAAGATAAAAAGGAAATTATATTTAGAGCAAAACAACCAGCTTCTACTATTCCAGAAATATAACAATAATTAAAAAAGTAATCTAGACGTAAACTTTCTTTATGTTTATTTTATTTTTCTCGTTGAGTTATATTCAGTGAATTTTTCTCTAAAAGAATGTGACAGAAGTTGTTAGTTTGAAAAATTATTATCTATAACCAGACGTCTGCTAATATAAATCATCAAAAGAAATAAACATATTTTTCTTCATTTCTTTTATTGTGAAGCTAAATGTTTATGGCATGTTTATAAAAAAAAAAAAAAAAAAAAAAAAAAAGATTCTCTGCTTGTAAGATTAGACCAAAGATAAATATGAAATTTTAATTAAGAGTAGTATTAAAAGAAATGTTCACCTCTATACAGCATCGGCATCTTTTCAATGTTTAATTATTAGTTTTTTTCCTCTAAAAATTACATTTTTTATCAGTAAAAAAAAAAAAAAAAAAATTAAATAATTTTTCAAAATAATAATAATGTTGGCATAGGTGGACTCTGCTCAGTTCCCCATCATATTTATGTTCTCATAAATTTCTAGTGGGAGACATATTATAATCATGTTAAAAGAAATGAATTTGACCAAAGCTTGATACAGTGACAGAATGAAATCCCCGCCTAATAGGCTATCCACCGTTCACTTCGAAATATTTATCTCATTCTAATCTATTAATTTATTTTATCAGGGTCAATTCCGTTGTTTAGTTTTCATGCTACTATTTCCAATGCAATAATCCTCAAAATTCATATTTATATGAAAAATTTACAATCTCGATATGCTGATAAAATCGTAAATTACAAATAATTTACGAAATTTTCCTGTTAGAATATTTGTATTCAATCATGTTCAAACAAATATCATAAATGTAATTTTGAAGTTGTCTAATGTATTTATGATCCTCAAAATGGAAGTTTATGCTCAATTTTGCCTTATTCTGCCATTTTAAGTAAATCGTAAATTCCAAATAACTTACAAATTTTTTAAATTGGAAAAATCATAGTCTATGATATTTATGCCAGTATCCAAAATAATATTTCGAAAGTGGTTTGACATCTTTACGATGAAAATATCCCTCAAGATTGACGTTTATGTGAAATTTTGCTCTATTCTGCCATGTTAAGAAATTCGTAATTTTCCAATAACTTACGAAATTTTTATATTGGAAAATTCATAGTCATTAATATTCATGCCAGTGTCCTAAATAATATTTCAAAAGTAGACTGACATCTTTACGATGAAAATATCTCTCAAAATTGACGTTTATGTGAAATTTTGCCCTATACTGCCATGTTAAGAAATTCGTAAATTTCCAATAACTTGCGAAATTTTCAAAGTAGCATATTTATAGTTACTGATGTTCATTCCGGCATCAAAACTGATATTTTAAAACTGGTCTGACATTTTTACAGTAAAAAGTTTCCATTTAATGCACGTTTAAGTGAATTTTTGTCCTATTCTCCCATGTTAAGAAAATCGTAAATTTCTAATTACTTACGAAGTTTTTTAATTCGAATGTTCCAAATAAGTAGGGTTCTTGCCAGTATTGAAAGTAATATTTTAAAACTGATCTGATCTCTCTGCGATTATTTGTTCGTGAGATATCGTGTAAACAGTCTAACAAACTAACGGACTAACACACTAACGGACTGACCCACTAACGGACTGACCCACTGACCCACTAACAGACACCCTACAGACAGACACCATACAAATTTTGTCATTTTCGGATTCCTCACTCCTGAAAACGTATAAAAAAGTCAAAAATCCGAGGTCGAAATTTTTCACTATTACCTAAGTTCCCCATACCTATAGTATGATGGGGAACTAATAATCAGGACAATGAAAGCGAAAATATTTAAATAAAGACATTTGTACAAAATATGTTATAACACATAAAAAAATTTAGTATTCTTTATACACAAATTGAAAACTAGTTATGAAAAAATTATGTAAGAATAGATACTGGAAATATAATATTTTTATTGATAAAACTTAAATAAAATTTTGTAATGATTAGCCTCATTTGTTCACATATTTTCTGTAAAAGTTAATAAAAGATTGAATAAATTAGTTGGTGCTATATATTTTTAAATGGAAAATTCTATACACTTCTAAATATACATTCTGTCCCAAAATATCATGTGACAATAGCATGTTTTAGTCTACCAGACATTGAAAGACGAATTTCCGTGCGGTGGTCAACTCTGATTTGTCTTGTAAATTAAACACCTATAGTTGTCAATAAATTTCACGCTGTACAAAGTAAACCTCGGATAAATTTAGCTATTGTATATTTGTTATCTCTGTTAAAATTTCGAAAGATTATGATACATAGCCTTTTTAGATATTAACTTACAATCTTTCATGTTAAGGTGCTATCAGACGGAAGACGATATATTCTGAAATATAAGCTATTGCCGCTCAAAAGCGACCAAACGGCTTCAGTGGGGTTGTTTTTAAACATAAACGGAAGAACGAAATCCAGAAATGTAAACAACGGACCCAACATTTGGCTATTATTCTCCTCCAAGGATGTTTAAAAGGGAAAAGAATAGAGGGTGTTCTGTAATCGCGATTCTCTGATTGGAGGATTTCGTTCTAAAGACTACCGTAGGTGCTTTAAACAGTCGAAAATGCGTGATTGACGAACATACGTTCTGCAATTTGCCCAGATGGTGTAGTGGTTAGTGTCCCTACTCCTACACGGTTGGGCCTGGATTCGTATCCCGGAGAAAGCATGGATGTGTTGTTCCTGTTAGGGGTAGCGATGACCATCCACTGTGGGCCCTTTCACAAACGGTCATCGATTCGGTGAGCCCGCAGACAATGCTTAGTCGCAAGTACTGCGCCATTGGGGGAAAAAAATGTTGGAAAGTGTTTAAATAATAATAATAATAATAATAACGAACAGGAAATGATTGTTGAAAAATTAATAGTTTTGAAGTTATAAAAACTGTAAATTTGAAATCACAGTTTAAGAAATCACCGTCCATGGTTCTTAGGCAAGAATTATAACAATGACATACTGCTCTTCTCTGCGAGTGTGTTCAACGAGTATTCCATCACAAAAGGTGCAAATTGCATAGATCTAATTTAGTCTGTCCCCGTCTTTGATATCTAAGCTGATATCACCATCGCTGTTAATAAGAGGAAGGTAACAGCAGTTTGCTAAGTCCGATGATAAATCATATCGTTTCGTGAGTGATTTTTTTTTCTTTGAATTCTATTAGATTTTGCATCCTTGGCCAGTCTTGGCCAGCCAGAACCTGACTGATATCTTACCCTGGGAAAACTCAAGCATATCTTCTTTTGAGCCCATTCGTCAATTGACTTAGTCAATTGATTCTCGTATGGTCATTAAATGATGAGCCTGGAGCTTGCTGCTTTGCGTCCACGAGCAGTGGTTCGCTTCCCAATATTGGGGACAGAAGAATCGAACGAAAAATCTGCATTTGAAGTCCCGGGGCCCATATTTACACCAAGAAAGGGTGCCAATATTTATACCAACCTTGCCTAAAAAAGGTAGCCTCTGTCACATTTAAACTTAAGGTGTGCGTGACTAAAGTCGTACTTCTAAAAGTAGCTTAGGATCTCCGCTTTCTGGATATCACTGTGAAATTATTTTAAACTAACCCCAAGGACGTGATAAGAAAACGATTTCAGATACCTGTCAAAAGTTTGCAGTCCAGAATAAACGCCATTTCGCACAACAACTCACACTGCATGCATCTACACTATATGAAAGAATGGTTCCATCTGTTTCTACTTTCTTATATCAACAAGAAGCACCATCTACAATCCTTGCCACCACATTTCATCACTTCTCACAGCTACTTGTGGAGGGGTGCCCATTTTTACACATTTTCTTCTCTATATATAAAGATTCCAAAAGTAAGCAAAAGAAAGCGCCCATACGTCTTAATGAGATTTTTATATAAATCAGGTAAGTAATAAAACACCTGGCTGAAAATGGATTCGTTATTCGATACCAGCAGCATGTTGTTGTTACCTATTTGAGCGTTGGTGATTAAACTTTTCTGGAACAAAAGTGAATCCACGTTTGTCACATTGCGAATTTTTCGTACGGAGAAAGGTCTGAAGTCGTAAAGACACTTTTAAATCCTTGGGCTGGTGATTATGTTAAACATTTTTTACTTTAGAATAACAGCACAATGTCATGTTATTGCAATCTGTTTCGCTGTATTATGTTTGTGTTTGTCCGATTTCCATAAAACGTCTAAGCATAAAATGTTAGAGCCTTTTTTTTTTTTATTTTTTTTTTTTTTTTTACATGGAAAACAAATCCAATGTCTCTCTGATCATATTCTCGCTAACCGAATTTTTTTCTAGCATTACTTCATTTATTAATAAGTTTTGAATTTTGTACGAATTTATGATGCACTCGGTAAATTCAGGATATGCTTCAAAAATATACATCTGCAAAAACCAATATATTACTTTTATTTATTTATCTTTTTTTTTTTTTTTTTTTTTTTAATTATTGATACAAATAAATTTTGAAAATTATTATTATTTATATTGTTTATTAATTAAAACATTGGCTAAAATTGAAAACTTTAAACTATATAGAGTTGTACGTTAATACTCTAATACGGGTATAAAGCTATATTAATTTATATAAGCTATATAAATTAATTTGTTAAATAATTACATTTGCATTATTTAAATGTTTCATTTTATACATCACTGAAACATTCAATACTTACATTTTAATACGTACATGCTTATAATAAATTATGTACAATAGAAAAGAAATTATTTAAATTGCAGACACACCCCTGGAAACAAACGTCTTTCGCAGTTATTTCAATTACATAAATAAAAAGTAAGATTGTCACCTTTCAATAGCTGAAAACAAAAGCACATATGTTAGAATAGCAAATGTAATAATTTATTTCTTCTATTCCACATTACCTCTATTTGCCATGAAAAAAGTCGGTAGTATTTCTCTTCTTTTTTTTTCTTTTTTTTTTTTTTAATATTTCGGTAGAAAGAACAAAAATGCTTTTTTCTTTTCCATATTTTAACTTAAATTTTGAATCTTTTGTTAACATTTTACAAATTTACAATAATAATAAAAAAAAAAAAAGAAAGAAAGAATCATCTCAAGTTTTTAACCTAAAAGCTGTTAGGGTTCAGTAAACAAAATATTTTCTTTTGTAGCATACTTATGCAATCTCTATTTTCCAGAATAAGAAATTATTTTTAATAAGCTTCTATAGTATGTTACCGTGATTATTTAAGTAAAACTTATTACATGAATATAGTGAGGGAATAATCAGGGGAAAATGGCAGGTCAGCCTACCCTTTGTTTTCCATTTTATTAACACAATTGTGAAAAATCTTCAGTATTGTCTAATTACATCTAACGCCAGTTCTGTGGAGCTTTTTTATAACCTTTTTTTTTTTTTTTTTTTTTTTTTTTACATATTAAACATAAAAACAGCCCCATATTACAATTCCATAGAATAGAGTTTGAGATACAGTTATGAAATAAACTGTGAAAAAAACAAAGTTGAGCGGACTGTTGAAAACTTATAAAGAAATTCCGTAAAAAAAAAAAAAAAAAAATGTAGAAAAACTAAATTATCATTACATATTAAAATTTAAAGATATTATCTGAAAATCTAACATTAAAACTAAAAAATTATATTAAGTAAAATTTGTAATTTTAATATACAAATGAAAAATAAAATTTAACCAATTGATACGATACGATACGATACGATTACTAAAATTGAGGAATATTTTGTGAATGTGAATATGACAGGTGCTGTCATCTGTTGCAAATAAGACATATTTAAATAATTATGTTTAGTTATTTATTAGAATTACTTATTTATTCATCAATAATGTACACAAAGTGTAACTAAAAATAATATTAAGTTAATTATATGAAATTATTTTACTTTACATAAAGAATGTATAAGAAATTTATACTCATATTATTCAATAACCAACGTAAATTTAATATACTATTATCGCAATAATTATAAAAAATTATGTTAATAATAATTTATTAATTCATAATGTAATATATTATTAATACTATTATTATTATTTATTAAACATGATAAGAGTATAAATTTATAAAATACATTACATTAAAGTTAATTTTATTAATACATTAAAGGGATTTGGATCTTTTGACTTGATTTCATATAAAAGCTTATATTTCCATTTAATATTTATAAATTGAACTGTATTAAATTTATTCAGGCAACAATTCTTAAGGTTTTTGATCTTTACCTTGCTTTTCTCCCTATGCATCTTTTCAAGAACTCATGATCTTCAAAATGTTAAAACCTCTACAGATATTTAAGAAAAGAATTAATATATATGCATGTGTGTGTGTGTGTATTAATATTTAAAAGAAACTACTTAAAAGAATTAGGGATGGTGTTCGAAATGTATTAATTAGTTTTTGAAAATAAATAAATAAAAAATAAAAAGTGTATGTTTATGTAAAAATTTGCAAAAAATCATTATTTCTGTTATGTTTTTATTTTTAATATTTTTTCTTTTAAAGATATTGAATAATCTGGTGTGTCACTCACACGACTTTCTCTTACCCTGAAATTTCATACTGTAAATACAGGTTGTAGATTAATAGGTAAGATAACGAGTACTGTTCTGTAAACCTATGTTAATCAATTCAAATTAGGCTTCGGAAGAGATTTATGTGATAATTAGTTGTGTGTGAGGGGGGCTACCCCCTTTTCATTAATGCACCTACATTTATACAGAATTTAAATCTATTATTAAAATTAAAAGTTTAATTAAAATTATACAGACAATTTTCCCACGCAACATTCATTGAAAATTGAAACTTATCAATCTTGATCAAACTTTTCCAGCAACAAACTTATATTAACTTCAAAATACAATATTTGGATCTCCTAAAATTATTCGTTTTTAAGTTACTCTAAGAGATACAGAAAAAGATCAAAAGTTAAAAAAATTGACTACGGTAATCAGGTAGCCTCAAAACGTGTAAATATACAAAAAACAAGTGATGAATATTTAGCTTAAAAATTAAATTATTTACCATATCTCTATGAGGAATTTATTTCAATTCCCGAACCTCTTTCCTAGAAATGGTAAAATATTATTAGTAAAGCACATGCACTAACAACAAATAACTAGTGTGTTGTGACCACCACATGACCTATACAAATTCACTCAGTAAAAAGAATTTATTAAAATTATTATTTAAAAAAATTATCTTCCATGATAATGGAGACGATTTCCAGATTAGAGAAGTAGTATAACACTAAATATCCAAAAAAAGCTGAATTTATTCTCAATATTACATTAAATGTGTTTTTTTTTTTTTTTTTTTTTTTTTTTTTTGTTAAAAATGAAAAAAATCGATAACTTTATTTTAAATTATAACAGATCGATGTTTCAACCACTCGTTTTAAAGGTGTTGGCGAGCTCTTTTGAAAGATGCCCTTCATGAAAATTTACTCCCCTCGAGGAGTGACTTCACTCCCGGGATGGGGGGGGGAGGCGAGGCTCCTACATACACAATTTCTTTCCCAGTTGACTATCGCTATTACAAAAAACATATATTCGTTTCATTTGGTTTTGTGCAGTCTATAGATATTAAACTCTACTTACCTGCAATTTCCCCCATACACGTAATGTATTTGAATATTTTTTAGTGTCCCTGTACACGAACCATTTGCTTCATCTCAACGAAAAGCATAGTTTAACATTCCTATATGATACACATTTAGAATACCGAGTTTGGAATTTCTGCTACTATTTGTTCTTGAGATATGCTGATAACAGACGCACAGACAGACAGACGCACACACAGACCATTCGCTAAAAACATGATTTTCGTATTCAGGGGACCTCAGAACATGTAAATATAACAAAAACTCACTTTCGAAAATTTGACCCTAAAACAATACTTTCTCTACCGTAAGGGTAAGAGAAAGTAAAAATCCATCTGTAATCCATCAAAAAATATATAAATAAATAAAATACATAAAGTTTTGTGTTAATAAATTCCTTCGTGTTTTGCTGCCTGGGGTTTTATCATTTTAATGATAAATAGTTATTAAACTAAAACATCGAAATAGGTAGAATTTTAAGGAGTTAACCAAAAATTCGTATGTGACACTCACATTTATACAACACGCAACATTACATGAATAATATTACAGATTAAGGTGAAGAATAGGATTTATTGCGTTTAAACCTTTCTCGTGTACTTTTATAGCAATTAAAAATAATTTTAGATTTTTTTTTTTTTTCACACATTCCTGTGTGTCTCTCTATGTGTGTGAAAATGGGGGTGGGGGAGGTTGTTCGAACTACCATAACTCCACATTTAAATTAATGTAGCTATATTTATGAATCAATAAAGCTGTCACAAAATTTAAAAATGTAATTCAAATTATTTTGAGATATGCCGCCTACACATCTCTTTGAAAGTTATTTGGATAATGTCAGGAGACCCTGTATTAAAAAATACACGCATAAAAAAATTAAAACTTATCACAGAAAAAAAAAAATGACTTAACTTGAAATGCACTTCGAGTTTCTTCGAAATGTATCACTAATACGTAATAATTCCTTGTATGTCCTGTAAACAAATGTCAATTACTTTTCATACTGTATTCTATATGAACCATAAATATGCAATACGACTTCTTCACACACCATAAATTTTAAGCCAGCACAACCGGTTTCGAAAGGACGTAGCCTTCCTTCATCAGGTGCAAAAAAAAACACGTGCTACTGCCTTAGAGGCAAAAGCAAGACTGAAAGCAGGGCAAAATCCAGAGGGGGAGGAGCAACACAAACAACCAATAGGAAGCATCATGCAGGACTAATCAGAGAGGAACACACATGCACACACAAAAACAAAAGGAGGGAGGGAAGGAATAAAAATATTATTTTATTTTATTTTTTGATGATTTATTTATTTATTTATTTATTTTTATTATTTATTTATTTATTTTTATTTATTAATATTATGCTAATAAGTAAATTTAATAAAATTAATTTATTATTATTATTTTTTATTTATTTATTTGTTTAGAATTAATTAATTATAACTATTATTATAAAACATAATGAAGGAAATTATTTAATTGAATTAAACAAATTTTTCCAGGCTGTAGACAGCAAAGTGGAATCAGATTTTTCATTGACAATTTTATCACGATTAAGGTAAATAGCTAAATTGTCAATGAAAAATCTGATTCCACTTTGCTGTCTACAGTCTGGAAAAATTTGTTTAATTCAATTAAATAATTTTCTTCATTATGTTTTATAATATAATAATAGTTATAATTAATTAATTCTAAACAAATAAATAAACAAAAAAAAATAATAATAGATTAATTTTATTAAATTTACTTATTAGCATAATATTAATTTAAAAATAAATAATAATAAAAATAAATAAATAAATAAATAAATAAATAAATCATTAAAAAATAAAATAAAATTAATTGTTTATTCCTTCCCTCCCTCCTTTTGTTTTTGTGTGTACATGTGTGTTCCTCTCTGATTGGTCCTGCATGATGCTTCCTATTGGTTGTTTGTGTTGCTCCTCCCCCTCTGGATTTTGCCCTGCTTTCAGTCTTGCTTTTGCCTCCAAGGCAGTAGCACGTGTTTTTTTTTTTTTTTTTTTTTTTTTTTTTTTTCACCTGATGAACTGGTTGTGCTGGCTTAAAATTTATGGCGTGTGAAGAAGTCTTATTGTATATTTATCGTTCGTACACCAGTTTTGCATTTAGTTTTGGTATATGAACCATGCTTTTAGATTTATAAATAATGTATTTTAATTATATTTTGCGTAGTGTTGCTTAAGTTATGTTATGTGAGTGTTGTTAGTGTTGTTACAGAAATTTTGCCCATAGACTTAATATATTCGACATAAACGCATTTCAGTACTAACACATAATCCGAGTTTAACAAAATGATTCAATTAGCATCTCCTTATAATACAGATGAAGTATACAAAGTTTGGATTTCTCGTTATTATTTGTTCTTTAGTTATGCCGATAAGAGATTCAGATACACACACAGTCAGACAAACATACAAACCAACAGCTAAAAAACCAATTTTTGGATTCAGATAACCTCAAAACATGTATTGATAGCAAAAACCTCAATTTCAAAATTGTAGCCCAAAACAATATTTGTCTATCGTATAAGAAATCTGATAGAAAAAAAAAGAAAAAGAAAAAGAAACTGCATTAAATTTCAATGGAAAAAATGAAAAAAGGGCGCAAAATGGACAAATTATAATAGTCATTAAAAAAAAATCATATCCTATATTCTTCCTTTTTTAGAAAAAAAGAAATAATATAAATAAATGAATTTCCATCATTTGAACTTATGGAAATTAAAAATATTAATACCTTAGGAAATGCTAATAATATTTAGCTTCCGTTTAATTATTTAATTCGTTATACCCTCTAAGTAGCAGATATGAAATACTTTCATATTTTGGATGCACAAAATCAGGAATTCTGTGCATCATTTATCATACATAAACCTACTCTTTGAAACATACAGCAGAAATAGACCTTTCAGATCTTGAAATGCATGGCTTCATTCGAAATTTCCTCTCCCTATCCATTATCTCTCAACGCCTTCTTCAGAGTATTTTCTTTGAAATCATTTACTCAACAAACATGGAAAGTGGTCTCTACAGAAATGGATTTTTTAGTCTATGGAGAGTTTTATCTTCAGAATTGGGATTTTTCTATATAAAGCTTCTAAAAAAAGAAATGTAGAGAATACACCAAAATAACATAAAATATAATGACTGATTTTTTTAAAATGTTATTTAGCAAATTTATATTAAAATGTTATTTAGGAGGTTATACAAAAAAAAAAAAAAAAGAAGTACAGACATTAAAAATTACTTTCAGAATTTTAATATATAATAGCATGAAAAGGCTTATTTTACTGTTAAGCAATATTCCATTAAAAAAAAAATCTCTCTTTCTCTCCCCCCCCTTTTTTTTTTCCTTGTGTTTGCTAATCGATTAATATCTACAAAGTTTGATCATCAATCTGAAAATTCATTTCTTATAGACTGGAGAGGAACGCTGATTTTTATACCAACTATGTGAAAAATACCAGAGCCAGGAATCGAAGCGGGAGGCCCAGGTTCGATTCCCAGCTCTGGTATTTTGGGAATCAGTTGTACAGAACCTATTAATGCCCTTATAAATAGGGAATATTAAATAGTGAACTTCAATAACATAAATCATTTTTTAAAAATTCTGAAAAAAAAAAAAAATTATGGATGCTGGTTTGGAACGAGCAGATACACAGATACACAAATTCGGACACACAGATACACAAATTGATATCACATTCACACTTAAAAATTGTTAGAATGTTTTAAAAACGCTTAATGTACACGAAAATGCAATTCCAGAAAGTTTCCAATCAAAACACTCAATATAACAGAGAATATTTTTGTGTGGGCCTGTAAATCTAATGCTAATGATACTATGTTCTACAGAAAATATTCTTTTGTGCATATGAATAACATATTTCAATTTCATTAAGGTTTGAGCAAAGTATAGTTATTGAACTTTGATTTATAGAAATACCTCTCATAGAACGAAATGCTTTGGAATACTTTCGGGTGTCCCTGTGCACAAACCAGTAGAGGTATTTACTCCGTTTTCAATAGAGAACATTCGAGAGTAAACTTGACGAACATATATCAATTTCAAGAACTTCCATGAATACTTACGGAATTATAGCGCGAACAGGTAAACGGACGGACGGACAGGCAGACAAACTAAAGTCATTAATACTTTTCAACCTTGTTGGAAAGTGTTAAAAAGGGTTAGTATGACGACTTTGAAGAATATTCGCACACCCATTTTTAAAGGAAAGTACTTCGAAACCTAAAATTGACATATTTATACAGGACGTCTGTCAAATTTCCTGAACTACCCAACTAGTACATGTGAAAGAACATTTGAAATTGTGTTTATATATCAATTTAAGAAAATCGTTAGAGCATTTCTTTTGAGATACGAATCTACGGTCTTACTTCCGGTTTTACAATTTTCACGAAAAGTTGGAAGAATCATCTGCGTACTAGACTTGTCCTAATTCTTCAATTTCGTCGTTCTATCTTTATTAATTTTGGAAATATGATAGTCAGAAAATTCCTCATAGACATACATACACACATACACACTGACCATTCGCCAAAAACTATTTTTTTTTTTTTTTTTTACCCAGGAGGCTTTAAAGTATGTAAATCCGGTGAAAATTCGATATCGAAATTTTTGATCGAATACAAGATACTGATTTCGTTTTTGAGATTTTTACGATGATTAAAGTATGTGTGTATTTTACAGAGTAGTAGTAAACGCAGTAGTATGTAAACGATTTTTTTTTCTTTGATTAAGCTGAAATTGGGTAAACATTTTCTAGCTCACTGTCTTTCGAACTGTATAGATTTTCATCATTATAGTGGTATAGAGATTTAAGTCCGTTTGATTATTCATGGGTTCTGGATGAAACGGTCTTCGTGAGAAGTTTTCAAGAAGAGTCCTAAGACGAAAAAGAAAGGGTAATTCTCAAGCGAGTTCCATAAAAAAATCTAGGAAAATTCCAAAAGCTGAGCCAATGAGCGTACCATGTGTTTGAATCTGACACTCCTATATATCAGTTTTTAAAGTAGAAAGTCTCCGTCCCTGTTGGAAAAATCATGAGTAATAGGACTTACAATTCTTCCACAAAAATATATAAAAGTTTTCTTATAAAATAGTTCTCATAAACAGTTCGCTGAGGCAATATGCTCCGTCACTATGTTTCCATAAGGCATTCTTTTGTAATAAGATTTCCACTTTAAAATTTGTCAACATGGTAGCTTTTTAATTCTCAGTTAACCTAAGTTCAATAGTAGTTTTATCTTACGAATATTTTGCATGAATTCCCTGGAAAACTTGTTACATAATTTTGTTTCCAAGTTACGGCCACTTGAATAGTTGTCATGAAAATTACTTTTGAAATACTGAATTAATTCGAACAAAAGTTTGACAGTGGACTTATCTTACAAATGTCTTGAATGAGTTTACTTTGAAACATACCCCGACATTTTGTTTCCATAATGCGGCTACTTGAAAATTTCACAATGCAAAAACTCTCGTAAATCTCACATCGTAAAAAACGCCTATAAGACAAGATTTTCTTGAATTTTCATGTATACACAATCCGTATAAGGATATCCATCAAGTTTATTAATGAATTTTATCCTGCATCTTTTTCAACATGGCGATCACTTGAATTAAGACTGTAATCTGAAAATTTGTCATTACCCCCCGTTGTTACTACGATGTTATAACTAATTTTTCACTGTTCAGACTTATTTTCAACGCTATAACAGCGTTTTGTGCTACCTGGGACAGTAACTTTCCAAATAAAGAATTAATTCGAACCAAATTTGAACAGTAGACATATTTTGGAAATACATTTGATGAATTCATTGGTCAACTTGACCATCTTGCTTCCATGTGTCGGTCAGGTAGAAATTTTAAATTCTGGTATAAAGGTTATTTATGAATCCATTTGCTTAAAGTTTCATCTGTACATAGACTATGCCTTTGTCTCGACCAAGTTTATTAATACACTTTTTCCATTAGAAAGTCTTCATTTATCAACCTTAGTTAATTTAGAAAATTTGGAGTGGAAGGATGATTTTTATACCAACTATGTGAAAAATACCAGAGCCGGGAATCGAACCCGGGCCTTCCGCTTGACGCGCGGATGCTCTACCACTGAGCTACCCTGGGTGATAACCAGCTAGGCATTTCTCACATATTATTCATTGGCAAGGTCACCGAGTCTACAAACGCAGCTATATCAAGTGACATAATTATTCGTGGCACAACTCCAATAGACCACGAAATTTTTAATTTAGAAAGTCTTCATTTATCAACCTTAGTTAATTTAGAAAATTTGGAGTGGAAGGATGATTTTTAGGATGATGTCACTTGAATTATGTCACTTGATATAGCTGCGTTTGCAGACTCGGTGACCTTGCCAATTAATAATATGTGAGAAATGCCTAGCTGGTTATCACCCAGGGTAGCTCAGTGGTAGAGCATCCGCGCGTCAAGCGGAAGGCCCGGGTTCGATTCCCGGCTCTGGTATTTTTCACATAGTTGGTATAAAAATCATCCTTCCACTCCAAATTTTCTAAATTAACTAAGGTTGATAAATGAAGACTTTCTAAATTAAAAATTTCGTGGTCTATTGGAGTTGTGCCACGAATAATTATGTCACTTGATATAGCTGCGTTTGCAGACTCGGTGACCTTGCCAATGAATAATATGTGAGAAATGCCTAGCTGGTTATCACCCAGGGTAGCTCAGTGGTAGAGCATCCGCGCGTCAAGCGGAAGGCCCGGGTTCGATTCCCGGCTCTGGTATTTTTCACATAGTTGGTATAAAAATCATCCTTCCACTCCAAATTTTCTAAACTTTTTCCATTACCTTGTTAAAAAATGCTCGCCACTTATTAAGAAAAAAAAATCAACCTTCTCTTCCAACTGAGTCGCAAGGACTTCTTTTTATATGCATAAAATATTTAAATTAAAAATTAAAAAAAAAAAAAAAAAAAAAAAAATCTTGAAATAAATTAAGAAAAAATAAAAGATTTCGTAAATCGTATTACATTATGCGTTTTCTATTTCAATTAAAATAGAAATTACTATAGAATCACGCCGTAAAAGAAATTGCATTATTTTCATTATTTCATTGTTCGATAAAATTATTCTATTCTTTTGCTATTGAATTTTTTCCATTCATAAATATTTTGCACATCGAATGAAAAGGTTACACGTTGGCACAAAAAGATACTTTTTTCTTTTATGCTAATGTTGTTTTTCTAAATTTATTTTAGAAAATGTTTGTGGAATGACTTTAGTTTTTCAGATATTTCACAAACATCCGATAATGTAATCCGCTGAAATTTCGCAATTAAATATTCTGAAAAATGTTAATATAATAATGTAAGTATAATAAGTGATTAGAAATCACTGTATTTTTGTCGTTATATATTTTTATTAAAGACTTTTTTTTAGCTTAGATTCTCTGTTACGGATACATATTCTTACATTTTCTGTTACATTCTACTGAATCCGGGTTAAAAACAGAAAAAGGGGAAAATAAATTAGGAATATCAATCCTATCGTTACAAAATTGGTACCAAAGGAAAGGAGCGATTTTTCTAAATCCAGGGGTGCAAACAGTTTTTCGATACGGCAATAAGATTTTTAAAAATTAACTAAACTATGAAATTTAGGTGGCAACTCTTCATTTTAAATTTTTCATACTTTTTAGTGTGAATCAAGCATAGACCTATTATAAGAGTGGGCAGATAATTCCATTATTAAGGGAATATAAGTAAAGGTGGCAAAGATGAAATAGTTGACTACTGGAAAAAGGCATGTTTTGGCATTTATCGCGTTATTGGCGATATTTTGCTTTGAATATAAATATTTTTTTTTTATTTTTTTTATTATTAAAAGATACAGCAAGCAAAACTTGTGTAAAACACTACAGCTGCCGAAATTTACTTTTAACTTGTTATTAACACTTTCCAACAAAGTTCAAAAGTGTTTATGAGTTCAGTTTGTCTGTCTGTCTAAACCCGCTTTAACTCCCATAAATAATTATGGAATTTCTTGAAATTAATATGTGGTATAATATATTAACTAATTTTAGATGGTCCGTAGACGAGCTATTAAAATTTTTATCCTTTTTGGAGAGAACTGTTTAAAATTGGAAAAACATGTGCTTAACTACTACTTTAAGGTTTCTTACACTTCTGGCAGTTTATTCCATATAAGTTTACGAATATTAATATCAAACATTTTGTAAAAATATCATTAGAATTTTATAGAGATTTTTAAAGAATTATTAACTGCGAAATCTTGCTTTTTTTTTTTTTTAATAATAATAATTATTATGCTGAATGCAGTCCCTCCGTAGCTGAATGAGTGCGTCACACTTGCTAATCACCTTCGAGTGTAGAGATAAAAAATTATACCTCTGGGGGTCACCGAAGCGGGAGAGCCATCCCTTCCGTGGAGGATCAAAATTGTGATGGCATGTCTCCGGACCACCTCTAGGGGTGTGTCCCAGACCGTCGCCAATTGCCCATCTGCGCAGCACTAGTGCGACGTTAAACCCAACCATCCATCCATCCATCCATCCTTCGAGTGTAGAAGAATAGGTTCGATATTCCCGCTGGCCCTGAGTTTTTTTTTTTTTTTTTTTTTTTTTTTTTTTTTGTATTGTAATCCTATTATGTCACATCTGTCTTTATCTCGGCAAAACTTACAGGAGGGATGTCGAGTCAAGCATACAAATCGCATGTATATATTAAAAACAAAGAACATACGCTGACTGCAACCATTTATCACCTGCAGATTACTCACCTGCAGATATTTTTATTTAACAAAGCTGCATTAAGTGTAGTTTTTAGAGACAGGGATTATTACTAGTGCTCGGATACTTTTTGTGCCAACTGTAGCTCTAATGCGATATTGAATCCGCCCAACTCATTTTCTGTGGAGTTGTTTGTCGAAGGTTCGTCCTGCCCAATGTTTTACAAGAAAAATGTGTTCGGATTCGAAATGCTTTCATTTTCGTTATAAAGAGACAGCTTTGTATTTTAATATATGGTGTTTTATTTTATTTAAATCTATGTATTAATATGAAAACAGGAAATTTGTGGTAAACTTTTATTATATTAATCATGGGAGAAGAGGGTTCAAAATGGTATCATTTGAAAGATATGATTAGCAGATTTGCAAAATACTAAAATTATATTATTTACGATGTCAAGAAGGTATTTAAAAATACTTTTATTTTTTACTAACTGGCTTTACCCACTTCGGTCGTCACTATATTTAAAGGAAAATATTTTCTATATAGCTTTATATAAATAAAACAAAATACTGAAATTGCTCAAATGTTCACTTCAGATCTCTGCTGCCTTTGGTATGTTTTTGATCATCCGTTGAAACTAGGGCGTCAGTCTGTATTAACTGCGACAATGGGCTTCAATTTAAGTTCTTATTATATAACACTTTTTAAATAGATAAAATCGAAAAAATTGAAATATCACTTTTATATTTTAATCCCAGTTACATTCCGTAATTATTCGGTAAATTTATTTTATTTTGTGATTTTCTATGTTTTCTATGTGTTGATCCTAATCAAATTACTTTTGTTCAACCTATTTTCTTTTTTGGTTAGATCGCCGAAATGCTTGCTTTCACACGCCGTCGGTGCACAACAAAAGTGTGACGTTAAGCCCAACCAACGAACATTGTACGCCTGAGGTAGAGCAATAGAATTCGGAACAGGATGGGGAACGGCGCAATCTTGAGATTCTCAGCAATTCCACCAACGCCGGTGAAAGTAAAATTGCTCCGTTTTTAACGAGTTTTTGCAGAAAATGAATATAAGCGCTTTTTTAAGAATAAATAATGTAAATTAAAATTTAAATTCAACAAAGCATTTAAAGTATTAACTTTTTTACTTCCATTCCCTACTACTGTAGGCAATGGAAGTATTGTATTCGGTCTGAAAATTCAATATCGAGATTTCACCTGATTTGCACATTTTAAGATCCCCTGAGTCCAAAAACATAGTTTTGGGCAATTGGTCAGTGTGTGTATGTGTACAGTCGGTAACAAAAGTGTCCGAACACTAGCAAAAATTCCTATGTAAAAGAAGTACACTTCATACGGTTTTGTTAAATAAATACTTGTCGAATCCTGTTATTAGTGAGTCTAAGAACATGATTCAACAAGGATTTGTTTAACAGAACCGTATAAAGTGAACTTTTTTACAAAGGATTTTTTGCTAGTTTTCGGACACTTTTGTTACCGACTGTATGTGTGTGTTAATATTCTGGCTATTATATCTTGGAAACTTATAAAGATAGAACTACGGAACTTTAGAATTGTAACAGGTCTGGTGTACAGATAAATTTTCAAAATTTTGGTGACAATAGAAAAACCGGAAGTGTGACATCGGAAACCAGGAGTGGGACAATAACTCCGTATCTCAAAAATGGTTCTAAACATTTTCTTCAAATTGGCTATATAAACACTCTATGAGATGTCCTTTCGAGTCATTAAGTTGTAGTTGGTTAGTCCAAGAAAATTTATAAGCGTCGTACATAAACAGTTCATTTTCTGGTCTCGTAAGCACGTTCCTTTAAAAACGGCTATACGGATATTTTTCAAACTCGCCATGTTAACTCACCTTTTAATATATTTTGCCTGTAATTGTTGTTTTACGGTCAATAATTGAGTTTTGGTAAAAGTTGGTATCTCAAAAACGGCTCTAACGATTTTCTTGAAAACTGTTATATAAATCCATTCGTTTCTTATGTATCACATGGTTATTAGAGGAAAATGAATAGTCATTCTATTTAGGTAGGTCAGAAGTTTAGGTAGATCTCGGAAATTGGGGTTTCAAAAAACAACTCTACCATTCTACCATTTTTTTTTTCTTTCTTATTTTTTACCTCGCTATGTGTAAGCTTCGTTTTATATGTCTTTACATAATCATAAAGTTTCTCTTACCGGAAAAATTTTAGGTTTATATTTTTTCGGGTCACTTTTATATAATCTTCTAATCACAATATCTAAAAAAAAAAAAAAAAAAAAAAAAAATGCATATAATGCGTGTAATAGTAGGTAAAGGAATTCGTGTGGTTGTTTCACTCCAGATTTTTTTTTTCCTTGTGCCTCTGTACTTTGTGCAAAACGTCGATGTATATATATATATACATGAATTTAATTTTTAAATATTAACGGAGTTCCTCGTTGTCCTAGATTTTAAAATTTACACGGAATTATACTTTCGTAGTCACTGAGGCATATCTTCCGTGGAGGATCAAGATTGTGATGGCATGTCTCCGAATCACCTCTGGGGTTGAGTCCGAGACCGTCTGCAATTGCCCATTGCACAGAACCAGAGCGACGTAAAGCCCAACCATCCAACCAACCAACTGGGTCACCTCTGGGGATGACTCCCAGTCAGTCGCCATTTGCCCCTTGTGCAGCCTTTAGTAAGTCCCAACAAACATATATTTAATTATTTTATGTGAAGTAATATATATATATATATATATAAAATTACTGTATAAATGAAATAAAGATATCTTATTTGAGAATGAATTATACATTTCAGCAAAAAACATAAAATATCTGAAGCGTTAATTTCATTTTATAGACAAAATTTATTTAGGTTTCCAATTTTCTATTAAAGATTTTTTTTTTATTGTCTCCTGCCGATAATATCGCTTTAACACGTTCACGCCGGAGCGGGCCACCGGTGGTTCACAGCAAAATTATCCGAACACTAGCAATAATCCTTCTCCAAAAACAGTACACTTAATACTGCTTTGTTAAATAAATCCTTGTCGAATAATGATCTTAGTCAGTCTAAGAACATGATTCGACAAGGATTTATTGAACAAAACAGTTTTAAGTATAATTTTTGGATATCGGAATTATTGGCTAGTGCTCAGATACTTTTGAGAAGAATGCGCCAGCGTGAACGTGTAAGCCAAAGCGCACAATGAGACGCAGGCGTGTCGCGCAGGTCAGGTGACATTGCTCTGATAAAGATTGTGCGAAGTGGGTGACCGCGTTCTATTTCGTTGCGTTTCAATTTTAATCTGCGTAAGTTGATTTGTAAGCTGTTTTTCTTCATTGTAAATTGAATTAGGTGAGTGAAGAAGTTTCAGGTTTGATTAATTTTTGTTCTCTCCAAAAGAATGTAAGCTTTAAAAATTTAGATTGTGTAGATTAAACTTCTCTTTTTTTTTTTTTTTCTTACTTAATGCTTGTGGTTTTAAAAAATCTTTTGAAATTCCCCTCATTAGGTTTTAAACGAACACAGATCTTTTCGCAATTTAATCAAATAGCTGTTATCTCCATCTTAGAACATAGTTAAGCAAACATCAGTTAACGTAACTCTTAATGAAAAAGTAGTTTAAAACAGATTTCTTAAAAATGTACACAAATTATTTGTACCTATTCGCTATTTAAAACCAAATGTTTGAAAGTTACTTGATAATTGTCATGAAGTTAAGGAATTGAGAAAAACTTTCTTCTGTATTAAAGAGCGATTTGGTCACCTTTTTATTGAAAAAAGAAATATTTTTGTCAAAAGTAAATGTTCGATATTGTACGAGCTTGTAACAGCTTGTATTTAATATCCATAGTAAAATGTATCCAGATATCTTCGTCAGAATTTTAAGGAGATATATGTGAGGCAAAAAATGACTCTTTATTCATTTTTTCTAATATATAATGAATAAGAAATATTCTTAATGTTGCCTTTTTTACGTGCTCGGAATGGGAATAAAAATAATAAAAATAAATAAGCTTTCAGAAAAGTGGAAACATTTGCCGGGGGGGACTTGTTTCTAGAGAATTTTCCGAAAAGCGATGTACACAATTTCTGAAACTAATGTGCCTTTCTTATTGAAATTTTGTAAACTACAAAATTGAACTGGCTAATGCTGGAACGGAGGGTTAAGACAAAAGTTGTATTCAGATTATCAGACAGTTTTATTTAAAAAATTAAATTATAGGTATACTTTATCCGAAGTATAGACTTAAAGAAATATTTACAGTCAAAAAAAACTTTCGTTCAAGCCCCAGTCGACTCTTTTCTGAAGAACTGGACAGAATTTCATTAAGACCGGTTCATTAGTTTCTGAGAAATTCTGAAAAACAGGAACCCACTGACTGAATCCTCCAAACTTTTGAAGGAAAAATTCATAAAATATATTTTTAAGGTTTCTTTATGTATTCAATTTTTTTTTTTTTTCCCCAATGTCGAGGGCAGGAGAGAGTAAGTTCTCTTTAAGCCTTCGAAAGCCATGTAACCCATTCATAAATGCTAACTTTTCAATTTTAGTTACGAATCTTATCAGTATTTGGACACATTACGGTAAAGGTTAGTTAAAAATGAAAGGTCTTAAAGACTGTCGATAAGACATGTTCTATGTATAATGTGAACCATACATGAAACTTATTGCGAGAAAGAAACTGTGCATTTCATATTCATTTAAACTTTCATTTTTGTTAATCATCTGATGACAGAGTTTTGCGCATTACGGATGTAATATTAACATGAATTTATTTTTGACACTCATGCATGAAAGCTTCAGCGTAGATTTCATAAGTACTTCATTGCAAAAGAAATCATTCAATGTAATTTTTATATAGATATGCACTTTGGAGATTCATATAAAAGTTAAATAAAGTTAAAACAATAAGAAATTCCTTTATAGACATGTTTTAATCGCAGCCTTTTTTTCTTTGAATAGTTTAAAACTGTAAAATTTTGTATATTGCCTAGCCATATTTTTCTTCCGTTTTCTAATGGTTTATTTACTATAAGAAAATTTAAAGTTAAGTACTGGTTAATATGCTCTAAATTACCCAGATTTAAGCGATTGATTTGTACAATGTCTGTTGAGTACACCCCTTTCTGCCCATCAGTCGTTAATATCGCAAATTTCTTGGCTAATTACATTTAAAATGGGTAAAACAAAACTTTACTTCATTATATGACGTGTATAAAAATTCATTTATGGAATATCTATATGTTAAAAAAACAAAGCACCCTTTTATAATTTTTCTGGGATTTTAAGGCTAGAAAATTAATTTATTAAGGGGGAAGTTTATTGTAACCGTTAAACATCTTCGGAGGGGCTACAGAATCGGAAAATTTCTAAAACAATAACATTTTCGACAAAGAAAAAATTTTAGGGGAATTTGCACAGTAATTATGAATTGCTACAAAGCCCGAAATTTCAACTTAGATTACACTCGCTGAAAAAAAAAGTTACTCGCCATAAAAGATGATTAACTTTCTCTATTTTTTACGTATAAAATGACCAGAATTTTGCATTGGAAAAAGAGGAGAAATTTCACATGTCCTTTATAAGAAAAAAAAAAAAATTCAATTTTGAAAAGATTGGTCATTTAGAGGACACAAAGCTGAATGAAAATGAATATAAAAATAGATTCGAAAGCTACTTTACTCAAGTGGTGGAAATATTTTTATCTCAAATGATGAATTTGGATCAGTACACCTTAATTTAAATAAATAATATACGAATACGAGAGGAAAAATCCCTAATTTTTATAGGTGTCACTGGACAATATAGATTTTTTTTTTTAATCAATTTTTGCTATAGATAAACTTTTTTGTGTTACTTTTATGCAGTTACATAAAAAATGTTGATAGACCATTTTTTTTTTTTTTTTTTTATTTATTAAAATCATAATCATAAAAAATTAAAATAAAATAAAATTGGCAATTGAAAAAATAAAATTAATATTCGGTAGATGAAACTATTTGTTTTTACGAACAGTCATTCTTTATCAATATTTTATAAAAGTTCTCACAAGTATAATCTAAATTAATCTATTAGTAGTTAATAAGTTTATAAAGTAGGTATACAGGGTGGGCGGAAAGTAACTCCCTACTGGATTTTTTTTTTTTTCCTTAACGAATGTAGGTATGAAAGCAATTTTTTATACACATTTAGTTTATTGTGGGGCATAATTACAAAAGTTACAATTCAATGTGTGCCCAGTGTTTTCTATACACTGTCTTAAACGAACAGGTACGTTTGCTACGGCCTTCTGCAAGAACTCATCAGGAACATCATTTATGGAATCACGGATTTTGTTCTCAAGGACACCAAGAGTTTGAGGTTTGCTGCGGTTTGCTGAGGTTTGCCCACCCCTTTAAAAAGTAATCGCATGTGGTGAAGTCTGGACTACGTGCAGGCCATTCTGTGGAGCCTCGGCGGCTTATCCAGCGTCCAGTGAATCACTCATCAAGCCACTGCTATATATTAGACATATGAATAAAGGAAAAAATATTATAAATAATGCACTACAGTCTACAAAACAAGGTAACTTTCATTGTAATCTGCATATAACATCTATAGCTATCCCAAATTCTAAACAGGGAGTTACTTTCTGCCCACCCTGTATAAAGGGGATTTTTTCGCATGTCTACATTTTGTTCATTGAAGAAAACAGTCGCTTTGTGGGAGTCTTTTTGCCAGGAGAATATAAAATAAATTCAACTAACTTTTGCTTTTTTTTGCGAGGTGGTGGTAGTGTTATCATTAAGGCCAATTATCCATGGGGTTTAAGAGGTCCTAGCCCATATTCACGCTAGTTTCTGAGAAAACCGCGGAAAACTCCTAACTGCTAAGCCAACGAGCGCGACCTGGTATCGAACTCAGGGCCTCACGTAGACTAGCCTCGAGGATAGAACCTCTCGGTCACTGATGGGCCTATTTTTATAAGGAATATTATTCATGCAAAAGTTAGATCACACTTCATCCCACAGCGTATCGATCAGAGCACCACCTTCTTAATGATTTCGTGACAAGTTCAATAGTTATTCCGTGATCTGGATCAAAGGGAAATTTTTTTTTTTTTTTTTTTTTTTTTTTTGTGATTCGAAGAATCTGAATAGATATAAACCATAATATGCTTTGGCAAATTTATTGGATGTTTTTTTTTTTGCTAACCTAACGCAGAAAAAGTTAGTGTTCTCCGTTCCATACAGCCGACATCCGATTGAGCTTCCCAGTTTTGCGAAATTTTTTAGATTAAGGACTAAATGCTTTTAATTTGAAAAAAGGACAGACAACGAAAAACATTTAAAAAAGACTTTTTAGTATGTAATGTTTTTTCGTTCAAGAGAGAAGAACGTTGAAAAAGTAAACTGTCCTCTTACCTAAGATTAGCATGATTTTACATTTTTAAATGAATATTTTGTTTTTTTTTGGTAGCATCGTATACTGTAAGAATTCTATTTACATTTAGAAAAAAATTTTACTCGCCACAGTAAAATTTTCACTCGCCAGTGGCGAGCTGGCGAGTGGGAATTTCGCGACCTCGTATTACATATATTTTTTAAATCTCTTATTTTTTTGTATTTTTGATTTTAGGTGTTGATTCTTTTTCATTCTTCAAATTAAATTCATGGTAATAAAATTATCGAACGGGGGAAAAATTGATTGAGGGTTGTGACTGGGGAAATTGGGTGTCGCATTGGGATTAAGGTCATTTTTACATAATCAGAAAGAGTGGTGTCAGAACTCGGATTATTTATTTATTTATTTATTTATTTTTTTGCAGAGCAGTGTAATTGTAATGAAGTTAAGAAATTGAGAAATTTGCTTCTATATTTAAGAAAGCGATCCGATTGTCCTCACTCCCCCCCCCCCCCCCCCCCACCCTAGTTTTTTTTTTTCTCTGTAAATATTTTTGTCAAATATAAATGTTCGATACTATTGTACAAGATACATAACAGCTTGCATTTAATATTTATAATAAAATGTATTCAGTTATCTTCGTTAAAAGGTTTAAGGAAATATGTGCTTCAAAAACTGCAAAAAAAAGGATTTGTCATTCATTTTTTCTAATATAATGAATAAGAAATACTCCAAATGTTTCTTTTTCACATGCTCAAAATTTAAGAGAAAATATTTCGTATAACTTTCAGAAAACTGGAAAAATTTGCCGTTGGGCCTCATTTTAAGAGAATTTCCAGAAAAGCCATGTACACGATTTCCCAAACTAATGTGCCTTTCTTATTGAAATTTTGTAAACTACAAAATTGGATTTATTATTGCTCGAAAGAAGGGTTAAGAAAAAATTTATTTAGATTATTGGACAGTTTTATGGAAAAATTATAGGTATACTTCACACAATTTTTAAAGTCTATACTTGGGATTATGTGTGTGTGTGTGTGTGTGTGTGTGTGTGTGTGTGTGTGTGTGTGTGTGTGTGTGTGTGTGTGTGTGTGTGTGTGTGTGTGTGTGTGTGTGTGTGTGTGTGTGTGTGTGTGTGTGTGTGTGTGTGTGTGTGTGTGTGTGTGTGTGTGTGTGTGTGTGTGTGTGTGTGTGTGTGTGTGTGTGTGTGTGTTTTGAAGCTACAATAAAATGTTTGCCAGGTAATCTAAGTATAGCCTTGTAAAATTATTTCTAATCCATAAGAAAAATCCTTCGTTTAAGCACTAGACAATTCTTTTTTGAAGAAGTGATCAAAATTTCAATAAGATAGGTTCCTTTGTTTCTGAGGAATTGTCCACGGTTATACGAAAGATTTTCTGGAATTCAGTACTCACCGGCTATATATTAAAATTTTTACTGAAAATTCTATGCAATATATTTTAAATGTTGGTCATTTATATTTAGAAAATTTAGAAAACATTTATTTCAAAATCGAAAGAAAATATACTCTTTTCTAAGACTTCGAATTGCGTCTAACGGCTTCATATATGCTGCTGTTAAATTCGTTAAGAAATTTAAGTTTTTAAATTTCAGTAAAAGTACAATCTAGTCGTCTTTAAAAATTGATGCATTATCATCGTAGAACTATATTTCATTTAATAGTTTAATGCTAGTTTAAATATGTCTTTTTTTTTTTGGGGGGGGGGGGGGGAGGCAACTGATTTTTTGCGGACTCGCATAGTGAGTGGAAATTTATAAAGAGAAACAAATGCTTATTTTTACACGCGATCTTTCTACATATATATGGTACGGAAAATGATTTTCAGTAAAATAATCAAAAACCTGTTACGTATTTAAAAGCTTATTTCGTAAAATAAATGTTCTTTATATACTACTCTGGTATTTCACTCAAGAAGTACTTATTTTAATTATAAGAAGAATCTTTTAAATTAGTGAGGGAAGTTAAACATTTTAAATAGTTATATATTGGATTATTATATATATATATTTAATATAACTATCCTAAATTAAAACCTAAATAAGTTTGACTGAATTTTTTAAATTTTTGTTTTAATCAATTATATCTGTTCCATAGCTGAAATTTAAATCAATTTTCAGAGTAATAATTGGTAACTGGCTTTAAGTGTTAATTTTATAGAAATATTTTCACTTATTTGATTTTTTTTTCTTTTTTTAATAAATTAATTTTTAAATTTCTTTTTAAAAGAAATATTAAATTAATTTACACATATTTTAGTTTTATATTTGCAGGCCTAGTACATCTCGCTTGTCACTATTTTTAATTGAATTCTCAAAATTCCATACCATTATCATAAAAATTTCAAATTCTTATATTTCAGTTCTTCATTATCACTTCGGACTAGAACACACAATGTTATTTTTTGTTTCTACTTCGATAGCTACTATCGGCAATTCTGAACACACAATAAACGCTTGAAGATACTGTGAAACTCTGTTAACATTTTCTCCATCAGAAGGATAGTGGAAATCTCAATCCCTTTTATTTTCTTTTTTATCTTTAGCATTTACATTTTTTGAAAGCTTAGAGTTTCTCGGAATACTATTGCCCTAACCAACCCCTTTCTGTAGAAGGCTACAGACAGGTGTTGTTGCTCCAGCATGCACATGAAGCGGCATTTTGTTTAATAACTGTCCTCCACTTTTTCTGTCAACGAAAGTGCAACATCTTCTTTTGGGAGGTTTTAATTTAATTTATTATTTAAATTTATTTATTTATTTATTTATTTATTTATTTATTTTTTCCTTTTTCATTATTTGATGGATGTTTCTTAGAATGTTTGTTAGGAAAATATGTGAAAAAATATTTTGTAGTCAGAACAGCATTTTTACTTTAATTCGTAGTTTGAAAATTTTAATCGGATTTTGAAAATTTTCAATTGAATTAATCGATCAGATTAACTCGATTAAAAAAATTGATCGGGACTAAGCATTGATCAATTAAACGAATCGATTAATCGACACAGCCCTATTTTTATGATTCTTGAGCGCATACCTCGGAATACCTTCCAACATTTTATTCAGTTGCTGTGAACGGTATGATAGCTATGGTCTAATATCAGAGTAGTTTTTCTTTATAATCCTTGTATATAGTCTTAAATTTCAAATACTTCCTTACCCAAATATTGCGAGTAAAGAGATATAATATAATAAGAAACGTAAAATATATATTCTTTTATTCTACATATTTTCTAATTGCTTTCAGGAGGCGATGGTGCTGAGGAGGATGAAGGGCTTGTCCTTGTGTGGGGTAAATACACCAGCCGGACCGAAATTGGTAAGTAACTCTCTATACATGCATGCATGCATACATACATATACACACACACTGCTCGGCATGACAATTGACCCCACACCATTTTAGCAAATTCTTATGTAAAATGACCCCCTGAATCCAAATATGACGTCTATTTTGCCGTATCATCCCCGATTTTTTTCGGGACGGATCCCTATTTTTATCACTTTTCGATAATTTTAAGGCTATAAATTTAATTTTTGGAGGAGGAAAGGATTATTTTAACTGTTAAATTTCTTCTGAGGGGCTACAGAATTGGAAAATTCTAAAACATCAACATTTGCGGCAAGGAAGAAATATAGGAAGGGGAATTTGCCACTTAAATTATGTATTACATTTCTTTATATATATATATATATTGTTTTTATGTGTTAAATTAATTCTTTTTCATTATCCAAATTAAATCCATGACTTTAAAATTACCAAACGCTGATAAAAATTGGGGGAAGGTACAGTGTTTCGAGAAAACAGTGGGTGACTGGGCAAAATGGTAGTCATATTCGAATTCAGGAGGCATAAGAATCAGCAAAAAAATGTATCAGAAGTCGATTTTCTTTCTTTTTTTTAAGCGCAGTACATATATATATATGTGTGTGTGTGTGTGTAACGGTACCTTTAATACTGTCAGACTCATTAAATCACAGAAAAGTGTAACGGGATCACTGTGATGAAACTCCCTTAAATCATACACCACTTACTATAATAGTGTCGTAAGTTGAAGAATGGATTCACAGGGACAAACAATTCGGCTATATATACTCCCGATTAATGCAAATGTTCATAAGCCTACAAAGAGCATTCTACTACCTGCACCAATAAAGTAATGTATCAATATTTGAAACTTGAATATCAAGGGGGGGGGGTGTTATTAGAAATGTTAATGCGAAAACTTGAAACAAAATTTAATGATTTTCAGCTATGTTTTTCTTTACTCTAGTTTAGCTCGAATGTCAAGGACGTTTTGTTGTATTAGGTAAAAATTATTCTTACAGTCAAATGATTAAGCACAGTTTTTAGCTAATAGTAAATTTTAATAGGAAAAATCACTTTGATTTTTTTTCTACTGGTGTGTTTTGTTTGAGAAAAAATTCTGAAATAGAAGATATAGTATACTAAGGGAAGCGATCTTAATATATATATATTCTAAATTAACTTAAAAGTGATATTTCAATAGAATATGTTATTCAAAACAGCACTTTATGTTGAGAAATTAAAGGAGTTGATCATTTTATCATTTTATTTTTTTTATACATCTCATTCAAATGGTAATATTAATGCACAGCTTTTTGACCTGCTCTAATCAAAACTATCTGTTTCGTGAAGACTGCTGCCTTTCTGTTTAAAAGTAATTTATTAACCCTTGAAACTTTATAGCCTCTAAACAGCTTCTACCTACCTGGATTAGGGCAAGTTTAACGTCTTTGATACCGTCCAAAGTGGCAAATAACAAATGATATCCTAATGGCGACCGCATACTCTACGAGATAGCGGATTGTCACTGTGTGGAGGACCTTCCTTCAGGCATATATTTGCAAGCTTGTATTTTGAGATAGGACTTCCTGAATTGAATTCAGTTATTTTTGGACACGATTCTCGACCGACACACTCGCAAATCCAAAAACGCATAGTAATTTTGAACCAAATACAGTTACTTGAGAAAAGAAAAATAAATATTTTGGCAAAATTGAATAACCAAAGAAATATTCAGCAACTGCGACTGAGAGAGAAGAAAAAAAAATAGTTATATGCATACCTTAATTTGTAAACTAAATTAGGCGTACAATTTTTTTAATAAAATCGCACAATCAACTGTGGAAGAAAATCATATTTATTGAAATTTTATTTTTCCGACTGAGTGAAAATAATGCCTGGACCGGGGCTCGAACCCCAGATCTTTGACTTACAAGGTCAAGGCTCTACTCTTTCTGCCTAAATGTTTGAGTGAATAATGCTGACCGGGATGTCGGCCTGGATAGCTCAATTGGTAGAGCCTTGACCTTGTAAGTCAAAGATCCGGGGTTAGAGTCTCGGTCCAGGCATTATTTTCACTCAGTCGGAAAAATAAAATTTCAATAAGTATAAATTAGGCGTGGTAAGGAATTAAAAATCAAGTCATAAACATGTTATGCACAAAAGTCACCAAAATGAGGATCTAGCTCGGTAGGTGTGAGGCATATATGAGGTCTTATGCTAGTAGTGGTGGACAGGAAAAGATAATGCATGCGGAAAAGGCTGCTGAAGGCAGTTGAGACCATAACCTCAGTTTGCGTTAAATACGTTTCTTTTTGCGTGTACTCGGCACTCTTTGGCTCAAATGTTGCTTTAAATTTTGAGGTTCTTTACCCAGAATAATAAAGGCAGAAACCTAAACCGATATTTTGAACAAATTCAATGACTATTTCAAAAAAATATATTTTTTGATATTTTATATTGATATATAATATAGAAATATAAATGCATTTAATTATTTATTGAAGAGCGATGATGATTAAACACGCTAATAAATAATAAAATATTCATTATAGCCTTTTCGTTTTTATTAATTTAAATTAGATTTTGTTCTAAAATTGTGTTATTTACATCAAAAATGCTCAATAAATGTTAGTTTAGGAAATTCAATTTTTTATCGTTGTATTAATGTCATGAGATTTAATTTCCAATATTGTTTTATTAAAGATTCCTTTTTTTATTTATCAAATTTAACATATATCATATAATTTTTGTAAATATTAAAACATTAATACTGTATCTGTTTTAATTTTATTACAAATACATTTTACAGCATTGTTCAAACTTATGTTACTCTATTATTTATGCCCGTTGTTTTTCATAGACAGATTTTCGATAATTCAAAATACAGTTTTTACGCAAAATAAAGATTTTTTTATGATTAAATAATTCTTTAAACAATTACGAGAATTATCTATGTACGTCATGATTTTTCTAAACAACATTTAAGGACAAATAAACCATCTATATATTAATTTGAAACATGTTATTGGCTGTCTCCACTATACTGACAGAACTACTTGGTGTAAAAATTTGATTGAGGTGTCTAAAAAAAGGTCTTGGTCTGTAGATGTGCTATGAAAAGAGAAATAAAAAAAAGTCGAACGGTTCCCCCCCCCGGGGGAGGAAACGGGTTAAAGACACGTTTACGAGATTCACTAAACTCCAAATTACTTCACGGTGAAGAAATTTTACACATGGGGACCAGAGTCGAATACTAAAAAATTACTTTCTGCGAATTTGGAATTTTCGATTTTAAAGGGTGAAAAAAGGGAGAAAGTAGATTTGGAAGGGGGGTGGGAGGGGGAAATTAGTTTGAGAGGGGAAATCCGTTCTAGACCCACACATGTAGCACCTCATTTTAAAGGTCTTGAAATTTCATGTCGATTGGGGATGTTCGTATACAATATAGTGCGACCCCCTGGTGGTGAAAAATGGAACTAGGTGATTTTGTAGTAGACCCTGTCATGTTATATCTTATTTTAAGTCTTTGTATTTCCTGACCGTTGGTGATGTTCGTACAGAACACACTGTGCCCCCTGGCGGGAGAAAGTTCAACTAAAGGATTTTGCAGTTGACACCACCATGTGACATCTTATTTGAAAGGTCTTGGAAATTGAAGGTGATTGGGGATGTTCGTATGCAACATACTGCGCCCCCTGGTGAAGGAAAGTGAATTTTGCAGCGCGTGCGTAACATGCTTGCTATACGGTGCCGCAGCCACATGCGGCGGAAACACCATTCAGAGCTTCGTTCGGTTCAAGATTAATTTTTAAGAATTTTTTCATGGTATTGGCGACCCGCATATACGCTGCCACAGGCACCGGGGTCACAAGCCCGAGTTTCGTTCGGTTTGAGATAATTTGTTTGTTACATATGATTATTTGTTTTGCGATGCTTTCATTTAAAAATAGAAATCCAAACATAATTGAGTTAAAGATATAAAATCATACAAATTTAAAGTTCATTTAAGGTTATTATCATGGGCCCGGGCAACGCTGGTCGGGTTCGTTTGGTTCCAGATTAATTTTGGGGAATTCTTTTATGTTTTTAGCGACCGGCTTATGAGCTACCGCAGGCACCTGGGTCACAAGGCAGAGTTTCGTTCGGTTCTAGGTAATTTTTTTGTATCTGATTATTTTTTTCGCGATGCTTTTATTTGAAAATAGAAATTCAAACAAAATAGTTTAGGATTTTAAATCATACAAATTTAAGGTTCATTTAAGGTTATTATCATAGGCCCGGACAACGCCGGGTGTTTCAGCTAACATGTAGTCATAGAATTAAACGAAATGGAAAATAAAAGATAGCAACTCTTTATTTCGAGTCAGTTTGACGTCACCATTGACAGTATTTTGTAGAAAGTGGTGTCGTATATAGTATTTCTATTTGTAAGCTTTTTTCCGAATTTCTTTTTTTAAGTGAAATGTCGTAATTTATATTAGATGTTGTTTTAACTTGAAATACATTTAAATAATGATGTGGCGATTTTTGAAACACTACGGTCAATAAAGTGATCGTCGAAGTCGACGGGTTTCAGCTAGTAAATACTTTATTTGGAACAGTTATAACTACTATTTCTTCACCGGTATATAGTTTCGTTATACGATTATTTTATTTTATTTTTTGTTTGGAAAGTGCAGTTGGGGTACTTTCGAGCCATCTAATAATTTTCGGAGTCATTTTTAAAATAAATCTTGTATTTTTTATATTTCAGTCAAAAAATAAAAAGAGCAGATTATTTTTTAAAGTTGCGAAACTTTTATCGCAAACTGCAAGAGTTAAAATATATTATAAAATTGTTTTCATTAAAGCGAGAACTGCCTTTTGTATTTGTTTTATTCAATATTTGAGTATTTTACTATCAAATATCTTTACTGTATAAAAAATAACTTGTTCATTAGTACCCATACAACACAAAATGCAAAAAGCTTACAATCGTTCAAAAACGTAATACGTTTTAGTATGATTTCTGATACCTTTCTGAAACATTCGCCCTTTTTGATTTTCTATCTGTTAAGTGATTGTAACGTTTCTGTTACGTATCTGATTTTTTGTTACGATCGCGGACATTTCTACGTTTTTGAAACTAATCGGAAAGCAATCCGAACGTTTTTAAACGTTTCAGAAATGTTCATAATGTTTCAATGTTATATGATTGTTACGTTTCTGGAACATTTTGGGCTGTTAGGGTAGTGTATAACACATTGGATGTACATTCTTCTTCATATTAGGATATCCTCCTCCATTCAAATCCATTTGTTTTAAAAAAAATAGTAATAAAAATGTTTTAATTCTATGTAATTAATAATAAATAAAAATAAATTTTGGCAATAATTTAAGCTATTTTGACTTTCCCTTCTGAATTTACAATATTTTTCTTTTTTACATAAATATGTATTTATATATACATAAATAAATAATTATATATATATTTTACTAGCAGGCTTTGCCCACTTCGCTGGTCATTATATTGAAATGAATCCCCAAAACAGCATATCATTAATAATAAAATATCTTTAAAAAAAAATCGGTGAAATCCGTCAAAATCTAATTTTAAGTTGCCCAATGCCTTCGGCAGTCCCTTACCTGCTTTTTACTCCCCCCTCCCTCGCGGTTACAGTTGAAAGTTTTACAAAATCTCATCAAAGTGCATATTTCGCACACTTAATTAACACCCACACACCAAAATTCGCCATTCTTGGGTAATTTGGACGGATTTAAGCTTCAAAATGTGGTTTTTGCCCCGCCCGCCCCAAGAGGAAGGGGGGGGGAGTAAATTTCCAAAATTACTTTATATTGCATGTTGCATACGCATACCTAACCGACACATCAAAAAATTGAGATCATGAAATTATTTAAAGCTGAGCTATGCTTTAAAACTTTTTTTTTTTTTTTTATCTCTCCCCCCGTTCTTAAAGGAGGGAATTTCGCAAAATCTCTTCATACTATGAGTTAGATACATATAATCGTCCCTTACATAAAAAATGTCCAACCTCAGATAATTTAGTGCAGCGTTACGCACGAATACATGTTTTTGCCCCCCATTCTCCAAAGGGCGGTAGGGTGGAATTTCATAAAATCCCTTTGTAGTGTGTGTTCAGTTCGATTTCCTCGTGTGTTGAGTACCCTTCTTCCAAAACCTTTTCCCTTCCCTCCCCCCCTTAAAAATCCAAAATTCCAAAATCGCAGAAAATATTTTTTTTTTTGTACTCAAGTCTGGTCTTTCCATCTGCAATTTCTTCACCGTTAAGTAATTTGGAGCCGAGTTAAGCCTTCTGCCCCCCAAGGGGGACAGAGGGGGGTGTATTTTGCAAAATTTCGTCTTAGTTGGGGGGGGTCAGGCTCCGAAAACCAACCTGGTCACTAAAATTTGTGACCCTCTTTCCCACAGAATCGTCATGGCAGTCTTGAGTCGGTGAATCATTGAGTTTACTCTTTTATATGTACAGATTTGTTTATATATTTTATGGACTACTTGGCTTAACACTTTGGCTTAAAAAACTAAAATTATTTTAAAGTTTTTTTATAGAAGAAATATTTATATTATATAGAAGATTAATTAAAAATTTAAATTTTTTCCGGTATAAATAGTAGCCTATGTCTTATTCCAGACTATTATCTATCTCTGTACAAAATTTCATCCAGATCCGTTTAGCCGTTGTGGCGTGATTGTGTAACAAACATCCATCCAAACTTTCGCATTTATAATATTAGTATAGATTAGTTATCATGTGCATGCGTTAGATTGAGTTATTTCGCTGTCAAATTGACAAAATTTTAATTTTAAATTTAAAAACTCTGTCGTTCTTGGCGCTTATTGTATTTGGTGATCAAAAACGTAATACGAAAATATGCATGCCAGATGTATATTTTCGTAATATGCATTGTACGAAATAGTGTTTCATATTATTCATTACTCTCTTAATATAAGTTGTTAAAAAAACCATGATTTTTGAAAGGAATTTAATTATGTTCGCCAAATAATTTGTCGATATTTTTTTTTTTCTGCTAAGGATGACCGATATTAAATCCGCTGCAACATATTAGTATCTTATATCAGATACTTTATTTAGCCATTTGAAAACAAATTTGACTTCAAATTATGATAGAATATTTATAATTTTCCTTTTAATTAGTATATTAGTTGCATATTTATTGTGTAAATATCATCTTTTGAAATGAAATGTTTGTGTTGTCAATCGAATATGGAAATTTTCCATTTTTTTCCCAGAGTTTTGAAATTAAAAATTCAAATTTTGTCAATTTTACAACAAAAATAACTTAATCTAACGCATGGACATGATAATTAATACATACCTATACCTAAATATGGGGATTAAAATCGGGAAATAATTTTCCTCGATTTTTTATAATTTTTTACAAAAAATTCAATGGACGTTTAACATAGGAAATATTTTTCTTTCATCCACGAACGGCCAGTGACGTCATCACTTCGCTTGCGTATTAGCACTTTATCAATGTGTAAAAGAAATTTTTAATTAAAAATGACGTCAATTTTTGTGAGATGCATAATTTTTTTTTATAATTTTTTATCGTTCACGTTTAGATAAATGTATTTATTTTCCTGTTGAAAAAAATAAATTCTTTTTTTTTTTTTTTTTTTTTTTTTGGCAACAATTAAATTATGGATAAATTTAAATGGCCAATTTTTTGCTATTAGGTTACAAAATTGCTATTTTATGCATAAAAATCGCAAAAACAAATTTTTTTTCAGAATAAAAGGTACCTAACTTTTTAAGTTAGGGTATAAGCTATCTCCATAACAAATTTTATCGAAATCCATCGAGCAGTTTTAGCGTGAAACTGACTCAAATAAACGGACATTCACATTTATAATATATATGATTTATTTAATCGTATATTAATTTTTAGATAATTCTGATTTTACAAAATCCAACGTACACAAGTCAATCACTTTTAATTCCTGTCTTTTTGAGTAAATTTCTAATTTTTTATTCGACAATGTAAGTTTTGGGATTGCGTTTCAAAATTCAGTGGCAGTAATTGAAAATGCGTAGTTTTTTTTCCCCTTAAATGTGAAAATTCGTTATTTAAAATCTAATACTTTCTATTTAATCTCTCTCTTCAATTGAGTTTTCATCAAGTTTAGTACATCTGCATACATATTTTTCATACTGTAATTCTTGGCTCCCGAAGTTCTTGCCACAGCGACATTTAGAATGTGATAAACCAATCCTCCCCTAAACCGTCGCTTTCCTCGGTAGCTCGTATATCCGCTGCTTTTCAACCATTAAAACAATTCACGTAATATTTTACCTGCATAATGTAATCGGATACTCATGACGAGGGCGATATGAATGAAGCGGATAATGTTCAATTTACTTTTCTTCCTTATTATTATAGTCTCGGTATTATCTCTAGTAAATCGTGATGATGATGCATCGATTTAAAACTTTGAAACATTTACGTCACCTAAAATACTGCGCTTTTGCACAAAATTAAAATTCATATTTTAGAAGAAAAATCATGTTTCCACAGAAACCTTTTGACTTCAGAAACTATCGTTAACTGGCTTAGATGACCTATAGCATGGTCTTTCTTCTCTTGCAGTTAAAACAAAATACATAATGGAATTCTGACACTCACTGAAAAATTTATAATTTCAAACTCTGACTTTATATCTAGTAATGAATGAATATTAAGTATCTCTATAAAATTTAAATAACACATGAATTACGTCTTTATTAATTTATATTTTCAATAACAATATAACTAATTTCTATGGCTAATTGGCATATTGTAAATTTCTCAGTAATTTTAATTTCCTGACAGTTTTTATGCTAGAGCATTTTCCATGAGAATATATGCAGGTCGGCATATTTGAGTGCTTAAATAATTTTAATTAATACATATTACCTGGAGGAATTTGAAATAAGACTGCAGCAATTTTCATTAAATGTTTTAAATTTTCTTGACACTACCAAATTAAATTAAGACGTTTAGATTAATATCATGTTAAATATCATTTAACTAAATTGTTAAAGTATGTATGATAAATATTTGCTTTACATTTTACATGCGAATAAAATTCTAAATACGATGATATGTAAGTATATTACTTAGAAAATATTCTTTTTAAATATTTTATTCATTATTACTTATATTTTATAGGCGTCCAACGTCATTTTTTTTTTACCCCTGCGCAATACGGGCAGATTTCTTTTCAACTGGAACATTTGGAGACTGGTCAGCGGTCCGAGCTAGTGCACGAGTTCAACAACGGCGTCTATAAAGTTCATTACACTTTATCCGCCGTTGGGTTATACTACGTGCACGTTAGTTCGCACAATCAAACAGTGCACTCTTTTGTGATCACTGGGCATGGTAAGCCATAAATAATTATTCAAACTTAAAAAAAATTCTGAAAATAATATTTACTGTATTTTATATATATTTAAGATTTGCACGAGTTTTAAACAAATAAAACTTTTGATTAATAAATAATTAACATTTAAATAGAATAAATACATACGACAATTATAACTAAATATTTAACACTTTCTTCCACGATATTACAGATATCCATACTATGAAATAGTATCTTGTAATATTTTTCCGTTTGAATACAAATAATTGGCAAAAACCGATGTTTCAAAATGTAAGAAATATAAATATTTCCGACGAAAATGTTTAAATTTTTATCTATTACCGATCATTAAACTCATTTAGTTTTTAGACAGTGAGCTTTCTAAATTCTAGAGCATTCACCACAATGCGTTCCCCCTCCCCACACCCAATAATTCTTTTGTCTTTAAAAATAGTCATTGTATGGAACATTCTTAAACTTATATACGTTAAATTAGTTAGGTTTTATACGTTAGATTATTTATGGTAACTTGTAAAACAAAATATAAAAAATCTGACATAAATGCTTGTGTTATAAGCAGTTTCTCTACATAAATATCTGCAAAACTAACTCTGGTAACATGCTTTTAATAATTTTCACAAATGAATACATAAAAATAAAATGCTTGTTACGAACTTGTCATTAGATTTCAAGAATTAAACGCATGATTGACACTTTTTTCTTAATTAGTCACTTCTAGGATCTAAACTGCAGCATGGTGGAAAACATACGAATATGAATGTTTTGCAGCAACTCTTCTATTTTCCGTTAAAACTGAAATCTTGATTATCTAATCGTATTGCTATTGATCTGATGTAACAATTTGGTATTTATAAGTAAAATGGCTGAAATCGGACACGGTTATGAAATCCTTAAAGTGTAATGAGACGTCTCGTATTAGATATAGTTAGGATAAAAAAATTAATTATGAAACAATTTTCGATAAAATCCTCTTATTATAATTTAAAACTCTCTTTTATCAACAAAAAATTACCACATGTTGAATTTTTATCTTCCTGTAAGATTCTGGGATTAAGTCCTATAAAATAAGCATGTAGGTTAAGAATATTTTCATTTGAATGTGGTAATTTTTTGTTCTCTCTAAACATCTCTAGTAAATGGTGATGATGATGCATAGATTTAAAACTTAGAAACATTTACATCACCTAAAATACTGCGCTTTTGCACAAAATTAAAATTTTTATTTTAGAAGAAAAATCATGTTTCCACAGAAACCTTTTATGACTTCAGAAACTATCGTTAACTGGCTTAGATGACCTATAGCATGGTCTTTCTTCTCTTGCAGTTAAAACAAAATACAAAATGGAATTCCGACACTCACTGAAAAATTTATAATTTCAAATTGTGACTTTATATCTAGTCATGAATGAATATTAAGTATCTCTATAAAATTTAAATAACACATGAATTACGTCTTTATTAATTTATATTTTCAATAACAATATAACTAATTTCTATGGCTGATTGGCTTATTGTAAATTTCTCAGTAATTTAAATTTCCTGACAGTTTTTATGCTAGAGCATTTTCCATGAGAATATATGCTAGTCGGCATATTTGAGTGCTTAAATAATTTTAATTAATGCATATTACCTGAAGGAATTTGAAATAGGACTGCAGCAATTTTCATTAAATGTTATAAATTTTCTTGACACTACCAAATTAAATTAAGACGTTTAATTTAATATAGTGTTAAATATCATTTCACTAAATTGTTAACGTATGTATGATAAATAATTGTTTTACACTTTACATGCAAAGAAAATTCTAAATACCATGATATGCCAGTATATTATTCAGTAAATATTCATTTAAATATTTTATTCATTATTTCTTATATTTTATAGGCGTCCAACGTCATTTTTTCACCAGTGCAGACTGGTCGGCGGTACGAGCTAGTGCACGAGGTCAACAACGGCGTGTATAAAGTACATTACACTTTATCCGCCGTTGGATTATACCACGTGCATTTTAGGTCGTGCAATCGATCAGTACATTCCATCGTCATCTCTGGGCATGGTAAGCCATAAATATTTATTCAAACTTAAAAAAATTCTGAAAATAATATTAACTGTATTTTATATATATTAAAGGTTTGCACGAGTTGTAAACAAATAAAACTTTAGATTAGTAAATAATTAACATTTTAAATAGAATACATACATATAAAAACAATTATAAATAAATAAATAGTTAACACTATTTCTTCCACGATATTACAGATATTCATATCGATGAAATAATATCTTGTGATACTTTTGCGTTTGAATGCAAATAATTTTCAAAAACCGATGTTTCAAAATGCGAGATAAATATAGATATTCCGGACGAAAATGTTTAAATTTCTTTCTATTACCGATCGTTCAACTAATTTCGTTTTTAGATAGTGAGCTTTCAAAATTCTAGAGCATTCACCACAATGCGTTCCCCCTCCCCACCCCCAATAAATCTTTTGTCTTAAAAATAGTCATTGTGGAACATTCTTAAACTTATATACGTTAAATTAGTTAAGTTTTATATGTTAGATTATTTATGGTAACTTGTAAAACAAAATATAAAAAATCTGACATAAATGCTTGTATTATAAGCAGTGTTTCTACATAAATATCTGCAAAACTAACTCTAGTAACATGCTTTTAAAAATTTTCGCAAATGAATATATGAAAATAAAATACTTTTTGCGAACTTGTCATTAGATTTTACGAATTAAACGCATAATTGACACTTTTTTCTTAGTCACTTCTAGGATCTAAACTGCAGCATTGTGGAAAACATACGAATATGAATGTTTTGCAGCAACTCATCTATTTTTCGTTAAAACTGAAATCTTGATTATCTAATCGCATTGCTATTGGTCTGATGTAATAATTTGGTATTTATAAGTAAAATGGCTGAAATCGGACACGGTTATGAAATCTTAATTTAAAGAACTAAATTTAAAAGTCATAAGCATTTTACAAAAATAATTACTTAAAGAGTACGAAATAATACAACATAAAAAATTCTTACCTGTGAAATACAATCCTCATTTTTTATAATTTTTAGGGCTTTTTAGATTAGAGAACATCTAATCACTATTGCTTGCGATAAAATTTCTTTTAGGTTCAAAACAATCTACCTTTTAAAATGAAATAAAATTTTAAAAAGAACTTTAAGAAAAAAAAGGAAAGGTCAAGAGAAAGCAGTTTAGAGCTTGGCGAGAATATTTCATTGTTGGCCAGTTTGACTTCCTGTAGTTCAAGCAGTCACGTGACTTTTTTATGAGTAATATTGCCGCTGAAAAAGATTGCTATTGTCCCGTCCGCTCTTATAATAGGTCTATGGAATGAAGCTAATAGAAAGTCTTTTATTAAAAAACAATAATGAAAATATTTTTTTAAATTAATTTCCTTTCATTTGCTAAAATTCCTTTTAAAAGGAAAATCATGTTTTATTATTTTTATGAAAATTACTATATTGCATGTCATAAAGTGTACTTCGTTACGATTTACTACTCTCGTAGTGACAAGTGATTAAAATAATTAAATTTAACTATTTTACATTTTCACTTGAGGTGTGCAGTTTTAAAGGATTTAAAAGTGGAAACGGGTATAAGATATTTTACTACCACTATTTCTATACAATAATTGATATCCTATTTAATCACAAAACTTGTTTAAAGAATTTAATAAAGATATCTGTAAAGAAATAAGGGCAGCCAAAAATTAAAAATTTCTTATCTTTGTAAAAAAAAAAAAAAAAAAAAGACATCTATTTCGAATAATTTAAGTATTTCACGAAATATAACAAATTAAATTGACTAGTCAAAAATTACTTTTAAAAATATTGGAGATTCAATATGTCTTAAAAATAAGTTTCGTTTTTATGTCTGTTGATTTTTATATCTGTGTTTGAAAAATGATTAAAGCCATCAACAAATATTCTAAAAGAAATTTCTCTGAAGTCAATGAAAGATATAATTGCATTTGCAAAAGTCCCTACACATAATAATTTTTTAATTCTTATTTGAAATTTTAAAATTAAAGAAGTGTGAACAATGTAAATTCTTCTTTCGAAAAATCTCTAGTTCTGAATTACCTCTTTTACCCCAACCACTTTACATATTTAAATATTCTGCATATGTATATAAAATATTACATACTAGTCAGTATTATTATTACTATTTATCAATGCTAATATTTTTTCTAATTTTATTCGACAAAATATTTATAGAATGATTTTTTTTTTTGGTTACATAGAAAAGAAATATATATATATTTGGCCTCATTTTTTCCCCCTTCTTTTTAGTAATTTCAAAAGTTAAAATAAGATTTTTATTTATTTTGAACCAATTATTCATTTAAACAAGTGTACCAATTTTTGATAAAAGGTAATAATCCAGACTAAAAATCCTTACGATACAATGACAGATTTTCAGCGTTATATATTTAAAATAAAGATGTTTGCACTTTCATTCAAGGTGATAGATAAAAATTGGTAACAACAAAAAATTGCTGCCCAAAAGAAATGGCACGACCTCTCTTAGTAATGTTTAACTAAATTCATATGGTATTAAATTTACTATATTTGCATATGCAGCAAAGCATATTTACTCTTGCATATTACTCTTTATAATTTCAGACTACATTAAAATGTTCATAATTTCAATATCCCTTTTTTGCTTAACAAGTACATTTTTTTTTAATGGTATAAAAGTTAAAAAAAAAAAAAAAAGTTTAATTTATTTTATAAGTATTTCATTAAGCATGAAAAATATAAACTTGCGCTGTCAAAATGTTCTCGTGAACATACAAAAGATTGAGCAAGTCCAAATTTAAAAATGACATTTTATTGAGTATTATTATTATAAATGCTTACTTTGAGAAATTATTAAAATCATCATCTACTAGAAATTTGCCTATGTGAAATTTCATTACTTTTACGTTTAAAACTCATATATTTAAATAAAATTAAAAAGTATATATTAAAATTGATATAGTTTATTAATTTTTCCATCTTTGCTTCAAATTTAATATGTTTTAAGTAAAAATTCGTAAAAAAAATTATGATTAATTTAAATCCTTCCTTCTAAAAATTTTAATTCTGCGTTAGCTCTTTTCCCTCAAGTATTTTGCATATATAAACGATGTACATCCTTAAAGAAAATGTTACATGTCGGGATAAAGAAAAAGAAAAAACTTTTTTTTTTCTCATTTATCTAATGTTGTTTTTGTAATTTCATTTTAAAAACAATTCATATTAGGATTTAAAGTTTACCAAGGAATTTACATATAATCGATAATGTAAACCATTGAAATCTCATATTTTAATCTTTTCAGTAATATTAATAATTTATTTTTAATAACGTTAAAATATGTGCATCTATTTCCACTGTTTTTTTTTTTTTTTTGAAAAATTTCATTATTTTTAATTTATAATGGGAATTTTTATTAAATTTTATTTTTACATAAATATACAAAATAAATTAAATTTTATTTATTTTATTGAAAAACTATTATTGTTTTCTTTTTATATATAAATTAAAGCACAATTTTAATTAAATCAAATAAATACCACATTTATTGATTGCCTGGAGAGACACAATAAGAAGCAAAAAAAAAAAAAAAAAAAAAAAAAAAAATGACTGTTAGAAAACAGAATTTTCTATGATTTCCCTACAAAAAAGTTCTGTTTTCGAAAAGTACAGGTTTTTTTTTTTTTTTTTTTTTTTTTTTTTTTTCAAAATCAGTTTTAGTTTATTCATTTGGGAGCTAAAGTGCCACACACACAAACAAACCACACTGTTACGAAACCGAACTTTCTCAATCCATAAACTTTGTGAACTGAAAGACTTTTTCGAACTTTTATTTTATTACTGTTTATTTCCTTTTTTTTTATTGGCAACAGCCACGTTTTTGTTGTTCTTTTGATGTAGATTCAGAATTGTGTTCGAAAATATAGAACGCTGAAAATGGCGTATGACAGAATTGTAATATACTTTATAGTCAACTAAATTGTAAATATGTACATAAATTTATTAAATAATCGTGTTTTTTCAAGAGTCATGAACTAATTTAGAAGTTACCACAATTCGTCAGGAAAATAAACTAAAAGAAAAATGAAGACATCTGACCCAAAAAGAATAAGTAAAGTTATTTTATGCATTCTATTATTTTATTTTATGCTATGTTTTACACACTTTATACTTATAATATGCCTCCTTTTTGATCGAGGGTTAAAAGCAGGTTTTCGTATTTGCCGAAAAATCATCGGAGGCTTCCCAGTTAAGATTCAAAAAGTTTTATGTGTTTATGTTTTTTGGTATGCATTCTGCTTTTGATTTGTGTACAATGGCACTTTTTTTTTTTTTTTTTTTTTTTTTAATTCATTATGACCCATGGACAGTATTTGTGTTTAGCGTGATAAGTACCGCAGAAACTACTATACTGACTTTCAAATTATTGCACATATTTATAAACCATACAGAATTAGCTGTATAATTTTTAGTATATATTCCATTTTTGGTTCGTGTACAGGAACACACCGAAGTTTTTCGTATCATTACAACCTATGGACAGAATTTGTGCTTACTGGGATAGTTTCCGCAAAAATTGCTTTGTTGATTTGCAAAATGGTATACATGTTCATGCCCCATTCTGAATTAGCTGTATATTTTTTGGTGTATATGTTTTTGTGGTTCGTATTCTAATACATGCCAATTTGTTTCTTATGATTACTGTATATTGACAGAATTTGCGTATACAGATACAGCGACCGCAAAAAACACCGGATAGACCTGCAAATTAGTACACATGTTCATAAGTCATACAGAATTAGCCGTATTATTTAATGTGTATATTATTTATAGTTAGTGTACAGGGACACAATAAAGTATTATTTATCATGAAGGCCTATGACAAAAAGTCGTTTAAACGCACTTGCCCTCCATTCAACAGAGTTGTGCATAAACTTAATAATTAACCTACGGGGCCACACAAAAAATAAAATAAAATAAAATAAATAAATAAATAAACGGAAAACGTTACGTAATCATCCAGTTGTCAAATTTGGCAGACTAACTTATTAGCTACATAGAATTTGTTGTATAGTTTTTATTAGAACGAATGTTTGTGGCTCTTTTGCAAGAATCTACAAAAGAATTTCGTAAAATTAGAGCCTGTGAATAGTCTTTTAATTAAGCGCATTTTAACACAGAATAGCTGTATTCAACATAACGAAATTAATGTATTTCAAAGATGTTTAAAAATTTAAGTTTTCTGTAAAGAAATATGAACATAGACTTGATAATGAATCCACAAAACCACATAAAAATAATTCCGATAATGTTCAGAAATCATCCAAATGATGTCAAATTTTGTTCAAATACTAATGAGTTACATAGAATTAGTTGTGTGGTTTTTATTGATGTATACAATGTTTGTGCTTTGTTTACAAGGGCACACAATAGAACTTCCTACAACTACAGCCTAAGGTCAGAATTTAATTTAAATGCATTTTAACGTAATTACGTTGTATTTAACGCATTGAAATTAACGTATGTTATTGTAAAAATTTTAAAAGCATATTTTCCGTGGACAAATATTGACTGATAGATATAGACAAATAGATACAACGGGTGTTGAGGGGAGCGGTAGACCTTAAAAGAGAACGCATCGCGACATGTAGCAAGTTAATCAGATATATATAAATTAATAATTATCTCAAATAATATTGAATAAATAAAAATGAATAAATAAAAATGAACTTCTCGGTGATTAGTAACTGAAATGGGATATTGAGGCTCCTGAATTGCTGATCCACTACTTTATTAAATTACTTTTTTTTTTCCTTTTTGCGCTTTTTGTATATTTAGGCAAATTTATTTCATTTTTTCCTTCCGCACCAAATTAAAAAGTATTTAATAAAATTTTTTTAAAGAAATGAAAGAGCTTTACTATAGGACTTCTTTGACGAAATTTTAAAATTTGGCACCGAAATAGTTGGGACTTTTCTCGCAAAGTTCTTTACTTACACAATTGCGATAGCCATTTAATTCATCGACAAAATGGCGAAAAATAAATAAATAAAAAAATAAAATACGCCAAGGGCCCTATATTAAAACTGTACCTAAGCGATACTAAACCTCTGACCTTCTTTGAAAAAGGCAAGGTTGTAATATTGCTTTCACTACACAGTTTTTTCACTGAACAAGTATAATGCTTATTTAACTTGGGATTAAAAATGTAATCGTGACCATGATTATAATCATTATGACTATTATTTAAGACCTTTAAAATTGGAAAAGAAGCTAAAATTTCATAATTATGTAATTTTTTACAGTGTGGCAGAATAGGCTAAAAAAATGTCTGTCGCACCAAACAGAATTTTTTTTTTTTTTTTTGTGGAGAATATTTTAGGCTTCGTTTTATTAATAGTGTTACAAAGTGGTAAATAATTGTGTTTATTTTTGTATAAATTCTTTCAAAGAGGCATAGTAAGTTGATAAAGTGCTAATTTTGTGCATTTCTAGATAGAGTGCACCACTCGACATCTTGGGTCCTTTGCCACAGACCTCCAGTGGAAATAAATACATCCTCGTCGTGATGGACTATTTCACCAAGTGGCCTGAGGCATATCCTATTCCCGATCAAGAGGCATGCATAGTGGCGGAGGTCCTAGTGCAGCAATGGCTGTCAAGATACGGCACGCCCGTACAACTTCATACCGACCAAGGTAGGAACTTTACCTCTGCTGTTTTCAAACGATTGTGTCAACTACTCGGCATAGACAAAACCCAGACAACACCTTTACATCCCCAGTCGGACGGCATGGTCGAGAGGTTCAACCGTACCATCCTGAATAACCTCTCTCTTCTAGTATCAAGGAACCAGCAAGATTGGGATATGAAGTTGCCATTGTTCCTGCTGGCTTATCGAAGTGCTGTCCATGAGACCTCCAGCTCAGTTACTGTTTGGACGCGAACTTCGTCTCCCATGTGATCTGCTGTTTGGTTGTCCACCAGATGCGCCTTCATCGCCCGAGGAGTACATCCAAGATCTCCAGGCACGATTTGAAGACGTACACAACTTTGCTCGGGAGCGGATTCACATGGCAACAGAGAAAATGAAGGCGAGGTACGATCTAAAGGCTACACAACATCAGTTCCAGGAAGGTGACAAGGTCTGGTTGTGGAATCCTGTTCGACGCAAAGGACTCTCCCCCAAGTTACAGTGCAACTGGGACGGACCGTACACAGTCTTAAAAAGGCTGAATGATGTAGTGGTGCGGATCACTAAAACGCCTTCATCAAAACCGAAGGTGGTGCACTATAACAGGCTAGCCAAGTACCACAATTAACGGTAATATTAAAATGTAAATACTGATAAAATTTGCGCATGCGTAATGAAAATATTTGTATATAAATATTTGTACATATTTGTGAATTTTGTAAATATTTCTCACTTGATTTATATTTCTATTTTATCGTTATATGCAACTTAGTTTTGTATTTTAGATTGTGTAAATTTGTTTCGCCTCTTGACCAAGGGTTGCACTGCCCGGAACGTGCAATCCTTGGGAGGGGGGCAGTGTTACAAAATTGTAAATAATTGTGTTTATTTTTGTATAAATTCTTTCAAAGAGGCGTAGTAAGTTGATAGAGTGCTAATTTTGTGCATTTCTAGTCGTTTTAGCGTTGAAATAGCCTTATTTTCCCTTAAAAACGCATTAAAAAGACCCAATAAGGCAGGTAATGGATTTGGCGCCAAATTTGGCGACTCTTTCATTTTTGGCGACCTTGGCGTGAAAATCCTTATTAGGGATATACCAAATATGGAAGCTCTAATCCCATTGGCTGATGAGATATGGAGATTTCTGGAACGTTCCACACTTTTCTACAGAGGTATATAAGGGCTTTTTTTTCCGCCAAGGCAGTCAGCTCAGTTCAGTCTGAGATCACAGGTAGTCAGTTTCGCTAATGCTTGCATTGCTTTGAGCCTCTTTGGAAGAGACTTGCTTTATGTGTTATTGCTATACAGTTTATACTGTGGATTTGCTATTGACAGCTGTTGTTTAAGCTGTGTTTACTGGCTGAATTGAAGCTGATACTTGGTTTATATAACTGTATTCTTCTGGAACTTTCTGTGAATAAATTATTGAATTTTTGTAAGTTTTGCTTTTCATTCTCGGATAACTCACGAACCCCCAAGTACGCAACAATGTTATTGATTTATTATTATTTTTACAGTGTACCATGCGGAAAAAATCTGTTGTGTACAAATATGTCCAGTATTGTTCTGTTACGAAAATGTTCTGTTAACACATTTTTTCCGTAACATTCCCAAGTAGCACAGTATGGTATTTTCAACGTTGAACAAACGGCAATGCATTCCGTTGAATGACCGTTTTTCCGCAACGTTAATAATCTGAAAATATGTCTCGTTGATTTCCTCATCTTTCAACGGTTGTTTTAATACATTTTACAACGCAAAAAAAACCGTTGTAAAAGGGTTGTACGAAATCAAATCGCAATACTATCGTTTTTTTTTATAACCTAAAAAAAACAGTTGTAAAATGGTTGTTCAGAATCGCAATACTGTCGTGTTTTTTATATCGGTTTCCAACGGTTTTTCTTATGTCTTATAAACGTTGAAATACAAAAAAAAAGAGCTAGCTCTATATATCCATTGCGAATTTTCCTTTCTAATAAATATTGCTAAATAAAAACATCCCTTGTAAAAAGTTTTGCAACTTTTTTTTTTTTTTTTTCCCTTAACGGCTTTTCACTTTACCGTCGCCGGAAGCCCGAGCCAATGTTATTCTATGGGGAAATTTTCTTTGGAAATAATTTATTAACTAATACATATTTTTAAATTCTGTTTTCACATTCTGAAAATTCCGAACTGTTAAATTGACTGACCTTTTTTAAAAATGTATTTTTTTTTTATTTTTAATATTTTATTTTGAAATTGCAAAATGAAAAAATTTCACCTATTGAAAATTCGTATTTTGCAGCTTCAAAATAAAATAAAATAAAAATAATTTTTTAAAAAAGGTCCGTTAATTTAACATCTGAGAATTTTCCGAATGTGAAAACAGAATTTAAAAATATGTATTACTTAATTAGTTATTTGTAAAGAAAAATTTCCCATAGAATAACATGGCTCCGGCGGCGGAGAGTAAAGCGGGCCCTTAATTTTTAGACCCTTTATTACTTTTTTAAGACTCAATGTAAGAAAATACTAGATTCGTAAAAATTTTCAATTTCTGTTTTTCGAGGGATATACAAGTTTTGAGGAGTCCAGAACACTATTTTAAAAAACGTCTGTTGGATAAAAGTTTTGTCCGAACTGTATCTCAGGAACTTATTGCACATACATATAAAATTATATGAATTTCATATAAAATTACATGCAATTGCATCTTGACATAAGTACTTTATTGATTTTTGGTACAAATGGCCCAATGGTGGTGCTACCATATTCCAATTTCTCCCACTTAATGAAACGCTATATCTCAGGTTCTATTGTGTATAATCAATTGCATATAACTGCACAAATATACATCATAATTTCACCACTTACTCATGCTTTTCAAAAGTTGATACCTGAAATTCACGATATCTTTGCAGTCAGTTACCAAAATATTCAATTATTTGACTTATAATCAATGAAATCTATGTTCTTTTCGAAGCTGTATCCCCAAATACTGAAAATCTTTGCCACTAACTGATGAAATTCGGACTTTCTTCTATTATGAAACACTATGCTGATTCAATTCGGATGCAGATAGGCCGATAGGTGGCGCTGTTGTGCAGCAATTTAAACTGTGAATAGGAAAGCAAAATCTCAACTTCTTTTAGCATATATGATTGCACTAAACTTGACATAGGAGACAACCAATATAAAAACGAATACTGAATTAGTTTGAGTGTGTATCAGCTGACAGGCGTTGCTGTCTTTACTCACTTTCTGCTATTTTTATATGACTACATCTCAACTACTGTTAATTAAAATTGTTGCAAATTCTGTATATAAAATCTTTATTCTGAGAAGCTATATGAAACTTTAGTGCATGTTAAATAATGGCAACTGGTCAAGGAATTCCTAAGCAATTTTTCCTTTTTTACTTATAGGCTTTTATAAAATTAGAAATGAAATGGTAATGGCCTAAGCTACTTGTTTCAGTTTTCTTAATTTTTTAAAACTTAATATAATATTATATATATAATTGAATTTCAATTTAATTGAATAATTATTCTCCAAAAAGTTTCTCTTCAAAAAATTTCATAATGTGATATTCAAGATTTAATATGCACAATTTAATGACAATAATAATAAAAACATTAAAAAAATATTGATCTTATATGCTTTTAAGCTATTTACACTTAATCATTTATTTATTTATCATTATTATTTTCTTTTTTCGGGAAAGGGGGGGGGGATTAAAATGTACCTATGTTGGCTAATATTAAAATTTTTCCTTTTTTTTTTTTTTTTTTCCTTTAAATATCCATAATATATATTTTTTAATTTAGTTTATATTTATTGCTTCTTATATGTATTCACATTTAAATTTAAAAAAAGTTTTCATGCTTAATTTCTTAACATTTATTTTTAGTCGAATAATGTAAATAAAACAAAAATAAAATTTAAAAAATCCGATTTAAATTTAAAAAAAAATCATTTTTTCACACCTTGCTCATGGGTGATTGTGACTAATTTTAAAATCCTGAAATTACCAAAAAAAAAAAAAAAATCAGGGCATGATCAACAATTTTTAATGATTGTTACAAATAAAATACTTTCCTACTTATTTAGTATTTGAAAATCTAAGGAATTACCAGCCAATTACAAAATATGTACTAATTTTTCACTATATTACAGTTTTCTCTTAATAGTCACTAAAAAAATTATTGGAAAATATCCTGAAACTAGGAAATACATTATGCAAAATTTCCTGAAACCAGGAAAAATTCCTACACAAAATCACCCCTAATCCCTGTAAAAAAGAACTGAAAATAAGCTCACAATACCAAACATGATTCTTTTTACTCCCATTGCCTGACTTCTGTAGGTAATGGAAGTGTTGTATTAGATCTGGAAATTTGATATAGAGTTTTCACCTGATTATGTTTTACGGTCCGAGTCAAAAAAAAGTTTTCGGCAATTGATCAGTGTGTGTGTATATGGGAAATCTGGCTATTACACCTCCAGAACTAATACAGAACTACGGAACTTTAGAATTGAGTCAGGTCTCATTTACAGATGAAATTTACAAACTTGTGGTTTCACACTAAATTTTCTTTTCAGTTAATAAAACCATTTAGTATATGTATACCATACCTATATGTATGTATACCTAAATATAAACAAGTTATTTTTACATATGCTTGACTGGTATATATTCAATTGTATGATGCTCATGTAATTCTAAAGTATGGATCCTTAATCCTCCCTTAACCCTGCTGCTGTGTTCAGGTCCATTTTGACCCAACATCGACATACATGAAAATTATGCAGACTACACTCAGTAAAAACGTTATATAAATTTAATAAAAAAATAGGAAATGAAATTTTGGCTATACACCGTGTCCCAAAAGTTTAGACAATCAATGAAATTTGTCCCCAGAAGCCAGAGCCAATGTTATTCTATGGAGAATTTCGCCCCATTATAACTTATTATTAACTAATATATGTTTTTAAATTCTGTTTTCACATTCAGAAACTTTACAACTATTAAACAATTTATCGCATTCTAAAAATTATTTTTTAAAATTTTTATTACTTTATTTTGAGGTTGTAAAATGCAAATTTTTACAATGTGAATTTTTTTTATTTTTGAGCTTAAAAATGAAATATTAAAAATAAAAAAAAAAATCAATTTTTAGAAAGCGATAAATTGTTTAATAGTTTTGGATTTTCGGAAAGTGAAAACTGAATTTAAAAATATGTATTATTTAATGAATTATGGGGCAAAATTTCCCCATAGAATAACATTTTCTTCGGCTTTAGGAGACAATAGGCAGAGAGTCCCCTTAACATAAAAAGTTATTACGTACAATTAAAATTCGTGAGATAGGTAATAAATAAAAACAGTTTTGCTGATATACACATAAATTATATAAAAATTTGCTGTCTTAAAAGTATAGACACCTGCAAGTGTTTTTGGTTTTACATTTTTAAAAGTAACTAAAAACTTGCTTTTAATATTGCATTGCCGCGACACTTTATAACATCCAGTACACGTTATTCCATAGAATTAATTAAGCATTGCATTATTTCATACCACACTTTGCCAATAGCAGTTTTTAAGTCATTTACATATGTATATTCCTTTCCATTTTCATATATTTTACAAGATAAGATCCCCCATATATTCTCCATGGGATTCAAATCTGGACTAAGTGCTGGCCAGCCTAATAGTGTGATATTGTTTTGATAAACCACGTTTTCGTTGATCTGGAGGTATGGATGGATGCCACAGATCTTGTTGGAAAACACAGTCTGGTCCTGCTTGACAGTAAATTGGCACGTAAAATATCCTGATAATTCTCCGATTTCATTTTTCTGTCCGTAAATCCGAGAATGTTTGCCCGTTGAAACAAAATCCTCCCCAAGTCACTACGGATTCTCTGCCTTGTTACCTGCTGAAACAGTTCGATTCTTTTCTTAGGTCATGCCAGTAAAATTTATAATCGTGAGGGACGTCCAAATTCCATTTCTTTTCGTCACTGAAGATGCTAAAAAGCCACTTTTCACCGACATATGCATTCTTGCCCACTTTAGACCTGCATCTTTATGTCTTTGCTTTAAGCAAGGTTTTGCTTTCATTCTTCTGTAAACAATGCATTTTGAAGCTTTAATTCTTCTGTGAACAGTACTTTTTGAAATTCTGGAAGTTGATGCAATTGCACGCACAGATAAATTATCAGCTGAAGCCTTTTTTAATAACATTCTATCATCACATAACGTTGTTTTTTTTTTTTTTTTTGTCTTCTAACTCTTTCGAGTATTCCATGTTCCACCTGATCTTAAAACTCTATAAATACTGCTCAAGGATCTCTTTATTTTTCTCGATATTTGTACAGGATTTTGTCCTTGCGCTTTTAACTGTAAAATCTTAACAATTTCATCTTTAGAAATTTCTTCAGAACACGGCATTTTTATCAGAATATGCAGGAAGTGTTTTTTCTGAATCACTAACAAAACAATACATTAAACTCAAAAAATTATTATGCTAAAAATATAGCAGACGATATTTCAATTAATGGCAAAAATTCTGCATTTATAGAAGCAGATGACAACAAAAATGTTTTATTCTGTGAACAAAAATGTAAAAGAAAGCATGTAATGCTGTATTGTGTTTATACTTTTGGGTTAGCAAATTTTTATATAATTTAATGTACATTTTATAATTTCAAACCTTCTTTGATCATAAGTTATATGTGTATATCAGCAAAACTGTTTTTATTTATTACCTATCTCACAAATTTTATTGATTGTCTAAACTTTAGAGACACTGTGTATATTGAAATTAAAAACTTTTAGTCTCATTTGGACGCAACTCATTACTTATGTTTAACTTTTGTTATTGTCATATCAACTTTACTGCTGTCACTACAGTCTTCTCCATTTTGGTGAGAGTATTTTATTATGTTTTTCTTAACTCTTTATACATATATGCATTCAACTACATTTGAAAGAATTGAAAAAAAAATTTTATTATACACATAAGTTTTACAATGAGAAAATTCTTCAAATATTTTTTGTTTTACTTCTCTCTAAATACTTATTTTTTAGCGGTGCGTATTTTAGAAAAAGTTTTATACGATCCTCAACAATGTTTTCATCGTATCTGTCACCCATTTTAGTACGTACAGCATCTGGAAAAAAAAAAAAAATTATGAACATACAGAATGAAAATGGAAAATGTTTTATAATTTAATAAATATCAAAAACAATTACTGCACCAGCATTAAATATACACTGCCCTTTATATGACCACACTGGAGTGGCAAAGTCAAATGATCCATTGTCCGAAAGAGAACCTTGAAATTTTAGACATGTTTAAGGACATTACTTTTTATTGCTCTTTTACAAAAGAGACCCCAGTTCTACATGCAATTATCGCAGTAGGAGGTTTGTCAGGGTAGAAAACTGCTGTTAAAGATTAGTGGCAACGCAAATCACACATCAAAGAAATTTGAATAAAAACCGCACTTGTCGCATTGAAGTCGCTAGTGCTTTTTAGACTTTTGAAATTGCAGTGCCAGTAGCTCAGCCTGGAGGATTTTTCTGTGGCATCAGCATTAAATCTTGATCCATCTTCGGTGTTTTCTATGAACCATGTGTGCATTTACAGTTTAAAAAAATTATTCCAGATCCTTGAAATCAAAAGTAATAATACTTGTAATATTCCTAATTATATCTTTTTGTGTTGTGCCTCTCAAGCAGTAAATGATTCTCCATACTTCTGACTGGGTTGGTTGTAGGTTTAAGGCTGATTATGGTCTTAGGCCTAAGGCTGAATTGCCACTCATGGGGTCTTTAAGAGGTCCTAGCGTGTATTTACAGTTTCGAAGAAAACTCTGAACGGCTGTCTATGAGTGCAACCTGGGATTCCACCTGACATTTCCCATCTACCAGCATTGAATACAGAACCACTGGTGGTCTGCTTCTGATTCATTGGGAGAAATCATTTCAAAGATATATTGCCTTAATTGATTCAAACACTGGAAAGCAAGCCAATCATTTATGTCTACTTTTTTTAAATATGTATATGAATAACTCATTTTCATTTGCTGTCACTCAAGCAGTTTTTTTCTCTATGGCAGAAACTTTACACATTTCTATACTTTCCAACATTTAAAAGATTACTAGGTTTTATTTTGCTTAGAATAAAATACAATTATATCTTTTCCTTTACGGAAAACTAATGCTTTAATTTTTTTTTAAACAATGTAGCAGAAAAACAAGTTTGATAATCTAATACAAATTTACAATTTTAAACACATAAGATTTCAAAACAAAAAAACATTTTTGTTTAAAATATATCAGAACTGAAAACTATGTGTAAACAAAAACAAACAAATATGAAGATTAACAAAAAGTATTGTATTTTGGAATACGGCCAATTGACTGCTGTAGGTTCTCGGCCTGAGGGGGAGTGCCCTCTATAGGAGTCTTTCTAAGGGGTCTTAGCCCCGATTAACAAAGAATTTGAACTACTTTTCCCTCTTATATCATTTGCAAGGACAAATTATTTCAAGAGGGGTTAAACGGTAAAAAAAATAAAATAAATAAAAATAAAAATGTTTTTGATAATAGCAATGCATTAAAAGAAGCTAAAATATAATCCGTTTGCCTGACATCTCAATAAAATCATTAATAAAAGACATTCAAAAATAATCGCTTCTTTTATTCATTTTTTTCAGGATGACTCATTTGTTAACTGAAATATCACATTTCCAAAAGTTACCCCCACCCCCTTTAACCAGAAAACAATTTATGCATGAATTTTACTTATAACTTAATTAAAATACATATATACTTACTTATCCTTAAAAGAAATTACTATGATTAAATAACATTGACTTTTTTTTTTTTTTTTTTTAATACTTAAGAAAATGTAATATTTAAATAAGAAATATTTTTTAGATTTGCTTCTTCCCCTAGTTCGAAACTGTAAAAAATGCAGGTTTTGATATGCTTGATTAAAAAGTCAATTTATAAATTGATACACCCGTATGCCACTTGCTGAAAGGTTAACATTATCTAAAGAAGAATAAATATGTAAATTACGTTCTTTAAACAATAAGTTATTATTAAAAAAGTCTTACAGAGCACCATTTCATCATTTTTGTGCTTTTAAATGGCAGTTTCTCTCCACGTCCTGCCCAGTTGTAACAAGAAGCTATTTGAGGTGTCATAAGTGAATGTAAAATCCGATTTGTTATGTGAGCAAAATCTACACCACCTTTAGTTGAGATACTTGACAATAAAATTTTACATAATTTTAAAATAGGCGTATGAGAAAAGCAGAAAGAGAAACATGCTTAAATTATATGTATACAATTTTAATGACAAAATCATTATAGCAAAACAATAAATATTCAATTTTTAATTTATAAAAAAAGAACATGTATTCAATCATTGATATGGATAGGTATAAAAGAGTTATTTGATTAGTTGATGTAACAAATAGACACAAAAATCCTCCCAACAGAAAAAAGCATAAATCATTTTTACATGGTCAAATCGAATTTTCATATCTAAGCTAAATTATTCATGGGTCGATCCAGGCAAAGGTTGGAACCCTTTTGCTCCTCCTTCACAAAATTCTAATCCCTAAAATGAGCCCCTTCACAAAATTAAAATCCCTAAAATGGGCCCCTTCACAAATTTAAAATCCCTAAAATGGGCCCCCTCACAAAATTAAAATCCCTAAATGGGCCCCTTCACAAATTTAAAATCCCTAAAATGGGCACCTTCACATAATTAAAATCCCTAAAATGGGTCCCTTCACAAAATTCAGATTTATAAAAACAGCCCTTTCACAAAATTGTTTTTTAAAAAGTAATACTATTTTTTCATATTTACAGTATTATTTTTAATGAGTGTCTATACTTGTTTAATTAAAATGCTATTAATTCGATATTAAACATTAAGACAGTAACTGCTAAAATGAAAGGTTTCTTGCAAAAATTCTTTTTTTCACAAAAATGGACCCAAAAAATTAAAACCTGGATCAACCCCTGTTATTATAGTACATATGACTAAAATCGTAACTGTTGGCAGGGTCTAATGTGCTAAAAAGTTAAGTATTCAAAAAGCTAAAAAAAAAAAAAAAAAAAAAACACACAATAGTATAACTATATTTCATTTAACATTACAATTTATACATTATTTATAAAAATGGGATACTAAACAATCAATCTGTCAATGTGTAATTTATACTAAGAGTGAAAGTAAGAAATTTTCAAGTAACAACTATAAAACCAAACAATCATTTTTAATTTTTTTTTAAATAAAAACTTTACGATCACATATACAACTAAATCTCTCTATATATAGTTTAGCCTTCTGCAAATTGACTGTTTAGTATACGTTTCATACAATACACTTATGCAGCTAACAATAAATATGCTCAAGTGTATACCATTTTATTAAAATTTACTGGATCATGCAGAAACTCTTCAAGCCGCTGAATACCTTCCCAATTCTGAACAGGTAAATCAAAAAGCTTTGTTGTTTCAGCAACATTTGTATTGTCATTTAATAAAATCTCTTCCAACATCTTTCTGTTATTTACTAATTTGGAATTTATGTTTTCAAGAATCCTTAAAACTTTTCTCTGAAAAGCTAAAATAAAACAATTTAAAAATTTTTTACACTAGACTACAAAACACAGTAAAAAATATTTCAACAAAACAATAGGGTCACAGTGACCTTTTGAATAAAGAGTGACTAGGACCTGTGATTATAATGTAACCCGAGAAAACAAACTCATGCCTGTAGCCTGTGTCAAAATTCTAACCACAGCACCATGACAGTGTGCTTTTTTTTTTTTTTTTTTTAAATAACTAAACTTCAACTTTTTTTTTATTTTTTAAAATTTAAATAATATTAAAAGATTTCTAAACTTCCATTATACAAATGTTTTCTTTTAACATTAGAAATCCTAAAGACAAGAAATATATATCCTGAAATAAAAAAAAAAATTCTACATACAATCACCCCCACTTAAGTAATGCCAGTGATTGTAACTAGAAGCAATCAAGTCATTTAGTTGAATCATTTCTATACAAAAATTGCATTTGTGATTGTGTTTAATATGTTAGAAACTAAACAATTGACCCCCCCCCCCCCCCCCCACACACACACACACTTAAAAATTTTAATACTCAGAGAGAAATTCTTGCGTTCTTCTGTGTTTTGTTTTTTTTAAATCGGGGAAATTAATCCTTTGTAAAAATCATATAATGAAGAACCAAAAAAAATATTTTATTTCTTAGTAATCTTAAAAACTGGCATTTGCAAAGTTTGAAAGAGGAAGAAGATTATAATAAGAGTAACAATTAAACATTTATCCAATTGAGATTTAAATTCTATATTCTATTTCAATTATGCTCAAACTTTTAAATAAAAAAACCTAATGTACTTAAAAAAAAAAAAAAAAAATCGCTGAAATGAAAAGATTTTTTACAAATTTTGCCTTCCACATGGGGGAGGAAAGACAAAAATTCTTCTCCCCACCAGGGGGGGGGGGGGGTGAAGAGAGCAAAACAAAACATGATTTCATATAATCCTAAATAGCTCAAAAAAAAAAAAAAAAAAAAGACATGAAATTTTTGCTCAAAAATATACTATAGCTTATACAAACACCTAAAAACCAATTTCTGGAATTTTAGAAATTCAGCTCCTAAAGGGAGGTTGGGGGGGGGGGGGGGGAAGCAAAACACGATTTCAAATAATCCTTTATTATATATATATATACATATATATATAAAAATTTCATTGTTGAAATATGCTTTTCAGTAATAAAAAAGAATTAGCTCCTTTTTTAAATCATAGAAGCCTAATTGCATGAGTATTCTGCTATTTAAAATCAATAAAATTTCAATTTTTTTTTTTTTTTAAATGTTTGATCAAGAGATTACACAATTTCAATCCCAGTTACCAAAATTAAATATTGTTTCCCAAATGACTTACAAAATTTACATTTATTTGCAGGTAATAGCTTACATGTCTTATTTACCTTTTTAAAAAAAAAAAAAATGCAGATTATCATTAAACAAGTGATTAATTAGCCCACAAAATGCATGTTTTTTTTATGTTTCATTGTTAAGATACTATAAAAATAAAATTAGGTTAGGAAGTATGTTAAGAAAGTATAAACACTAGGTAAAAGTTGGCTATTAAATTAATGGATACATAGGTTAGTTTCTGTTTCTTCAACTGATGACTTGAAAGTGGATGTGGAAGAGTTGCCCGACTCTCTCACTAATGACGGTGACTTTAATTTGTTGCTTCTGGAATGATTGTTAACTTCTGTTTGTCTGAATGGTGATCGTGAGGATTCGGACAACTGAACTAGTGATGGCGACTTTAAATTGGAAGGATTGCTGTAATTAATTTCTGGGACTGGTGATTGTGATGATCCAGGTAATTGAACAATTGTTGGTGGGAAATAATTTTCTGGCACTTCCTGATTATCATCTAAATTTGCGTCGACTGTTAAACATAATTCCAGAAGATCATCTGATATGATTCTATCACTTGGCAAGTTTAATTGTGGTGGTAAAGGGAAGCTTTTTTCTTTTTTATGTTTTTTTTTTGGACTTTATTGCATCATCTTCTGAATCATTTTCATATAATTTTGCTACCTTCTTTCTTTTTTTCTTTGGTGATCTTTCAATCTCGTTTTCTTCGGATTCCAGATTCGATGTAAGTTCAGCTCTCTTTAAGTTGTCATAAGCATTTTGATAAGAATCTACAAAAACCACAGGCATTCCACTTTTGAGTGCTTTTTGGAGTTGTGAGCGCATGAACGGTGGGAAACGGCAGGATGTTCGATCAGCCAGCAGCCAGTTTTCATGCACAATCTCTACCTCTTCTTCAGAGTTTTTGGTTGACGGCGAAAAAACCACATAATGAAACATCTAGTGTAAAAGGAAAATATAATTATTCTTATAAGCATTAGTGATTATGGTTTTTACAAGGGGTGCAGAAAATGTTCAGACCTCGGAAATTTCCCCCAAACACAGTATAAATTTCCCTCAATAATGCAAAAATTTACTTTGCTATACAAAGTCATTTGTTCTATGTAATAAATCTTTAAGAGAATAAGTATACAGTGTAACATAAAAATATCGCTGTTAGTGTGTATTATAAGAACTTTAAAGCAACAAATTTTTATTTACATTTTCTCTTTAAAAAAAAAAAAATATTCAGAATTTCCCCAGTTAGTTTAAATTTCCCCCGAACCTTGTTCGGACATATTCTGCACCCCTGGTGTTTACAAATTTCATATTTAATAACCATACATAATAGGCAAAATGTAAAAAAAAAAAAAAAAATCTATTTATTATGATGCATTAATACAATTTTTGTTTTCAATAAACAATTTCCTTCTATAAAGCAGGGTTAGCAAGTTTTATCCAAAGTGGAAAAAACCGCAGAAAAAATCAGCTAGAAAAAATTAGAAACTTCAGTTTAAAAATTTATTATATAAGTTACAATGAAAGTTTATATATATATATATATATTTTTTTTTATATAATAAGTAAATTTAATTATACCTATAAAACTTTAATCCCAGTGGCAGAAAGTTTTGTAGCTGTCTGCGACAGGCTTTTAATATTTCATAATCTGTCTGCAAAATTTGCATGTGATCAGGGGTGATAAAGGCTGACACTGAGAAAGCCTGAAAGCTGATAGAGTCGATCTTGTGGGAGGAAGAGAGGGGGGGGGGGGTGTGGCTTAACAAGAGTGGTGATCTCGTGCAACAATACACGAATACAATTTTACTACAGAACAATATTGCGTAAACAATTATACAAAAATAAGTTGAACTCATTCAATTAAATATTTATAGCAAAGTTTGACACAACACTGACTTTTGGGTAATGCACCTTGGAGTAATTTAAATGAAAAATGAATGAATAATTTAAAAGAATGCCAGAATCTGAAGAAAACAGGCATGAACGTGAAGGATCCAGTATGTGTATGTTCGTGTAGAATCTCAGTAACAGGTAACAGGAGAAAAGAATACACGCATAACGCTGCCAATCAATGGAGATCTAGGTTCCCTAGGTTGCCGTTGTTAAGCACTGTTTTTTCTGATCCTACCAAGGAACATATAGGGGGCTCTCTGTTTTCAGGACATGTATAAATAGCAATAAATTTAATATTTACTCGTACAGATTTTTAAAAAAATTATTAGTCTTAAGCTGTAGGGCCCACCAGTGGCCAAACGGTTCTAAGCGCAAAGCTGGTAGACGTGAGGTACCAGGTTTACTCCCAAGGCACGCTAGTCGGTCTAGACGTTCAGAGTTTTTCGTGGTTTTCTCAAAAACTTGCACCCTTTAGAAAGGCTCCCCCCCCCACGGAGGGCGCTTCCCCTTAGGTCTAAGACCCTAGAGTAGTCAGCCTTACTCCCCGAACACCAATAGTCCAAGCTATAAACAGGTACAAATTTTTATACAATTAATAATAATAAATACAGATTATAAATATAATTATTTTCAAATTCATATTAATTTACTGCAGTGGCAGATTCCCCCCCCCCCCCAAACACTAACATTCACAATTGAATATTGCAAGTGTAAATTTTTTAGCGGTTTAGAATAACACTTTGAAAAATCTTAGCCCCCCCCCTCCCCCCCCCCCCAAAAAAAAAGTCAAGTTCTGGATCCGCCACTGATTTTCTGTCCATATATTATGTTTTACTTAAAGAAAAAATAAAATCCTGTATTCCTGTTTTCATGGATTATGTGAAAATTCATAAGTAACGTTGGAATTTTAGAATTTCAGAAATATTAATAAACATAAACATACAAAATATGTCTATGCATACTTTGTATATATTTCTTAGGTAATAAAAACAGTTAATTTACCTAAATTTTTATAAATTATCTACAAATTGTTTTAAGATTTCTTAATTTATAAACAGCATAATATTTAGATATTCACTTGTATGTGGCAAATATTACTAAATCTTATTTCTAACCAGATTCTAGCTCATCTACAGATTTTGAAAATACAGGTTTTTGACGGTTTAAACCATTGTCATGTCAAAAACCACTTTTTGACGTCAAAAAACTAACCCTGACAATGTCTGACTTTTTAAAGTTTGTATATATTAATGCTGACCAGGATTAGCAAAATCCCGGCTTTTTTTAGATAAAACCAACCCACTTGGGTTTTTCTGGTCTTTTGGTGATTTTTGTTTGAATAGATTTTAATTGCAATGCTAGATATGTTATTTAGCATAATAAATGTAATACACCAACTCCTAATTAACCCCTTCCACTCCAGGGACGTACGTGCGTACGTCCTAGTGTTAATGGCCATTAATACCATGGACGTACGTGCATACGTCCAAAGAAAATATACGATACTATTTCAAAATTATAATCTGGTATTTCAGACATTTACACTACAGCTAGCCTGGAGCGGAAGGGGTTAATAACTAATATAATATTTATCTTAGAAATAAAAATTGGTTTGATTTTAAAATTAAAATAGGGTTAATCAGTAAGATTAAGCTATATTTTATTTTAATGTATGATTATTCAAAATAAATATTCTTAATGACAATAATAGATGAAATAAAAGAACTTAAATTCTGAAGTACAATACATATCATTTAATTTTTTTTTAATTATAAAAATAAGCTGCACCGTTTTATTCTTTTTTCGAAAAGGTTATAGAAAAAAAATTAAAATTTATAATTATGTTGCTACTAAAATTAAAATAAAATTATTATAAAGTTTTAAAACTAAACAATTTAATTAGTCTTTATGTCCGCTGTAAAAAAAAAAAAAAATAAAATAAAATAAATAAATAAAATAAAATTCTTGTTCGGTTTTACAGGAAAAAGAAATTGAACCAATTATAGAAGATAAACTTGCTTTTATTATATGCATAACTGTAGTTACTTTTTATGTTTAATATTATTTTCCAGAAAATAAAGTTTATTCTTAAAAGGTAAGGTGTTTTCTATACTTTATAGATGGGATTTGAAAGTTAGAAATAATTTTTAACAAAAACCCAGTGGGTTTTTCTGGGCTGGGCCCAGTTTGCCAGCCCTGGTGCTGACTCTAGGCTAATTTCACAGGGTACACCAGGCAGACTTTTTTCGACTTATTTTCGCACTTGAAGGCCCTTTTTCAACCCATTTTTGTACAAGTGGCCTTTAGATACTTTTCTTTTTAGCATGTAACCTAGATATAGTTTTACAGCATCCAAGGAACAACAAACACATATAGCCCACACGTATAAAAATAATTTACTTTTTCTTTGTACAAAAATCACAACACAGAAGAATGCAAATTATACTCTTTTTAACGAATTCTCCCCCCCCCCCCATTTATTCCTGAGTCAGCAATATTATATCAAGAATATTAATTTAATATCAAGCAAAATAATTACATATAAAGAAATGTTTCAACATCTATACAGGGCTGTTCGGTGTTTTCCATGTAAGTAATATTTAATTTTGTATTTTTTTCATCTGAAATTTTTTTATTACCAATTAATTTTTTTACAAATTTAAAATAAGATCATAAAATTATCAAATGATTTGATTAAGTATGTAAATTTTATTTCTTAAATCCTTGGATAAAATAAAAATGACATGTTGGTATTGCAAATAAAAAAGTTATATAGAAATTAAAGTTTTGCTTTGCTGACTTGCTGACAAATTGATAAAAACATTCAATCTACATATTCAGATTTTTTTTTTTTTTAACCTGTTAGTACAAAATGAAAAAGAAACAAATTATGTTTAAGATTATAATCGTCTATGTGTTAATGTTAATTACTTCTATGAAACAAAGAAATCAAATCAATACTTATTTCATTGACATATAACTGATGTCAGCAGCCTCATTAACCAAAGCTACGTATTTCTTTTTTTGGATCATACAAACTGGCATTCCTTTATAATTATATCTTTTTCTGCAAAACAACCACCTGCTTTTTAAATGTGGTTTCTAAAACATTTAAATATTTGAACACGTACACACATTTAAAAAAAAACAAACTTCGCAGTCTATGAGACTGCTTACAAAAGTTAACGCTATATTCCACAATACAAAGTTATTAAAATTAATTCGCCATAAATAATTTTATAACTTATTTCTATCATAAAATATAATAATAATATTGAATTTACTCACCTTTTTATAGTTTAAAGCTGATCTTCTGTTCATTCGTATATGCTTTGCTTGCAAGCGACGGACACAGCACGAGCACACAAGATCACGATCCCGCCATTTCACAAATCGTGTATCGATATCAAGTTGAGGAGATTCAGCGTCATTTGATGGAAATAAATGACGTATGAAAAGTACCTATTAACTCGTTGAAAAAACGCATTTTTTGTTAGAATCAAAGGGAAACAAGAAACTAATAAAATACCTATTTTAAAACGTCGAAAAACAACTGGAAAAAGTATAACCATAAAACAACGTCTTTTATTGGTTTTCTTTATTACCGAATAAATTTTCGAAATTGTTTGGTGAGAATATTGCAAAATAAAAACCATTTTTCAACGGACATAAAATAACGTAACCAATTTTTCACTGTTCAGACTTATTTGCAACGCTATAACAACGTTATGTGCTACCTGGGTTATGACTGTGCGGGCCCACCAGCGGCCGAGCGGTTCTGCGCTCAAAGCTGGTAGATGGGAGGTGCTGGGTTCGATCCCAGGTCGCGCTCATCGACCTAGCCGTTCGGAGTTTTCCGTGGTTTCCTCCGAAACTCGCGTAAATACGGGCTAGGACCCCTTAGAAAGACCCCCACGGAGGGCATTCCCCCTCTAGGCCTAGGACACATCAGGAGTCAATCGGCCTTAAATCCTACAACCAACCAACCATTATGACTGTGCATTATACTTTTCTATCGCAGGCAGAGTAATTTTTTCCAGTGGCAATTATAGGGATTTCAAGCCAATAAAATTTATGCAATTATTGTATGAATTTAATTGAGTCTTTTCTTCTTTACTGAATTACTACGAATTGCAACAAAGCAACGTTCATTTAATATTTATATGTATGTAACAGAGACAGAATGGGTTCCACTTATTCAACAGCCAAAATTAATAAAAATCTACTAAGAATTACTCTATTTTTTATAAGGCCGTTATTTTATTTTTCTTTTCCGGGGAACTAAACAGCACATAGGTCCCAATTATCACTAATCACTGATTAGATAGAGTACAAATATTAAATGCGAGCAATTGATAGTTGCAATCAAGTTTCACTTACATTGTGTATTTTATTATGATTTATAACTCAGCATCTCGTGGCCGTTTCATCTTGAAACTGACAATAATTATAAACAATAAACGTAAGAATAACATAAAAATTTGAAAAATTAAATTTTTTAGATATTAAAGGTCAAAGATAAAAATATTTGACCTTGAAATGAAACTTTTTTTAAATATGTGCATGTGATATTCCATTTTAAAGCATGTATTAAATACATTCTAATGATATCAAACTTATCCCACTAACAAGGGAAGTATGAATCAGTAAAATTCCTATTGAAACCAAACCAAGCTTCAAGTAAAGAACATGATCGAAAACATTGGGTACCATACTAATTTGCTGCAACAACTCCCATACGGGTGAGATACGCCTTCTATTAGTTTTAGTTATTTCTATAAAAGCCAGCAAAACACATATTGTTGCGTAAACGGATGGTGCAGTGCTAGCGTGCTTGACTTCGGATACGGAGGTCCTGGGATCGTGTCCCGCGAGGGCGTTTTGTAATTTTTTCAATTTTTTTTTTCAATACGTTTTTAATTTAATTAAATTATTAATTTAAGAGAAAATATTTATTACATTAAGAAGATTTTTTTTTTTTTAATATTCCAGTTAATAAAATATTGAGAAAGAATTTAAGAAATGCATTTTTTTTTTTTTTTTTTTTTTTTTTTCATTTATAAAAAAGAAAACCATGTTTGAAGCTACGAATATAGTTTCTAATTTATAACAATTATGATTAAAAGTAGAAAAATCATGAAACCATAAGTATTTTTCACAATTAGAACAAGAAATATAAAAAGACTGATCACAATTATTTGAATTTTAATTTTATTCACCGTCAATTATTGTTCATCCCGAACATTTTGTCAAATATTTGGCTTTTCGTCGAGATTACTTGATTTGTAAAATTCATATTTACCCAGATTTTGAATTTTTTTAGATGTAAATTAATTATAAATTAGTAAAATCATTTTGAGAAAATTTGTCATTGTCTTCAATATTATTCTCAGTTCATCCGACACGACGCAATTTGACAGTTGTTTAATGAAATATTTGGAATAAAAATTAAATGCGACGTCGAATAGTTAAGCAACAGTTGTTCACCGTTCAGGATTTTTCATGCAAAAAATTGCCTGAATAAATAATACAATTGAGAGCAGACGATTAACTCTTGCTATTAATGCCGTCGTTAAAAAATAGTAATTCCTAATTTATGTAAAACAATTATTAACAAAATTTTATCTGAATGTAATCATTAACAAAGTCTTACCTAAATATAATATAAAAGTATTTCCCGTTAAATTATTAATTTCTTTAAATTTAACAAATAAATAAATTGGTTAAAAATAAAAAAATATTAAATTGTCCGCTCTGAAAAAAAAAAAAAAAACCTGTTTTGATATAATTAATATTTTCTCTTAAAATAATGATTTAATTTAATTAAAAATGTCAAAAATAAAATATTTCAGTTGAAAAAAAAAAAAAAAAAAAAAAAAAAAAATACAAAACACCCTTGCGGGGACTCGATCCCACGACTTCCGTATCCGAAGTCTAGCACACTAGCACTGCATCATCCGTTCACACTATGCTGCATGTTTTGTTGGCTTCTATAGAAATAACTAAAACTAATAGAGGGCATATATCACCCCCATGGGAGTTGTTGCAGCAAATTTGTACGGTACCCAATGTTTTCGACCATGCTCATTAATTTAAGGTTGGTTTGGTTTCAATAGCATTTTTACTAATTCATACTTCCCTTGTAAGGCTATTATTCACCAATATCTTCAACTCCCGGTTGAACACAAAAATATGAAAAGCGTATAAAGGCGGGTGCAAATTTTCAGCAAATTTTGACGCTTTATTTCTGCCATCTAAGGTTATAGTTATTTTAAGATTTTTCAGGTGAAAATAACCAATAAGAAATTATATGAAATCCTCGAGGGTAGATGGCAGAAACAGCCTGCCAGAATTTGCTGGAAAGCTTCACCCTGCCCTGCCTTTAGACGCTTTTCAAGGTTTTGCGTTGAACCGGGAGTTGAAGTTAATGGTGAATACGGCCATTTTTCAATTAGGTAACGAAATATAGACACATTTATAACCCGTTAGTCGCTAGTTGGTCGATTTGCCGCCCATCCTTCAGTGTTTCCAGATTTTTTTATTCAATTGCCACCAAAAAATTTTAGAAGTGGCATTTGATATACATAAATCGCGAATAAAATCGATTTAACGTCGATCACATCACTTTTTAAAATTATTGGTGACAGTTAAATAAAAAGTTCGCAATCTGTAATAGGTGGCGCTGTCGATAGCGACTACTTACGGGTTAATACAAGAATTTTGAAAATTTGCATTTTTTACCCATTTTTGCAGCCCTGTATATCAAAAACTAAAAAAAATAGGGACTTATTAATTGGTATGCATTCATTTCTCCATAGAATAAATAAATGAGCCCAATTTCATAAAACTATGAGGAGGTCAGGCTAAAAATGCTGCTTTTTTTGTGTTTATTTGTCATAGAATAACCCTACAATGAAAATATACTTTTTCCAGTACAAATGATTTATACTGAAACTACAGCAGCATGCATAAGTAATAAAAACATATTTATACTCTGCAAGCCATAACCGTAAATTTCAAAACACCACAACAATTCATTTGGTTCAAAATAATTCAATTATTAATCATTATGAGGCGAAATATTCAGACACGTGTAGCACATAAAATCATCAAAGCACACTTCTTAAAAAGCAATATGTTATTCTTTATTATTTCAGTGTTCATTATAAAATTTTTTTGCTTAACAACATTTTTCCAAGATTTAAAAGTAGAAAAAATGGAGCGTATATCTCAATTTAATTTATTTTATGAGTATTTCATTAAGTAAGCAAAATATAAATTCATGCTGTCAGAAAATATTCGTAAGCATATCGTAGACAGAATAAGTTCAAAATTAAAAATTCCATTTTCTTAAGTGTTATTATTCTGAATGCTTACTTTGAGAAATTACTAAAGTCATCACCATAAATTCTAAAAGAAATTTGCCGATGTAAAATATCATTACTTTCGCGTTAAAAGCTAATATTTTAATAAAATTAAATACATATATTAAAATCACTATAGTTTATTAGTTTTTCCCTCCTTACTTCAAATTTAATAAATCTTAATGTTCTTCTTCTTCTTCTTTTCTTTTTTTTTTTTTTTAATTTATGAATAATTTAAATTCATCCTTCTAAAAATTTTAATACAACATTGGCTTTCTCCCTCAAGTACTTTGCATATATAAATATTTTACATACATAAATATTTGCATCTATAAATGTTTTAAAACGTTACATACTATGCCGACATATATATATATATATATATATGTGTTAATTTATCTAATGTTGTTTTTGTAATTTTATTTCAGAAATAGTTCTTAATACGAATTTATAAGAAACTTATATATAATTATTAATGTAATCTTTCTAAATGTTATTAATTTATTTTTCAATAACGCTAAAATACATGCATCATCTATGTCCACTGTTTTTTGAAATTTTGGATTATTTTTTATTTATAATGCAAATTTTAATTAAGTTTTATTTTTATTAAAATATGCAAATTTTTGCTTCCATTATCTGACTACCGAAGGTAATGAAAGTATTACATTCGGCCCAAATATTTGGTATCGAGTTTTCACCCTATTTACACGTTTTAAGGTTCCCTGAGTCCAAAAAAGTGGTTTTCGGCAATTGGTCAATGTCTGTGTGTGTATGTATATATGTGCGGAATATTCTGACTGCCACATCTCCGAAACTAATAAAGATAGAACGACGAAACTTCAGAATTGACGTAGTTCTGGTGTACAGATTAATCTTCCAAAATTTGGTGAAAATTGAAAAAAAAACAAAAACAGAAGTGGGACCGTAAGTCCGTATCTCAAAAACTGCTCAAACGATTTTCTTAAAAATTGCTATATAAACACTCTATTAGATGTCCTTTCGAATGATATAATTGGTTAGTTTAATTAAATTGATAGGTATTCTGTATAAATAGCTCAATTTCAGGTCTCGCAGGCTTCCATTAAAAACGGCAGCATGGATTTTTTTTCAAACTCGGCATAATAATTCTTTTTTAGATATCGTTTCATGTGTAATTGTTGTTTTCTGGTCAACAATTAAGTTTGTCATGTTTTGGTGAAATCCTGTATCTCAAAAACGACTCTGATGATCTTCTTGAAAATTGTTACATAGATCAATTTTAGATATTCTTTCTCATGTATTACATGGTTATTACAGGAAAATTAACAGTCATCTTGATTAGGTAGGTTGTTTTCGGAAAATTAGTGTTTCAAAAGTAACTCAACCATTTTTTCTGTTATTTTCTAACTCGCCATGTAAACTTTGTTTTATATGTCTTTACTTGTGTATTAATTTTCTCATACCGGAAAAATTTTAGGTTTCAACTTCGTTAGGTCAGTTTTATGTCTTCTGACCTGTCTTCTTCTAAATAAAATAAAATAAAATAAATAAATAAATAAAAATATAAAAAATGCATATAATACATGTAATAGTGATTAATGAAAGTCTTATGGTTGTTTCACACAAGATTCTTTTGTTTGTTTTATTGTGAAAGAAGATTATTTCTCAACTTTAATTTGATAAATCATGATTTTAATTAAAGTGAAAAGTCAAATAAATACCAAATTTAATGATTCTTTAAAAAATTCAAATATACACTTTCATACTGTAATAACATTATAATATTTAATAGCTGAAAGTACAGCAGCATGCATGATTAATAAAAAAGTATTTGTACTGTACAAGCAAATTCAATAAATTGTAAAAAGCATACAACAATTCATTTGGATCAAAATTATTTACATGAATCTTTATGAGGCAAAAAATGTAAACACGTGAACAACATATAATCATCAAGCCCTCTGCTTACAACATTTTGCGTGAGAAAAAGTCTTGCTAAATTTACTCGAAAAAATTTTACGTGTTTTTGAAATGTATAGCGTTTTTTACAAAGTAATTATTCATCATAATAAAACACTAATATTTCGGGTTCTGCAGTCCGAAATCAAATTAAACTTTGTATGAACGGACCTTATAAGGTGGAAATTACCAACAGCCCTTCATGCTTTTAAACTTAATATACGTACAACTGTATCCGACGAGAAATTTAAGAAGAAACAAGTTACACAGTAAGGGATCGACTAATACGTGAGAATAAAATGTGACTAGTATATTGTGGCCATCACATAATTATTTAACATACACAAAAGTATAAACGTAGCTTCTCACGATAAAGATTTTACATGTGGATTTTGGCGCAATTTTAATCAACATATGCTGAGATGTAGCCCTGTGGAAAATCATGGTCCACCTGTTCATCGACATACACATAAATTAAATCAGCATTTGTTTACATAATGGTTATCTCACATACCATGTTTCGTGCAGTTATATGCCATAGAAGTTGAGATTTATCCTTCCTACTCAAAGGACAAAATGCAGCAAAGTAGCGCCACCTGTTTTCCGATATATACTCGAATTATATCAGCTTAGGGTTTCATAACAGCTGTCTCGTATAACAAGTTTTGTTCAATTATGTACAATAGAATTGGAAATATGGCCTTCCTGTTCTCGGGGAGAATTATACTACAGTAGCGCCTTCTATCAGCCGATAGACACTCAAATTAAATCAGCATAATATTCATAATGGCCTTCTCACACATGAAGATTTTTCGATTGTACGTAATAGAACCTGATATATAGCCTTCCCTTAAATGGTAGAAATCGCAATATTGCAGTTCCAACTGTTGGACATTGGCACGCAAAGTTATAGAATACAGACAGACGGACAGACAATGAACAAACAGATTTTTTCTTAAAATGGTTAAATCGTGATCTGGATCTTTCAAAACGTTCAAATCCATCGAAAATCGGAAGTCAAAAATTTTTAAGAATCCAATACTTTCTTCTATTAAATATAGAAAAAAGTTAAAAAAAAAAAAAAAAAAAAATGAAGCATTTTGCACGAGAAGAAAAAATGAATGGTCCAGAATAATTACGCAATTGGAACATCAGAACTTGTAAGCGCTGGAAAACTCTCCTTAAATCCATAAATATTTATTTCCGTTAAACAATTAACAAAGATGTAATTTTTTTATTTATTGTACTCGGAAAAATTACGATATCGTTGTTTCACTTCATTTACTCGTTTTAACCCTTTTATTCTGTACGGGTCTATTTGAAATGAAACGTTTTTCCATTCTATATAAAAATAAAAATCTGGAGTGACACTACTCCACTTTCTGAACATTAAATAATTAACGCTTGTATAAATAAAGTAAAAGTTGTTAAATAAACAAAGGAGAAAATTATAATAGGGTGTTTGAGTATTTTTTTTTTATATTGTATGTTGTTGAATTTAACACTATTGCTCTTCAAACAACTTGAACCCATAGATCATAAACATAAATAATTTTTCGTTGTGCCCCTGTAAAAATCTATATTCGCTACACTGTAAAAAAAATCTCGTAAGATTACGGGAAAAGCCAGGCAGCAGAGATTCCAGACAAAGTCCATAAAAAAAAACATTGGTTTTACGGGCAAAATGTTTTTTTACAGGCATGTATCGTAATTTAAGGTTATTATATACTTAATTTACGGTCTAAGCGTTTCTTTTTACGGGTTTGTCTGGAATCTCTGCTGCCGGGCTTTCCCCGTAATCTTACGGGATTTTTTTTTTTTTTTTTTACAGTGTAGTGTCACCAAAATCTATATAGTTCGTGTGACAATGATCGATAAAATGCGTGTAAAATTTCAGCTTAATTGAATAAGGCGTTTGAACGCTATCGCCCATTAAAAAATTTGACCTTATAGGATATAGTGATAAAAATATTTTTGTATCCCTGTAAATGCTAGATTCACCAAAATTTATCGTGCAATAATAACCTACAACATGTGTATACATCTTCAGCTCAGTGGAATAAGGCATTTAGACGCTATCACACTTTAAAAAATTTCGTCCCATAGGCCATAAGATAAATATTTTTTCTTTGAGTCCTCGTAAAAAAGCTATAAGTGCTAGATTCACTAAACTCTATACAGTTCTTGCGACAGAGACTTATAACATGTATATAAATATACATTTTTACCTCAGACGAATAAGGTGCTTTGACGTTATCTCACTTTAAAGAATTTCGCCCTATAGACTACAATGAGAAAGAATTTTTCTTTGTTTCCTTGTAAAAAGTCCTAGATTCACCAAAATCAGTAGGGTTCGTGCTATGGTTCCCTGCAATATACGTACCAACTTTCAGCTCATTCGAATAAAGCGTTTAGGTGCTATCGTGTTCACTTACATACATGCACGCACACACACATGCATATGTCAGAAGTGTATAATATGTGTGTATAATATGTGTAGAAGCACCAAAAATCTCAAAGTCAGATTTTTGACATTATTACAATATTTTCCTTACATAGTATTTTCGGAAAGTAATAACAATCGTGTTCAAAAATTTGTTAGTCCTTTTGTGACTGTGAGCGTGGGTCATATGTTATTATAGTAAAAAAAAAAAAAAATATTCTTTATTTATATGTTTTTAACAGATATTTAAATATAATAGATATTTATGTATTTTTGGGGTTAATTTGACCCATTCCATTTTGCTCTAAAAATTGGCATTTTCAATTATTAATTCAGCAAGATCATAATAAATTTTAGATAGTAAATTTGTTTCCCGGAAGCTGAGGATTTCATTTAATTCAGATGTACATGAAGAACCTGTGATGAATGAAGTAGAAGATAGGATGTGACATTATTTCAAATAAGGAAATGGTGTGAGGAGTTCTTTACTTTTTGAACATACATATGTAGGAAAAGTATTGCAATCATGAAAAATATTTGACTTTGAGATTTTGCACATCTGTACATCTTGAGGTAACCTGAATTCATTATTAATATTTTTACAGTGATATGTGTATGTGGATATGTGTGGATGAACACGATACCGTCTAAACGCTTTGTTCAAATGAGCGGAAAGTTGATACGTATATTATGGTGAGGTATGTATGTGTGCGTATGTGTGTGAGTGAACACGATAGCTTCTAAACACTTTGTTCGAATTTGTACTTTATTATAGGTCGCCGTAGCACGAAATAAATAGATTTTATTGTATACAGTATTTGGTACGTACCTATAGTTTTTTTTTTTTTTTTTTCAGGGACACAAAGAAAAATACTTAGTCATTATATCCTATAGGCTCAAATAATGTAATGTGCGATAACGTCTAAAATTCGATGGAGTTGAAAATAATTTATATTCGTGGTATAGGTCACCGTCGCATGATCTGTATAGATTTTAATAAGTCAATAGCTTATATATATATATATATATATATATATATATTTATAGGGACACAAAGAAAAAATTCTATATCATTATGGCCTATTGTCTCAAATTTTGTAAAGGGTGATAGCGTCTAAATGCTTTATTCGATTGAGTTTTGAATTTATACATGTTATAAGTCATCATTGTATGAACTGTATAGATTTGGGTAAGTTTCTCAATATTTGTCTATTATAGCATGCTTTTAAAAAATTTACAATAACATACGTTAATTTCAATGCGTTAAATACAACGTAATTACATTAAAATGCATTCAAATTAAATTCTGTCCTTAGGCTGTTATTGTAAGAAGTTCTATTGTGTGCCCTTGTAAATGAGGCAGAAACATTGTATACATCAATAAAAACTACACAACTAATTCCATGTAACTTATTAGAATTTGAACAACATTTGATATCATTTGTATTGTATCATCAATAAAAAATGCATAAGGTAATGAATAATTAAAAAATAAATAAATAAAATCATTATTTAATAAAATTAGGCAGGTTAGGCTGCCAGCCTCGTTTTGGTGGAACACTCCACCAGTGGCTGAGAGATTCTGCGCTAAAAAATGGTAGCTGGAAAGCACCGGATTCGATCCCAAGTCCCGGTCATTGGCCTAACCATTCGAAATGTTCCGTGGTTTTCTCCGAAACTCGCTTAAATACGGGCTATGATCGTTTAGAAAGACCCTCCCCCACGGAGGGCGTTCCATATACAGTCCAAGAACTCTAGTGTAGTCAATCAGCCTTACGACTAACAGCCACACAACCAACCAGTCAATCTAAAGATGTGCGAAAACGCCCTGGAGGATTTCCAAGTTTTCTCTGTGTATTCCAAAGAAATATATATCCAGATGTAAAAGCTGGTAGACGTGAGGTGCCAGGTTTCGCTCCAGGTGCCGTTCGATTCCAGGTTTCATTCGTCGGCATAGCCGTAGGAGTTTTCCATGTTTTGGAGTCGGCGTACGTTCGGAATAGGATTCCTTAGAAAGACCCCCCACGTAGGGCACTTCTCCTCAGGCCTAGGACAGTCAACCGGCCACCCTTGCGTACTCAGTGCAGTCAATCGGCCTTAATTCCCACAACCCAACCCAACCCAAATGTAAAAATTAAATATTGTTCTTCTGTTACACCATTTCATTCTGGGTATGAGCCCACCAGAATGGCCGAGCGGTTCTGCGTTCAAAGCTGGCAGATGGGAGGTGCCGGGTTCGATCCAAGGACGGGGTCCTCGACTTAGCCGTTCGGATTTTTTCGTGGTTCTCTTCAAAACTCGCGTAAATACGGGCTAGAACCCCTTAGAAATATTCCCACAGAGGGCATTTTACTATAGGCCTAGGACTCTCGTAGTCAATCGGCCTTAAATTCTACAACCAACCATTCTGGGTATGCCGCTCACTTGGTAAACCCATCATTATGTTATTAACAGCAGATTTGCGTATTTTCCTATTCCAGAAATGAATAAAAGGTTTGTGTCATTAACCCTTTGGGTACATTTGACGAGTGAGACTCGTCATCTGCTTACTTGGGTGAAGTTACGGTGGACGAGTCTGACTCGTCATCTGAATTTAAGAAGCAGTCGTTGATGTTTGCGGCATCCCTGCCAGTGGGCGGAAACTGATATACCGGCGTCTGAGAGTATTGTTCTAGAAGTTTCGCAACCAGTTTTGAAAAAAGGCTACACACTGTACATGGACAATTGGGATTCGACTCCACAATTATATTTAAAATTACCAGAACAAGATACAAGTGTAGTTGGAACTGTGCGAAAGTACAGATGACACATGCCAAAAGAGCTTGCTTCCTTCAAACTAAAAAAAGAAGAGGTAAAAATGTTATCCTCCCATGGTTTGTTAGCACTGATATGGAAAGATAAGAAAGATGTATACATGCTTAGCACAAAACATTCAAATATTGATTTAGTTGATACAGGGAAGCGAAAAAAGAATGATGATAATTTTGACAACATTATCAAATCATCATGTGTAATCGAATACAATACAGTTATGGGAGGCGTTGATAAACAGGACCACTTGCTAGCGTTCTTTCCTGCTATGAGAAAATGCATGAAAGGTTAAAAAAATAGCGTTTTATTTAATAGACATGGCTATTTTGAATTCACATGTTCTACATAGTAAAGTCAATTGTGAAACCAAAACAGGCATTATCCAATTTCGTTTAGAAATCGCTGAAGAATTATGGGCGCAAGTGGTACGGCCATATTATAATATCAGTGGGCGTTCTACAAGTAGCCATGCGCCACATCGTTTGCAAGCAAAAAATTGGGCGAAAATAGTATTGTTAGCCCCGCTTTTTCACACAACAGTATCTTTTAGAATACTATTCTTCTATTTAATCGTAATTACATTTGGAGAATATTACTCTAAAAAATTACTGGTGTGAAAAAAAGGGCGGGACAAGCAACACTACGAAATATTCATATGACAAATTAAATCCGTCCCATGGGCATAAAAATCTTCAAATAATTCAGTACTTAAAGGGTTATATTAAAAAAAAAAAAAAAAAAAAATCACAACCTACTTGAAAATGTAAGGAAATTTATTTTCCACTTCATATTTGTGTAAATTAAGATTTTCTAATTTCAGCATAATTAAGTGTAAAAATAAAATAAAATAAAAAATAGAAGAATTTTTCTCATATTGAAGAGGAAATGAGAGTTATATTTCTCAGAAATGAGTATATTAAATTAAGCGCTTTCACTAATTTCTAGGATTTCAAACGCCCAGTCTTTAAATGAATGGTGCTGCCATCTCTTAACAAATATAATAAATATGTGAGTGGACATTTGTCAGAAGTCAATTATTTCTACTTAGAAGTTTCTTCGCAAAATTATATTTCTATATTATGATTTCTGCATTCTACCTATTTAAGCTCACGAAAAATAAATAAATAAATAACATTAAATATATATATATATATATATATTATTCGGCTGTCCAATTTTACTTTTATATTATTTCGATTTTTAATGAAATTCAAAAACTGAAAATTTTTATCACAATTTTACAATAACTTAAGTCATTTAAAAATCATTAAAGCAACAAATGGAAATTTTCTTCCCAAAAAGTGCATATCATAGTAATTATTATTTAACTACTTAAAACGAAACATTGTTTTCAACTACAGATTTTTTTTTTTTTTTTTTTTTTTTTTTTTTTTAATAAAATAATAAAATAATTTAATCAAAATGTTACTAAAAGCAATGCATATTATTTTGTAATTTTAATTTATTTTTCAGGCTAACTATTTATGCTTTATTTTTGATAAATTATAAATAAAATAATTTCTTTTCAGAATCTAACGAATAAATAAAAAGAGAGATTTATATTGAGTTAATATCTCACATCTATTAAAATGAATAACTAGATTCAAATAACCTACTTTTTATTCAATTAAAATAATTAAAGACGTCTGATTTTAGTGTTTGGATTTTATTAAAACTCTTCGTTATTTTTGTTAATAAAAGCAAATAAATAGAAACGTATCAAATGGAAAATTATTCACGAGAATTAGGAGTGCTGAATGAATATTTAAAAGACAGATTCGATGCTGAAAGAATATTTAAAAGACAGATTGCTTTACCAAAGCATGGCTGCCTGCGAATCGCAGGGAACCATGACCAAAGAAATATATGAAACAAGCATCAGATGATGCTGCCATCTATATTGTCAAATTTTAAACTTTGTACTCCTATATATGTTGCATTTCGATTTCGAATTGTTTAAAAATTTATCTCTGTAACAATTATACGAAAAGACTTAACAGCTAGGCCAGAGCAGCAGATTATTGTTCATTTCATTCTGCATTTTTAAACATTGCTATTGATTCATAGATGCTGCGGTCTTTTTATATATTTTTTTGTTTTTAGAGAAAATATTATTTTTCGTTCAAAATTTCGAAACTGAATTATGATATAATCACACGTTCTCAGGTAACCAATATACGAAAATCAGGTTTTTAGCGGTTGGTCTGTATGTGTGAGTGTCTCTCTTGAGCTATTGTCGGCGTTGGGTTGAAGGCCGATTGATTATACTACCCAACGCCTATAGGCCCAGATATGTGGAATGCCCTCCATGGGGTGGGGGGGGAGGCCTTTCTAAAGGGTCCTAGCCAGTATTTTCACAAGTTTCGAAGAAAACCACGGAAAATTCCGAACGGCTAGGTGAATGAGAGCAGCCTGATATCAGACTCGACTCTTCTCATCTACCAGCTTTGAGCGCAGAACCGCTCGGCTACTGGTGAGGCACTGTTGTTTGTAAACAGCATAATTCAAAAATAGAATTTTGTAAGAAATCTAAATTTAGTGTTTTAATTTTTTTATTGAAAGTATATTCAAATTATTATTATTGAAAGACATTATAAATGATGAATTCTAATGTTATATTAATTAACTAAATTTTGAAAATAATGTCGGCTTTTTACCTTCTCTTACCGATATATATGGAAGAGAAAGTATCGTTTTTGGATCAAGTTTTCGGAAATGAGTTTTTGTTACATTTATACATTTTCAGATATCTTGAACCCGAAAAGCATGTTTTTAACGGTTGATCCGTGCGTGTTTGTATCTGCTATTAGCATATCACAAAAACAAATAAAGGCATAAAGTCGGAACTCGGTATTCTGCATGTGTTTCATATAAGGATGCTACAGTAAACTTTTCATTGAGATCAAGCAAATGATTTGTTTACAGGGACATCCAAGAGAATTCAAATGCATTACGTTTATCGGCGAAATTTTTGATAGTTACATTTAATATCTCTAATCATTTAACACACTAAACAAAATGAATGAACGTATATTTCTTCTATACATAAAAATGTTTCGTGTAGAGTATGATATGAAAATGCAAATCTGCCCAAATGTAGTAGGATCATATATGGAAATTGCTGGAAGTGTATTTCACGTTGTGCTATGTGTTATTAATCTATGGCTATATTTAAGTACACAATGTCGCGTGTTCATAACTCATAGAAGAAAACAGGACTATCAATAATTAAGCGAAAATTAATTACGCATATATATACGTTAAATAAGTTGTTTTTTTTAAATTAATTTTTCACCGTTCGTTTTTGTATAATTTTGCGTTTTGAGGTTCCATGAACTCTATAGTTGAATTTTTAATGGTTGATGTTTGTGTACATCTGTTACCAGCGTTACTTAAAAACAAATAATTACAGGGAATTCAAATGTAGCATTTTGAATTTCATACGAATTCAGTTGAAAGGGGTGATCATGGTTCGTAAGTTTCAAGGAGTGGTTGCGAATGAAAATTGTCGAAATAATTTAGAATAAACTTTTAAAGATAATATCAGTTTTGAATTCTACATGGTTTTGGGGGTTATAGCCTCCTCACACAGAATTATTTGTCAGTTAAATTTGTTTCTAAACCTAGTTTGAATTATTTTTACCGTAGTTTTATATAACAGTACTCTTTATCTTACACCTTAATCTGCATTTTTTTCTTTATAGTATTTAAATGCAGGGTAAGAGAAAGTCGTTTGAATGCCACACCAGATTATTTAGTAAACATTTTAATTTTTTGTACAACTATTTAAATGATATGTACTTTTGCGTTTTCTCTCTGCCTCTCTGAGCATTAATGATGAAAAAAAAAAAAAAACTCCACCTTCGTGCAACCTGTTAATTTTTTGTTATCTTGAAAAAACATGATAATTAAATGAAAAGAATATAATGGTATGATTAGAATGCTTTTTCTATGCTGGTAAAACTGTAAGACTGCACACTAAAATTTTAGAACATCAATAATTAATAGATGCACTTCTTCTTCTTCTTCTTTTTTTTTTTTTTTTTTTTTAAGTTTAATTTGAAAATTTTCTTGAAAAAGAAAATAATTAAAATTTCTCATACTTAAAAAAGGGCGAGGGGTGAGATATGAATGATTATTTTTCGTAATAAGTACAAAAATAAACACCATAAAATGGAAGGAATCTCAACTATTGTTTCGGATCGAAAGAAAATATGACCCTTCGTCAGACGAACAAAGTGAGGCAACGCACAAAACCAAGCACAGTGAAGAGCGAAAACAAATAAAGTCAGATGTAAATATACATACTGGTGTGAGTATAATTATAAAATAAAATAAAATAAATAAATAAATAAGTGAGATTAAAAAAAAAAAAAAAAAAAAATCAGGAAACCGACGTTGGTTAACGGAGAGTTCCAGGTAAACGAGGTTCAGTTAATCGAGATTCTATTGTATGTAAAAGCAATCCTTTTTAGAAATAGATTCCTCTTGCTTGTGTCATAAATAATATTTCTTGTTAATAAAAAATCAATAACAAAAAATTATTAGGACATTTATTCTTGAAAAATCAGTTTCCAACTTGTGAATCATAATAACGATTGTGTGATTTCATATGCGTATAATAATCTTTTTTTTTTTTTTTCAAATTATTATCAATAATTTCACTTTTTTTTTTTTTTTTTTTTTTTTTTTTTAAATAAGTATCAAACATTAAAAATTTCTCGGACACATATTTCAGAACCTTGTAACGAAAACTAATATAATAATAAATAATCAAATACTGTATAATAAAATGGGTAAATAATGGGTAAAATAAATTAATAAATAAATAAAAATAAATTAATGAAAGTAAAAAAAAAAAAAAAATCCAATATTAAAATTCTAATTTTTCTTAACTACAATCTTTATCATTAAGGGAAAAATAATAATAATAATAATAATTCTCATAGCGTGCATTTATACGAAATTTTGTCTTATAATGCCATATTAAAGTTTTTGGGAGGAAAAAAAAAAAACTTTTTCGATGCTGTCCGTTTCGATACTGATTACTATTAATTTTTTTTTTTCTTTTCTTTTTCTTTCTAAGAAAAGAAAGAAACAGAAAAAACGATTTTGATGAAATTCTGGCAAAAGCAGAATTTAGTTTATTACGGAGGACTATTAGTTTTTTTTTTTTTTTTTCAAATTATAACATCGCTTTCAAATTATTCAATAAAATTTCGGATAAATTTTCGATTTCGATAAATGTCCAACTATCGTAAAACTCGTGTCGTAAAAATCCGTAGATTGAGACTAACAGTTCTCCGTCCTAAAAAACAATCAGATAAGAACGGAATGTAAGAAATATCATTAACAAGGTTTTTCGAATTTTTAAATATGTAAAAAGCTCCATGGATATCGAAATAAGAAAAGGCTATAGGAAAAGAAATTATGTTAGTTTCAGAAAAATAAAAATAATGAACATGACCCCAACAATGGGAAGCAGTAGAAGATTTGGAAATTTCTCCATTACGAACATTTCGACGGTGCTCATTTATTCTATATTTCAAATTTATCCTAGTTTGACCAATATAACCTAAATAACACGAAAAACACGGAATTATATAAATATCTGATGGATTTTCCGAAGGAATAGGATCTTTAAGAGAAAATACTTTAATTTTGTTGACGGGTTTGTAAATGACTGTAAAGCCAAATGGGGAAAAAAATTTAGAAATTTTAAAAGAAATTGATGAATAAAAAGGTAAAGCTACTGATATGAGACCTTAATCATCAATTTGGAAACAGAACGTTTAGGAATTTTGAATTTATATAGAGCTTTATCGATGATAGAGCGATTATAGCCCCATAAAACGAGCAAGATATTTTAAATAATTAATTTTTTTCGAAAGACTAGATGGATCAGAACAAATGTGTAAAGCACGAAAGACTTAAGTATAGAAAGCAGACATTTTCTGTTGAGAGACATGGTTAGAGAAAGCATGCGGTGGAAGAGAGACAGAGAAAAGAACTCATACTTGTCTTTAGACACAAAAACGTCAAGGAAAGGCAAGGACCAATCCTTTTCAATGCTCTTTCTCGAGGCTACAATCCTTCTGTCTTTGATGAAGCTCTAGGCTCGACCGTAGCTGAGTGGTTCTTCGCTTAAATCTGGTAGATGAGAAGTGCTATGTTCGATCCCAGGTCGAGCCCATCGACTAAGCCGTTCTGAGTTTTCTGTGGTTTTCTCTGAAATTCGCGTAAATACGGGCTAGGACCTCGTAGAAAGACCCTATGGAGGGCATTCCTCTTATAGGCCTAGAAATCTAGTGCAGTCAGTCGGCTTTAAGCCATACAACAAATCAACCATTGAAAAAGCTCGATATACATTCAAAAATTTTAAATGTCCTGTTTCCAAATTGAACAATCAAGTTCTCATCTCAATAGTTTTACCTTTTTATCATCATTTTCTTTTAAGTTTCTAAAATTATTTCACCGTTTGGTTTTAAAGTCACTGACAAAACCGTCAACAATATTAAATTATCTTATCTTAAATATCCCATTCCTACTGAAAACCGATCAGGTATTTATTTAATTCCGTGTTGTACGTGTAATTTAGGTTATATTGGTCAATAGGAGGTGTTTGGAATATAGAGTAAATGGGCACCTACGTTATGAAGAGATTTCCAAATCTTCTATTGCTTCCCATTGCTTGGCTCATGGTTATTGTTTTGATTTTTCTAAAACCAACATGATTTCTTCTCCTATTTCCTCTTCTCATTTGGGTATCCATAAAATTTTTTACATATTTAAAAATTCGAAAAATCTTGCTAAGGATATTTCTTCTATTCCGTTCTTCTCTGATGCTGGTAAATTACTCCACATTACGTCGGTTTTCATTCAGTTTTTTTTTTTTTTTCTTTATCTCATTTATTTATTTTCTTCTTTCATTTTATAATTCTACTCATACCAGTATTTATAGTTACATTCGAATTTACTTGTTTTTGCTCTTCGATTTACTGGGTTTTGTGCATTGCCTCTTTTTTTTTTTTTTTTTGCATTGCAGCACTCGTGTCAACTTCATTCGCCCCATTACCCGCTACATTGTGCTTTTTATTATATACATTCTCTTTGTTACTAACTAATCAAATAATCATTTGCAATTAAAAATAATTAATCACGAAATTCTAAAATAAATGAAGAAATGAAATCCTAGATATCTTTCTTTAATTTTCTTGCATTATAAATACGCTAAACATCACTTTAAATTCCGAATTTTGAAAAAGATGTTTGCGCATGGCTGTATTTGTAAAAAGCGTTTCCTATTAGAATGTATAGAAAAAACTTTTTCGAGAGAATTCATTTTCTAAAGAATAAAAAAAAAAAAAAAAAAAAAAAAAAAAACTGAGAAAATATCATAAAATACAAAAAACAAAAATTGTTTCTCCTTATTTACGTTATTATCTTACGAAGCTTCCTTTTCTTTTTGTGCTTTTCAAATTCAGTTTTTTTAGCAAATTTTACAGCGATTTCCGTTTATAAATTTGTTTACAAATTCGGTTCAGAAGAGTTTGCGATTAAAGACCATATGCTTAAAAGATTCATATTGAATTTTTTTTTTATGTGAGGATTTGTTTTATTTAATTCCTTTAAAATTCTTTTCTGTGACATTTGCTATATTTATTCGCAGTTTGTGATTAAAATGAACAAAGTAGTTTACACTATATTAACTTATCTTATTTGTCATCTATAATATTACCTTACTTAAACTAATTTTACTCTTTCACAATATATATTTTTAAATATTATGATTAATATCACCATTTTAATTTTATTGTGATGCATTCTACGTTTACTTCAGATTAATTTACTTTCGAAAAGGTTTATAAACGGTATTTTGCATTTAAATTGCTATTTCGGATAATTTCCCCATTTAGTCACTATACTTTAAAATTTCGAAATTATCTAAATATATTTTATAAATGCGAAAAATGTTTTTTGAGTTGTTTATTTTATGACATGAAAATTGCTTAAGAGATTATAAAGTCATTGAAAGTTATATAGTATAAAACATTATCCAAACGCATTTTTGATAATGTCTGAGTAAAAGAAAATCTATTCATAATTTTTTTGGTGTTTTGATTTTTGATTTTTAATATCTTCGATGGTAGTTAAGATAGTCGCACGTGTTTAGTTCAACCTGCGCTATCTTTTGGCTATAAAAACTGCGGCTTATCGCTGCTTTTTAATTTTTATTGAAAAGAAAAGTTTTAAATTTATATATAATACTATAATGTAGCCACGTTATTTAAATTATTATGTTTTTATGATATAAAAATAAACTTATTTATAAGCACATATTAGTTTCATAGGGGCTACCTTATACGTCATAAAATATACAAAATAAATAAGTAAATAAATAAACTGATATTTATGCATAATAGAAGTTTTATGCAATCCGTTCTATAAATCGCAAATTCATATATTATATTCACTTAACTACGCCCGAAAGCGATAGCAAATACAATACGTCGATATTTACATTTCCCATTTAATTCATTTATCAGCTTCACTTTATTGAGCTTCAATCGCAATTTTTGTTTTACTTAAATTCAATTTTTAAAAATTATTTTTGTCCATTTTTAACTTGAGTTGGTTTTATGCCGCACTAATGCTACAGTCGGCCTAAGATAGGCTGATCAGATCAAAGTACCTTTATAATAGAGAAGCATTAAAAATTGCTACAATTATCAAATTATGGATGTATTTTTTCATTCCTAATAAATAAGGACTAAAAATAAAGTGTTATTGATTAATAATTTAGTTTCTACAATTTTTTAAAACTTAGAAAAATGGCTTCATAAAAAAAGGGCGTCCCCATTTGTCTCCATTTGTCCCCAGAAAATGGAGACGTTTGGTCAGTATAGCCTAAGAACATGATTCGACAAGGATTTATTTAACAAAACAGTATTAAATGTACTGCTTTTATATAGGAATTTTTGCTAGCGCCCGAATAATTTTGCTGTGAACTGTATACTATGGGAGATTGGCGACGGCCTGGGTCTCATTTCTAAGGTGGTCCGGAGACATGCCATCACAATTTTGATCCTCCACGGAGACTATGGTTCTCCCGCTTCACGCGTACATAAGAAAAAAAAGTTAAATTACAGTTACAATATAATACACAACATTTTATATTACTGATTCCTATAATATTAAATAAAATTTTCTATTTATTCTTTCGTCAATAAATATTTTAAATATGCTTAATAACAATTTGCATGATCAATTATATTTTCACTTATTTAAAGTAGTGAGATATATTTAGTATTTCAATACGAACCTCCAGTATTTCCGTTCATATGTAGCAGAATTTTCATTCATTCTTTTTTTTTTTTTTTTTTTTTTTTTTTAAGATAAGGGGTAATTGATTTCGAAATTTCATTACAATATGTAACAAATTAAGATCAAATTAGATCAGATCAACACTTGTATAATTTTCTGATGCCAAGGTCTCAATTGGATATGATATATTGCACAATGTCAAGCTATATGTAACCAGCATAGCGACATCTGACAATGCATTATTGATGTCCAAGCACCCGCTGTATCATAATTATCAAATTAAGGTAAATGGGTCAGATAATCAGGAAGGTGCAGAAAGGAATCGGAAGGTATGGTGACACTGAGAAATTTAGACACAACTTACTAAAGGATGTAAATTAAAATGAAGCAATCGCAGATAATATAAATATTACTCAAGAAATTTCTTTTTTGGATGTAGATGGAAGGGTTAATTGCGTGAGATATTGAGAGTATTGTGCTGAAAAATTGTGTTATGGATTATTGTCTGAAGATTTCAGTGTACCAAGCACATACAAAGATTGTGCTATAAGATCCGGTAATTTTTTTTTTCTTTTTCAATTCCTACTATTAGTTCACACTCTCCCTATATATATCTTGTACAAATCTTGCAATCGATTTTTAACTAACTTTCCGACTAGCTAGAAATTCGAAACTTTCAGAATTGCTCAGAACACGGTGACAACACAATACTTCGAAGTCCGATTTCCGAATTTTTTTTATTAGTTTTCGTATAATTAATTAAAATAGGAAAATAAATACATCCTAATAGCGTTAATATAGCCATTAAAATATTTCTATAATTTAATTGTTGCCAAAAAAAAAAAATTACGAGTTCATTTTCTTTCGACATAAAAATAAATAGATTTAATTAAACGTGAGTATTAAAAAACTATAAAAAGTTAAATTATGCATTTCACAAAAATTGACATCATTGTCACTTTAAAAATTTTATGCACATTGATAAGAGCGTTATGATACATCAGAAAGTTTAAAACATGGTATATAAAAAGTTTTTATTATCTTATAAATATTTTCCTTTCATTTTGCACGCGTGCTTTTTATTTCCTAATTCAAAATTATTTAAAAAAAAAAAATAAAAAAAACTTTTTCGATAGTGTTTGTAAGTAGGAATCTACTTTTAAAAACTTTCTTTTTTTTTACTTGTTTAATGTGAGTTTACATAGTTTCCCAAAATCTGAAAGTTTATTTATTATTATTTTTTAAAAATAAATATCCTGTGAGGTGATTACGTAAAGCCAATGCAAAATAAACATAATAAAAGCATATGTAATATCTTAAAGCCTAATATGCATTTAGTTTAAAAAATAATAAACATTAGAAATATCATTAAATAAAAAGTATGAAGGCACTATACAAATTCATATAAACGGCTTAAATTTGTTTTTCTGTATGTTTAGGATACTGTTTCAAGTGATAAAAGCAAAATAATTCAGCAAATTTTAAATTTACAGATAATATCTGAATTTCAATAATATGCTGAATTTTCAAATCTAAATCGATCTGTAAAGTTTTATCGATCTCCTTTTTGGTTACACCTAGAAGAGTTGATCGTGACAATTATAAGGGTAATCCGAAGTAAATTATTGTCTCAAGAACTGAATGAAATTTTGAAGAATTGAATGAATGCCCTTACAGAAAGAAAAAAAAATATTCTGAAGAATATTAGATGGAAATTCTTTACTTTTCTTTTCTAATGTACAGTCGGTAGCAAAATTATTAAAGCACGCATTCATATTTTTCATATATGTTTTTTAGTTTGATCGCTAATTTTATCAACTTCCTTTTTTTTTTATAAAGTGTATAATACTAAGAACATGACTCGGAAAATATTTACTGAACAAAACAGTATTAGGTGCCCATCTTTTAAGTAGGAATTATTGCTAGTGCTTCAATAATTTTGCTGCCGAATGTAGGGCCCAGAAGCTTTTTCGAAATCTAAAATTTATTTGTTTTAAAAGATTATGTTGGTAAATATTCAGTAAACAACTACGTAATGCAAAATGTAAGTTAAATTAGTATGTTTTTGTCAATATTGATGTTTAATTACTTCAAGCAAATAAATAATAAACAATAGAAATTTAATTAAATAATGGTATCAAAGAACAATATAAAGTAGTACAATTTGTCTAGATTTGATTTTTACTGCGTTTATTAAACATTATTAAGTGATTACAGCAAAATTATTCTGCAAAATTTGAATTCACAGATGTTACTTCAATTTGAAACACATTTCATTCAGAATAGTATGCTGAATTGTTAAGGATAAATAAATATGCAGATTTATAATTGAATAAAGCGGCGGTCCATAAGTTTTGTTTGGACATGAGATTTGGTGAATTTAGAAGCACATATTAAACAATTAAGAATAGTTAATGATGTAAAATTACAGGGGAAAATTATCAGGAGACATGTTTGCGTAATTTTGTGAAGAGCAATTTTAAAAGTGTTACGAATAATAAACAAAATATGTACATTGTTTTGAAATTTTAATGCAAGATTAAAAATAAATTCAGTTAGAGTTAGAGTTCACACCAGCATGGAGATATTTGTCGCCGAGTCATTGACAAGTATTTCCAAATGTGAAGGATGAATTCATAACCAAATTTTTTTTTATAAAACTATATATATATATATATATATATATTTTTTTTTTGTATTAAAAATTTTAAACAAATATATTTTGATATTTAAAAAATGTGGTAAAATTATCATTTTACAAAGAGGATTCGTACTGTCCTTGAAGTTGCATTCTACAAAATTTTTATAGCAATTTTTATCGTTAAACAGGCTTATAAGTTTAATCTTTAAATGCATGAATTTTTAATTTTAATCAATAACATTTGAAATCAACCAGGAAATGGGTGTAGTTAATGGAAAAAAAAAAAAACTACATTTATTTATTTATTTATTTATTTTATTATTATCATTTTTATAATAATTGTTATTTTTGGCACAAATTTATCAGTATATGCTAAAATATAAATATTATTCTTTACTCTTGCCTTGTTTCTATCTGAAAACAATTTTTCCTGTGCGTTTCTATTACTTTTCTATCTATATTAAGAAAAAGTTTCTGTTGCTCGCGTCAATTTTTTGGCTGCGACAGCAACTTCTCACGGAGGGCAGGATTCTCCGCGTCATGAGATATATCAGTGTATTCCGTATACTTCAGCTGCTTAGAAATTTCTATAATTTTAATTAACGAAGTTATTAACTAAAAACGTCAGGTTTATAAAACTCTATTTGCCACCGTAGGAAAAGTTTCTCTTATGACGATTTTTTTTCTGTCATGACATCATTTTCCACGGAAAATATAAAATGTGATCCATGGAGTAAACAATAATAAAGTCAAAGTCAATGTTGCTGTTTAGAAAAATATTTCTATTACTGGAAATTTCTTAGTTATTTATCATATTTTTTCTTTTTATGTTTTTTCTTGTGAATAATGATTGTGAAATGTGGAAGAGAAAGTCTGGTTTATATAATCGTATTTTCTCGGCAACTGCAAAACATTTAAATGATTTAAATGCACGAGAAGAATTATATATATTTATGCATACTAATGATCCTTGTTATTTTTTTCCTGCAAAGTACACTGTTAAAAATCTCTGTAAATTAAATGTAAATATTTATCCAGAGTCTCTGTAAATCTACAGTAATTCTTAATTAAAAGTGAATAATCGATATTCTCAATCTTTATTCTGTATTTTTACCTAATTTGATTATTTAATTATTTAATAATTAAAATTAAAAATGACTGTTTCTACTTTAGAAAAAGCGTTCCAAGTCAGGAAATATATTCACACCAATATTTAATTAAATTAATATTAGTTATTAAAATGAATGTATAAAATAAGTTTTTTAACATCTTCCTTTTTTTTTCTCTGTAATTTTAACTAAGACTTAAGGTAATAGATTACACAGAGTTTTCTGTTGAAATTTTTAACAGTGTAAGGAAAGTTAATTTTAAATATTTGTTTCATTAATATTAAAAATAGGCTTAATTTATTTATGTATATTACAAAACAGACGCATTTTAAAAACATGTTTTCGCTTTGTTTGCTTTTGGAATCCATAGTAACAACTTCCGAAAACCGAATTTCGCCGTAATCACCAAAAAAAAAAAAAAAAATCGCCAAATAGAGTTGTGGACCAACTTGCAAGTTGTTCAAATAGAGTCGAAATCAAACTTATTTATACATCTTGTAATTTCGCACTGATATTCTTTTAACATTACAGAATGAGACATTTCTGGGACATATTTAATTTTTTTAATTATGACAAGACAAAAATTTATCACCTTAAAAGTATAGGCATTAGAAAAAGTAGAGGCTTTAGATTATAAGTACTATATATATATATATATATATATATATATATTAACAAGCAATTACATCAAAGCATCCATCGCCAAATAATGACAAAAATTTTAAAAATGCCAAGGGGGTCATATACTAAAGTTGTAACTCAAAATTGCCTAGATATTATAAATTTCTTTCTATTGTTAAAAAAAAAAAAAAAAAAAAAACATAATTTTAAGCATAATATTTCATTTAAAAAGCAAAAAATGTGGTATTAAACATCATGTATTCCAATTTGACTTTAAATAGGGGAATTTCTATAAATTTTTTTCTGTTTTTCTCTTGTGATAAACACTATTAGTATTCTATTCAGTGAAAAGCCTCGCAGTGGATAATAAGTGAAGCAAACCGGGGGTTGGTGAACGGAGCGAGCATGGGGCAGGGCCCCCCTAGTTATATAAATAATCGCAATACATAACACCCGCCAAAATGAAATTATACTCAGATAGCGCGCCAACGAAAGAAAATTGTCACACTAAAGAAATCAATTGTCAAAGTTTCTACTTGCATTCGGAAACGACAAAATAGTTTTGGTAAAATTAAAAAAAAAAAAAAAAAAAAAAATCTAAAAACTCTATGCAAAGGTTTCTATATACAGAGATGTGAGGTTTTAAACATACGATGCAGATCTACATCACTGTGCATTTAAGGGTTAAAGGAAATTTTATAGTTATAGAATAATGGTGAAAGAGTCCTTGAAAAAAAGCGGATCAATGGGAACGCGAATCCTGTAGTAATCGAATTCGCGTACATGAAACACATTTTAAACTCCTATTTCCGTTGTTTGTTTGGTAAACAGTCGTTAAATTGTTGACTTCAAAATTGTTTTCTGCATTCAAGGTTTTATGCTAGTGCTGCATTATGCTGTATTGCACTGTTTCTGTCATCCTGAATTCCACTCTATTATTTATTTATTTATTTTTCTGGCTGATAGTGAGCTGTGCTTAATATTTTGATCCGGAACATTTGTTATATGTTTTATGAGACATTTTATTAAAAATAATTTCAAATGTGTCTAGAATAAATTATATGTTTGAAATAATTACAGACATTTAATTTTTCTTATTTTTCGGTAGTTTTAATAAACCAGAAAGACATTAAAAGTTTCTGCTTAGAATATCTTAAAATACTTGTGCTCTTTTCGAATAAAATGTGCAGTAAATTTATATGTAAAAAGTGTGCAGTTATATTTGTTTGTCCATTATTTTTTATTTTTTGAACCACCACCAAATCATGACTTAGGCGATTCTTTTATATATTCAATTTTCATTGCTGGCTTAAACCCCAGCAGAGCTTTAAAGTACCACTTTTTGTTTTCTTTCTTTCTTTTTTTTTTTTTTTTTTTTCCAGAATTTTTCTACCACTAATCACAAACAATAAATATTCTTTTTTTTTTTTTTTTTTAAGTCTTATTTTTATGACAATGATAGTTATTAAAATTAATGGTGGAATAATTCCTGAAAATAATGAAGGCACTGTCATGCAGAATTAAAAAAATATATACAATTCTTTATGCCATAACAACTACTGCTATTCAATTTTCACTTTTTGTTTAAAAATAAAAGTCTATCATTTGATTCTAATTCATTATAAATCTAATCCAAACATCCCAATGATCTTATTGGCTTTTAATACGCTTCTATAAAAAAGAAAGAAAATATGAAAAAGAAAGAAGAGGAGAATTGCAGTTGCCTTTTTGCTTGAGACGTATTCACATCTCTCCGTTTTGCTTTTTAATAATATACAATATTGACGGAATTTGTATTATGTTACATATGTCTACAAATTTTTTTAAAGTCATAAAATAGACAGGACATTTAGATTTATTTTCTGCAACTCAGTATTTTTAATAATGTACCTTAAATGAAAAGACGTTTTAATCTTTACTTTCGAAGAATATTTTTCATAGAGATGATTCGATCTCTCTCTATATATGTAAAGACTATTTTTCATTCATTTTCTAGTTATTTACTAGAAGGACTACTTTTTACCTTGGACTAATATTCTACAAAAATTGGCATTTCTTCAGTATATCTTTATAAAAACAAATAAAAACTTTCATGCATCATAAAAGTATTATTGTGATTTGCCAAGTTGATTTCATATTCGTCAAAAATATAATCTTCAATCTGTATGGGCTTCTCAAATTTCCGACAAAATCAAAGAGAGATTTTGTCAGAACAGTCACTCTGAGGATTGATTCAAGTAATTAAAACTGTTTTCCTGAGAGAAAATATAGTTAAGGATTTCAAGTTAAATTTCTTATATATTAATGTAAATGTGAAAAAATAATTAATGTTTTAACAGTTTGTATGTGAAATTTTCTAAATTTATGTAAGTGAAAAAGTAAAAGATTTTTGTAATTATTATTACATTCAAATAATTGATTCTAAGATTCAGTTATTCAATTCGATACAAGTGCTTTAAGAAATTTAGTTTTCTATTTATTTATTTACGTATTTGAAGGAAACAAAATTGAAGTCTATAATTGTTTCGAGACTTGATAAAAAAAGCTCCTCTTAAGAGTCATAGTAATAATAATAATAATAATATTAATAATAATAATAATATGTTGTGGCTTTTACATAATAATAACTAGAAACTTATTTTTGTATTTAGAAAACAAAAAGTGTAAGTATACAAAAATCACAATTTCCAAAATTAGAACAAAATTAATATATATACATATATAGTGTGTGAGTGTGTGTGCATGTGTGTGCATGTGTGTATGTGTAATAAAACATGAAATAGAATGCAACAAGAGGGTAGGGTAAAGTTACAAGAGAGTAATAGTAAGTAATAGAATAAAAAGTAACAACTGAATCCTAGTTGGAAAACAAAGCCTTCATTAAATTTTCTGTCTAATTGAGGGCTTTTTTTTTTTTTTTTTTTTATGTGTGTGTGGTACTTGTCATATTTTCTTCATATTGAAAATTTTAAAATTTATTTTCTGTTTCCTAAATTTTCTGTAATAATTTATTAACCAAAAATATTTTATTAACTTAATGCAAATTCCAAGCCCTAGTTTAATTTTTTAGTTTATGTATTATTTCGAGTTATTGTTGTTTCTGATTTCTTTTTTCGTTCTATAAAAAGCACTTTTCATTGTACTTTATTTTAATATTGTTTTCTAAAAATAAATATTTATTCACCACCGTAAATCTTAAACAAATTATATGATTTAGCATATTTCTGAGGATCATCAATTTAACATTAGTTAAACATGAATGCAAAACAGCAATATACGCATGCATGTAAAAAATAGGTTAATAGACCAATAAGTCTTCAAATTTCTAAGAACAAGTTAATTGCACCTTGGGGAACTCTTAATTAAATGTGTTTTTGAGAATGTATTTTCCTCCTATTCGAATAATATTTGTAGTGAAGTAGGGTTTCAGAAGGAAAAATGTGATATGAAAAAATTATATAACTTGAAAATTATAAATGGGGCAAGAAATCTTGATTTGTCGGAAGATTTACTAAAGGTAGGAAGCTCAATTAAATGTTACTAAAAGTTTAATATTGCCACACTATAATTTGCGTATTCGCAAGTTTTATAATTTAGAAAATAGTTGGAGTAGTTCATATAAATTTGTTTTGTATAATTAATGTAAATGTGTATATTTTATAGGTTATTCTCTTTACTATTACTAATGAATACTTGGCAAAAACCAAAGTAACAACGCTTTGAAGAACTTAAGTCTAAATTTTTTACAATGTCTCGAGAAATGCTTATATTCACACTTATCACTTGTTTAATGACAGGGATTTATGCATATATGTCTATGGTAAGTAAAATTGATTTTATTATTATTATTTTTTTTAATTGATATTTTAAATCTGACAATTTTTTTCTATTATATTTGATATTTTTACAGGAAGCAATCTCGAAAAGCGAATCTAAATTTTTAAAAAAGTATGTTTCTTTTTTTTTTCTTTTTCTCTTACTTTTTCTTTTTTTTCTCTTACGTTTATTTATTTATTTATTCTTTAAAATTCATCGAAAACATGTGTTAAAATTATATATATATATATATATATATATATATATATATATAAATATATAAATCTAAGTAAAACAGATAATCATGTCACATTTGTAAGTCTAATGTGGAAGTTGTACACTGCTGTTGCCGTAGAGAACTTATACCAATTTAAATAACGCATTTTCAAAATAAATTTATTTTTTATTTATGCATTTCTTTTCTTTTTTTTTCAAATTGATATTATCTTTATCTTACGATAAGGTGTTATAGCATGATGTGCAGTAACTTATTCCATTAATTCTTTTGAAGGCGTCATTTTTGAGAATATGTCAAGATAAATTAATAATAAAAAATTATCACTGAAAAAATTAATTTTCCCAAATGAAAAGTTTCCGAAGTTTAATTATCTTTGTTATCGTTAATATTATTTAATATTTATCTCTTTTTTTTTTTTTTTTTAATAAGGATAATTTTTTTATTAATGAGGATACACTTTCAAAACTATTTTTTGTTATTTCTGTTGCTGTACAGCGTGATAAATTAAATAAAATTTTGCAATCTACATTCTGAGACCAATCTTTTTTTTTTTTTTTTTTTTTTTTTTTTGTCTTAACGTCTCTTTGGAATGCATAATAAATTCGTATTAGGGTACTACACTGTCAAATAACGGTGCAGTAAAAACTATACTTACCTGCTTACCAATATATATATATATTATAATATTTATGAAGACTAGAAAATTGAATGGCCATATACCTTGAAAAGGAATGTCAAACACAACATGTTTTTTTTAAAATTTCGTCAGGCAATGAAAATATATCCTTCTAATAGGAAGAATAATTACAAGAATAAGACATGCATCAGACATCTTTCTATTCACGATATGCGACATATCTATTTTTATGCATGACCATGAAAACATGTTGAAAACATTCTTTTTCGAGACACAGTTGTCTTATACTACTTTATAGGATATTCGAAATAATTATTGCGTTACTATGTTACTCTTTAATTTAAAAAAAATCTTATGAAAAGAACTGAATATTTCCTTTAAAAACATATAAATATTGTAGTTATAATTTTATGTTCACGTTTTTTATGTTACAAGTATTATCTTTAAAATAGGAAAGTTTTTTTTTTTTTTCTTTTTTTTTTCTTCCTGATTTTATTTAAGAGGTTATCAAATATCTTTAATAAAAGAAATATAATGTGCTACCATGAAATTCTAAATAAATGCACTTTTATCTCTAACATGTAGTTTAGAGAATTATAACATTTAATTTTTTTTATTAGTATATTTATTTATTTTGAATTAATTTTATTTTCTAGATTAAGTAATTCTTACATGACAAAAGTAAGAGATTATGAAGAATATGCATCTGTTTACATGGACAGGCATGCTCGGGATTATTATAGTATCGGAGCTGGAGATATGCAAACTTTACAGGACAATGAAAGAGCTTTTAAAAGGTAAGTTATACTAGAAATTTCGATTTATTTTGTATTATTATTATTATTATTTTCGAATACTCGAGTAACTTTAAACAAGATGAAAAATTCATACGGTTCGCATAAATTATGAAACACTTTCCATTTGCATAATAAGCGAGGCGTTTTAAATCCTCGACGATAGGTTTAATGCCCTAACTGTCCCTCCCGCTCCTCGATGTCTTTTTCTAGTCATTTTTGTCCTTTTATTTCTTCCGGTGTTATCTTTTTTTTTTTTTACACACTTAACATTGTGAGGTTTTTTTTTTCATTCCATGTTTTTTCTATGTAGTTTTAGCTTCCCCCCCCCCTCATTTGTTACATTCTAAACTGCGGTGGTTTTTTAACCCTCGATGTCTTTTATTTCTGAATGTGCATTTTTTTAAACTATAGATGAATGAATTTTACAAAAACTTTATACTTTTAGTTTTAAGAAATTGCATAAAATAGATTCATTTTTTGTATTCCTGTATACTAGAAAACATACTAAAAATTTTAATATAGTTTTAATAAAGGACGGAAAGTGTCCTGTGAGCAATTTCCACTGATATCCATAAGAACTGTCTTGATATTTTTATATATCCCAATAAACCAATCGCAATTGCAAACTATAGCATATAGTATAAAAAACATTATCTTCCATACCTAATGTATCCGAATTCTTAAGTCCCTTTACATAAATAAGTGGTATAAATTATGTTGTTTTTATGTGGAATAATTTTATCTGCCGTTTGAATCTGGATAAGATGTAGCAGTTTCAAAACATGCAAAACATTATTATGAAAAGGAGATCACTGACACTTAGACAAATGAAATTAACTCATAAAAGCATTTTTAACTTTCTTGAAAAGTGTTTAACAGGAAGTCATCAGATTTTCTTTGTTATTGTATCATCAATTAAAGTTATAATAAAATATAGGACTAGAGTATCAAAATAAAATATTAATTAACTTTATTCTTATAATTAAATAATCAATAATTGAACTATGTAAATTTACCTTAAACATTATCCGTTAAAAGTCTTAGCATATATATTTCGGGTATCATCGTACTCATCATCATCTGTGCCAAGTGAAAAGTCTGTTCTTCTGAGGTGGTTACTTTGTGGTGTCGTGGAAAACATGGTCCCATTTCACTTCGTTTCATTTTTCTTTTCTCTTGAGGATCTGTTGCCACAATGCAGGAATAACGACACCACAAAGTAGCCACCTCAGCATACCCGAAATATATATGCTAAGATTTTTAAAGTATAATGTTTAAGGTAAATATATCAAGTCAAGATTATAAATATAATCCTTTTGGAAGCAGTATAAATAGAACTATGTTTTTATAGTATATTTTGGTGTGAGGAATTCACATATATGTATTTTTTATGTATTGATTAATATATATTTATATTTATACATAACTTTATATAATTATAAAAAAAATGCATTTAAAAAAATATTTCATGATATTATGAATTTTGCTTAATTTTACATTAAATGTTAGATTGTATGACATTTGCAATATAGAAGAACAGCAAGTTAGAATTTCTGCTTAAAATACTAAAAAAAAGAGAAGGGGCTATCTTTTGAACTTGTGGTATTTTTTAAAATTAAATGTTGAATAATTATTAAGAATTTTTTTTTTTCTCATTTCAATTAAAAAAAAAAAAAAACTATTTTCTCAGTTTTCTTTTCTAAATTTTAAAATTTTAATTGCCCAAGTGAAATAATATAAATATCATAGAAATATAGGTGATGGAATCTCTATTTACAAGTTTACGAAAACTTTAACTTTAAAAATATTTTATAAAAATCCAGAAACTGGTGAATAAAAGAACTTAAATCATGTAGAATAATCCAAGAGCTAGAAACGTTAAAGAAGAAAATCCAAGAAGAAAAAAATAAAAATTGAAAGACATTTCGATCTAGGATTGCGAGCTTAGTTTATATCGCATGGATTTTCAAGTAAAACTCCTAACATTATTGTTTTTATATCACTGTCATTATACTGCATAACAATGTAAATAACATAGGTATAACAACGTAAATAATAGAGAGATAAAAAAAAAAGTAGATTTCACTGTATTTTGAACTAATATTTAAAATATAGGAAATCTTTCATTTCATTTTGAATTTATTTTTTTGTATTAATATATATATATATATATATATATATATATATATATATATATATATAATAAAATAAATAAATTAAAAAAAAATATTTTCAGCATAATTATGTTAAATTTAAGCTAAAAAGATAATACTTGTTGTTTTAGTTGGTTTAATTTTTCGCATTTTATAATAAGTTTAATTACTACATTGCTACCTTTTAATACAAATGACGATGTTTTTCCTGTGATTCATATTACATACATGTATTCCTTTTTAAAATGAAAAATTATTTTTATTTTTATTTTTTTATGTTATTAGTACACTTGTTTATATATATATCAGAAAACTGTGATTTTGTTTCAAATTGGGTTTACCATCATCATCTTCTTCTTCTTCTTCTTCTTCTTCTCTTTTCTTCTTTCTTCTTTTTTTTTTTTTTTTGGAAAATTCCTACTTTTTTCAAGTAAGTAAATTACTATTTGTTGTTGTTGTTGTTAATTAGATGGCTATATAAACGTAAATTATAGATTCTAATTAAAGTCTCCAAAAATTGGTGCAAACAAGTACACCAAAAAACTTCACATCGGAAATTGTATTTGAAAATATTATATTTATTACTCTAATTTCAAGTATTGTTCACAATATCGTTCATTAATGAGTTTACTCTTGGTTTATTTATGATTGGTTTATTTATTCACTTTTCTAAATATGAACTAATAACTTGATATATAATATAGGCATTTATATCGAATATTACAGAATTTCCTAGACCAGCAATAAATTTATTTTATTTCGAGGTTTTGATATCTACCTTTATAGTTCCAATATAGAACTAATAAGCTGATAGTTCATGCGAAAATATACATTAAACAACAGACAATTTATTTTCAGTAATCTAGTCTTAACCTAATTTTATTTTCTATCTATGTTATTTTGATTTACTTGAAATAAGGCTTTATTGTCAAACGTAAGGAAACCAATTATCTACACAATAAGCCTAAATTAAATCAAAGAAAGAAGTGAAATAGCAGAGTTAAAATATTTAATTATTTTCAAATATTATATTAATTCCAAAACATTCAAAACGCAAATAAAACTTTTTTATTGTGTTCAAAAAATAACTACTAAACTTTTTTTTTTAATTGCAAAATTCATTATTGTTGTTTGTTATTATCTAATGTTATAGAACGCACTTATTATTGGATGTTCTCTAATTAAAATTTTAATTAATAAAACATTTTTAGATCCACCGTGTAGAAACATGTACCCAAACATGCAGATAATACTTATGAGATGATATAAATCATGCATTTATTAAAATTTTTCAAGTCACTAGTCATAATGTTCAATTTTACAGGGTGATCTTAACATTTCCTGTTTAGAGTCTGCTACAGCTAATGAAGGGAATGAAACGAATTTTCTATAGAGGCTGTGGTGAAAATGGTTTCCGCTCAGAAAAAAAAAAAAAAAAAAAAAAAAAACATAGAACAAAAGTCGCCGATAGAGGTGATTTTGGCGCTGCTGCCACGTACACACTACGCAATTTGCACAATAGACGTGAATTATACATTTTTTCCTAGTGTACACATTATTTTGGAGCCATTGGAAGCGATATCGAGTGAAGTACAACTGCATTCTGAAGAGTAACTTTGTGGTGCGGATTTTCTACTGATATCATTATACGATCACGCATTTTGAACATTAATGAATTTTTACTTAATTCAACTTTCTCGCATTCATTCTCGTTTCCAATATCTCCAAAATCACGTATGTACTAGAAAATTTGTATAATCTACCTCGATTGTGCAAATTTCATACATTGAGGGAGGGGGATATACCACCTCCATCTAGAACAAATAAGTAGTCATTTTCTAAATCTTTAAACTAGAAATATAGATTTACAAATAATGCATATAAGATAAACAAATAACCCGAAGAGACGAAATGATCGAGAATTTCTAGTCTATACTTTTCTAGATGGTGAAAATATAGGTGAGACTGGGGTACAATGGACCACTCCCTATAATTGTATTTATTTATTTATTTTTATGGTTCGTATTTTGGTACAAAAATAGCAGCACTACAGTGATGAAACTTAGCCAGCAAGTTCATGCCTAGCTGACAATTGAGACATTTCATTTTAGAAAGTTGGTTTGTAGTAGCCAAAAGTAAATGTTTTCTGCAATACATTTTTTCTTTTCTTCATTCAAGAATTGTGTTGTGAAAGGTATCTATCTATATTAATAAAATCAGAGTTTTGTCTGTAAATTTGTCGGAATCGAAAAATTTTGCGATATCTTCACGTTTTACACCCCATGAAAGCCGAAAATGACTTCAGAAAATTTTGCCTGTGTGTGTGTGTGTGTGTGTGTGTGTGTGTGTCTGTGTGTGTGTCATCGTGTCCGAATGTCGCTTTTTTTGTCCGGGCATCACTTGAGAACGGCTGGACGGAATTCAACGACGCTTGGCAGGAATTTAGGTCTTCACCCAACTTAAAATTATATCTATCAACTTTTCAGAAATTCCCCCCCGTTCCCCCCCCCCTAGGGGGTAAAAGACTAAAACACGTTTGTCGGGGCATCACTCGAGAACGGCTGGACGGAATTCAACGGCGCTTGGCAGAAACGTAGGTCTTCAACCAACTTGAAATTATATCTATAGAAATTTTCAAAATTATGATTAGTGTTTAAATTGTGTGTAAAAAACGCCTGCGCATGCGCCATAAATATTTTTTCACTAAAATGCTTTGAATGAAAAAAATAAAATATAAAAATAAATTCTTAAGTTAAATACTTTTGTATTCGCGTGATTTTCACTACAAATTATGAAAAGATTGAAATGAAGTGTTGCCATCTGAGTTTCATACTTTAGTTAATTTAAAAAAATCTAATTGTCGTATCGAAAAACTGTTTACACCCCAGGATTCAGAAAAATCACCTCTTTCATTTGGTACTGAATTTGTAACGATAGGTTTGATATTTCTAATTTATTTTCCCCTTTTTCCGTTTTTCCGTTGCCACTTAAATTTCACACTTTAGTTATTTTTTAAAAATCTAATTGTCGCATCGAAAAACTGTTTGCACCCCTGGATTCAGAAAAATCCCCCCTTACATTTGGTATCAAATTTATAAATATAGGTCTGATATTTCTAATTTATTTTACCCTTTATCCGTTTTCAACCCAGATTCGATATGGAACAGCTTTAGTATTGGATCCCTTTGGCAAAATTTGAAATTCGGCACCGAAGTAGCTCGGACGTTTCTCGCCAAGATCTTTAATTGCACAATTGAGATAGCCAATTCAGTTCATCGCAAAAATGGCTTAAAATATTTAAAGTCACCAAAGGGTTCCGATACTTAAGCTGTGCTTTTTATATTTTTTTAGTGCTAGAGGCCTATTTCAGTCGGTACAGTTGTCGAATTTTTATAGGTCACTCTTAATTAGTGCTAGAGGCCTATTTCAGTCGGTTTATTGAATGGGGATTTATTGAATGAAGTCCCCCCAAGGCACAACTTTGACATGAGTCCCCCCCCAAGGTACAACTTTGATATGAGTCCCCCCAAGGCCCAACATTGACATGAGTCCCCCTCCAGGCCCAACTTTGACATGAGTCCCCCAAGGCCCAACTTTGACATGAGTCCCCCCCAAGGTACAACTTTGACATGAGTCCCTCCCCAAGGCACACCTTTGACATGAGTCCCCCCAAGTCACAACTTTGACATGAGTCCCCCCCAGGCCCAACTTTGACATGAGTCCCACCCAAGGTACAACTTTGACATGAGTCCCCCCAAGGCCCAACTTTGACATGAGTCCCCCCCAGGCCCAACTTTGACATGAGTCCCCCCCAAGGCCCAACTTTGACATGAGTCCCCCCAAGGTACAACTTTGACATGAGTCCCCCCCCAAGGCACACCTTTGACATGAGTCCCCCCAAGGCCCAACTTTGACATGAGTCCCCCCCCAGGCCCAACTTTGACATGAGTCCCCCCAAGGCCCAACTTTGACATGAGACCCCCCAAGGCCCAACTTTGACATGAGTCCCCCGAAGGTACAACTTTGACATGAGTCCCCCCCCCAAGGCACACCTCCCCCTCATTGGGAAAAGGAGAAAAAACGTTGTTTTGCGGCTATAAGACAGTTTGGACTTCCAGCGTTATTTGTTACAGTATCTGCAGCTGAAACACATTGGTTTGATTTAATGAAAACTTTATCATGGAATTTAGATCGTCACGAATTAACTAAAGAAGAATTTGTCGATATTAACAAGTTTAGCAGTAGGCCTCTGGCACTAAATTAAAATCTGTCAATGTCAGATTTTCATGTTTTAAATAATGAAATAATGTCGTGTCTGTATAATTTATTATTTATAATATTGCCTATTAAAGACTTCTCTGGTCACGAAATTTGTTGCGTAAATTGTTTGTATGCACCCGGCACTTATTGTAACTGCATTTCACGAAATTCGAAATCCCCCCCCCCCCCCCTGCTCGGAGTCGGAGGGCAATAAACATGTGTAAAAACATGTTTTTCCGTTTGAATTTGCTTTGAATTATCTTAGAATGGCGAATTTTGGTGTGTGGATATTGATTAAGTGTACGCATTATGTACAGTCGGTCAAACAAAAAACGAAACACCCCCACCTATCTCATTACCTAATTATCGCAGAAACATGCAGTAGGCACCAATCGTCAGGAAATTATGTCTACTTTTTTTGTATGTAGGAAAAAATGACATTGGGGGTCGTCTACATATTAAAAATGGGTCCAACTTTGAAAATTCGAATGTTAACCCACTAATTTGACGACAGAAAACGATTCTAGAGCATCAAAATAGCCTAGATATAAATTTGCACGAAGATATCAACATTGGTTCCTGAGATATTTAAGGTTTTTCTTTAGGGGGTTATCTCCAAGATTATTTTTTTATCATTTAGGTCAGATTCAACGAATTTATCTTCTATTATTCAATGCGTTTCATTCATCTACAAATTTCTAAATACATCAAAAGGAATATAATTTCAATGAGCATGTTAATGAGGAAATTTCGAACTATAAGAAATATTCTGTCCAAAAAAAATAACATAGGAGGGTCTATTAACACCTGCGTGTGTGAAGGGGAGGAGGAGGGGCACCGGCATTCAAAATTGATGTTTTATTATCGCATTTTCAAAAGAATTTAATTGAAATTAGATTTCTGTTATGCTTTTTCGAAAATGATTATAGGGATTTTGATGAAAGTTTGGGGTTAAGTGTTTTCGGGATACTAGACTTACCACCATCTTCAGAAAAATTTGCGTTGGCTGTTAATCCCTTATCGGCCAATGGCAACAAATGAAATAAATTGGGTTTATTCGGAAACTGATATAAGGATTTTGATGAAAGTTTTGCGTTAAGTGCTTTTGAGTATGCTTAAACGAATGGAATTATCACCATCGTCATAAAAATTCGTTGTCGCTGTTAACCCTTTAAAGGACAATTGCAACGTATGTCAGAAATCGGCTTTACACGGATATGGACTAAGCAATTTTTATGAAAGTTTGAAGTTAGGGCTTTTTCATGAGAAAAAACAATTGTATTTCATTTTCAGATAAATTAGCGTTTACATTTAACCCTTTACCGGCCAACTGCAATACATAGCAAAATTTGGGTTTATTCAAAAATGATTCTAGGGATTTTGATGAAAGTTTGGGGTTAAGTGTTTTCGGAATATTAGACTTACCATCATCTTCAGAATTATTTGCGTTGGCTGTTAACCCCTTATCGGCCAATGGCAACAAATGAAATAAATTGGGTTTATTCGGAAACTGATATAAGGATTTTGATGAAAGTTTTGCGTTAAGTGCTTTTGAGTATGCTTAAACGAATGGAATTATACCCATCGTCATAAAAATTCGTTGTCGCTGTTAACCCTTTAAAGGACAATTGCAACGTATGTCAGAAATCGGCTTTACACGGATATGGACTAAGCAATTTTTATGAAAGTTTGAAGTTAGGGCTTTTTCATGAGAAAAACAATTGTATTTCATTTTCAGATAAATTAGCGTTTACATTTAACCCTTTACCGGCCAACTGCAAAACATAGCAAAAGTTGGGTTTATTCAAAAATGATTCTAGGGATTTTGATGAAAGTTTGGGGTTAAGTGTTTTCGGAATATTAGACTTACCATCATCTTCAGAATTATGACAAATGAAATAAATTGGGGTTATTCGGAAACTGATATAAGGATTTTGATGAAAATTTTGCGTTAAGTGCTTTTGAGTATGCTTAAACGAATGGATTTATCCCCATCATCATAAAAATTCGTTGTCGCTGTTAACCCTTTAAAGGACAATTGCAACGTTTGTCAGAAATGGACTTTACACGGAAATGGACGAAGCAAATTTTATGAAAGTTCGATGTTAGGGCTTTTTCGTGAGAAAAAAACAATTGGATTTCATCTTCAGATAAATTAGCGTTTACAGTTAACCCTTTACCGGCCAATTCAATACATAGCAGAAGTTCGGTTTACTCGAAAATGATTCTAGGGATTTTGATGAAAGTTTGGGGTTAAGTGTTTTCGGAATATTAGACTTGCCACCATCTTTAGAAAAATTTGCGTTGGATGTTAACCCATTATCGGCCAATGGCAACAAATGAAATTGGGTTTTTTCGGAAACTGATGAAAGGATATCATGAAAGTTTTGCGTTAAGGGATTTTGAGGATGCTTAAACGAATGGAATTATCCCCATCGTCAAAAAAAATTTGCTGTCTATGTTAACCCTTTAAAGGCCATTGCAACGTATGTCAAAAATCGGCTTTACACGGATATGGACTAAACGATTTTTATGAAAATTTTAAGTCAGGGCTTTTTCATGAGAAAAAACAATTGGATTTCATCTTCATATAAATTAGCGTTTATAGTTAACCCTTTACCGGCCAATTGCAATACATAGCAGAAGTGGGGTTTACTCGAAAATGATTCTAGGGATTTTGATGAAAGTTTGGGGTTAAGTGTTTTCGGAATATTACACTTACCATCATCTTGAGAAAAATTTGCGTTGGCTGTTAACCCCTTATCGGCCAATGGCACTAAATGAAAAAAATTGGGTTTATTCGGAAACTGATATAAGGATTTTGGTGGAAGTTTTGCATTAAGTGCTTTCGGGGATGCTTAAATGAATGGAATTATCCCCATCATTATAAAAATTCGTTGTCTCTGTTAACCCTTTAAAGGACAATTGCGACGTATGTCAGAAATTGGCTTTACACAGAAATGGACTAAGCGATTTTTATGAAAATTCGATGTTAGGGCTTTTTCATGAGAAAAAAACAATTGGATTTCATCTTCAGGTAAATTAGCGTTTACAGTTAACCCTTTATCGGCCAATTGCAATACATAGCAGAAGTTGGGTTTACTCGAAAATGATTCTAGGGATTTTGATGAAAGTTTTGGGTTAAGTTTTTTCGGAATATTAGACTTACCACCATCTTCAGAAAAATTTGCGTTGGCTGTTAACCCCTTATCGGCCAATGGCTACAAATGAAATAAATTGGTTTATTTGGAAACTGATATAAGGATTTTGATGAAAGTTTTGCATTAAGTGCTTTCGGGGATTCTTAGATGAAGAAATTATCCTCACTGTCATAAATATTCCTTGTCGTTGTTAATCCTTTAAAGGCCAAATGCAACGTATGTTAGAAATTATCTTTATACGGAAATTGAGAAAACGTTTTTTCTGAAAGGTTACAGTTAGAGCTTTTTGATGAGAAAAAACGATTGGATCTCTGCTTCAGACAAATTAGCATTCACAGTTAGCCCTTTACTGACCAACTGCAACACATAGCAGAAATTGAGTTTACATGGAAATGGATATAGCGATTTTGATGAATATTTCGGACTAAGTTTTTTCGGGGACTGCTAAAACGAATGGTATTCCCTCATCTTCAGAAAAAAAAAATAATGTTCTCAATTAACCCTTTATCGGCCAATTGCAACATATGACAAAAATTGGGTCTACTTGTAAATAGGTATAAGGATTATGATGAAAATTTGAGGTTGCATAATTGATTAGAATTATTTTAATTGTCAGAAAATTTCTTGTTCTCTGTTAAACCTTTAAAAGCCCATTGCGACGTTTGCCAGAAATACGGTTTACACAAAAATAGACATAGCGAATTTCATAAAAGCTTGGAGTTAGGAGTTTTTGATGAGAAAAAGCTTTTTGAAATATCCTCATCTTTAGAAACAATCGCATTCGTTGTTAACTCTTTATCGACACATTACAACATACGGTCGAAATTGAGTATATTCGGAAATGGATAAAGCGATTTTTATGAAAGTTTGGAGTTACGGCTTTTAGATGAGAAAAAATGATTGGACTTATCCTTATCTTCAGAAAAAAATCGCGTTCTCAATTAACATTTTATCGGCCAGTTGCAAATTATAGCAGAAGTTGGGTTTATTTAGAAATTTATATAGGGATTTTGATGATAGTTTGGGGTTAAAAACTTTCTGGGTGCTTAAAGAACTGGACATATCCTTATCTTCAGAAAAAAATTGTTCGCAGTTTACCATATATCGACCAGTTGCATCAAGCTTTAGAAATAAGCTTAATCGGAAATGGATATAGTGATTTCAAATAAAGTTTGTGGTTAGTGTTTTTAGGGATGCAAAAATGTTTGGACTTATTCTCATCTTTTGAAAAAAATGGCGTGATCAGTTAAACCTTTATCGACAAATTGCAACATATCGCCCAAATTCGGGTTACTCGGAAACAAATGTATCGATTTTTATGAAAGTTTGGGATTAAGTGTTTTCGGAGGTGCAGAAAGTTTGGATTTATACAGAAAAATTAGCGTTCGCTGTCATAGTATATGGTAAAAAAAGGTTTCGGGTTCCAGTTCATGACTTCATTTGTTATTTTGTTTAAATTTAGTACGAGAGAATGTAATCGATTCAAGCAATATTTGTGTGTATCGAAATATTTGGTAAATAATGAGGCAGGTTCAAGTCTATAACTGTGTATCTTGTTTTCTTTCTTTTCTTTCTATTTATATATATATATTTTAATACAATTTAATTTAATCAAAGGTAGCTGATATTTGTGCGTGTTGAAGTATTTGGTAAAGAAGGAAGCAGGATCCAGTCCATGATTGAAATTATAGATATTTTTTTTAATGAAAATGCCTAAATTCAAATAAAAGTAGGTGATATTTTCAAATACCTAGCTAGTCGTTAATTTAGTTAAATAGCGATTGCAAGTTTTGTACTGGTAACGCTGCCGAAGGCAGCAGGAACCAGGAACAGTTGGCTAAAAGAATTAAAAAATGCATTTTCACCGTGTTCTGATCCATTCTGAAAGTTTCAAATGTGTAGCTTTTCAGGAAGTTAGTTAAATAAATTTTCTGTCGAATCATATAAACGCTTCCGAAGGCAGTAGGGACCTGAAACAGTTGACTAAAAGTGATAAAAAAATGTATTGTCACCGTGTTCTGAGCTATCCTGAAAGTTTCAAATGTCTAGCTAGTCGGGAAGTTAGTTAAAAATCGATTGCAAGATTTGTACTGGACAAACAAACAAACAAACAAGAAGTGAAGTTAATAAAAATAATTACAAGATATAAAGAACTTTTATATACCATGTTTTTAAATTTTCTGTTGAATCATATAAACGCTAATGAGCGCAGCGGGAATCCGGAGCAATTGGAAAAAAGTATTAAAAAAATCCCTTGCTATCGTGTTTTGAGCTATTATAAAAGTTTCAAATGGCTATCTAGCCGGGAAGTTAGTTAAAAGTAGATTGCAAATTTGTACTGGTAACGCTAACGAAGAGAGCAGGGTCCCGAAGCAATTGGTTAAAAATATTTTTAAAATGCATTTTCACCGTATTCTGAACTATTCTGAAAGTTTCAAATGTCTAGCTACTCGGGAAGATAATTAAATAAATTTTCTGTTGAATCATATAAATGCACCGAATACAGTAGGGACCCGAAAGAGTTGGCTAAAAGTATTTAAAAAATGTATTTTCACCGTGTTCTGAACTATTGTGAAAGGTTCAAATGTCGTCAGGAAGTTAGTTAAATAAATTTTCTGTTGAATCATATAAACGCTGCCGAAGGCAGTAGGGACCTGAAACAGTTGACTAAAAGTATTAATAAAGTATTGTCACCGTGTTTGAGCTATCATAAAAGTTTCAAATGTCTAGGTAGTCGGGAAGTTGGTGAAAAATTGATTGCAAGCTTCGTACTGGTAACGCTGTCGAAGGCAGCAGGAACCCGAAGCAGTTGGTTAAAAATATTTTTAAAATGCCTTTTCGCTGTGTTCTGAACTATTCTGAAAGTTTAAAATGTCTAGCTAGTCTGGAAGTTAAATAAATTTTCTGTTGAATCATATAAACGGGTAGTGACCTAAAACAGTTGACTAAAAGTATTAAAAACATGTATTGTCACCGTGTTTTGAGCTAGCCTGAAAGTTTCAAATGTCTAGCTAGTCGAAAAGTTAGTGAAAAATCGATTGGAAGCTTCGTACTGATAACGCTGCAGAAGGCAGCAGATACCCTAAACAATTGGCTAAAGGTATTTTAAAAAATTCATTTTTACCGTGTTCTGAACTATTCTGAAAGTTTCAAATGTCTAGCTAGTCGGGAAGTTTGTTAAATAAATTTTCTGTCGAATTATATAAGTACTGCCGAAGGCAGTGGGACCGGAAATAGTTGACTAAAATTATTAGAAAAATGTATTGTCACCGTGTTGTGAGCTGTCCTGAAAATTTCAAATATCTAGCTAGTCGGGAAGTTAGTTAAAAATCGATTGCAAGATTTGTACTGGACAAAAAAAAAAAAAAAAAAAAACATACAAATAAACAAACAAACAAACAAACAAGAATCAAAGTTAATAAAAACATGGTAATATGGTAAAATATTACAGGGAGTTCAAGTATTTTCCCCCCTTGCTTAATTTTACGCTGTTGCACTTCATATAATTTTAAACCATAAATCGTAATGATATATAATTTTTTGTCGTGTTCCTGTAAAAATCTATAAAGGCTATCTTTACCAAAATCTATACAATTTGTGCGACGGTAATGTATAACATGTGCATAAATTTTCAGTTTAATAGAATAAGGTGTTTAGATACTATCGCATTTTAAAACGATTGGGCCCGTAGACCATAATGACAATTTTTCGTTCTGTCCTTGTAAAAAGGAAAAAAAAAAAACTATACATGCTAGATTTATCAAAATCTATACACTTTGTGCGAGAGTGATTATTAACATGTATAAAAGTTTTTTAACTCAAACGAATAAGGCTTTTAAATGCTATCGCATTTTATTTTATTTGGATCCATAGACAATAATGATAAATAATGTTTTGTTGTGTCCCTGTGAAAAACTATTAATGTTAGATACATCAAAATCTATACACTTTGTGCGACGGACATTTATAACACGCGTATTAGCTCAAAAGAAAATGGTATCTAGACGCTATCGCAGTTTGAAAAACCTGGCCCTATAGGCTATAACGATAAATAATATTTCTTTTTTGTGCCTGTAAAAAGTACTTTTAAGTGCTAGATTCACCAAAATCAACAGTGATCGTGCTATGGTGCCATACAATAACTTACTATATTTCAACTTATTTGAACAGAGGATTTAGGCGCTGTCGTATTCACTCACACACATACACCCATTCATAATCGAAAACTAGTAAAAATGAATTCAGTGTAATTCAAAAGTATAGAAAGCCCATAATCTCAAAGGTCGGGTTTTTTGTCACGATTACAATACTTCCTTTACATACGTAAGTTCGGAAAGTAAAAATCTGATCTCTCAGCTATGAAGTTCTGTCCAACTCAAAGAAATAATTTATTCTGTAATAATATTATATTATTTTAATTGGTTAATTTATATTTCCAACACTATTAATAATAGCGACTATATAAATTAGAAATCACAATTCTTCTAAAGAAAATTACGAAAACATTATATAATATAGTAAAGAAAGAGATAAATAAATAAAAAAAATAATAATAAATGTTAAACTACATTTTTAAATCGCATGTCTAATATTATAATACAATTTATTTCAGAATTAAATTCCAATTTATTTCAGCTGAAAAAAAAAAAAAAAAAAAAAAAAAAAACATTGTTGAAATAATTAAAAATATATGAAAGTGAATTAAAACTTTTTTTTTCTTAATATCGTCTGCAATAAAATTTAAAACTGATTGTTGTGAATGCTACTTGTAAATACAGTTGTAATCGTTATATGGCCCCCAAACTTGATCTTCGATCGTTTTTCTGGAATATCTCGAGAACTATTTGGCCCAATGGGCTGCAAATTTGCATACGCGTATTTTAATGTGCTAGAAATCGATATCTGTTAGAAAAATTATAGGTCACAATACATAATTTTTTAAAATATTAATTTAATATTTTTTATTCTATAGATAAAAAACATTAAAATCTTAATGAAACTCATAAATATGTTTGGAAAACCTGTTATTAACACCATAAAAAAAACCAGGTAAAAAAAAATAAAAATGTAGGAGATATGAATAAAAATGTGTAATCAGACTTTAACATTAGAAGCTCGAAAGTTTAGACGTGTATAACTCCTAAACTTATACACCATATGACTTCCAAATTTATATCTGGGGATGAAATTGACTGTAGAATCGATATCCGAAATCAAAATTATATGTTACCATTGAAAAAATTAAAGTTTGACACGATTTCAATATGGAGACGACCCCTTAAGCTATTTTTTTCCAATTAGCTTAAAAGAGAACAAAATTCCCTGACGAATGGTACCTTCGGTGTCTTTCTGCAACAATTTACTGATGAGTTAGGTGGGGGTGTTTCGTTTTTTTTTTGACTGACTGTACATTAGTGGGATTTTGCAAAACTTTGAACTCACCCGCTGAGGGTGGGGAAGTAAGAAGTGGGTAAGTTGTGCCGAAGACAGTGGGGACCCAGACTCCTCACATTGGGAGCGAGAAAACTTCTACCAATCACAGCGAGAACGTAGGTTATTAATAAAGATATGGCATTTTGACAACTCATATAAGTTTAATGTCCAGCGAAGCGGGCAAAGCCTGCTAGTTATCTATAAATATAAAAGAGTAAACTCACTGATTCACTGATTCACTGACTCAACACGGCTGTGGCGATCCTATGGGAGATAGAGTCGCAATTTTTGGTGAGCAGGTTGATTTTAGGACCCTGACGCTCACTAAGACGGGATTTTGCGAAATACCCCCCCTTTCCCCCCGGGGGGGGGCAGAAGGCAAAAAACACCTTTATAAGCATATCTCGGCTCCAAATTGCTTCACGGTGAAGAAATTGCAGATGGGGAGACTAGACTTGAATACAAAAAAATCATTTTCTGCGATTTTGGAATTTTGGATTTTTGAGGGGGGGTAGGGGGTAAAAATGAGATTTTCGGGGGCGCATAAGGCAAAAACACATTTATAAGTACAACTCGGCACCAAATTACTTCACAGGGAAGAAATTGCAGATGGGGAGACTAGGCTTGAATACGAAAAAATCATTTTCTGCGATTTTGGAATTTTTGATTTTTAAGGGGGGAAGGGGGTGAAAATGATTTTCGGAGTTGCTGAAGACAAAAACACCCTTATAAGCATAACTCGGCTCCAAATTGCTTCACGAGGAAGATATTGCAGATGGGGAGACTAGACTTGAATACAAAAAAATCATTTTCTGCGATTTTGGATTTTTGGATTTTTAAGGGTATAAAAGGGGTGAAAATGATTTTCGGAGGCGCAGGAGGCAAAAACACCTTTATAAGCACAACTCGGCTCCAAATTGCTTCATGGTAAAGAAATTGCAGAGGGAGAGACTAGACTTAAGTACAAAAAAATCATTTTCTGCGATTTTGGAATTTTGGATTTTTAAGGGGGGAGAGGGGCTGAAAATGATTTTTGAAGGTGCAGAAGGCAAAAACCACCTTTATAAGCACAACTCGGCTCAAATTGCTTCACGGTGAAGAAATTGCAGAGGGAGAGACTAGACTTCAAAACAAAAAAATTATTTTCTGCGATTTTGGAATTTTGGATTTTTAAGGGGGGAAGGGGGTATAAATGATTTTCGGAGGCGCATAAGGCAAAAACACATTTATAAGTATAACTCGGCTCCAAATTACTTCACAGTGAAGAAATTGCAGATGGGGAGACTAGATTTGAATACGAAAAAATCATTTACTGCGATTTTGGAATTTTGGATTTTTAACGGGAGAAGGGGGTATAAATGATTTTCGGAGGCAAATTTAGAAAAATACAGATTTTCGAGTAAAAGTAATAGCTCAAAGATGTGAACCGCCAAGCGTCTTCTTGAAAATATTTCCAAAAACTCATTTTTTGATTTTTTCCGATTTTCTTTTTTTTTTGGGGGGGGGGGGGGGGCAAAAAAATAAAAATAGTGTCAGATTGTTCAAAATTGGTACATAGAGGTTTTCGATACTTACAAATCGATTCCGGATATTTTCGAATTTGTAAAATTATTAGAAGGGGTGGGAAGGGGGGGCAGTATGGGGGGGGGTTATGGGCAAAAACAAAAAGAAATACAGTTAGGCCGTTCAAAATTGGTACAGATAGGTTTTAAAGGCAGGCAAGTCGAATGGGGCTATTTTCGAAAGTGTAAAGTTATTAGGAGGGACGAGAAGGGGGGGCAAAAAATAAAAATAGAGTTAGATCATTCAAAATTGGTAAATAGAGGTTTTCGATCCTTACAAATCAATTACGGATATTTTCGAATTTGTAAAATTATTAGGAGGGGCGGGAAGGGGGGTGGGTGGGCAAAAACAAATAGAAATACAGTTAGGCCGTTCAAAATTGGTACAGATAGGTTTTAAAGACCGGCAAGTCGAATGGGGCTATTTTCGAAAGTGTAAAGTTATTAGGAGGGGCGAGAAGGGGGAGGGGAGAGGGGGGGAGGGGAGAGGGGGGGCAAAAAATAAAAATAGAGTTAGATCGTTCAAAATTGGTATATAGAGGTTTTCGATCCTTACAAATCAATTACGGGTATTTTCGAATTTGTAAAATTATTAGGAGGGGCGGGAAGGGGGGTGGGTGGGCAAAAACAAATAGAAATACAGTTAGGCCGTTCAAAATTGGTACAGATAGGTTTTAGAGGCCAGCAAGTCGAATGGGGATATTTTCGAAAGTGTAAAGTTATTAGGAGGGCCGGGTAGGGGGGGGGGAGGGGCAAAAAAAATATAATAGAGTTAGAGCATTCAAAATTGGTATAAAGAGGTTTTCGACACCTACAAATCGATTGCGGATATTTTCGAATTTTTAAAATTATTAGGATAGACGGGAGGGCGGGGCGAAGGGGGAAAATAATAGAAATAAGAGTTAGAGCATTTTGGGAATTTTTTCCGAAGGCAGTGAGAACCCGGTGCGACATTTTTCCTAATAAGATTTTTTTTCTGTTTTTTTTTTTCACGTGATAAAAATTAATGCAATTTTGAGAATTCAGTAATTATAGCGATTCATTTAAAAATAGGGACCAGCGAAGCGGGCGTTGCCTGCTAGTATAGTATAAAAGAGAAGTAAGGTAATCTATTATTATATTTAATCTGACTAAAATAATTTAAAAAATGATTTGTTATTTTTCTTTCTGTCAGAGGTCCACACGGGGTACAATGGACCGCGGGTACAATGGACCACTAAGAACCGGGGTACAATGGACCATGGCCCATTTACCCCAGTTCTCTGTCATAATAAACAGATTTGCGAAATCTACATTTTTGAAGTGTTAGCTATAAATTATACTTAAAAATTTCATAGTTACCTTAATTAGATCTATTATGTCTTCAAAGATGAATAAGAAAGCAATTTACTTTGAGGTTTCTTCTTATTTATTTTTAATAAACATTCAGTTACTTTTGTATTCTTATATTTTTACAAATATCATACAGCTATAACGAACTGAATTAAATAATGCAATTAAAAAATAATAATACAAATAAATTTGACTAAAAGGACCGTTTTACATTTTATTGGTTTAATCACAGACATAAAAGATAAAGAATCTGTTTTTGTACGATTCATGCAACGAAAACCTAATCAAGATCTCTACATTTTTTTCCTGAGAGTGTTGACGTATCTATTCTAAATTTTCAAGCTATTGTAATGATGAGTCTTCCAGACCCTGTAACTTCACAAGAAAACAGCAGACTTTCAGTGACACAAAAGTTGTCTGGTGTATCCTTTAATGATTTTAATGTTCATTAATTTACATTATTTGTACGACTCGCATAAATAAACAAATATAATATATTCCACATTTTATACTATTAAATAACACACTACACTGTAAAAGAAAATCTCGTAAGATTACGGGGAAAGCCCCACAGCAGAGAATCCATACAAAGCTCGTAAAAATAAACGCTTAGACCGTAAATTAAGTATATAATAACCTTAAATTGCGTTAAATGCCTGTAAAAAAACAGTTTGGCTGTAAAATCAATGTTTTTTTTTTTACGGGCTTTGTCTGGAATCTCTGCTGCAGGGCTTTACCCGTAATCTTACGGGATTCTTTTTTTTTTTTTTTTTTACAGTGTACATTAGTATACTTTTTAAATTTGACCTGTGGCCCATAGTACCCCGTGTCAGGGACTATTGTACCCCGGGATTGGGGTACAATGAATGGGGAATTTCGTCAGTTGCTCCCAAAAAAGTTATATTAAAAAAGTAAACATAATTATTGCTTTAGACTGATTGCAACGTAAGACTCAATATATTAGGTAATATGTACACAGATTTTCAATCGCATGATATCAATACTCTGTGAGTAAACACTTAAAATTTCCAAAATTAATGCATTGTACCCCAGTCTTCCTTATTATGAATAGTATGAATATTATATATCCTTTGTATTACAAGAAATTCTCACTTTATTTCCTAGAATTGGCTCATAAACAAAGGTTACAGTTACTAAAACTCCCTTCTTGAGTTCGCATTTATTTGCAGAGATTTTTAAATAATTTTGACCACGATAATGTAGGAATACGCTCCAGAATTCTTATAAGAGATTTTAAATGTCGCTAGTAAAGGGAGCTGCAGTTTATAAGGATGTCATGGAACTGTATTTACTAGAGCCAAAATTTAGTTTCTAGATGCCAGTCACAGAATTTATTTTAGTGTAGGATGGGTTTTTCAGCAGTGCCAAAATCTCCCCAGTCAGGAAAATTTCGTATATAATTACTTTCTTCTATATTCAATAGAAAGTATTGGATTCGTAAAAATTTTCGACTTCCGGTTTTCGACGGATTTACACGTTTTGAAAGGTCTAGAGCACGATTTAATCATTTTTAGAAAATGTCCGTCTGTGTGTCTGTGTGTGTGTATGTGTATGAGTGACAAAAATTTTGTGGCAAATGTATCTCCGGGACTACTGCTCAGAATTGAATACAAATTTATATGTAGATGCACCTTGACCTAAGTTAGTGCCTACTATTTTTTGGTGTGAACCGCTCAACAGGTGGCGCTGCTATACAGCGATTTCCGCAATTTAAGGGGAGGCTATATCTCAAGTTCTATTGCATATAATAAAATAAAACTTGATATGTAAGAAGGTCATTATGAGACATTATGTTGATTCAATTTGAATGCTTATAGGCCAACAGGTGGCGCTGCTATGCAGCGATTCCCGCAGTTTAAGAGAAAGCTATAATGAAACATTATGTGGACTCAATTTGAATGCGTATCGGCCCACAAGTGAGGCTGCTATATAGTGATTTCCGCAATTTAAGGGAAGGCTGTATCTCAGGAATTACTGCACAGAATTACATATAAATTTATATGTAGATGCGCCTTGACATAAATTAGTTCCTCTCAACTTTTGGTGCCAACCGCTCAACAGGTGATTTTTGCGATTTAAGGAAAGTTTATATCTCAAGTTCTATTGCGTATAATCAAACAAACTTGATATGTGAGTAGGCCATTATGAGGCATTTTGCAGATTCAAGTAGGATGCTTATAAGCCAATAGATGGCGCTGTTATACCGGAAAATTCCTCGATAATGGGAAGGCTATATCTCAACTTGTATAGAATATAACTGTACGAAACTTGATATGTGAGATAACCATTCTGAAAACGCATTTTTTAAGACGTTATTCATAGACTATAAAACCCTATTTCTTTGGATATTTAGTGTTAGTTTTCTCTAAGATGAAAACCTTTTGCATTCATCATGTTAGATAATTTTAATACATAATAGTTTTAATAAATTATTTGCACATAGTGAATTTATATAGGAAAATACAGAAGAAAGTTTTGTTGTGGCCAACACATACTAGTTTTTTTTTTTTTTTTCTTTTCTTTTTCTTTCCTTTACGGAAAAAATTTCCCCCAAAAGTGTTTGTATGAAATTTAGTTTATTTTCGTTCATTAGTTTTAGTTTCAGATGCCTCCAAAAACGTAAAGTTATCGTATGGCCACCCTGTATACCACTTAAGCACTAAAAGGAAAAAAAAAAGTAAGATATTTTTCTGACGTTTAAATATAAGTCCAAACCAATAAGCATAGAAAAGTTTAAAACATTAAAATATAATGATTACATTCCTTAAAATACATTTATAATATTTTAAATTACTTTGTAAGAAGTCGTTCAAGATTTGTGCTTTAGATACAGGCTTCGCAGCTTTCTTAAAATTTCTACTCGCATTTTATTATACTCTCACCACTATCGTCAATAACAAATTTTTCTTGAATATTTTTGAATATTTTAGTGCTAAAGTATTATGTTAAAAAATAATGCGACAATATAATAAATGAGCGTACAATTTTTGGAAATGTGGGAAGCCAGTAAATATTTTAAAAAATTGAATAAAATCATGCACGTAACAATGTGTTTACGAAAATAAAAAGATAATATGAGGCTACTTCACTCAATGTGGAATACGTAAAAATATTAAAAAATGGAATAGAATAGAAAATAGAATGAATAATAAAAGAAATAAATAAAATTACAAAGACAAACTAAAGAAATTAAAACTACCAAATCTAATCACATCTTAAGGTATACACATTTGTCAAGAAAAGAAAAAGAAACATCACAACGTATATATATATATATATATATATATATATATATATATATTTTTTTTTTTTTTTCTGAAATATTCGAAAATCATTTTCTGTCGCATCATGTACGTACAAAAGTATCACTTTGTAACTTAAAATTTGTAATTACTTTAGAATTTCCTAAATTTCTTGGTATTAAGTACTTTTCTCTTTCATTTAGGCCATAGATTGGGTTTGTAAGGAAATCATTATGTATTGCACTTCATTGTTTTAGATACATGGATTCTTAACAAAAAATAAAATAAAATAAAAAGGTTTTTTAAAAAAAAATTCTATCAATTTAGTGCATAAGTGAAATCTGTCATATAGGATCTGGGAGATGTTTTTCGGATATGTTTTGTTTCTATCTTATGCACAATGTTAAAACGTTGGAAATGACAATTAAAATGAGAAGTGGGTGTTAAAGGTTATATCTTTATTCCAAAATGATTTTTTACTAAAAAATATAATTTTATTTAAATGGTTTATAGGAAAAAACAAATAATAAAAAATGAACAAATATAAAGTAAATTATAAAATTAACCAGTTAAAAAAAAAAAAAAAAACTTTAAAATAATATTTTAATGATTAAAAATAATATTAATAATAATAATAAATTGAGATCCCTTTCAGGATGACTCTAAAAAAACTCTACAAATTTTAGGCAATCCCTTTACAAACGTTGACTATTTTTTCTTGTTACTTCAACTGAGAAAGTAAAAGAACAAAACCCAAATAGCAAATCGATTGTTCGTACTTTTTGCTTTTTTCAAGTTAATATTACTTCTTTAATACTCGAAATCTCAAAAGTCAAAGAAAGTGCTTATGCTTCAATTTCCTAGTATAATAGTCAAAATGATAATTTCAAATGTCCCACACAATAGAATTAATTTTATTGTTCGTAAAGAGATGCTGTATCCTTTATAGAGCACGGAAAGAAATATTTAGATTTTTATTTTTTTTTTAAGTCTTTTTTTTTTTTTTTTTTTTTTTTAATCTTAAAATAGCGAAAAATGTTGGTCCCTGTTAAAAATTTCTGTAAATTGAATGTAAATATTTATTCAGAGTCTCTGTAAATTTACAGTAATTCTTTGATAAAAGTGAATAATCGAGATTCTCAATCTTTATTCTGTATTTTTACCTAATTTTATTATTTAATTTTTTAATTAAAATTAAAAATGACTGTTTCTACTTTAGAAAAAGCATTCTAAGTCACAAATATATTCTCACCAATAATTAATTAAATTAATATTAGTTATTGAAATGAATGTATAAAATAAGATTTTTAAAATCTCCGTTTATTTTTCACTGTAATTTTACGTAAGACGATAATAGATTACTCAGAGTTTTCTGTTGAAACTTTTAACAGTGTATTACTATTTTCAGACATCTTCCTAAATACTTTGATTGTAAATTTTTAAGAAAATTTAAATACATTGCGAATACTTGTTCATTTTAAAAATAAATTATATCAATATTATTTTTTTTCTTTTCATAAATTTCAAAGACATTCGATCAATATAAATGCTTTATCGAATTTTTTTTCCACACATTTCAGAAATTATAAAAGTAACCTGCTAGTGCCTAACATTAGGTACTAGACTGGCTTCTATAAATGCATAATAAACTCACAATAATTAATTTTATCGTCATTTTTAAAGCAAAGTAGTTTTACATATTTATACGCAAACATGCACGCATACAGACACACACATATGTGCGTGTGTATACATATTAATTCAACATCTGGCAGCATATATAGTGCATATATCGTATTTATTTCGAAGTATGTTTTAGTTATACAGAAAATTGTTTTTTTTTTTGCAAAGAGTACGTTTGTTCATTCAATTTTTATGTATAATTTGCTTTAAATTAAGAAAGAAATAATAATAATAAAATGTCTGATTTTTAAAGTTTTGCATACATTGTGATCTTAAATTTTGATCACTCTTAAAAGTAAACTTAAAAAAAAAAAAAAAAAAAAAAAACTATATATATATATATGTATATATATATATATATAGTTAATTTCGGGAAATTTAATATCAGTTTACATAATATTGTTGAAAAGGGGAACTAGGTCATTAATGGACTAATTCATATATTCAAATAGTAAATACATTATTTTTATTTTTATCAGAATATTTAAACTTATATAGTTTAAAAATTATACTTATGATTTATTAATTTCATGTAAGTATTAAAGAAAAAAAAAACTGTAAAGAAACGAAAATATGTATTTAGATAAGTTTTTTTTTTAAATATTTTACTACGGAAATAATTTAAAATTGAAAGAAACATATTAAATATTACAACTTCATAAAGAAATTATCATCCAATAGTTGAGAGATATTTTAATTATAAATTAGTCGCATTTAGTGTACTAAGCATCGTAACTTAATCTGCTTGAACGCGTCAAAAAAAAAAAAAAAAAAAAAAAAAAATCTTCCTCTCTCTCTTGCTTTTTTTTACGACTAGTGAGTAAATTTTTTCAACTTTTTTTTTTTTTTTTCTGTGAACGCAGCATTTAACAGCATTTCGAACTTAGCAGCATTTATTTTCGAAGCAGTATTTAACAGTGGTTACATGCTTGTATCACACCTTTTTTTTTTTTTTTTTTTTTTGGTTATGATGTTTGGGATTCTGTGGTACCCATCATGTGTTGAATATCCCTGTGGGGTTAACTGGTATAGTTAAGCATGGCATAGCTATGTATTAGTTGGCACAGATTTGACATAGCTTGTTTCCTGAATGATAGTTCAAAGGTTGAAAAATGTTCCTTCATAGTAAACGACATTGACTCTTAACCTCCTTCCAAGATTTGGTGATGGCTTTTATTCGACAGTTCCAGCGATCCCAATCAACTTGAAGAAAAAATTATAACTGAGATAAAGACCAACAATGAATCTCCATAATATCAAAGGCTTTCTAATTATCCTAAATACAAAATAAATGACTTTTTCTTGGTGAAATACCAAGCCCTTCAGTAAATTGGAAAGATTGACGAAACCCATGGTAATGGGATTCACGCTTTCAAAAATGGTCAAAAATGGAGATAGCGAAGCGAGAATTATTCTGTTTTGTACGAGTAAGTAAAATTGTGAAAAAAATCGACCCCACCTGTTCAAATAAACGAGCTTTCAACTGCTACATTTGTGATCGATTTCCAACTTTAAGCTAATTCTTTTTAAGAAATTCTTTTGAGCTTAATTCTATTAAGTAGCTAAAATAATAAACATAATTCATTTGTTCTTGGAGAATTCATTATTCGTTCTTATATTTTAGAAGAACGATTCGTTCAAATATTATTAAAATAAAATATTTTGATAAAACAAAAAACTTTTCCTTGAAAATTGCTGTGTTCTACTTAAATATCCTTATCCCTGCCACATTATGAAAACTCCCCCCTATGAGTATGCCAATTAACTTCGCACACGGGATTAGTTAATATAGTTACAAGCTCTTATTTTATTTATTTATTTATTTTTTTACGCGTATTTAATTAAAGAGTCATACATAATTTTATATCCAAAAATTAAATTTTCTTCCGAATTCAACAGAATTTCGCTAAGTATTGTATGCACACACACACAAAAAAAAAAAATAATAATAATAATTAAATTAGAAAATTTTAAAATTAAAACGTTTATGCCATTTTTATCCTCATTTTCATTCAAACGTTTATCCTCATTTTTAAATAAATTATTGTTGAAAATGCAATTTAAAAAATATCAGCGTACTGAAAATAAAAAATGGATTTTTTCTTAGTTTTTCTCTGTCTCTGTGGTAAAAAAAAAAAAAAAAAAAAAAAAAAAAAAAATACAAGTTCTGAATCGGTTGCAACTATTGACTGCAAATTAATCAAACAGCTTCAATTCCATTTTAGCAGTGCAATATTTAGCATCACCTGTCAGCAACTTTCAATTTAAATTTTCCGTATCAGATTTTTAAAGCTATCAAAACAAATATAGCATTCCTTCCCCCCCCCCCTTTTTTCTATCGATTTCTTTCTTTTTTTTTTTTTTTTTTTTTTACTACTTATGCGTTATTTAATTTTTAAATCTGGCGCTACTTTTTGAAAAAACTTTGTATTAATAGAATAATAGTATAAAATAAATTCTTGTGACTAGCTGTAGCATATATAATGCATCGTAAATTGAATTTATCAATGTAGAATACAAACATTTATTGCTAATCCCAAAACATATTCTACTCAAATATTTTCTATAAAACTATATAAATTGTCCAGTACATTCAGTATGTATTTTTTTATTGCTGAGTAAAATCATGTAAATCCCAATTTTTACATGTTGTTAATAAAGTAAGACTCCGGTAGTTACCTTTATATCATAAAAACTACTTATGATGATATAGTAACTTACATTACTATACGAATAAGCTAAGTCGGAATTTGCATTCAATCTAAAAAACTTTGGATTAAATGTAAATAAACCATCTAGATAAATAAATAAATGTAGAACTCTATAATTTATCTCCAAGAAAAAATATTTTTATTGTATAGAATTAGTTCACTATAAACCTTTTCTTTTGCAAAATGTAGCTTTGTCTTTCATAACGCTTAATAGTGAAAATTATTTTTGACATAAAGGATACACTTTCAGAATATTTGCATTATACACGATATATATATTTATTTGTACGATATATATATATTTATTTTGTTTTTATAAACATATATATCGTACAAATGATTTTTTATAATTTAAAATTTCATACAAATATATTTTCAGGCAATACTTTTCTGTTTTTGCATACATTATTCTAACTAATCAATCGTTGTTCTTTTGCCTTACACAATCAAAAACATTGATTGAATTGGGTTAATTGTGAGCTTTTATAAGTCTAAATACATATATATATATATATATATATATAAATGACACTTTGATAAGCGTCATCGTCATTTCACTTTAAGTGAAATCTTGACACTTTAAAATTATGCATACAGGTTGTTCAGGAGCAGAAGTGAGAGAATAAGGGGGTTGATTTGACATAAGATGAAATGCATTTACATTAGAGTTTTGGGTCATATTTGGTTTTCTCTTATCCACCCTAAGTAGAAATGAATAGCTTTGAATCATCAGCAGCAAGCACAAGTCTTTACTTTTAACGATATTAACCCCTTCCACTCCAGGGACGTACGTGCGTACGTCCTAGTGTTAATGGCCATTAATACCATGGACGTACGTGCATACGTCCAAAGAAAGTATACGATACTATTTCAAAATTATAATCTGGTATTTCAGACATTTACACTACAGCTAGCCTGGAGCGGAAGGGGTTAATACAGCGAACTTCAAACAGGATAAAAAAAACAATCGATGTATATATGTGTAGGTGCGTCAGTCTTTCATTCGCCAATGTAAATTTTTCAAAGGTACATTTTGCCTTTTGTAGCATCGATTTTAAATCCTTTTGTGATGCCCTTAAGTGGTTTTGTACAATTTATAATTACTAGCTGGCTTCACGAGCTAGCTGGCCAGAGACCCAAGAAAATTTTTACCAAAAAACAAGCTCTCGGGCGCCTGCGACGCCAATCGTAATTTGTTCTCTCTAAAAGTCGCATAATATAAAAATATTGAAAATTCAAATATTTTTAAATAAAATCTTAAGCGCCTGCGGCGCCAATCATAACTTGTTCTCTGTAAAAGTGGCTTAATACTAAAATATTAAAAATATAACGATTTTAAATTAACTCTTGGGTGCCTGTGGCGCCAATCGTAACTTCTTCCCCTATTCTTAGAACATTTGTATCGCTCTTTTATTTTTTAAGAAATAAAACACGTAAAAGAAAATATATAAGAACAAAAACACTTAGAGATGATAATAAATTTGTTGTTGGGTGAGTACACTGTGGGATATAAAAGTTTAAGGCTGAATAATTATGTTATTTTTACAAATTTATAACTATACATATATTTTATAAATCATCAGACATTTTAATAAATCATCACATTTAAATAACTTTCTACTGCAATGCTATAAATTAAAGAATTTTAACTGTTAATATTAAAATATATTGCAGCAAACAAACAAAAAATGTGCTACCATTTTATAAACGCATAAGAAAAATTTATTAACACATTAAACGCATAAGAACAGTGCCTGAATTGCATTAGTCCAAATCGAAGCTGAAATTTAAATCTTCTGCATTTTCATTAAAACAGTAATCCATTTCTGTAGTTTTTGAATGGTTTAAGATATCTTTCCAGACGATATTACGAGTATGGCGTTGATTTTCTATCGGCAAAAGTACTTTTAATGATGTTTTTCTTTTAACTCTTGAAAAAGCTACATAAAGCATTCCATGCATAAAAACTGGTACTCTCAGATCAACACCTACAAAGTCAAAAGTTTGGCCCTGTGTGCACTGTCATAGCAAATGCTGCTTTTACAGGAAACTGATGTCTAGATATTGCGCAACCAAGTTGACCTTTTGATGATTGAAGTGTGATTCTTGGTATATGTACATCTCGGCCACAGTGTTCACCAGTTATTATTTTTGCTTTAATAATATGATTGCACAACTCAGTAACAATTAATCTTGTACCATTGCAAAGGCCTTCTGATACATCTATATTACGCATCAACATAATAATAGCATTTTTTTTTTAACCGACTTCAAAAAAAGAAGGAAGGTTCTCAATTCAAACCGTATGTTTTTTTTATGTTTGTTAGCTCATAACTTCTGAACGGATGCTCCGATTTTGATACTTTTTGTTTTGTTGAAAAGGTCTTGGTCTACAATAGGTCCCATTGTAATATCTTTACGATCTAAAGAAAATACAGGGTGCCCAAAAAAATCAGTCCCACTCTTTTAACTGCTCAACGGCTGCAGCTATAGTGATAAAAATGGTATGTAACTATAGCAAAGTGGCCATGCTGTACAAGGTTAAACCGCTTACAACGCCACCTGGTGGAAAATAGCGGAGTTAGTGTTCCTATCTCGAAAACCGTTCTAAAGAAAAAGTAAATTACAAAGCTGAAGAGTATCACCGATTTAGTACAAAAAGATAATTTAGACATTCATTCTAACGTTCCTATCTCGGAAACTGTTCAAGACAGGGGGAAAAGGGGAATTATAAAATTGCAGAGCATCATCAATTTAGTACGAAAAAAATGTTTTGACATTGATGCTAAAAATGCAAGGCTAAAAACGTGCATTTTTTTGTTCGCAATTTCTTACACTATACATACTTGAGCTACATTGCTCACGTTGTAGCGTAGCAGGTGACATACGCTATATAGTTCAAAATACGGTTACTTGATACTTTTTGTTTTGTTGTAGAGATCTTGATCTGAAGTAGGTCCCATTATAACTTCTTTACAATCTAAAGAAAATAAAGCGTCATCTGGTGAAAAACAGCGGAATTAGCTCTCCTATCTCAAAAACGTACAAGATGGGAGAAAAGTTAATTACGAAGTTGTAGAGCATCTTCGATTTACTACGAAAAGACAGTTTTTAGACATTATTGCTAAAAATAGAAAGCTTAAAACGTGCAATTGTTTGTTCGCAATTTCCTACATAGTGCACACTTGAACTACGTTGCACACTTTGCAGCGTAGCGGATGACACGTATACTCTGTGGTTCAAAGTACTGTTACTGTAAGCGGTCACATCGATTAGCGCAAAGTCGTTTTCAACCAACTTCAGAAAGAAGGGTGTTCTTAATTCAAGCTATGTGTTGTTTTTGGTGTTTGTACGCTTATAACTTCGTAAGATATGCTCTAATTAACCGACTTCAAAAAGGAGCAGGTTCTCAATTCAAAGCGTATGTTTTTTTGTTTTTGTTTGTTAGCTCATAACTTCGGAACAGATGATCCGATTTTAATACTTTTTGTTTTATTGTAAAGGTCTTTGTCTGAAATAAATCCCATTGTAAGATTTTTACGATCAAAAGAAAATACAGGGTGCCAAAAAAGTCAGTCCCGACACTTTTAACTGCTGAACAGCTGCAGCTATAGTTATAAAAGTGGTATATAGGTATAGTTAAGTGGACATGTGCTACGCGATTCAACCGCCTAAAGTGCCATCTGGTGGAAAAGAGTGGAGTTAGCGATTCTATCCCGGAAACGTTTCAAGACAGGGGAAAAAAGTGAATTATAAAATTGTAGAGCATCATCGATGTAGTACGCAAAGATAGTTTAGACATTAATCCTAAAAACAGAACGCTTAAAACGTGCATTTGATTGTTCACAATTTCTTATTTTGTGCACACTTGAACGACGTTGCATATGTTGTAGCGTAGCGGGTGACATTTATGCTATGTAAAATTCAAAGTATGGTTATTTTAAACGGTCACATTGATTAACGCATAGACGTTTTAAACCGACTTCATAAAGGAAGAGGTTCTCAATGCAAACCATGTTTCTCGTTGTTGTTGTTGAAATTTGTCAGTTTATAACTTCGTAAGAGACGATTTAATTTTAATACTTTTTTTGTTGTCGTAATGACCTTGGCCTGAAATAGGTTTCATTATGATTTCAATAAAATATAAACAAATTACAGGATACTCACAAAACTCTGTTCTCACTCTAACTGCTGAACGCATGCAGCTGCACTGGTAAAAGCAGTATGTAAGTATCGATGTTGAGACTTCTGTCCGTCAGCTGCAATGCATATTTTGCTCTTTGTTTGAACTTTACGCTGCGCAATTTCCAGCGCAGCGGGTGACACGTATTCACTGTAAAGTTCAATATAAAAGCCTAACAGAATTTTCGGTTACGAATACAACGTGTCCGTCCTTTACATTTCTAAAGACTTTTTAATTTAACGTATGTTCGTTCAATAGATAGTTTTTTACTCATATCCGATAAAGGCAAGAAAAGTAGCACAATTTAAAAATGCAGCATTTGAGAAAAATCAACTTAAAAATAACTTGACTAGAATAAAACTGGCACAACTGTCTCTCGAGTGGATAACTTTCTAGATGGAGATGTAACTTTTTTGTTCACATTGGGTGCATTTCATGTATTTTTCAGTGACATAAACCATTTTTTGAGTAATGTCACTTTTATTGGAACTTGTAATTTTTGAAATTTCCGTCGAACGCCTTCTGATGCTCTGCTATATAAATAAGTTTTCACTGAAAAGAGAAAAATAAAATATTTTTGTAAAAAAATAGAACCGACTCCAAAAAGGAACTACTATTCAAACAACTAAAAATGAAAGAAAATTGGCAGAAAATGGAACTGTAAATTGCGCCTAAAAGTATAAAATAATTTCCTTCGCCAAACAACCTATAACACTACAATTAATCATAACTTTTGAAGTCGGCGCAAAATTAAATAAAAATTGATACCTTTATTCAATACAAAAATCAAATCCTATTCAAAATACACATCTCACATTGTTACCTGCAAAACTCAACCGAAAACTACTTTGATTCAAGAAAACAAATAAGATTTCGTAAGCAGCAAAAGTTGGCGAAGATGCTGGTATCTGACGTCCTTGGTGAAAGAAAATTCGCAAAATTATCTGGCAAACATATTTAATTTCTTAGGGATATCAACCATATTTTGATAAGGTATATTAAGAGAGTAATCAAGAATATGAAACAACAAATCGTACAATATATATTATGAAAATATACATCTTGCGTGTATATTTTTGCAATATGTTTTGAACGCAAAATCCAAAAGCCACCAAGGATGATAGTTATCAAAGTTATAGCAAATTTGCAAAGTAAACTCTAACTTCATAGAAACATAAATACCGCATTGTGAAGAATGTTCACTGTTCTATGTAGATGCTACTAATGGACCAATTGTATACAGTGATAAAACAATAAAGGAAATATGAAAATGGATCATTCGAGACAACAGCATTTGTTGCTACCGATCTAAAGACAAACCTTTAAAAACTAATTTTATTTTATTTAATTTTGCGCCGACTTCAAAAGTTATGACTAATTGTAGTGTTATAGGTTGTTTGACGAAGGAAATTATTTTATACTTTTAGGCGCAATTTACAGTTCCATTTTCTGCCAATTTTCTTTCATTTTTAGTTGTTTGAATAGTAGTTCCTTTTTGGAGTCGGTTCTATTTTTTTACAAAAAGATTTTATTTTTTCAGTTTAAGTTCATGAGGTGGTAAATCGGAATTTTCAACAGAATTTAAAAAGTCAACAGTAAATTGAAGTCCTCCTTCGGGTTGGTTATTTACAGTATCGTAACTGTGATAAGTTTTGTACTCTCCGGGTAATTTCAAAATAATTTCAGTATTTAACCTGTCAACATCTTTGTTAAGAGGAGCAAGTATAGCTCTATTTTTCATCTCTTCACAATTTTCATTGACAAAGCAAAAACCAAAAACCTCATCAATGAGATTTCCATTTGAAATTATGTCTTCGGGTAGCTCTATCTCATCTAAAGACCTAATCGGTAATTCTCCATTACCAACTTTTAAAAAATAGTTTGCAAAGTCTCTTTGTTCTGGATCAACCCGCATATTCTCATCCAGTGAATAATTCCTAAATTTACACCAAAGCACACTCTTTTTAATTGATAAGTCAATAAGTTCTTGTTTATTCGCTCGCGGTTGAACTGGAAGATACTGTCTGAAATCTCCTCCTAAAACCATAATTCTTCCACCGAATGGCAAAGTTGCATTTCCAGTTTTACGCAGAATTTCGTCCATTGCATGCAATGCATATTTAGGAAGCATAGGTGCTTCATCCATGAGAAATACTTGAACTTTAGAAAGTTTTTGAGCTTTACAGGAGCCCGGTTTGATTGTTGAACTTGACTCTGGTGAAAGGGGCACCTTCAATCCAAATGTTTTGTGTGATGTGCGTCCTCCAGGAAGTAGAATCGAAGCAATGCCTGTAAAAGCCATACACTGCACATTAAAGTTCCCTCCTCGCAGAAGGTAATACAAAGTCTTGTATATGAAAGTTTTTCCAGTACCACCAGGTCCGTCAATAAAAAAGCAATTTGATTCAATATTCTCATCATTGACTGAACGAAAGATAGCATCCACAATTTCAATTTGTTTTCCTCTAAGAAGTTGATACATTTGTTGACCAATAGCTGCTGATTCATTGACATTTGACAATTCTTGATTCGATTCAGTTTCATAATCATCAATATCATCAAATGAAAACTTTTCAACCCAATATTGAAAATTTCTACCTTCTGTCGCTTCTGAGTCAAGTTTATGGGCAATTACACGGTATGCTCGCTTGATAGAATCTTCAATTGAAATTCCAGTTCTTTCACCTTCATGAATGAAATCTTCTGCGAGATCTTGATTAAACATTTCCCACAGCCGTTTTAGGTTTTCTGGTGAGCCTAGAATCAAAATCTGTGTAAAAAGTGTTCTCATTGCCCTTGGCAGTTTTGAGCTTGCAGATTCGGACAATCCTTCAATCCATTGTTGGTCATCATAGCATAATCCTCGTGCTAGACAAGCTTGCTTGTATGTCGCATGTTCAATATTATTCACTGTCAGTAAATCCTTAAAGCTGGTTGCATCTTTTACATGATACAATAACAGTCGTAAGTGATATAATTCAGGCTGTACAACAAAATTGACATTATGTATTCTTCCAATAACTTTTATCTGTCGTACTCTTTGAATCCATTCACTGTTTCTTGCATCCCATCTAAAGTGTTCAGGCATTTGCCAGTAGTAATAATAGATTGGCTCTTCCTCCGTGTCTCCATTTGATTGTCTAATTTCATGTTCTTCCTTAGCCTTTTTATTGTGCTTGAAATATGCTTCCAGAGTCGAACCTTTTTGTCCTGTATCAGCTAAATTTTCCTGAGCCTGATCTAAATTTACAATTCTGTACTGGCCAGGAAGGTGAATTGATAATCGTAGCACACTATGACTCTTCTTCTGAATTTCATTTCCAAATAAACGCCAACATGCCTCTGGTGGAGTGATGCATCGACCCTCAACATAAGTATTTGCTTCATTGTACATGATTTGTCTTCCTCCTTCAACAACTTTAAGTGAAGCACAATCAAACCATTTATATATGTACTTGTATAGATACTTCACAGCCATAATGCTTCCAACATATTCAACGTTTATATGACAATTGTACTTTTTCAGTAAATATGCATTATCAGGAACAACATGACGATTATCTCTTGTTATGCGGCTGCCATCAACACTCTTACGATACACTGCACTTTCATGAGAGAAATCTCGACTGTGAGGGTCCAATTTGGGATCATAACGCCTTCGATAATTTGGTTTTGCATTGTCTGCCAATGAAGATACATCCTCAAATGATTTTGGAAATTGAAAGCGGCACTTCATACGTCCACTTTTATTTACCATGCATGCAGCGTTTGGGTTCTGTTCGTCACAGGGGTTATGAATCATCCACTTTATTACAAGTTCTCTCAGATCTGTATCTTCAAAGTCGGGAATCTCTGCAGAAATAAGATCATCCAGTTCTTCAGGATTATGAATCTTGTCTTGAGAACACATAATTAGAAGAAGGTGAATGCGAGGAAGACCTCGCTTTTGAAATTCAATTGAATATACATAAGCAGCAACTTTTCCAAATATCTGCTTCTTATCAAAATCTTCCATTATTTCATCAAATTTTAATTTTGCAACTCGAGTTACAACATCTGGTCGGTATTGAGGAAGTTGTTGTATAAAAGATCCATTTTGTAACTGAATGTGCAAAGCGTTTTTTATTTCAGGCCAGTTTGCATTACATGTCATTGTTATGAAGAAATCTGGAGAACCAAGACGGCGAACAATTGCCATAGCATCTTCAAATTGTTCAGTATAATAGCGTGTTGACCTTGGGAAAGATGATGGGAGAATGACTTTCTCTCCAACTGTAGCTTTGTTTTTTTCTACTAAGTCGTTTATCAAACGTGTGACTTCTGTATAATTATCAGCAAATATCTTCTTTTGATTTGCTTTAATCCACTGAATACGATCTCTTTCGACCCTAATAAAAGTGTCGACAACATACTGTTGAAAAAGTCTGCCACCAAAATGCAATGCATTAAATTGTATTTGTCGCAAGTCATGACCTGTAGAATTCATTCTTGTGGACAAATAATTTATTACTTCAGGTCGAAAAGCAAGTCTGTTCTGAGCCAACTCAAGGCGCGTTGCATGATGCCGCGAAGAATAAGGTGTAGTCAATGGTATATCAAGAGAAAAACCATCCGTACCCTGTGGGTAAAACAGTGGATAAGTGAATGGCTCAATACGTTTATCAATATTTTTTAGAATAACAATTTCCTTGTTTCGCCGATGTACAATCATTTCATTTTCTGGGAAACTCTGATCGGCATTAAGTGTGAAGACAGCGCAAACTTCATTAATGGATGGTGTATTAAATCTTCTGTAATCACTTTCCTGAGGAATTCTGAACAAAATTTGAACTTCAGGTGCAGATAATCCTTGTGCAGTAGCTTGCTGTTCAACTTCATACTGAACTTCTCGCATCATCATATAACCCTGTGCATAACCATTCTGTGCCCTTATTACGTGCTCTAATAATTCCATGAGTTCACGACTTATTCCATAATTCAGAGGATGATGTAATCGTTCGTCAACAGCATCATCAGGATCCAAAAAATACATCTGACCGTATTGAGGTTTTTCAAATTCTCCATGTATGTCTTGAGTCGGTTGAGCAGCCAAGTTCATTTTGTGGTATACTTGTCCACATGCAATAAAACTGTATATGCCATGACTGTTGATGGTTCTGTCTTCTGACACATTGAAAGAAGAAAAAGCAAAACAGGAATTCAAGTTTCTGATTCTTTTATGAAATTCTTCAGCAAGTGGATGGCAGTGCAAAAACAGTCTTGCTAACTCGTTCGCAAAATATGGTGCTGGCAGTAATAATCGTCCATGAAGACAACAATCACCAAAAGAGTCTCTATGAAGACGATTGCAAACACGTTCCTCTGGAAAATGTGATGCTTTACAATGAACGCATTTCACATTGAATTCTCCTAAAGTACTATAGTTCACATCTCTACAAACTGCTATTTTGTATGTTGGGCACCGATTTCGCAATGCCACTTCATATCTTGCTTGTCGACGTCTTTTCTCTTCTAGGCGTTGTCGTCTCTCTAGTGTACTCTCTGATGCCCTACGCTGAGAAGCTCGCTGTCTTAGATCTTCAAGTCGCTGGATTCTGTCTTCCGTGCTCTCCTTTGCTCGATGCTGAAAAGCTTGCCTAGATATACTCTCAGAACGTTCCTTTCTGTACATCTGTCCTATTTCCCTTATATTTTGGCGACATTTTAATTTTGATGCACGGATAGGCCTAGCTTGATATAAGGAAGTACGATTAATTAGTTGGTCTGCATTTGAAGTACTTTGTTCTTCTGGATTAACTGGTATCACATCATTTGATCGTTTCATCTTAAGAATATTTATTTAAACTTTTTGATTTCTAAAAACTCGTATTTAAATTTTAAATGAAAGTTGTTTTTGATTTTCTTGCATATAACTTGAAGCCACATATCAATGTTTCAGAGTTTTTAAAATGAACGTGTTTAAATATCATCCTTTGAAATAAAATGTTTATGTTGTAGTTTGATTTTAAAGACTTACTAATAACTCCCTGTTTAAAAGAATCAGAAGGTTTTTTAATTAATACTAACTCAATCACAAAACAAAAAGATTTTTTTATCAAAAAGAACAACACTTTCGTTTTCACATTTTTTAACCTCAGACTCCTCTCAGTTCAGTTCGTATTTATTCTCAGTAAAGTTGAAAATGTTTTTTCAGTTCAGTTCGTATTTATTCTCAGTAAAGTTGAAAATATTTTTTTAGTTCAGTTTTTTTAATTATTATTATTTCGTCGAAAAAAAAAATTGGCAACAATTAAATTATGGATAAAACATAGAATAATAATAAAGGAAGAAGGAGCGTACGTGTTTATTATTATTCTATGAGATAAAATTTTAAAATTTAAATGGCTTATTTATCAGAAATTAGAAGGTTCTTATTTTCACATTTTAATTAATTAAGAAAAAACTAATCATCCGATTGATAAGCTGTTTAATGCATCGGATTTACAAAAATTTTCCCTTTCATTTGGTATCTTATTTGTAACGATGCGACTGATATTTCTAATTTATTTTCTAATATTTCTGATTTATTTTCCTCATTTTAAATAAATGTACGTTTATTATTATTATTATTATTATTATTATTTTGTCGAAAAAAAAATTGGCAACAATTAAATCATGGATAAAATGCTAAAATTTAAATATCTTATTTATCAGAAATTAGAAGGTTACTATTTTCACATTTTAATTAATTAAGAAAAAACTAATCATCCGATTGATAAGCTGTTTAATGCATCGGATTTACAAAAATTTTCCCTTTCATTTGGTATCTTATTTGTAACGATGCGACTGATATTTCTAATTTATTTTCTAATATTTCTGATTTATTTTCCTCATTTTAAATAAATGTACGTTTTTTTTTTTTTTTTTTTTTTTTTTTTTTTAATTATTATTATTATTATTATTTTGTCGAAAATTGGCAATAATTAAATCATGGATAAAATGCTAAAATTTAAATGTCTTATCAGAAATTAGAAGGTTACTATTTTCACATTTTAATTAAGTAAGAAAAAACTAATCATCCGATTTATAAGCTGTTTAATGCATCAGATTTACAAAAATTTTCACTTTCATTTGGTATCTTATTTGTAACGATGCGACTGATATTTCTAATTTATTTTCTAATATTTCTGATTTATTTTCCTCATTTTAAATAAATGCACGTTTTTTTTTTTTTTTTTTAATAATTATTATTTTGTCGAAAAAAAATTGGCAACAATTAAATTATGGATAAAATGTTAAAATTTAAATGGCTTTTTTATCAGAAATTAGAAGGTTATTATTTTTACATTTTAATTAATTAAGAAAAAACTAATCAAAAATTCGAAAATCTGACTTCGATGTGCACAATGACCCTTCGGGGGGCACCTTTGTGTTAAATCGCGTGACTGTTCGAGCTACCGTTTTCGAGATCAGTGAAATATACACATATTTCTCACTTAATAGTATAAGATGATTTTCCACTTCCTTTTCATTGTTTAAAGTTTGATTTGTACATGTTAATACATAAAATTTTGCTATTTAGAATAGTATCCACTATAGATTTCATTCTAAATATTTTTCGTTTTGATGTGTGGGTACAAGTAACGTTTTTATTTTATAAAACATCCTTTTTAACGAACGCCCTGTATGTAGAGTAATAGAGAATATTTCAAAGAATGGTGCGTAAAATAATAATAATAATAATAATAATAATAATAATGTTTAATGATAAGCTAAAAACAAAATATTTCAATTCAAAACAGGAATCCATGGGGAAGTATTTTGATTTAAACAATTATTTACTGAGACAAAACCAGTAAAAATGTAAAAAGTGAATAAAATTTATGTATAGAAAGTACTTATACACTCTATATTTTGGAGTAGAAAAATATGAAATCTTTTCTACTGTGTTTTTGGAATAATAGAAAAATTTATTCAAAAGAGTATTTTTTTATGCATCTCAACAGAGCAGCAATGGCATTGTTATTTTTGAATTTCTATAAAGCTGGAAATGACTTGTTTTGGAAAACATTTTCTAGAAGAGAAAAGAAAGTCATAACTGTATAGAAAGACATAAATTCCAGACGCATCCTTCAAAATGTCAACTATAAAATATGTTTTTTTTTTCTTAATATTTTATGTGCAGATATATTGAGATACAGGCAGAGCAAGAAAGTTCTATTTAATTTCTTTAATTCGTAGAAAACTATAGACTAAAATAGGATAAAAACATTTTATAGCATTGTTCACATCTTCTTGTTATGTAAAATGTAAAAACTTAAATGTAAAAATGTAAAATGTAAAAATAAGAATTATCATTGAATTCAGAACCACCCCCCACTTTCTTCCCATTTAAAAAATAGTACCTATAAAAATTTCAAAGTTCATGAAAGAATTACATAATTTATTTAAAAAAAAAAACATTCTTGAATATTACATATTGCTTTTAATGATGCACAGATATATATAAGAAATGCATGAGAACTTTCTGATTTTCATACGTATTGAATAGTTGTAGTTAATACTATTGATCATTATATTCCATAGCTTTAATTAAGCTGGCTTACAGTTAAAATTCTTACTGTAAACAAAATGTGCATATGACAGAAAATAATATAGATGAATATTTACTTATAGAAACGCAGACATTTATATTTTCATAAGATAAATGAACTGAAACGTTATTTCTATATATCATGTGCCAAAAATGTTGCATAATATATGAGATTTGATAACCCTATAATTGTTTTAAAGCATTTGTTGTATTTCGACGTTTTTGTGAGCATACATACAAATATTAAACATAGAGGAAACTAATTTTTTGTGGTTCTAAATTATTTCCTATTTTATGTATTTTATTTTATTTATTTATTTGAATATTAATTTGAATGAATCAGATATTCTAACATTATAACACCATGTTCATTTTTTTCTTAAACCAGAAGAGAAACATCTTTATTTAGAGAAAAATGCTTTTTTCGATAAATTCCAGAAGCGTTATATTTTCCATTAATTCAAAAACATTCTGTGTTTATTTGTTGATTTATTCAAGCGCATAAAAATTACATTTCTTTCTTACAAATATAGTTGTATTTTATTTTATTATTTTATTTTATTTTTACCCTGAATATAAATGTAAACACAATGGCAATAAAATAGGTTGTGTTGATTAACATCATAAGAGATTCATAAACTTTATTTTTAGCAATAAAAGTCTCTTTCTATTTTCATATTGTCAGTAACTTTTATGCATGTTATTTCTAAGCCATCTACTCTTGACGTCAAATGTTGTAAATTTACTATTCTTATCACGATCACTCGAAATTGTTGCAGATAATATGGGAATTTTATGCAAAAGTATGTGAAATCAGTCTTTTATAGAAGCAGTGAAGTTAAATAAAGTCTCAAACCCTATCACTTGGGAAATACGGAAAGTTAGTGTGGTTTATTTCTGAGAAAATGAATGATGAAATATTAAAGTGCTAGCATAGAGAAAATATCATATGTAGATTTATTAAAGTAGTGAAGGAAATACCCGAAGGGATTTATAACATAAAGTATTTCACATTCGAATAAAACATTCTCAATATAGTTGACAAAAGATAAATTATACGATACACAACTTCTGAGTTTTTAACGGTTCTTATTTTTTGTTTTCTAATGCTTAAAATACAGTTATGATTTTGTATGTTTACAAAATGAAAATTAAACATTTAGCAATGGAAAAAATGCTACATTTTATATAACTTAAAAATAATACCATATAGTGATGTAATGCGGCTTTTTATGCTCTATGTTAATTAGTTATAACCAATTACTTGGGTTATACATTTGTAACAACATTTCAAACTTCTTTCATCTCCAGATTACTATGGTCTAATGTTTTAGAAAGCTTTTTGAAAACTTACTATATTCCTATATTTTTTCACCCCACTAATGACCTCTAGATTCTGCTTTTAATTGTTTCAGACGAGAGGTGTTGGGTTTGAATGCTGATCAGTTCGGAATTCTTTCTCTCGTTTTTCCCCAAATTCTCGTAAATACGCGCTAACCACCCCTTCTCTCGACAGAGAACATTCTCTTCCAGGCGCAGGTCCTTCATGTGGATAAATGACCTTAATTCATATACCACCTAAACATTTTTCTTCGATGTATAACTGAGTAAATGCATGTTTTTATGCTCAGTTTTCAATAAACAAAAGTATCATGCAAATGATTTTCGGAATGATTATTAAATCAACAAATGTTAAATCCGGACAAATTTTTAACTAAAACTGGTGGTTTGTATTTTTTCCATAACAACTTTTATATTATATTTAAAAATAATAATAAATATTTTTTAAGATATATTATCTTTAAAACTGAATAAATAATAATAAAAAAATATATATCATCACTTTGAAGCTGTCCCAATAATAGCTAAGTATATGATTTAATATTTTAAACTACATTGGATAATCCTTTACAGAAATCACTAATGTTCGAAAATATAGCTAACAATATAACTAAAAAACAATTAAGGCATTTAAATTCCTTTTTACTCTGAATATCATATAAACTAATTTAAAATGTAGTTTCTTTTGGAAATGTATAATACAGTTTAACTTTGACATTTTATTATACAATTTTCTATGCCTAGTGGAAACACATAAACTAGTTAATTTATTTTATCTTAGTCACTTATGAAACCTGTAATAACTGTAATATATATAAAATGATACCCATAAAAGTAGAAATTAAGATAGAAAAATACATTCAATTTTTCATGAATATTTTAATGTCTTTTATGTTATCAAAAAAGTATGTTCCGCGATTTAAAAAAAAAAAAAAAAAAAATACGTGTGGCACTCGAGGACTGCCGCGGTAAAGCTATTGCATAGCATTTTTTATCAACTTATGCAATTATAATTATTTATTTATTTTATTTATGCAGTATTTTTTTTTCTTTGATATTAATTCAAGTTTTTTCTTTGATATTAATTCAAGTTTCACTTTTTGAGCGTGGTGACCGATAAGAAAACAACTTTTTTTCTTTTATTGAATAAATGAGAATATATCCGCAATGAGAATATATCAAAAATATCCGCAATCGATTTGTAGGTATTGAAAACCTCGATGTACCAAATTTGAAGGATCTAACCCTATTTTTTGAGAAAAGGTATTTAAATAGGATTTTAAAGGCCTGCAAGTCGAATGGGGATATTCAAGTTTTTTTTTTTTTTTTTTGATATTAATTCAAGTTACACTTTTTGAGCGTGGTGACCGATAAGAAAACAAATTTTAATAGAGAAAAGGTATTTAATAGGTTTTAAAGGCCTGCAAGTCGAATGGATATATTCAAGTTTTTTCTTTGATATTAATTCAAGTTACACTTTTTGAGCGTGGTGACCGATAAGAAAACAAATTTTAATAGAGAAAAGGTATTTAATAGGTTTTAAAGGCCTGCAAGTCGAATGGGGATATTCAAAGATTTTCTTTGATATTAATGAATAAGATAACAATAATGATAAGAAAACAAATTTTAATGGAGAAAAGGTATTTTAATAGGTTTTAAAGGCCAGCAAGTCGAATGGGGATATTCAAGTTTTTTCTCTGATATTAATTCAAGTTACACTTTTTGAGCGTGGTGACCGATAACAAAACAAATTTTAATAGAGAAAAGGTAATTAATAGGTTTTAAAGGCCTGCAAGTCGAATGGGGATATTCAAGTTTTTTCTTTGATATTAATTCAAGTTACACTTTTTGAGCGTGGTGACCGATAAGAAAACAAATTTTAACAGAGAAAAGGTATTTAATAGGTTTTAAAGGCCTGCAAGTCGAATGGGGATATTCAAGTTTTTTCTTTGATATTAATGAATAAGATAACAATAATGATAAGATAACAATAATGATAAGAAAACAAATTTTAATAGAGAAAAGGTATTTTAATAGGTTCTAAAGGCCTGTAAGTCGAATGGGGATATTCAAGTTTTTCCTTTGATATTAATTCAAGTTACACTTGTTGAGCGTGGTGACCGATAACAAAACAAATTTTAATAGAGAAAAGGTAATTAATAGGTTTTAAAGGCCTGCAAGTCGAATGGGGATATTCAAGTTTTTTCTTTGATATTAATTCAAGTTACACTTTTTGAGCGTGGTGACCGATAAGAAAACGAATTTTAATAGAGAAAAAGTACTTAATAGGTTTTAAAGGCCTGCAAGTCAAATGGGGATATTCAAGTTTTTTCTTTGATATTAATTCAAGTTACACTTTTTGAGCGTGGTGACCGATAAGAAAACAAATTTTAACAGAGAAAAGGTATTTAATAGGTTTTAAAGGCCTGCAAGTCGAATGGGGATATTGAAGTTTTTTCTTTGATATTGATAAATAAGATAACAATAATGATAAGAAAAATTTTAATAGAGAAAAGGTATTTTAATAGGTTTTAAAGGCCTGCAAGTCGAATGGGGATATTCAAGTTTTTCCTTTGATATTAATTCAAGTTACACTTTTTGAGCGTGGTGACCGATAAGAAAACAAATTTTAATAGAGAAAAGGTATTTAATAGGTTTTAGAGGCCTGCAAGTCGAATGGGGATATTCAAGTTTTTTCTTTGATATTAATTCAAGTTACACTTTTTGAGCGTGGTGACCGATATAAAACAAATTTTAATAGAGAAAAGGTATTTAATAGGTTTTAAAGGCCTGCAAGTCGAATGGGGATATTCAAGGTTTTTCTTTGATATTAATGAATAAGATAACAATAATGATAAGATAACAATAATGATAAGAAAACAAATTTTAATAGAGAAAAGGTATTTAATAGGTTTTAAAGGCCTGTAAGTCGAATGGGGATATTCAAGTTTTTTCTTTGATATTAATTCAAGTTACCTTTTTTGAGCGTGGTGACCGATAAGAAAACAAATTTTAATAGAGAAAAGGTATTTTAATAGGTTTTAAAGGCCTGCAAGTCGAATGGGGATATTCAAGTTTTTTCTTTGATATTAATTCAAGTTACACTTTTTGAGCGTGGTGAACGATAAGAAAACAAATTTTGATAGAGAAAAGGTATTTAATAGGTTTTAAAGGCCTGCAAGTCGAATGGGGATATTCAAGTTTTATCTGATCTACTTTATACACAAATTTTACGCGTACAGCTACACACTGTTGTACATAGATGATAGATACCTATACTCCTATATACTTTCTCACAAACAGCTGCTTACGTATTCGTCCGATTTCGGAGCAGCTCGTCTCGATCCGTGCGAGCTTCGTACAGCCGAAGTCTGCCGAACTGTGTTAGGTTTTTTTTTCGTTACGGAATTTTTTGATTCGGTCGCCGCGCTCAAAGCCCGCGATAAAAGCTATACAATAGCTTAATAAATAAATAAATAAATACTTTATAAACTAAATAGTTAACGGGAAAAAAATGCTTAGAATGCATTTTAATTCTTGCAAATCGGTAGCACAAGATTCTGCTACAATTGAAAATTTTTTATTTGTTCATTATTATTAAAATTACATTTTAAACATACAAGTATGAGGAAATTTTAGTCAAGAATATTAGGGAAGACTGGGGTACAATAGACCATGGGTTAAAATGGACCACCCCTATTATTTATCTTATTTATTTATTTTTATGGTTCGTACTTTGGTACATATATGAAAATGAATGATGATGAATGGAATGATGCATGCAATGAATGCAATGATGAATGCCATGAATGCAATGATGAAACGTATCTAGCAACTTCATGCCTAACTGACAATTTAATCATTTTATTCGTGAAATTTAGTTTGTGGTGGCCAAAAATAAATATTTTAGCTAAATCTTTTTTCTTTTCATCAATCAAGAATTATGATCTGGAAATGGTTATTCAGCACAATAAAGAGCTAATGTCAACTATTATTATATTTAATCTGATTAAAATATTTCTTAAAAATATTTTTTTTTGTAACATGTGTTGTCAGAGTTGCACATGGGGTAAAATGCCCCAGCAGGAACTGGGGTACAATGGCCCATGGTCCATTTTACCCCAGTTCTCTGTCACAGTAAATTCATTTACGAAATCTACATTTTTGAAGTGTTATAGCTATAAATTATACTAAAAAATTTCAGAATTAACCTTACTTAGATCTATTACATCTTCAAAGATGAATAAGCAAGCAATTTACTTTGAGGTTTCTTCTTATTTATTTTTAATAAACATTCGGTTACTTTTGTACTTTTATATTTTTACAAATATCATAGAACTATAATGGACTGAATTAAATAATGCAATTAAAAAGCAATAATACACATAAGTTATATATATATATATATTTAAGAAGTTTACAATTGTCACATAAGAGCAGTTTCACAGATCATGTAAAGTAAATTATATATATATATATATATTTATTTATTTAGCTGTGGAGCAGGAAACATAAAAAGTTGTTGATGACTAAAAAAAAAAACTTATTTGTTCAGTCTCCAAATCATTAGGCATTTCAAAAACAACTCTTAAGCGCTATGGAGAAAGGCATAAAAATTCTAAATTACCTTAACTGGAAAACGATAATAAATCAACTGTTAGATTTAATCCAAAGTATGCATGTAAGCAGAAAATTTCGAATGATGAAGAAGAAATGGTTATATAATAGATGCTTGGACAACGAAGTGCATCTCAATTACTGAGTGAAACAGCCCCATTTAAAAATAGAACCTTTCGAATTGCGTCCCTTGCCGATAGCTTCCTTGTGCAAGGCGACAACTAAATAAATAAAGGTGCTTTAATAACTTTATTTGATACACCAGTAAAAAAGACTATTCAAGGAGAAGCAGAAAACAATAAAAAAAAAAATGGTAGGGATGGATGGATGGTTGGGTTTTACGACGCACTAGTGCTGCGCAGATGGGCAATTGGCGACGGTCTGCGACACACCCCTAGAGGTGATCCGGAGACATGCCGTCACAATTTTGATGCTCCACGGAAGGGATGGCTCTCCCGTTTCGGTGACCCCCAGAGGTATAATTTTTGATGGAAACATGGAGGACATTGCGGCCACGACAGATTTTACGTGCACCAGCCACCATTAGTGTACACGACGGTCTTTGGCCGGCTCGAGTACCGAACCCGCAATCTTCCAATTACGAGGCCGGCACTCTACCGACTGGGCTACCGCCCCCCCCCCTCCCGAAAAAAAAAAAAAAAAAAAAAAAAAAAAAGGTAAGAAAATGAAAGAAAGGTTAAAAAAAAAAGAAAATTATAGAAAAGTGTTAGCTTCTGTTAAAGATAAATATAAAACTGAAGTCTCACATGATGTTCATAGCAAAAATATGTACTAAAAAATTCGAGCGTTTCTAAGAATATGTCTTTTTATAGTGATACAAAATTCAGTGATAAGGATACAATTTCACAGGAAGATGTTAATTTTAATATTAATAAAATAAGCGTAAATAAATTTTCGACGAAAATTCAACGAAAAAGATTGCTTTACATTTTGTTGGTTTAATCACTTCACTGAAGTAAAAGATAAAGAATCTGTTTTTGTGAGATTCATGCAACGAAAAGCTAAACAAGATGTCTATATTTTTCCTGAGAGTGTTGATATATCTCTTGTAAATTTTCACGATATTTTAATGAGAGTCTTCCAGACCCTACAACTTATAAGAAAACAATAGACTTTCAGTAACACAAAATTCTTTTGGTGTATCATTTTTTAATTTTAATGTTCATTAATATACATTATTTTTATGAATCAAATACCAAATAAACAAATATAATTTATTCTATATTTTATACTATTAAAAAACACACTACATTAATATAAAATTTTATCTCAGGTCCATAATACCCCGTGCCATGGACTAATTATCTAAAAAACAGTAAATGTAAATATAACTTTTGACTAACAAGGAAACATTCAAAATGTGTCATCTTCAAAAAGTATTGGAAAAAATGTATGTAATTCTACTCTTCATAAAACACCAAAAAAATGGAAAAAATATCAGCTGAAATGAATTACAGCGACCACAAAAAATTATCAAAATTAAGCATATTTGGCGATTTCACACTGCTAGGCGATTGATTTTGAGTACTTGGCGGAAAAGCAAAACACGGTTCTGTTCGTACACGGCAATCTTGGTGCTAGCAAACTTATCGTCTAATAGCGCTAAATCGCCAAATATGTTTAATTTTGATAATTTTTTGTGGTAATTAATTTCAGCCGATATTTTTTTCATTTTCTGGTGTTTTGTGAAGAGTAGAATCACATATATTTTTTTAATACTTTTTGAGGATGACACCTTTTGAATGTTTCCTTGTAAGTTCAATATGAACCCCAATATATACGTTATATGCACGCGTATCTTCAATAGACAAAAATCATTACTTTGTGAGTAAGCATTTAAAATTCACAAAAGTGGTCCATTTTATCCCTGTCGCCCCTACATTCACACGCATATTCAATGTCAATATTAGTCAGATTTGTAAAGTTTTTAATTGTTCAATACAATAAAAACGCCTCCTTCAAAATTTCTAAGAATAATTGCGTACGTTTTTAATAAACAGTTCAGAATAAATGGTCATGTGTTCAGTAGTAAAATTTAGCTGGTTCGGAAAAAAAATGTAATAATAAAAATAAAATCTTTTTTTTTTTTTTTTTTTTTTTTTTTTGTTATCGGTTACTGATTATTCGTGAATATATAAATCGAAAAAACACTGGAAGAATGAAATCGAATTATTTGAAACTAATTTAGTTAAAAATTATGATTTTTTTTAACGCGATAGTATATTAATTTTAACTCGTAAATTAAAAAAAAAAAAAAATTAGGCATTTTTAAAAGCATAATTCCAATGCGTTAAAGCCAAATGGTTAATTTCATTTGTGACAAGCATAACAAGACACAGCCTCATTGTCAAATTTTAAGTACCAAATATTAATTTATCTTAATGAATTTTGCTGAACCGGTTTGTCAAGCTGATAAATAACTCAAAACTTTTAATTTAAGAAAAACTAGTTTAAACTTAATAAGGTAAAAATTGTAGCATGACAAACAGGGAAAAAAATCATGCATGATTTTCAGTGGTTCATTTGTATCACTCATTTGTTATAAATTGTGACACATTTGAAGTTCTGAAATTTTAATTTTCTCAAACAGGACAATCACCTGATATGTAACTCAAAAAGAAATTCTAAAATTTAAATAATTAAATAAAGAAAAATTACTTAATAGCATGACACACATGACATGAGTAAAAATTTAGAATCATCTTTGTTTATTGTTTTTAAGATTAAATTTTCGTTTTAATTAATGATATACAACAGCTTTTTTTTTTTTTAATATAATGTGTCATATTATTTGATATGTTTTCTGTCAAGAATTATTAGGACAAACTGAATTAATTTAATATTAAAAAAAAAATGCGCAATATGTCAAATTTCACATGAAATTAACCAAATAGCTTTGAGAATGTAAAGAAAACTATTAATTTATGTGTAAAAGGATATACTGCAAAATTTATTCATATTTAAATAAACAGATTTTTCTAATAACGATGTAAGCTACCTTTACATAATTTTGCTTACAAAAAAAAACGAAATAGGGAATATTTAAGTGCTATACTAGTGTGTAAATAGTACAAATTGCCAAGAAACAAGTCTAATTGGAAAACGTTATTCGTTTAAACTTTAATCTGAAGGTACATAAAACTTCAAACGTCAAAAATAATACTAATACTAATATTTAAATTGAAAAATTAATTGAATTTATTTTCTTTCGAGATTTTCTGAATTTGAAAGATTGCAAACTTACATCTTCAATTACAAGCTAGTTTAAAGCAAATGTAATAATGTTGTTTATATTGAACAAATTAAATATGTATATGTATATATATTAAAAAAAAATGTGAAATTATTTTATGAGCTTCATATTATGTAGTAGGATTAAATGAACATTTATATCACTTTTAAGAATTGAAAAATAAAGATAAAAAAATAAATGAAAATGCATATCAATTGGAACGAAAAAAATGTTTAGCATTATACATACCCAAGAAAATCAATGTAGTAAAGATTATAAATTACGATTAAAACTTCTTTTTATTTATGTATTTTGTATTCTGCATTTCTTTATTCTAGTTTCTTATTTATGCAATTTTTACACAGACATTATTTTAAAAGCCGTGACTCCCAATTCAAATAGCAATTAAAATTTTCTGATCAACACGTACAGTGCATAATCTACTTGCAAAAAATTTACAAATAAAAGCTTTTTTTATATATATATATAAAATTTAAAAATTAACTACTAAATGTTAAAGTTTTATGTCTAATTCTTTTGATCAAAGGGGCGAAAAGTTATATGTTACTCTAAAGTTAAAAGTTACTCTAAATACAAATGTTCAATGTTTTACGACCGACCCTTATTTTAAGTTAAATAATCGCCACACATACATTTCGGAAAATTTTAGCTATTCAAAAAAAAAAAAAAAAAAAAAAAAAAAATCCTGATGTGTATTCACTTGACTTTCCAAACAATAAATAATTAAAGGTTATATAAATAAATTAAAGTAAAAGAAGTCGTTAAATAGACAAAAGGGAAATTTATAATAGAGTGTTTCAATACATTTAACCTTTAAATAACTGGAGCTAATAGATCACAATGTTAAATAAGTTTTCATTGTGTTCCTATATAAATCTATACGTTCCAGATCCACCAAAATCTAAACAGTGCATGTGATGGTTACTATAAAATATATATGAATTTTGAGCTCACCCTAACAGCACACTTATCCATAATACATCCCGAGGATATCTCTTAGACTTACTTTCATCCATAGGATATCCTAAGGATTCCTTGTGGATGGGATGTGCTGTTAGGGTAATCGGATAAGGCATTTACAATATATCGCACTTTAAATAATTTGAGATAGTAAGCAATAACGAGAAAGAATTTTTCGTTCTGTCCTTATAAAAAAAAATCTAGAAGTTCTAGATCTACAAAAATTTATAGTTTGTGCGTTTGTGTGATGGTAATCTATAATGTGCTATAAATTTTCAGTTAATTTAAATAAGGCGATTTGATGCTATCGCACTTAAAATAATTTGAACGAATAGGCCATGACGATAAAGAACTTTTTTTGTGTCCATGTATTAAAAAAAAAAAAAAAACTATATGTGCTAGATTCACCAAAATCGACAGGGCTGGTGATACTTTGACTTATAACATGAATATTAATTTTCAGATTATTTGAACAAAGCGTTTAAACGTCATTGTGTTCTTTCACATATGTGTACATACATACATTACCGTACAAATAAGAGAGATGAAATCAGAGGACCTCAAAACGTATAGATTCACCAAAATCACAAAGTCGAAGTTTGGTCATGATTATAATACTTTAATTACATATGTGTGTTCGAAAAGTAAAAAAAAAGCCAAGGTATCTGTATAAAATTCATTCTGCATATTAACTGATATCCTTGCAGATAATATTGTAAATTATAGCAATTAGTGCTTTTTTTTTCCAGGAAGCTGTAGCTTAAAGTAACCCAAATCCACTCGACTCTACAATAAAGACCTCCCAAAGTAAAATAAATAAATAAATAAAGGTTTCGAACATATGTTTAGTAATCATAATAACTTTACAATACCCCTCTTTTACATACAAATGTAACTGAAACACTTGTCAAATTGAAAATATCTCTAAAGTGGGAGGTGGTGTAATGAGTAATTTTGGGGGTACGCATTTACATGTTGTAAAGGATCAAATGCAAACGTTCAACAATTTAACGATAGTTTCTAATTCTTCTTCATCTTCATCTTCTTCTTTTTTTTTTTTCTAGTTATGGAGTATTAGAAATACGCTTCATAAATTGCGAACACGATACTTTATTTACTTCACGCGAAATAATAAAAATAATTTAAAAACGACGATTTTAAATACTCTGTAAATTTAGCATTATTTTAAAGACAAGTCTAAGATGTTTTTCGATGCATAAAAACGTATGGAAGCTCCTTCGCATCTAACAACATACAATTAATATTACGTTCTTCAGTATAAGCAATAAAGTATTAAATTTGATATATTTAGTTTTATTCTAAATATATCTTTACAATTTAGTTTGACACAACTTCATTATTACTTTCTTCTATATTCAATAGAAGAAAGTATTGGATTCGTAAATATTTTTAACTTCCGGTTTTTGACGGATTTACACGCTTTGAGAGATCAAGAACACGGTTTGACCCTTTTTAGAAAATGTCTGTCTGTCTGTGTGCGTGACAAAAATTTTGTGGCAACTGTATTTCCGGAACTACTGCTTATAATTATATATAAATTTATATGTAGATGTATTTTGGCCTAAATTAGTGCCTATCAACTTTTGGTGTCAACCGCTCAACAGGTGGCGGTACTATACAGCGATTTTCGCAATTTAAAGGGAGGCTATACCTCAGGTTCTATTGCGTATAATCAAACAAAACTTGATATGTGAGAAGGCCTTTATGAAACATCATGCTGATTCAATTTGAATGCTTATCGGCCAACAGGTGACGCTGCTATACAGCGATTTCCGCAGTTTAAGGGAAAGCTATATCCCGGGAACTACTGCAGAGAATTGCATATAAAATTATATGTCGATGCACCTTGTGCATAAATTAATGCCTGTCAAACTTTGGTATCAACTGCCCAACAGGTGGCGCTGCTATACTGTAATTTTCTTCGATAATGGGAAGGCTATATGCCAACTTTTATGGCATATAACTGTACGAAACCTGATATGTGAGATAACCATTATAAAAACGTATTTTCTAAGATGCTATTCATGGACAATAAAACTTGGAATATTTAGTGTTAGTTTTCTCTAAGATGAAAATCGTTTGTATTCAACCTCTTAGATAATTTTAATAAATTTTAGTTTTAATAAATTATTTGCACTTAGTGAATTAATATAGGAGTATATCGGAAAAAAATCTTGTGGTGACCACAACATACTAGTTTAAAAATATATTCAAAGATTCGGCACAACTTCATAATACTCCTAGAATTAACTAGAAAATCTTCTACTTCTTTGTTTCCTGTAATATTTGGTATTAAAGAGAAAAAAAATATAATATAAAATAAAATAAAAGCATGCTTTTTAAAATGAAAAAATTTAATTTATGTAAAAGCTGCAAATATTGATTTTAAAATTAATAGAGTTTTAAACTATTTATTACAAAAATGAAAACAACACTGAAATAGAGTATGCTTTTATTTGAATATTTGTTTTTTTATCTGATATTTTATGAATATTTGCGATTTTTATATAAATTTGCCTGCTGAACGGGAAAAAATAAGTAATTTCAAATGTACAATGTGATTATGTAAGTGTACTTTAGTGCATTTTACATCTATTTGCGCAAACATAAGTTGTTTAGAGGATTAAACATTAGCGTATTATTTTTCTGCCTCTAAAAAATCTTTTATTCTGTGTACTTATATTTTTAATGTAATTATAATTAGCAACTATTATAAACAAATCAACTTTTTAAGTGGGAATAACTTTTTTTTTCTTCTTGTACTTCGAAAGCTTTTAAAGCTTTTCACGGGCTTAGTTCATTAATTACTCACAAACTGAAAAGCTTTTATAAAAATTGTTGTTAATCTTGTATATTCCAATCAGATTTTTAAATAAATTTCATCTTTCTAACAGTTAACGAACTGAATCAGGAAAAATAGGAGAATATATTTAATTTTAGATTAAAAATATATTTTCATAAAAGTGAAGAACATTTTAATATTAATTACATCGAATTAAAGCTAATTATCAGAAGGAGCCATACAAAATGCTGATATTTATAGGGTGTGTCAGGATTGCATCAATTCAAATATTACTTCATTAATTGACATTGGAGAGTGTTTTTAATAAAGATCATTAAATATTTTTAAAAAGTTTTCTAGCACTTTTTCTTTATACATAAGCTGAAATTTTAATAGTGACAACTATTTATTTACATTTGGTACGAAATTGTCAAAGTTAAAAAACACTTTATTAAATGTATCAAATATTTTAGAGAGCAATGACATAATACGACATTTTTTGAAACACTCATATTTTTGATGAATGTCAAAATAAATAAATTAATATATACAGTATCCGCCGCTTATTAAAATCATATTCGTTCTGAGCCAAAGTGATTTTACTAAGCGGCTGACTTTTATATCCGGCGAGCGATTTTGCACACAAGAAAAAGATATTACTTTCCTGAATTTTGAAAGAATTTTCAAAAATTAACCAATAATGGAATTAATAAAAAATATTAATTTTTGAAAGATAAACGATTAATTGTTCTTTCAATATAATAAATTAAACACATACCAATTTCCGATGCACTTTTTTTTTTTTTTTTTTTTTTTTTTTTTGAGGAAAATCATTATTTTGCGAAAAGTTCACGCTATTCTTTAAATTTAAAACACTTTACGTTTTAACTTCTTGTTTCTTAGTTATTTCAAAATAATCATTAGAAATTGTCTTTTAATAATTGAAAAAAAAAAAAAAAAAAAAAAAAAATGATCACTTGAGAGTCAAATGAAATTTGTAACTCATTACTTTGCTTTGAAGAATACGTTTTTTGAAATTGTTACTGAAACAAGTGATGGGGCATGTTTAATTTCCAATTATGCAGCAAGGGTAAAATTTTCGACAAAGAGAGATAACAGGGATTGTTGTGTTTTTCTTTTCTATTTTATAAAAAATAAAAAAATAAAAAACACGCAGTGTAAATAAAAAATTTATTTAGCGTGCATAAATGACATTTTTGCGGCTGAAGAGATAATTTTGAGTTTATTAACCGGCAATGCTGATTTTATTAAGCGGCGGTTTTAAAATAATTTGCATTGATTTGATTCCGGTTCTGTCAATTTGATCTTATTAAGCGGCTGATTTTATTATCCAGTGAATTTATTAAGCTGTGGTTACTGTATATATATATATATATATAATATAGTAAAAGAACAGTAATTTCTTAAATGTGTAATTAGTATAATTACCACATAACTGTATTATATTTATTCAAACTTAACTAAGCACATAAGTGAGTAAAGAAACAATTAAATTATAAATGTTTCAAAACGTTACTTAACAGTGGACAATACCTAATCTCGCCAATTACATAGGTTCATGTTATCCGATGGGAAAATTTGTTTCCACAATTGCTGATGTAATGATTTTTTTTCTTTATTTAATTCTAATTTTACATTAAAAGAATCAAGAAACTTAGCTGGCTTGTCATAATTTAATTCTGTAGGTAAATTAACTAAAAGTTGATGAATAATAAGATTTATCGCATTTAAAAATGATTAAGAACACGCGACTAAGAAAAAGGGATGTTAATCGGTGGCTTAGCGATAGAATACTCTCCGGTCACTCATGTGATACGAAAAACTTTATTACTACGTTTTTATTAATTCACTTTCTTGTTTGTTTGTCCAGTGCAAATCTTGCAATCGATTTTTAACTTACTTCCCGACTAGCTAGACATTTGAAACTTTTAGAATAGCTCAGAACACGATGACAATGCATTCTTTTAGTTCTTTTATTCAATTAATAAATGTTTGAAAATTTCTTCTAATTGCTCTCTTTATTACGCACTAGCAGGCTACGCCCGCTGCGCTGGTCACCATTTTTAAAAGAATCACTATAGTTCTAAATCTACGACATAAATCTATTTTTATTTTTTTGCTCCTTCGCCCTCCCCTTTTTGACCCTCCTAATAACTTTACACTTGTGAAAATATCCTCATTCGACTTGTATGCCTCTAAAATCTATTCTGTCCCAATTTTGAACGGTCTAACTATATTTCTATTTTTTTGCCCCATAGCCCCCCTTTCCCACCCCTCCTAATAACTTTACAAATTCGAAAATATCCGCAATCGATTTCAAAGTACCAAAAACCTCTGTGTACGAATTTTGAACAACTTAACTCTATTTTTATTTTTCGCCCCTCCTAATACTTTTACAATTTCGAAAATATCCGCAATCGATCTGTAGGTATCAAAAACTTCTATGTACCAATTTTAAGCGGTCTAACTCTATTTTTTATTTTTTTGCCCTTACGCCCCCCCCCCCTTTCTGACCCTCCTAATAATTTTACAAATTGGAAAATATTCGCAATCGATTTGTAGGTATCAAAAACCTCCATGTACCAATTTTGAGCGACATAAGTCAATTTCTATTTTATTGCCCCATAGCCATTGCCCCTTTTCCCCCCTCATAATAACTTTAGAAATTCGAAAATATCCGCAGTCGATTTATAAGTATCAAAAACCTCTATGTACCAATTTTGAACGACCTAACTCTATTTTTATTTTTTTGCCCCTACGCCCCCTCCACTTTCTGACCATCCTAATAACTTTACACTTTCGAAAATATCCTCATTCGAATTGCAGGCCTCTAAAACCTATCCGTACCAATTTTGTACTGTCTAACTGTATTTCTATTTTTTTGCCCCATAGCCCCCCCCCCTTCTCCGCCCCATCTGGGACGAATTTCTAAAATTATAGAAATTAGTTTTTATGTATTTGTGGGAGCTATATTTTAGAGCAAAAATTTCGCATGTATCTTTTTTTCTGTTTGCAATATAAAGGATTATTTCAAATCATTTTGCCCCCTCTCCTCCCTCTTGGGGGCTGAATTTCTAAAATTCCTGAAATTAGGTTTTAGTTATTTGTATTAGCTATATATTAGAGTAAAAATTTCACGTATATATATATATATATTTCTTTGAGATATAAAGGAGTATGTGAAACCACGTTTTACACATGTGAAATCCCGTTTTGCCCCCTTTCCCCCCCTTTCTAAAATTCCAGAAATTGGTTTTTAGATATTTCTGTAAGCTATATTTTAAAGCAAAAATTTTACGGATATCTGCTTTTTTTATTGAGATATGAAGGTTATTGTGAAATCACATTTTGGCCCCTTCTCCCCCTTGGGGGCGAATTTCACAAAATCGCTTCTTAGGGTGTGTTTACACAATATGTTCTATAATCTGACCCAGTTTCGAGTCAGTGGCTCCAGTAGATCTTGCTGTGTGTTGATGAGTCAGTGAGTGAGTGGACGTGCTCTTTTATATGTATAGATTTGAGATTTTTCTTTCAAGTTGATGGGATAATTCATCGTTTTTTTTTTTTTTTTTTTTTTTTTAAGTATTTTATAATACATAGAATTGTCAAGTATATATGATTCAACAAAAAATTTGAAAACATGGTATATAAAAAGTTCTTTTTATCTTGTAATTATTTATTTATTTACTTTCCATGCACTGTTCATTTGTACTATACGGCCATAATAGGCAAAACAAATAACTAGAGTTTGAGTGAATTCTTTAAAATGATTCAATTGATTGAAATCAATTCAAAATGAGAAGGTCAGTTTTATGCAATGAAATGAGCTAAAATTAACTCACATTGAGTTCATTTCATTGTTTTACTTTAATTTGGAATTTGTTAAAATCCGTAAGTGATCTGTAAAATATAGCTTCTAAATTTTACTCGGAAGAAAGTGGTTGCACAATTTAAAGGTTTGGCGTGTTTCTCTACGGTAATCTCCTGCACTTTAAAGCTAATTATGCTAGAGCCTACGGCTTAAAGTAGGTTATGAGCCACGGACTAAAATTCGAACGAGGGACCTGACAATACTGTGCTGCATTTTTTTCTTTTCGAGCCCTGATACCATTCCTGCTAATTCTTATGTAAAATGAAACCGAATATGACATCCATTCTGTCCAATCAGCCACTGTTTCCTCGGAACGCCACGCCTTCCTAAATATTTATCACTGTTCGGTAATATCATGACCATGAATTTGAATTGAATGGTTGAAAAGGATTATTTTAACACTTAAACGCACACGCACACACATATATATTTAAATTCCATGATAAATAATAATAAATAATAGATTAATAAAATATCTGCTTCTAAAATTTACTCGGAGAAAGTAATTGCTACAAATATTCATGTTTTAGAATTTTTCATCTCTGTAGCCCCTCAGAAAATATTTAACATTTAAAACAATATTTTCTCGCTCTCGAAATCAAATTCATAGCCATAAAATTACCGAACAGTGATAAAAATAGGAGGTGCGTGCAAAAAAAAAAAAAAAAAGAAGAAAAAGAAAAAGAAGAGTGACGGGTAAAATTGGCGTCATATTCAGATTTAGGAAGTCATTTTACATAAGAATTTGCAGGAATGGGGTTGGGGCCTATTTTTACGCAGAGCAGTGTGATTAAAGGCCAAGGCACTTGTGTCTTGAAAAGCAGAAGATTCCAAATATTTCAAAAAATAAAAAAGATTATTCGAAAACTTTTCTTTTTCGATGTACAGTAATCCCTTAACATTCGCGAGGGTTACGTTCCAAGAAAATCTCGCAATGTCAAATCCGCGAATGTTAAGTCTATCTTCTTATAGTAAAAATGAGGTTAGGTTCCATAAAATCTGAATTAATCTGAAAACAGCAAAGTATATAATACAAAAAAGATATTTATTTTTATCGTGTGCAAAAAATAATTTATCTACACTTACTGCACATAAATATATACATACATTATTTTATGAGTTATGTGAACAGAAATAGTTAGTAATTTTTTATTGTTTGGCAGAACTTATATGTTTCTTATAAATTTCAATATACGGCAGAATTGCAGCCTCGATTTCACGTTTAAACTTGAGAGCTCTCTCAATTGAAGGGTCATTCTCTACGTTATCAATTATTTACTGCTTCAGTTTTATTATCTCGCCAACAGTTTCGGAGTAAAACTTTTTAACTAGAATGAAAATTTTAAAACTTTTAGAAACAAACAGTAAAAGTAGAAAAGGGGGGGGGGGGTAAGTGTTCATACATATTGACTATAAAAATAAAGAAGGCAAACAAACTTACCTTCGTTTTTCTGGGTTTTTTTTTTAACTTCACTATCAGTTTCAACATTTTTATTTTCTATGATCTCTATTAATTCTTCTTCCGTTAGCCCAATATCATGTGATTTTATTAATTCGCTTAAATCGTCTTCTTTCATGTCACTGATGCCTTCACCTCCGATCTGATGTGCTAGATCAAGAATTGCTGTAATTTCTTCGGAAAGCGGTGAATTTTTTTTTTTTTTTTTCTCTTTTCGAACAACTTCAGGCCAAAGTTTTCTCCACGATGCATTTATACAATCTTTAGATAACTCCAAATATGAAGCATTGATTTCTTGAATGCAATCTGCTATGGAGAAATTTTTCCAACCTTGTATAACTGTTACTTCTGCTTTTAGTTCTATTGCTTCTAAAATTCTTTTCATGCATCTTCTAGTGTAATAAACTTTTAAAGCTGCTATAACGCCTTGATCTAAGGGCTGTATCAGCGATGTTGTATTTGGCGGTAGAAAAACAATGTGAACATTTGAATGGACTTCCGATATGCAAACTGGGTGTCCAGGAGCATTATCAATAATCAAAAGCACTTTAAAATCAAGATTTCTACTTGAAAGATATTTTTTTACGCCAGGAATAGAACATAAATGAAACGATTCCAAAAATAAAGCACTAGTTACCCATGCTTTACTATTTGCTCTCCAGAACACAGGCAACTCATTCTTATTTTTATTTTTGAGACAGCGAGGATTCAGAGATCTGTAAATAAACATCGGCTTTACTTTAAAATCTCCGGAAGCATTGGCACATAATAAAAGAGAAATGCGATACTTTGCTACTTTAAAACCAGAAGCAGAGCATTCTGTTTTAGACAAAAAAGTTCTATTCGGCATTTTTTTCCAAAACAATCCAGTTTCGTCTGCGTTAAAAACTTGTTCTGGAACATAGCCTCCAGCTTCAATAATTTCACTGAATTCTCTCTGAAACTTTTTCGCACTATCATAATCAGCAGAAGCCATTTCACCAGTAAGTTTAACATTGTGCAAACTAAATCTGTGTTTGAAATTTTCGAACCATCCTTTACTTGCATGGAAATTAAAGGATGATTCAGGATCTTTAATAACATCAAATATTCTTTTCGCTTTCGCTTGAATTAAGTCTGAACTTAAAGGAACTTGTTTATGATTCATATCCTCTATCCATATATTTAGGGCGCTTTCAGTTTCTTCTAATGATTTATTTGGCTGGAGCACTTGCAGTAACACTGCCTCTAATGGCAGCTTCATTCTTTTAAATTGATTTAACTGTAGATTCATTTATATTAAATGAACGACCAATAGAAGATGCACACTCCCCTGTTTTTAGTCTATCCAAAATTTTAATTTTCTCGGAAAGTTGCAAAACCTTTTTAGCTCTTTTTGCTGGAGGAGGCATAGCACAATATTTCAGAAAGAATTTTTTCTAATTAGATAAGCAAAATCGTATGAAAATAAATCCTGATTTTCCCAATGGTCAATTGCTTTTGACAAACTATTCATACGAACTGACCGCACGCGAGATTTCACGTGATTTACACGTTTTGAGGTCTCCTGAATCGGTTTTCTTTTGTATCTCAGCTACTAATTAAAATAATTTCATTAGTAATACATCATTTGAAAGCTTTGTTGATTTGGAATCGAACAGTAGATTACAGAAATTTCTACCGCCAGATGGCGCTGTAATATTTTAAAATTTCAGCATTTCAAATTCTAATAATTATTAAATTATTTTTAATGCATCATTCGAAAGATATTTTAAAGTACTTTCATATTATCGAAGGGGAAATTTGAGATTTCACCCGATTTACACGTTTTGAGGTCTCCTGATTAGGTTTTCTTTTGTATCTCCGCTACTAATTAAAATAATTTCATAAGTAATACGTCATTTGAAAGCTTTGTTGATTTGGAATTGAGCGGTAGATTACAGAAATTTCTACCGCCAGATGGCACTGTAATATTTTTTAATTTCAATATTTCAAATTCTAATTATGATTAATTTATTTCGAATACATCATTCGAAAGATATTTCAATGTTCTTTTATATTATCGAAAGTGGAATTCGAGATTTCACCTGATTTACAATTGTAAGGTGTCCTGATTAGGTTTTCTTTTGCATCTCAGCTAATCGAGTTAGACCGTTCAAAATTGGTATATGTAGGTTAATTAGGAGGGGCTGGAAGGGTGGGGAAGGAATAATTGCGCGCAGCGCGCACGAGACTGCGCTGCCGAAGGCAGTGGTGACCCGGTCCGACTTTTTACCTGATGAGAAATGCTTTTTTAAATTTTCTTTTCTTAAGAATAAAAGTCTGATTTCAGAAGGAATGTGTGCGCGCGCAGCGCGCATGGGAACCGGTGCGAGTTTTTACCCGATGATAAAAGATTTTTTTTTTTAAATTTTATTTTCTTAATAATAAAAGTTTGAGTTGGGAATGAATATGCGTGCACAGCGCACGTATATCCTCACACGTGCGCGCACAGCGCGCATGGATCTGCGCTGCCGAAGGCAGTGGGGTCCCGGTGCGAGTTTTTATCCGATGCTAAATGATATTTTTCTTCAATTCCTTTTCTTAAGAATGAAAATTTATGAGTAATAACATGGAATTTTGAGAAATCATAAGGATGGTGAAGGAATACGCGCGCGCAGCGCACGGGTCTACGCTGCCGAAGGCTTTGGGGACCCGGTGCGACATTTTCCCGATCAGAATTTGTTTTTTCTTTTTTTATTATATGATAAAAATTAATGCAATTTTGAGAATTCATTAATTATTGTGATTTATTTAAAAATAGTGACCAGCGAAGCGGGCGTAGCCTGCTAGTAAATAAATATAAATACGCATACACTCAGATATATAATTCTATGTATATGTCATTTATATGTATAATTGCAAAATAGCAGACCAGTACAAATTTTTAATTAGTTTCAGGATATGTAGATAAATTAAGTATATTAGTTCTATTAGTCATATTTGGACGAGCGTTTTCATACATTTTTTCAAAGAAGAATCTTTCACATTTCATTGAAGTGGCTCTGTAATGTTTTTTTCCTATTTTAAAGAGCGGGTCAACAGTGAAGATAAATTTTTCTGGAAACAGAAATGAGAACAGAAAACATCATTTTAATAGCTTGCGTTTTCCACTTTATTTTGATATTATCAAATTTGTATAGCTATATAATTTCAGTATTTCATATATGGATAACACAAGCATTACGATCTAGTAATATGAAGGTTTTAAATTCAGCATTAATTTTTCGCACAACGGTTTAGCCCATAATATAAGATTTTCCCTTTGAAATAAATTCAAAATTATTCATTAAAATTACTATTATTTGTTAGAATTATTCATTAAAATCATTCTTTATTCATTCATTCATTCATTCATTCTTTTTTTTTATTATTATTATTTTTTTTTTTTAGCGTCAAGGCAATGTTTGACGCGAAAAAAATACATAAATAAATAAATAATAAAAAGTAAATAAATAAAAATATAATCAATAATAAAAAAAAATCCGCTTGTTTAATAAAGGTTTTGCTATACAAAATTGTAGATTAAAAAATGAAGGTATCTTCCACTATTTATGCAAAGTTGAGTCTTTCCTTTATTCATCTTTTACTGCTTTTTATTTTTGTTTTACATATTTTATTCGACTGAACCATAATCAAAATTTTACTAACTTAAAATATAATGTCTTCATTCTTTAGGAAATATTAACATTTTCTTAAAAAATATATAAATAAATAAATAAACAACATATAATAGTTAAATATTAAGGGACTTTAAATAGGAAAATTAAAAAGTTGTAGAAGTTTTTAAAACATCGTTTAAGGATTACCACAATAGCTAAACTTCATTATTTTGAAGTTATGTCTCATATTAAGCATATTACATGATCTATTCATTTGGACAGATGTAGATTTATCCTTCAGTTATTTATTTTTAAAATTTTAAATTATATTTCACAATGGAATGGGCATAGTTAATGCCATTTTTTCTAAATTTATTAGTTAAATTCCGCTAAAAATTCTTTTAGCTGAATATTCTAGTCCCGTAGTATCAGTGTAAAAAAAAAAAAAAAAAAAAAACTAAATACAATAATATTTATGTAAAACTTCTGTGTTTGTGCTTATGTGTCTTTTCATAAAGTAAATTTATTTCTAGATTCAGGATCAGGCCGAAATTGATGCGGAATGTTTCTAAAAGGGATATGAACTTAACCGTGTTAGGTCAGCAACTCAGGGTACCTTTTGGAGCTTCACCGATTGCTTTCCAAAAAATGGTACATCCAGATGGAGAAATTGGCACAGCAAAGGGTAATAAATGCATTTTTTTTAATCATTATTATTCTAATTTAAAATTTATTAATTAAATATAATGAGGTATGTCTTATGTAAGGAAAACGCCATTTACAGACACTCTTTACATACATAATTTACGCAATTTACAGACATTAAAGCCTGTTTCAATGCTTGATAATATCCATTATTTAATTAAGGTTGAAATATTTAATATCTTAGAATATGATTTTTTATTCTGTAACATGAAGATAAAGCATATAGATTTAGACATTAATGTAAAATGTATCAGGAAGCAATATATATATATATATTTTATTTAATAAGTTTTTAATTCAATAAAACATTTTTAATTATTGTGCAAAATAAAGCTATATTGCGAACAGTATTAAAATTTATTTTAATGGAAATGTTGTCTTTATATTACTAACTCCATAATATTACTTTAAACTTGCATGTATGTAAAGTGATTTCATATATATCGTTGTAAAATAACTAAATAAATTTTAAGTAATATATATATATATATATTATGAATTCAGTTTGTTATAGACATAAAGTAAATAATACTGCTACAATCAGAAACTCTCTACTGATGTTAGATAAACTTCTTCAAAAGAAGATACCCTGTGTTAGATTCATTCCCATTAAAGCTAGGTCAAATTTATCATGGCATGTCTCCAGACCACCAGACTGTCGCCAATTACCCCATGCATAGCTCTAGTGTGACTTTAAATTCACTCAACCTTAGCTCATTAATATTAGGAGCGTTAGAAAGTTACAATATATATATATATATATATATATATATATATATAGATACAAATATTAAACATTTAATGAATTAAATGTTTACTTAATAATATTTCCATAAATTTTCTCTCAAAACCAAATTAAAGTATTCATTTACTTGTCTCGAAGAAAAAGTCCATTCATTTCCAGATAGTTATTATTATTATTTTTTTTTATTAAAAAAGTTAAACTGCTTGTCATAGAACATATTTAGCTTTCTCTTACGTGACTATATATACAGAGGCTGTTTGCACATTTTTTAGACGATTTTGATGGAGTGTACTGAAGCAATTTCACTCATATTTCGAGTTTTATTTGTTCAGTTTGATAGCCCTTGTTCTTAACTAACATTCCACATCATAATTTCTATGATAATAATGCTTTTTATAATATCGGAAGAGGTATATTTTTCTACTCCTCTTGAACGGCTTTCCAGAGTTCACAAAGAGTTGTAGGTCGGTGTTTGGATAATGTTGATTTTAAGAGTCGAAAAACACACAAATCCAACAGTGATACATCAGAAGATTTAGCAGGAATGTCAGTGAAGGGTATGGTTTTAATTCCCGTTTTTTGTTCCATTTTTTTCTAGAAAAGCAATTGCGGATTCTGATGTGTGGCTGCTTGTTTTGTTTTGTCTTGAAACAGTTCAACGGATTGATAGCATTGTGGATAAAGATCTGGATTTTCATTTTTAAAAATTGGAATTAAAATATGTTCATGAGAGTATTTAGAGTTGATTTTGACATTTTTGTCACATTTTTGTCACATTTTTTTGCTTTTATCTTGCGCTTGTATGAAACTAGTTGGCATAGGTGGACTCTGCTCAGTTCCCCATCATATTTATGTTCTCAGAAATTTCTAGTGCGAGACATATTATAATCATGTAAAAGAAATGAATTTGACCAAAGCTTGATACAGTTACAGAATGAAATCCCCGCCTAATAGGCTATCTACCGTTCACTTGGATATAATTATCTTATTCTAATTTATTAATTTATTTTATCAGGGTCAATTCTGTTGTTTAGTTTTCATGCTACTATTTCCAATGCAATAAACCTCAAAATTCATATTTATATGAAAAATTTATAATTTCACTACGTTGATAAAATCGTAAATTACGAATAATTTACGAAATTTTCTTGTAGAATATTTGTATTCAATCATGTTCAAACAAATATCATAAACTTAATTTTGAAGTTGTCTAATGTATTTAGGATCCTTAAAATGGAAGTTTATGATCAATTTTCCCTTACTCTGACATGTTAAGTAAATCGTAAATTCCAAATAACTTACGAATTTTTTTTTTAATTGGAAAAATCATAGTCTATGATATTCATGCCAGTATCCTAAATAATATTTCGAAAGTGGTTTGACATCTTTACGCTGAAAATATCCCTCAAGATTGACGTTTATGTGAAATTTTGCTCTATTCTGACATGTTAAGAAATTCGTAAATTTCCAATAACTTACGAAATCTTTATATTGGAAAATTCATAGTCATAAATATTCATACCAGTGTCCTAAATAATATTTCAAAAGTAGTCTGACATCTTTACGATGAAAATATCTCTCAAAATTGACGTTTATGTGAAATTTTTCCCTATACTGCCATGTTAAGAAATTCGTAAATTTCCATTAACTTGCGAAATTTTCAAAGTAGCATATTTATAGTTACTGATGTTCATTCCGGCATCAAAACTGATATTTTAAAACTGGTCTGACATTTTTACAGTAAAAAGTGAATTTTCATTTAATGCACGTTTAAGTGAATTTTTGTCCTATTCTCCCATGTTAAGAAAATCGTAAATTTCTAATAACTTACGAAGTTTTTCAATTCGAATGTTGCAAATGAATAGGGTTCTTGCCAGTGTCGGAAGTAATATTTTAAAACTGATCTGACCTCTCTGCGATAATTTGTTCTTGAGATATCGTGTACACAGACTAACAAACTAACGGACTGACCCACTAACAGACTAACAGACTAACAGACACCCTACAGACAGACATCATAGAAATTTTGTCATTTTCGGATTCCTCACACCTGAAAACGTATAGAAAAGTCAAAAAACCGAGGTCGAAAATTTTCACGATTACCTAAGTTCCCCATACCTATAGCATGATGGGGAACTAAAATCAGTGGCAATCATAAATCCTTTAGAAAAACTTTCTTTTGATGCTATGAGCCATGTAGCAATTTTTTTTCTCCACTTTTGTGATAATAAATTGACCTTTTTTTATTGCAACCACTTAAATAGACCCAAGATTCATCTGTTGCAACATTTTTCCTTTTTTCTCCTGATAAATGCTTTTCATAAAGATTTCACTAAAAACTATCTTTGGAAAGAGCGGAAACCTATCCTTCCATCCACTGCCATTTTAAAAGCGCATTTTTGCATCTAAACAAAAATTCTAACTATCAGAAGATAAATAAAACTTCCAAAAATATAACTGTTGTGAAAATAAAATTCTCCATGCAAACGATTTTTTCTTACTGCGAAATAAAATCGTCTAAAAAATGTGCGAACAGCCTCTGTATATATATATATTACTGAATAATTTTATCATAACTGTGTGTGACAATAAATTGAATTTACTCAATTCATTCACATACGCATATATAAAGAAAAGAATATTAACATAAAAATAAAATTCTTCATACTATAATAAACATACAACATGTAGTACTTATTATGCATTAGTTAGTTGAAAACACACAGATAATTAAGTGTTTCATGAATTCACAGTTTATTCATTAAAAAATGGTTTCAGTATTGGGCTGCGGATAAATATCCTTAAGATAAAGTATCAAATACTACTGAAGAATGCGGTATTACAAAAAATTGCTGGATCGTCAAAAACACCTTTTATTTGTATCATAGAACTTAAATAAAGTACAATACATTTCGAAAGTTTTAATATCAGAATTTCAACTGATTTAGAGCTTCGGGATATTCTTCGCACTCGTATTACCACTGTAAAAAAGTTAAGGGAAAAAGAAAAAGAAATAAGAAAATTCATTCCTTTGTACAGTTGTAGTGAAAGGATGCCATTTTGGGCCGAATATTACTACTTTAAAAAGACATTTCTTTTAAAATTTAAAGCGTATGTAAAATGTGCTTCTTAAATCTGTGTTCCTTAAAACTTCTTATTATTTTACTATTATTATACGGACAATTAATGCAACCTTCTTAGTAATGAACGTCAAAGAAAATAAATTTTTATCATTAGTTTGAGGGAATAAATACAATAATGAAAGAAATATGGTTTAGTGAAAAATAAAATAAATAAATAAGGCATCGTAATTTAAAAAAATAATAACAAATAAATAAATAAATAAAATAAATTTACCTATGATTTGAAAAAAAAAATGTCTAAACGATAATTTAAAGAATAAATGTAACATTATGTAAGAACCACCAATTTGCAATTTGGTGGTTTTATTTCGTAGCCGATTCTGTAAAAGCTAAATTATGGTCAAAACAACTAGCTAAATCAGAGAAATACGTAAATATATTTTTTTTCCTTAAAAGACTAAATTGATTAGAAAAAAAAAAAATATTTAATGATATTAATAACATTAAAACTAATATAAATTATAATAAATTCAAACCGAAAAAAAATTGTACTTTACTGTTATTGGAATCAGATTGTGGTGGAGTAAAAATAAATAAATAAATAAATAAAATAAATTTGGGGTATTTAGTTATCATCTATTCGGCAAACGAACTAAAGACGATTCTGATGAATTTACGCTGAAGTTAGTTTTCATAAATAATAAAATTTAAATTACATTACCTGACTCGTATTCCATTATTTTGATTAAAAAACACAGTTAAATTTTAAATATTAATTGTATATATATATATGTGTGACGAATTCACTGACTTGAGTCACATAATAGCTATGCAGGAAAGAGGCTGGCACTCAGTAATAACTCCAAATTGCAGTACATGCTTTTATTAATCCATCTGGAACATATCCTAAGATACAATCCATCATTATAGGCTGAGCACATGGGTGCCACGCAGTGTAGCCGGAGGCCCGCGATGGGACCCCTCTCGGGCCGTTATTTTGACGTAGATTTACTAAGCAAGAGATCACAAGAAGAGAGGAGCTCCTCTGCCCGTGTTTTCACTTAAATACTGGCATTTTAGGCGGGAAATCACACCACTCCTTCCTATGCTTATTGGATATTAACTTAATGATTGACAGCTTAGCTGAGGTCCAGATTTCTAGGATTAATTACTATGCAGCTCCAAACCACAAAAAGCTGCAGGTTGCACTTATTCATCACTTTCTTGTCTTAAAGTTGGTTCTCTTTTATGACTTTTGCGTTATGTTCACGCATTGTACTAAAACTTACTTTACAGGGGAAACTTTAGAATTAATTTTAAGTTAAGACTTTCTAATGGGATTTTCTCTAAATTATTGCTCACTATTAATTTAAAATAATAAAATAATAATTTAAAAACTTACCTCTCTTTATCCTTTCATATCCCCCCCCCCTCCAAGACAATGTTCCCCTGGGCTTGCCTGCAAGTCCATGGGAACTCATTCAGAGGCGACAGATAGTCCAGGAAAAGATGGTCTGTATTATTGTGTAGAAGGAGAAGTGTGTATATTGTCTCTTTAATTACTACTTTAATCCCGTTTATTGAATTTTTTTTTTTTTTTTTTCTGTATTCCTAGTTCCATGTGCTCAACCCTATACATACAATAGTTTCATAGGAGTAATATAAAAATATAAAATAAAACATAATGTAGCACTCGTATACAATATTATATAAAGCAGAAAATATTAAAGCAGAAATTTCTTGCTCCCAACTAGTTGGTGACGCCTATAGTTTTATAATAGTTTTGTGTTCATATATAATGAACCATTATAACAAGGTCCTGTAAATAAGTTTTGTAACTGATCAGTAGGCAAAATAGTTCATTTCTTTGGCGAAGAAGTCCTTTGGATTTGCACAGAGTCTTTAAAATTACATAAAAATATAATGACGTTGAACAAAATATTACACATCTGCAAGGAATCTATTTTTTAAAAGAAATATACGGAACTTGCAGTTTTCTCTACTGTCCATATATTTGAAAAAATGACACTATAAATACATTTGTATCATTTCAGATCATTTTCCTGACACTTTTTCCTATTCAATGCAAAACACATTTTCAAACAATTATATAAAAATACTTACTAAAGATACAAACAATAATAATAGCAAAATAAAATTTTTACAAAGTATTTACACATAAACCCAAGTTAATTACTTTCTGTGAGTAATTATTTGTTTTCAAAATATTACAGACTGCTATAAACTTCAAGTTTGGCAATCCACAAAAATTATATGGTGGGTACATTAACCCTTGAAACTCTGAGAATGTCAAGCCTTTCCAAAAGTAATTTGGGATAAAGGTGGAAACTGGCTAGCTTCTACAGAGAGGGAAAACAAATCAGTTTTCCCGTGTTCTCCGAACACATCACAATGGTGAAGATCAGGAGACCATGAGAAAACAGACTGCTTATAGAAAAGGGGCTTAGGAGCGGAGGATCCTCATTTCACAAAACCATCTACATGATATTTAAGAAAAAATTTAAATAAACCAAAAAGGTATATTTGTAAAAAAGAAAAGTTAAGGGCACGCTAGTGCCACTGAGTCAAAGAAAGGAAGATATGTCTCCCGACATCCCTCCGATTTCTTTAACTCAGCTAGGATCCTAATCCAACGTGTATGGGGAAATAGGAAAGCAAAAAAAAAAAAAAAAAAAAAAAAACTTGGGACTGGAAGCTGATATCTAACTAATTTATTCATGACTTAATTTGAAATTTTTAGGATTATTATAGTATCTTAACTTAGATGAATGGACAATTTCTGAATTTCTCTTAAAATGAAGGCTGGGTTTGTCTATCTCAAAATTAACGTTAGATAATTGTCTTAAGATTTTATATGGGCCTGAATAAGGTGAACTCAATTTACGCGTGTTTGGATATTGAAATTCCTCATAAATCACTTCATCTCCAACTTTAAATTCCACTGGGAGAAATCGAGCATCGTATCTGACTTTGTTTTTATTATGATATTGTATTGTTTTTTCTTTTGCTATTTTTCTAGCTTCATCAACTGAAGGGTAGTAATTATTATTTGCTAATAAGGGGTCATATGGTAATTCTCCTAATAATAAATATTTAGGTGGAAACTGAGTTAGTGAATGAGGTGTTGAGTTATACTGATTTAAAACTTCTTCAAGTAATTTAGTCCAGGAAATTTTGTTTGAAGAAGAATTAACTTTACACTTTAAACGCGTAACAATAGTCTGATTGAGCCGCTCGACTTTCCCGTTGCACTCGGGATGATGGCTACTTGTTAATAGGTGTTTAACATAATAATTTCGAAGAAATTTTTTTAAAAGGGATGAAGTGAATGCTGCATTTCTGTCAGTTAACAATTTTTAGGCACTTGAATTTGAAATAATTGTTTTAAAAAGTTTGTATAAGTTTCAGTGGTAACGCTTTTTGATGGAAATCCCCACACATAACGGGTTGCATGGTCCACGACCAAATGCAAATACTTTTTTGTAGAATTATAATAATTAAGTCCACCAACAGTGTCCAAAGACAAACATTCAAAAGGTTTATCTGTTGGTGGTACTTCTTGTAACGAGCCAAATCTTTTTTGTTTACATTTTTTGTTTAATTGACAAATATGACAATGTTTCACAAAACTTTCAATATCTTTATTAATATTAGGCCAATAATACTGGGGTGTAATTAAATTTACCATTTTATAAATTCCAGGATGTCCAAATTGAGTGTGGATTTTCTCTAGTAGGGATAATCTTAATGACATAGGGACTATTATCTTATACAAACCTTTCTTTTTAATTACATTTACATCATCAATTTCAATAATTTTCTTACCATTAATAATTATATTTTCTTTTTTCTGATTGTCTTTAATTTCATTTAAGTCAAGGAGGTGTACATGGTGTGACACATTTTCTAAAACAGGCAATCGGGATAACATATCAGCTTCAATATTAGTTGAACCTTTTTGATATTGAATTTGATAGTCAAACATACTAAGTTTAAGGGAACAGCGGAATAATCTTCCTCTTAAAATTTTAACATTTTTTAGCCAAGTGAGAGCCGCATGATCTGTATGTATGACAAATTTTTGACCGTGCAAATAATGATAAAATTTATCTAAAGCATCAATGATTGCTAAACATTCCAATTCAGTAATGGCATAATTTTTTTCATAATTACGTAAGTTTCTAGAATGATATGCTACTGGACGTAAATTGCCATTCTCATCTGCCTGCTTAACAACACATCCCACACCATGAGTCGAGGCATCAACAAATAAATGACAGGGACTTTTGGGATCATAGAGTCTTAAAATGGGTTTACTTATTAGAGCATTTTTTAATTTTTGGAAGGAATTTTCGCATTTTTGGTCCCAAACATAGGGGACATTTTTCTTTAGCAAATTATTTAAGGGAGCTCTAGTTTTTGCATATTTTGGAATAAATCTAGCGTAGACATTTACGGATCCCAAAACTCTCTGTAATTCCTTGACATTTTTTGGCGGTTTCAAATTTTTTATGACCTCAATATTGGGATTATCAGGCGTAATAAGTCCATTAGTAATTTCATATCCTAGAAAATTAATTTTTGTTTTGACAAAATTACATTTGGATAATTTTAATTTTAATTTTTCTTTAACACAGATTTCAAAAAGTTGCTCTAAGTGCTTGAAATGTTCTTCTTCTGACTGTGAAAATACAATAATATCATCAAAATAATTACATGCAAAATCTATTTTGTATTTATTTAAGATTCTTCTAATTGTTCGATTGAAGATAGCGGGGGCATTCTTGAGGCCAAAGGGCAGGTATTTCCATTCATATAATCCAAAAGTTGTAGCAAAGGCCAATTTTTCAGTATCTCTTGGGTGGATAGGAATGTGCCAATATCCACTTGCCAAGTCGAGGGTGGAAAAGAATTTTGCTTTAGCTAATTTATCTAATAAAGTATCTATTCGGGGAAGTGGTTCAGCATCGGTTTTTGTTATCGAATTAAGTTTACGGAAGTCAACACATAAACGACTCTTTTTTCCTTCTTCCTTCTTATACACCAGGGTTACAGGTGCCGAATAAGGGGAACAACTTTCTTTTATTATACCTGCCTGTAATAGATTTTGAATTTGGGTTTTAATTTCTTCTTCTTCCTTAGGGGAAGTTCTATAGGCTCTGAGTGAAATAGGTAAGTCAGAAGTTAAATAAATTCTCTGGGGTTCCATACGAATTCTTCCAACGTCATATTTCGATTTAGCAAAAATTTCGACATATTTGGATAATAAATATATAAATTTCATACAATTATTGTTCGTTATTGGTTATTTATCATTACATTTGGCCACTGATTTTGGTTTGGCGAACATAAATTTCAAAATTATTCATTTTAATATACAGACAGCTACGCGGTCGAAGACCAACTAGTATTTTAATAATTTACATTTTACATAGCTAGTTGAAAACATTTATGTTTATTAACTTTCATAAACAAGTAACAACGAAGGATTCATTATTCATTGCACATGGATTTGAAGTTTAAACGAGACATTATGGTGGTAGATAGTAAAAATTGTTACCATTTAATGGCCACTGTGATAAATAAATATTATGTAAAATAGTACTGATTTATATACAGATGAATCACAAAGTAATTTACAATTTTTATTAAAATCACACAATCAGCTGTGGAAGAAAATCATATTTATTGATTTTTTTTATTTTTCCGACTGAGTGAAAATAATGCCTGGACCGGGAGTCGAACTCCGGATCTTTGGCTTACAAGGTCAAGGCTCTACCAATTGAGCTATCCAGGCCGACACCCCGGTCAGCATTATTCACTCAGGCAACCTTTAGGCAGAAACATCTCTGGTCTATCATGTAGATAGCTCGACAGAAAATAAGCCGCAGGAAATGGAAAACACTATCAGATAATGGGAGAAAGAAATACAATTTTTATTAAAATCACATAATCAACTGTGGAAGAAAATCATATTTATTGAAATTTTTTATTTTTCCGACTGAGTGAAAATAATGCCTGGACCGGGAGTCGAACTCCGGTTTCTGCCTAAAGGTTGTCTGAGTGAATAATGCTGACCGGGGTGTCGGCCTGGATAGCTCAATTGGTAGAGCCTTGACCTTGTAAGTCAAAGATCCCGAGTTCGACTCCCGGTCCAGGCATTATTTTCACTCAGTCGGAAAAATAAAAAAATTCAATAAAGTAATTTACGAATATTTAATGAAATACGTGATGGATTCTCTTGGGACTTCCTGGATGTAAAGAACATGTTATACCACATATATATTTCAGAAAAGCTTTTGTTCCGAAGGCTAAAAGGTGGCTGGTAACACATTTTAAAAAATAATAATGTTTTCAAGAAGCTTGTAAAAAAAAAAAAAAAAAAAAAAAAAAGGTTAAAATGAGTTATAACTGTAACATGTGATTCTGCAACATAAAAATATGGGTAAAATTCCCTACAAATTTCTTTCTTTTTGAGAGTATTTGAAATGAAATAATCTGATGTGTCACTCACACGACTTTCTCTTACCCTGAAATTTAATACTATAAATACAGGTGGGAAATTAATAAGTAACATGACGAGTACTGTTATGTAAACCTTTATTAAAATTATTCAAATCAGGCTTCAAAAGAGTTTTATATAATAATTAGTTTTGCGTGAGGGGGGGCTACTGCCCCCATCAACCCCCGTTTAATTACTACACCTACATTTTTATAGAATTTAAATATGTCATTAAAATTAAAAGTTCACTCAGAATTATTCAGACAACATTCACATGCGACATTCCTTAAAACTTATCAATCTTGAACAAAGTTTTCCAGCAACAAATTTATATTAATTTGAAAACACAACTCTTGGATCTCCTGAAATTATTCGTTTTTAAGTTACTCTAAGAGACACAGTCAATAATCAAACTTTAAAAAACTTCAGATTTCAAAACGAGACCTCAAAACACAAAAAACAAGTAATAGTATTTAGCTTAAAAACATACACTATTTATCATATGTCTATGAAGAATTCATTTTCATTCTTGAGCAGCTTTCCTGGACATGGTAAAATATTATAGTAAAGCACTTCCACTAACAACAAAAAAGAATAATATCGCTTAAATGTTTGCAAGCCTGTATATCTTTTGAAGAATATGTACAAACCATATAGTGCACCTAAATACAATCCTATAGTAATGATATACGGCACAACCTGAAATGCACTTCCATCAATTTTCAGTTATTGTCACACTGTAATCTATTTCTTTTGTGTAGCCCTGTAAATAAACAGTGAATGATTTCCCTGCCATATTCTACATGAGGCATTTTTTATGCACATAAAAAATGTATATTCATTTCATTTGGTTTAGTGCAGTCTATAGATGTTAAACTCTACTTACCTGTAATTTCCGCAATTGACGTAATGTATTTGAATACTCTTGAGTGACCCTGTACACGAACCATTTTCTAGATCTCAACAAAAAGCTTAGTATAGCATCTCTATATGATACACATTTAGAATATCGCGCTTGGAATTTCTGCTACTATTTGTCCTTGAGATATGCTGATAACACACATACACAGAGACACACAGACAGACGCGCACACAGACCAACCACTAAAAACATTATTTTCGGATTCAGGTTACCTCGAAACGTGTAAATATAGCAAAGTCTCACTTTCGAAAATTTGACTCTTAAACAATATTTTCTCTAGCTTATGGGTAAGAGAAAGTAACTAATTTTACCGACGATATATTTCAGAATTTTCATGATATTTGTTTGCAATTATTTTTTAAATAACTCCATACAGGTAACTAATAAATAATTCAAAATAAACTTGTTAATACTTGCACATGTGCAATTAAAAATTATTTCATAAAAATATTCATATTTTCTAAGAAATTTAATGTTTTTAAATTCTATCTTGTGTTTGTTATGTTTGTCAAATTTTCTAGAAATCATACTGCATTGGCATCTTACATGTTAAAAAAAAAAAGAAAGTTGAAAAAAAAATTGCATTTTTTTTCACATTATATAGTTTTAATATAAATATATATAAGTATACGAATACTCATAATATTGACATGCGAATGAATACAAGTAATAAACAGAGCCTCATAACCACATGCTTCTGCTGCAACACATTAAAAGCAATATTTTTATAGGGTTCTAAAAATATTATTTTTAAATTTGTTACCGACCTCAACTTTGCCTTCGAGACAAAATATTCGCTGCACTATATGGTATAAAACAGTGGTTCCAAAACTGTGGATCGTGAGAGGATTTTTGGTGGGTCGCGAAAAATTTTTGGAAATAATGTAACTTTCCACATTTTTTCACAAATATAATGTTAATTAGCATGAAGGTTTTCATTGTATGAAGATGAAGATAACCTCGAATTAGTGTGTTATTTGCAACACAAATGATAATATACTCCTCAGTAAATTATGTCGGCAAGCATAATGACATAAAAACATGCCTCGAATATTTTAAAATAAAAGTCAAAAAGAGAATTTTTGTATTTTATAGAGATCGGAAAATGGGCATGCTTCTTTTCATATTAGTTATCGAAAAACAAAAGCTTTTAAGCTGCGAAAAACTGGCGAAACTTTATTGCTGACAGCGATAAAGAATGCTGCTGAAGTTACGTTAATTCAAAAGAAATTCAGAAATTTCAAATAATATGTAAAAGATCGTAGAAACAATGAAAAATCACATTCTGCTGAAAATCATTTTTTCCAAAGACCTACTCAGAGAAAATAATTTTTCTTGTTACAACTGGACTAATCTACAGATGTACTACAAGGCCTGTACCAGCTTTTTGTTCTTTTGCGTTACATATGGAACAATAAATTTCTTCATGGTGTATCATTTTGTGAACCAGTTATTCGAAGAACAGCAGAAAAATCTTCAGTTATATGAAATCCAATGTTTTAAATTGGATGAAATGTGTCGAGATAAGTATTCTTTAACCACATTTCTTGCGGCCATGGAAGCCTCTGCGCAAGTGCGGATTCAACGAGTCCAGTGTTAAAATAGGGGTGACTGAGAGAAAACAAGCGATAAGAGAACACCGAATAACTGGATGCTTGCCAAATAACTATCTCTCGGCCAATTTTGCATCCTTCCAAACTTTTTGACTCGGCCTCACTGCTAGTCGTAAGAAACGTGGTCGCACTATACATATGGTATCCGAGCTATATATGGTAGGAAAAAAAAATAAAAACAGTGTGATTCAGTGTTTGAAGTTTACTCAAATACACCTCGGGCTTACTACAACATTCTCCGAGAAGCTTTGGTATCAAAATCTGTGCAAATTGATTTTTAAAAAAAGTTTTGCATATGCAGATAAAATAGGGAATTTCACAAATTCATTATGATCACGCTTATTAAAAAGCTGCACAAAGAGGAACGGAGAACAACTGCAAATCACTTCTACTTACGGAAGTACGTTGTCTATTGAAAGAGAAAATGTAATGTTTGTGGAATTCCGAAAAAAAGTCGAAATGTTTCGGGATGATAAAAGTTAATTTAAAAATTGTTGGCTTTGCACTAAGAAAACTTAATGAATTAAATATACTCAAAAGTATGGGAAAGACACATTTGAAGAGCATACAAAAGAAAATAAAAATTCCGTTAGCCAGAAGTATATGAAGTTTCGAATTATTTCAAATTTTTATATTAGAAAATAATGACCACGTGTCTGGCAGAATAATTACTGAGATTTGACAATATTTGACCGTTTTGAAAGAAAATCTAAATTATTAGTTAATGAAGATGTGGAAAATTGCCAAGAGCAGTACTGAATTGCGTATCTTTTCCAGGAAGACGTTCATCGAAAATTGATGAAGAATCTTAAAACCAATCTAAAATACATCATTAAAATAAATTACTAATTGTAGTAAATTCACATAATTCTACTTATATGTACAACACATTTTTCTAATTATTTCTATTGAAGATTTACAGATATTGCTTTCTTTTATATCGGTATACGTTTGTAAAATTTTTAGTAATGGTAGGAAATAAAATCATGCGTAGAAACAAACTACAGTTACAAAACTCTAAAAATAAGTGTAATAGTTATGGATTTCCTTACAATTATAAACAGCAATTGAAAATGGGAAAAGTTTCAAGCTTTTGACAACGGGAACGGAACATAACTGTAACAGAGAAATTCGTGTGTGCACGTGCGCAGGCATGACTTGGAAATTTGCATATAAGGAAACAGCTTCCTCATCACACTTACCAAGAGCATTTGACAGCCATCTTTCCAACTGGCCCTTTTTTGTGTAGGCCGCCTAAATGATATAAAAAAAATATATAAAAAATTTTATTGATTTTTTGGAGGGGAAAAGGAGGTTACGTATATTTCAAAAATTTCAATGCATGAAGGTGTAAGTGGGTAATTTATGTTTTAGTTTCTAACAAGTGGGTCACAATGTATAAAAGGTTGGGAATCCCTGGTATAAGATGTTCTTTTAATCATTAAATTCTAAGAGATGCATTACGCGTTTCTCTAGACATTCGACAAAACATAAAAATTCGAAAGTGTCATATTATTTTGTTACCTATCTGTACATACCTTTCATCTAAATAAACAGCATATCATTAAAGTAGCATAAAATGCCTGTTTAATTACCTTATGTATTAGAATATGTTATAGAAGTACGTTTTAATGTATGTTAATTGGATTTATTATTTGTATTTAGCTGTAGCTTCAGTAGGAGGCATTACGATCCTAAGTATGCTTTCAACAACTGCCATGGAAGAACTTCAAAGTCAAACACCACCTGGAAGCGTTCACTGGTTGCAAGTTTATATATCAAAAGACAGAGGACTTACCAGAGAACTAGTTCATAGGGCTGATATTGCAGGTTTCCGAGCAATAGTAGTTACTGTTGACTCTCCAGTTAATGGCATGTGGGGAATCAACATGATACATAATATAACACTGCCACCCCATTTAAGGTTAGATATATAACTGTATTGCTTAATAACAAAACAATTAAGGATCTACTGGTATACAGAGATATTCTTTGTCTTAGAACTAAGTACAGTAACGCTTACGATATCAATTACCCTGACTATTATCATATTCTTTCTTTGTTTATTGCTTAACCTGGGCTTTTAAATTCGCACGAGAAAATCATGAATGTAGATGACTCCTATCTGTATATCATTCCACTCTCTCCCTTTAATTTAAAAAAGAAAGGGAAAGCCACTAATGAAATTTTAATAACTTCAAAATAACAACAAATTTTGAGCTCTTAATTCTGTTCAGGTTTGAGTGAGATGGCATTAGTTATTAAATCTTTTTTACTTGCTGTATTAAGAGTTCTTTAGAAAGACAGTAAATCATTCTAATACAAAGTTATGTAAATGGCTGGTTACAACAAATATATATATTAAAAAACATGAAATAATAATTAATTAAATTGATTAATAGTAATAATGCTTAAAATTCGTGGTAGCTTTAGCATGTGATTATGACTTTTTTTTTTTTTTTAACCATCTGCATTTTTTTTTTTTTTTGTAAATCACTAGCACGTATGTTGGTAGAGATAGAAACGTGGTTGCTTATTTAGCAAAATTGAAAACTTTTCGTTGTTGCGGCAATAATTGCAGATAGCATACAAATATCAAAATAGATATTTCCAAAGTGAATTTTTTATCCTGAATAGAAGAAACTAAATATTATTCAACGGTAACCTACAGAATAGAGGAAATAGTAAATGATGCAAGTATAGTTCGAAACAGACAAGCAAACTTCTGCTTAAAACTCTTATTAACTCATGAAAACTTAATATTAATTTTATAAGATATAATTTATATGAAGCTTAATTTATGCTGATTTTTTTAATGGTGGTTTTGTTACAACTGATTGCTTTATTGTAAGATAAACTCTTGGTGCCGTGTAAGGTTCCCATAGAACCTTAGTCTTTTTCTAATTGTTTATCACGTAACTGCTTATCATAGAAAGGTTAATGAAAACAAGAAATTTGTATAAGATTTCTTTTTAAAAAATTTGTTTCTAGAAGTCATTATTAAAACTGTTTTTTATTTAAAATATTACACTCCCTTCATCAATGTTGCTATTTTTAAAATGTACAACATTAAAATATTAACATTAATTAAAAATAGTTGTAATTAGAGCGATTATAATCACCAATGGAACCTATTTAAATCAAAAATACCTATGAATGGATGCCATGATAAAAATTATTCAAAAAGTAATACTAGAATTACAAAAAGCATTATTCATAATAAATTAGTACGGAAGATTATGAAGATTGGTAGACGTTTTTTTAAAAAAAGTGTTAAAGTTGTTAAAAAGATGTTGATGTTAAACGAAGTGTTAGGGGAAAAAAATCAAGTTTATATTATTTTTATCATTAAAATCTCAAACAATTTATAGTTGTAAATAAGCATCGCACAACCGAGTGCTTTTGACTTGTTAATGTATACAGAAGAAGGTTAAAAGACACCGAATTGCAGCACAAAAGGCGTATCATTATTTCTTTTTCTTCTTTCCGGTTAAATATTTGTAGACACCCAGATAAAGGTTTTGTACAAATAGTATAGTATAAGTTTTACGTGAATGGAATGGAAATGACCTACATAATTAAAGATGTGAGCGGGGAAAAATCTCGGGTTTAAACCAGGGAATAAACCCGGTTTTTTGGGAAGGGAATTTTGAAAGTTTTCAAAAGTTACGAATTTAGCTTTTTTTTTTTCTGAGATTAGATATGCTCTAAGGCATTTCAAAATGTTATCTCCCATTTAGATGTTTTTTATGATCTTTCAATTTTTAAATAGTGCTTTTAACGTCTATAAATTTAAAAAGAGCAAGTTTCAAATTTCATTAATTAACAGACTTATTTTCTATTATTGCAGTATATTTATATCTTAATCCGGCTGTATACGCACTGAGTTCAATATAACACTTTTTTTTTTTTTTAAATCGCAATCGGAGTTTATCATGTTTCAGTTGTATATCTTTAACATTTTATTTCAAAAATAAGACAAAAATGCTTCAAAATAGTCTGCATTTTATGAAACAATCAATAATATTACAATGGAAAATATTATTTCAATAAAAATTTCAACAATATTAATATGCAAAAAATGAACATAGAAAGAAATAACAGCCAAATTATTAATTATTAGCTATTGACTATTTTATGTATTGATTTGATGCATTAAAAAATTATTGCTCTAATTCTTAATAACCGAAGAACTCATGTTCGATTTTGTTGCCCGTGCTCTTTAACTGATTATAACAAAATTTCATTGTGAAATTTTGTTCGATGAATTATAATAAAATTTAATAATTTTAAAGTATTCTAACCATAATTTATATTATAGTTACATTAAGTATTATAACCATAAAGTATTCTAACCATAATACCATTTCATTGTATTATTTTTTATAACATATTTTGTTATGGTATTCATTAAGAAAATAAAATTAAAAAAAAGTTCTAAAGTTATTTAAATAGGCAGACAAAACGTCATCATTTATTATTTTCAATAACGTAAATGTTTAATTTTTTACAATTTTTTGTAAAATAATCTCATAATTTTTTGTATCACTTTTATTTAAGCAAATAGAATAAAAATGATATTGAAACAAGTTGTTTGTACACTTAAAAAAAGTGAAATTAAATCTGAACACTGAATATTAGTTTCTTCCCATCAAAGTTTCCAAAGTTCCCAAAATTCCCGGTTTAAACCCGAAAATTCCCATGTTTATTCCCCTGAAGCAAAATTCCCGGGTTTTTTACATCTCTATACATAATGTACAGTCGGGGAAAAAAAAAACGCAACACTCAACGTAACTTCGTTGCTAATCGATGTAGAAAAATGTAATAGGTATCATTCGACGGGGAATTGTGAGTAGTTTAAGAAAATTAACTGAAATTTTGAATTGGGGGTCGTCTACATATTAAAACGCGCACCAACTTTGATTTTTTCAATGGTAACACCCTATTTTTATTTTATATTTGAATTCCTGAGATCGCGACAACCCGAAAAAGTATATTGGTTGTATATTTTACTTATTTTTTCATAGAGTTATAAGCGTTCAAAGTTTGAAGGTGCTAATGTTAAATTCATATTTCAAACTTTTATTAATATCTTCACAAAAAATAACTTGATCGATATAATTTTTTTTTTACGAGATACAGTGAAGAAACCCAAACATAATCCATCATTACTTTTGATTATGAAAAATATTTTTAATTCTGAAAAATATTAATAAATTCATATTCATAAAAATTATGAATTATGACCAATATTAATTTTTACATAAAATGAATCCTAATGCTGAAAAATATGGGTGTGCAAATTTGCAGCTCATTCCAGTTAATAGTTTTCGAGATATAAATAAATCTTTCTTTTGGAGTGGTTTAGGGGGCCGTCTCTTATAAAGTTTTGCATGAAATAACGAATCAAATCTTAAAAAATAACAAAGAAAATTAAACAAAATATTTTTATTTTTTATTTACGGGTCAAATTATATAACAACAAAATCAAACGCGAAGAAATGAAACAAAAATGATGATTTTTAGACATTAGTGTTAGTATCAAGAATTCCTTTTTTCTAAAGAAGACAAGCCCCGCCTTCATCGTTCTTCAAAACAAAACAATGCAGAAAAGAAAAGTAAATGTAACATTGAGTATTCGTGTTAAATCCCTTATTTTATGTTGAAAAAAATATGCACAAGTGGTATTTACTTCATCGATTAATTGGTGATAAATTTTGAATCTTTTAAACAAACACTAGAAGAAAAAAAATAACTAAGTAGGTGGGGTTTACTGTTTTAAATAGAAAAATATGTTTAATGTGAAATTGTCAAACATAAAAAACGAATGGAATTGGAATGCAAGACAGACTTGTAAAATCATTTCTTAACTACCGTCATAGTTAAAAAAAGCTTAATCATTCGCTTCATATATTGCTTTATTTTATTTTATTTATTTACTTATGTATTTATTTTGTAGGGGGACGATTATTATTTTAAGGACACTTTAGTCTTTAAAATTTTATTAATATATTTTAACTTTATACATTTTTAAAAACATACTTTAACTTTTATAAATATATTTTAACACTTTTTGCGACTGCAGGATTTTGTATTTTTGACAGTAAAACCCTCCTACGGGCGTTATACTATCAAAATAAAATATTTTAGAACAAATTTTCTGTATTCACAATTATATTACAATAGGATATACATTATAATTATATTCTTTCTAATCAATACATTTCTATCCATAGTATATTTTATTGCAAAAATATGAACACTGGGTACACACTTAAGAAATATGTAACACACAAATTACGGAAGAAACGCCCACTGAAAGAGTTACAGATTTTCAAATGGCTTGAATCTACGTAAGCAGTCGCGAAAGGGTTAATTAAGAAATTATATTTTCATAGAAATTATAAAACAAATCGTACTGTTCCAAAGAGTTCAACTGACCCAAAACTGGTAAGTGCAATTAAAATTGTTTAATATTTACTTCAAGAACGCTTACAATAATTTATCCGAAAACATTTAGTTTATGCGTTGTTGTATATATATATATATATATATATATATATTATTTCATTTCGTATATTATGTTATACCTACGAAAGAAAATTTAAGCTTTATTGGTGACCAGTACAGACATAATAGACACTTTTACTTGAAAAATATTGCACTTTTTTCAAAGACCACTGTATGGACTAATCGCAAGTGTAACATATTTAAATAGAGCTAAAATTATTTAAAAAAGTTCTGAAGTATATACAAATCTAAAAAAAATGAATTCAAGATAATTAAGGAACTGGAAAAGAGGCAGCATTTTATTAATTTCTATATATTTTTTTTTTCCCTGAAAGATTTCCGGTGTGAAACATTAAAATTTTTTCTATTTCTTATAGGGTCTTAATTTTATTTTTCTACATTTATAGATAACCCCTAACACATTTTTAATTATAACTCTATAAATACTAAAGATAAAGTATACAAACAGTATACTTTTCCGCACTGCCAGACTCTCAGAAATTCGACAATGAAGTCAAAATTGGGTGTTACTATTGAAAAAATCAAAGTTGGCGCTCATTTTAGTATGTTGATGACCCCTAGTTCAAAATTTCATGACATATCCAGAAAGCGCTTTTAATTTCCTGTTGAATGATGTCTATAAGATGTTCCTGCGTCAATTAATAACGAAATTACAGCGGGTGTTGCGTTTTTTTTTCCCCCGACTGTATAGACATATAAAAGCACTTTAAATTCCACCTTTCTTAGCTTGTTTTTCAATGTTAATAGTGGATATTTTTTTCTAATAGAAACAAATGTATATTTCTAACCCAAATAAAGCAATAAATAAAATCAGATTAATAGTCTGATTTTGATCATCGAAGATGTTCATAATTGTCTTTACTAAAAAGAGGCAGGAAACTTCGTTTCTGTGATAGCTCAATTTTTCTTTACAGCTCTTTCCCAAACCAATACCAGTTTCAGGAACCATAACCAATGGCATAAAATTATAGAGAAGTTTTAAAATGACACCAAATCCGTAAATACCAACAAACTACTATTTACATCATTAGCCTCTAAAATTGCCACACGAGGAAAAAATGAAATAACAGAAATATATGGAATGATACAGGAATGAAATACAGTGAAACCTCCTTTTAAGGGGCAGATCTAATTAAGGAATATTTTTTTCGGTCCCAGTCCATTTGAATAGGAACCTTAATGTGTTTACCTCTGGTTAAGAGACACTTTAATTAAGGGGCACCCAAAAATTACAAAATAAATTTTTTGAGACTTTAGTGATAATTTTTGGGCACGTGAAATAAGAATTTGTGATAAAGAAAACATAAATATAGTGAAAGTTTATTACGCCTTCTATTTTGAAGAATAGTTTTCAGTGTAGAATGAGAGCAATACAGGAAGAAACAGCCAAGCCATTATCTCAAACTTTACAATGACGATCTACTGAAAAACACAAGTGCTATGGAGCTCAAAGGTAGCCAGATGGCAACATTTTGAACGAGTGGGTTTTGAAACTCTGGTTTTAACTATGTTTGATACTTGATGAAGGAATTGAAAAGAAATGTCTGAACAAATAAGTTACCCAAGTGTTAAAATAAAAGAATATCTGGCTATGAATGAAATTTGTGCACTGATGAGACGCATGGGGATATCAGACTTTTGTTATCGTCTTTAGATCACTAAAGCATTAGAGAAAAATACTTAGAGGATACCGAGAGCAGTGAAAATGAGAATATAGAGAAGGAAAAATGTGATGTCAAACGCTCTTAAGATGCCTTCAAATACACTTTATAATTAAAATATTCATTTTAAATAATGGTGATTATGAAGGTCTAATAAGGGTGTTTAATATCCATTAAAAAAATGCTTCTAAACAAACCTGTATAATGTATTATTTAAAATATATTTTCGAAAGTATAAAAACTTTTTCTCAGTTTCTTTCATAATTTTAACGATTTTGTTAATTGAGAGGACTTATTTATTATAAATTTAAAATTTAAAAACTCAATATAAAATGAGTACTGTGTTACAGTGCATCTTGAGTCTTGGTATTACCTGTATTTCTATTTAAATTTCTTAAGGACATTTTGACTTATATACCACGTATACTAAATCCTACTTCTGAAGAAGGGACACGTCTATTTAAGGGATAAAATATCTGGTCCCTTGGGTGTCCCTTTTTTGGAGGTACTACTGTATATATAAGCATGAAACATATAGTTATACAAACAGTTGCAGGCCATTTCACATTTTAGTACAAACATTAACTATTATACATGACTTTTGTTATCTTCACAAACATACTTAATTTTTTTAACTAAATTACTTTTGTTAGGTTACCTAATTTGAGCTCAAGAGGAGATATAGGAGGTTCAAATTTGAGGTCTAAAGTCGGACATTCATTACTGGATCCAAGTCTCACTTGGGACGATTTACAGTGGATTCGAACATTCACAGCTCTGCCAATTGTCGTTAAAGGAGTTCTCACAGGTATAAGATATTATGCGTATTTTCCTTAAATGATATGGTTTTATATATTATTTTATTTTTTAATTATTATTATTATTATTGCTGTAAAAATGTAATAGAAAAAACAGAATATTGGAAAGGGCTTCATAAATTATGAATGATTTATGATTTTACTGCGTGTTTGTTATATTGCATTATTTGTATACATATGTGTGTGCAAAATAAATAAATAAATAAATAAAAATAAATAAATAAATAATTTTGTCTCTGCATTTGTCTAAATTTTAGAAGTGTCGCCCACGATGGTAATTTTTTTTCCCCACTTCATAAGTGATAAAATATTTTTGTTTCTCTTTTTCCTTATAATATGGATCTTTCTTGGTAGATATTTATCTAAGCGCAAAACCTAACTGAAAATCCTAATATACTTTTACGATAAATAACGACTTCATTCTACACCAATTGTGTGTATGTATTTTTCCTCATCCCGTTTCATGTTAAATTGCATTTTTATTTCATTAGTGGCATTCATATTTAAAACGCGCTTTCTGTTGCATTAAAAAATACCTTTTTTTTTTACATCTTTTATATGAAAATTACGGTTTAAAAAAATCACCTTTTCTACAATTTTTGTAAATTATGCCTGAAAGCACTTTTTTTACCTTTTCAATAGTAAATTTCATGCCAAAATGTTCTTTTTCCACTTATCGAATGCAAATTTTATCTCAAAACACCCTTCTTACATCCAGCAATTATAGCATGCAATACTTAAACTTGAAATTTCCTTACTATTAAAGAGCTTTTTCCCTTAACTGTGCTTTTTTTACACGAAGTTTTAATTCTTAGCAAAACTTTAATTGAATGTTAAATTTACATTATCTTAAAAATTAATAGTACAATCAATTATTAAATTCAGATACTAAAATCTGGTATGTTGTGGCAATCACAGAACTATTTTCTATATTTTCCTATGCAAATTCACGCTGTACAAATTATTTACTAAAATTATTTTACATGATGAATACAGAAAATTTCCATCTCAGTTGAATATAACACTCAATGCCAAAATAAAGTAAATTTTGTCAATTAGTCGAAATCTAAGGAAATTGTTTTCTTTGTGTGTATGTGTGAATCTGTGTATGATTATTGTTAAAAAATTAAAAAAAATTAGTAATTTGTATTTAATTAACACAGATCTATGGTTTAAACTTTCATTTAAAAAATAATAACGAGTTTTTTTTATATACTCATATTGAAAATTACCTCCCAGCAAAGTAATCGATGCCCTTACATATACAAAATTTATTTCTTGGCTGAATTTTAGAATTATAAATGTTCTTTTTTAATTTCACATTGCAAAGCATTTAAAAATAATTTTCATTGTGTACTTTTATACGAAATTTCGTCCTATATTGCCATATTAAAATTTTAGGAAAGAATAGTATGACGACGCCACCTGTTGAACGATTGATATCTGAGTGTATCTATATCCACTATCAACACTTCAAGTCAAAATCCAACAATATATAAAGTTTTTAAAAATTTATTTCATTTGCTCATGAGATATAGCGTACACAAAATTTTGAAGAGAGACCGGCATTTTCTAAAAATAGTTAAATCGTAATCAAGACATCTGAAAATATATAAGTTCATTGAAAACCATACTTCATGAAAATTTTCATGATTTTCCTGCTTTATTCTTATATACAGGGGAACCATAAAATAACTTTCCCTGTTTGAAGGCATCTGCAACTAAAACTAATGAACTGAAATTACACATTTTTCATATATTGGTGTTGAAGGCAGGGGGAGATTTGCACAACGAAAAATATTAGCTCGAAAAGTCATCGTTTGGAAATTTTGGCACTGGTGTGTCGCACACACTAAACAAATTTCGTTATTGAGGTAGATTACGGGACTATCCTATTGAATACAGCATTTTGGAGCTGTTGAAAAGGAAAAAATGTGAATGCATACAATAGATGCCAGGAAAAAAAAAATAAGTAAAGTTTTATAAATCTTCGAATAAAAATGCTCATTGTTTTAAGAATATCAATCCTACAGTTCTTATGCCTTTTTACCTACATTATTTTTGGGGACAAATATTGGCAAACTCTGTAAACTTTTATCATTTCCGAATTACAGCAAAAGAATTGCTTGACAACAACGATTTTTACGCAAGATTGAGCTCAGCAATACTCTATATATTCTTTGTTCAGTACACAGCATTAGCTGACTATACTTCAGTAATGATATATTCCAACGAATGGCCACCTTGTTTTTCGGACATCAGCCCATGTTATTGTTCAAAGTACTTGAAATCCGTCGTAGATGCTGGCGGCATGAGTTTTTTGAAAGTGAATATAAGATCGGCTGTTACACACATTGGCCAATGAAATAGAAACCTTTGATTAATATTTTATTAGACCTCATTTTGTACGGATAACAGTTAGTATTCATGATGGCATTCATTCTACAAGCTTCTGATCTATAATGAATGTCATTCTACACCAGAATAACATATACGTTCAGAGAATACCATGCTTTGTCTATACAGACTTTAAGGTTTTGAAAATTGGATGAAAGAGAAGACTGCTGTCAGATGCTATGCTCTCCATTTCTGCATGCACATTTTGATTTGAGCATTAATGAAACTTAACATTATCCATTTTTTGTCCTCTTTTTTTCGTTTCCTACATGTCCAGTATTACGTATGCAGTAGGAAAATTGCATAGTCTACCACGATTATGTAAATTGCATACTGCATACGCGATAACACCGATTTATCTACCTTATCGGCGACTTCTAGTATTATTTTTTTTCTTTGCAGAAATCATCTCCCCATCCCCTACACTGTTAAAAATTTCAACAGAAAACTCTGTGTAATCTATTATATTAAATCTTACGTAAAATTACAGAGAAAAATAAACGGAGATGTTAAAAAACTTATTTTATAGATTCATTTTAGTAACTAATATTAATTTAATAAATTATTGGTGAGAATATATTTCGGACTTGGAATGCTTTTTCTAAAGTAGAAACAGTCATTTTTAATTCTAATTAAAAGATTAAATAATAAAATTACGTAAAAGTACAAAATAAAGATTGAGAATCTCGATTATTCACTTTTAACTAAGAATTACTGTAAATTTACAGAGACTCTGGATAAATATTTACATTAAATTTACAGAAATTTTTAACAGTGTACACTGTCTGCATATGAAGTTCGATTTCATATCGAGAGTAGTTCTAGCTGCAAATGTCTCCAAGCAGGGAAAGCTTTCTTTCTGCCTTTTTTATGATTACTCTGTATATTACAGAAAGAAATAGTAATAGCGACAATTTTTATTTCCAAATAAAAAATAACATTTTATTGATTGTTTAAATATCTCACTGTTGATAAAATTTAGTTATCTTATACCCTTCCCTCTGACACTAGCTCTGAAATAAGAAAAATGCAAAACACATTTCAAAGACAAGTCATTTGCACATAATTATTATTAGACATTTGAAACATGATAATAGTAATTTCATGTGTCCTTATAGAACATAAACGCATATAAATAAAGTACTTTTTTAATAGATGACATTTATTTTTGCACCCTCTTGTCATGTATCATGTAATTAAAATGAGTTTGAATCGACAGCGTATACATTCTTTTTCTTTCGTGTCGCTCTGTAAATAGATATAAACGCTATCACACTGCAATTTTAATACTAATTATATTACTGTAAAGTTCAATGAAAATAATTTTATTGCGTTTAAAAATGTACATGCATTCGATAAATTTTCTTTTCGTAAGCTGCATTTTTTTTTTTTTTTTTTTACCTTCCAGCGTTTGCGCGTATATGAGAGATACACTAGCGGTGAATCTCGTTGTATATCTTAAAGTTAGAGAGCATTTGGAACACTTTGGCTAATCATCTTTGGATTATTCTCTCAGTATATATTGATCTATTTTTAGTTATCTTTTTAATCTCGAGACAATGATATGAAGCTGTATATTTGTTATTTGTATTTGAAAAATACGCGCGACCGTTCATGTAATGTTTTGTTATATTTGATTTTTTTTTTTTTTTTCCGCTGTTTAAAATGATTCTTTGTTGTTTGTGTTTTAAACTTTATTATTTTAAATATTTTTAAAATTAGTTAACTTTCAACTTTACAATTTTTATTAAAAATGACAAAACATTAACTATATTCTTTATTTTATTTTCAAATAATTCCGATTTTTCTTTGATTACTTTATATTGATTTTGTGCTTTCAGTTTCATTCTTTCAGTTTTTTTTTTTTTTTTTTTTTTTTTCGCTGTTTAAAATGATTCTTTGTTGTTTTTGTTTTAAACTTTATTATTTTAAATATTTTTAAAATTACTTAACTTTCAACTTTACACTTTTTATTAAAAATGACAAAAAATCAACTATATTCTTTATTTTATTTTCAAATAATTCCGATTTTTCTTTGATTACTTTATATTGATTTTGTGCTTTCAGTTTCATTCTTTCAGTTATTTTTTTTTTTTTTTTTTATGAATAAAAGTTCCAATTGAATGTTCTTATTAATCTTGAAATGGTTATAGTATAATTAAAATATTCAGATACTTTAAAATACGTATTTTAACGTAGTGTATGTGAAAAGTACGCGCGACCTTTCATGTTTGTATAAGCAGCGCGCCCGCAGGAAGGTTAATAAATCAATGCCTAATTTCTATTTTTAATAGGCATTGTGCTAAGAATTACCTTCGTATATAACATACATACAATTTTATGTTGTCTGCAGTAGATAAATATTACCAAAATGTATTAATGTTAATGAAAGAATTATGCTCCACAGGCAGCAAAATTAACAAACTCTGACTTTTAACATTAAAAAAAAATAAAAAAAAAAAAAGAAATAAACAATATTTATCATTCTAATTGGGTGTTTTAACTGGATGCGTATTTCATTCGCACAATACATTCTGCTATGTATTTCAAAGACATATACAAATTTTAAGACACATGTGAACTCTTAATATATAACATATATAAATTTTAAAAAATGCTATATTTAAATAATTATTCTCAATTTTATGTAATAATTTAATAGAAAATTACAAATAATAGTTAATAAAATTACCATATTAATGTAATTTGGTATTACGCTTGTAAAATGTACGAAAATGAAATTAAATATAGTGAGTGGTAAAACATCCAACGTTCTATGTCATGTTGATAAACACTAAAAATATAAGTACGTTTTAGGTTTGATAGCTTTATAAACTGATTTATTAACGAAATTACAAAAGCTAGTATGCTGTGGCCATCACAAATAATGTTTCTTTATCATTCTATATTAATAGCAGCACATATTGGTTAACATGCACAAAGTATTTCTCACAATAACTTCTCTCAATAAAGATTTTACATATGCAGTTTGGGATAATTTTAATCAATAATTGCGGAGATGCAACCATGTAGAAAATCACAGAACGTGAGTAATGGCAGCGCCATCTGTCGAACGAGATAAAGTAATAGTTAGCAACCATTTGTTTTTACAATGAATATCTCACAAATCAAGTTTGGCGCATTTATGTGCCATAGAAGATGGGATATAGCATTCTGATTGACGAGAAAATTTTTAGAATAGCAGCGCTATCTTTCGAATGATAAACGCCTGAATTAAATCAGCATCCAATTCTATAATGGCTCTATAATTATTAAAGTTTTGTGCAATTATACTGAATTGGAGTTGAGATATAGCCTTCCTATTCACTAGTAAAATTACAATAAGTAGCGTCATCTTTCGGCCGATATGGAAGAAAACTTGAACAGTATAATGTTACGTATTGGCCCTCTCACACATCAAGTTTCATGCAGTTATACTCTAGAGAAACTGAGACATAGCCTTCCTGTAAATGGGAGAAATCAAAGCATATCAACGCTACCTAATGAACGATTTACACTAAATTTCATATCACTAATTTACTTTAAGATGAAACTATATAAAAATTTAATGTGAAATTATGCGCATTAGTTCTAGAGCTACCATAGAATTTTTGTCACGTACACAGAGACATATATACAGATATTTTCTACCAATATATGAATTGTTTTCTGAATTTCTCCCGTAACTCAAAATGTTTTACGAATTCAATATTTTCTTCTATTGAATGCAGAAAATAATAGTTCATCAAAATTAAAAAACATAAATTTTAAATTTTAAATTTGGATTTTGTTTTTGCAATATTTTGTAGCAATATGGAAAGTAATAGCAACGCCATCTGTCAGATCAAATAATTATTACTGTTTTTATTTTTGCATTTGAATATAAAATTTTAATTAAATTAAATGCTTGAATTTGAAATTTCTGAAGATTTGAAATATATCTCTGTAATTTATTCTATTGTTAATAGTGCAGCTGGTAACGTACTGACTATGAAATAAATGTGGTCAATTTCCTCGTAATATTTTGAGATAATCGTTTTAGAAAGAAAACAGCTGTTTTAATTGTCATTCTTTTTATTCCTAAATATTTGCTCAATTTTCCTTCAAAAAGACAAGTGTTTGCTTTAACTAGAAGAAGCATGCTTTTCATTATTCTTTTTCCTGTGGAACATTCATAAATATATTAGCAGTAGAACAAAGAATAGCTTTCCCTTTTTATTTCTTTCTGTTTTTATTTAGAATAGACACATTAAATAACCACGTTGCATTTTTTCTGCCTAAAAATATTGAAATAATTAATTTTTATTTTTATTTCTAACCCCCTACTTGGTATATGTAATAACGGGCTGATATGGCGAATGTATCCAGAAACGGAACAAACAAATTTGTTGCTTTTTATACAGCAAAACATTTAAATATTACTTTTAAGCATTGAGATATTTTATGATGTCAAACACAGTTTATAAAGCTTATATAGTCTAACCATTTAAAAATTTTCACCACTTTGTTTTAAGAAGAAATCAAACAATGTGATATGATGATTTTTTTTTTATTAGTTTTATGTCTTAAATAAAATTTTATTAATTATGAAATAGTTTCGCACAGTTTTTAAAAATTGAATAGATTCCTCAAAATTTAATACTTTTTTTGGATTTGTGTGACAATTCTGTAAGGACTCGAAAATAGTGTGTAGACGCTAGTATGTAAGAATAAATTCCTATTAGAAAAAAAACATAGAGAGAGAGTGGAATGAGGTAATAGAAAAAACTGAAAGTCCAACCAGGAGATAGGTTAAAAACCAAACAGTAGGGCATATGTAAAAATGGCGCATGATGTGTAAAGGAGTGTCAACAAGATATAAAGCTTATGGGCTGGGAACTCTCAGCAATACAATAAGAGCTTTTGCACTGTGTAAGGATGTTTCAATGAAAGTTAAGTTAAAACGACAGTAAGATGTGACTAACATAAAAATCATCTGAAGAATTTAATTCGAAGTCGCATCATTCAGAAATTGGAAGAAAGTTATAAGACTAGTGTTGTGGGAGAGTTCTGAATACCGTAATACATTTCTTTACGATCATAAAAAGCATCTTTTAACAACAGGAACTCTAACAGATCGTTCAGTAATAGTGTTCCTTGGGAAACAACGACAGCGGACAGCCAATAACTGCTGTGTAGGACGAAGAAATTGGCTGTTAATAATGGATAAAATCGATAAGCTCGAAAAAATCGGAAGAAATCGAAAAGTTATGCAAAACACTGCTGGACGTCCAGTAGCACGATTTATCGTGGCAATAATAGCAATGAGGTGCTACTCACAATGACCAATATGGTGTGTGGCATAAAACACTGCTTATTGAATATGATGCTTTCTGGGGTGACAAAAATACGAGAAATGGACTCAAAGACATAAGGGTTGAGTTTTTACGGATGTGAGTTCATTAAATGTGATTAATGTTTCGGCCCGTTTATACATCTCGATATAAAACGAAATGCACAATCACCCTTCTAACATTATCCAAAGGACCCTTTCAGGGCTGTTACGTTCTTGCGTGGGATCTCGTTGCGTGATATCATGCTTATAGCCATACAGATCTCCGCACCTTTCGAAAAATTTCTATCACGAGTGTCAACTATTGTAACAAGATTATAATTCCACAGGTGCGACTGGTTAGAGACACTATGTATTTGAATTTCCTCTACATGGATAACAATACTACACTTCATTACACAGTAGCAATCACAGAACTTTTAGTGAGCGAAGATATTCAACCAACAGATTGGGCTGTAAAGTAACCATCCTACAACATCCATTTTAAATTGGTGATTGTTGCTACAAGAGAAAGAGATAGTGATGCCTGAACATTTCTTTCACAATCTTACCTTGAGCATGTAGTCGAAAATTGTAAATCCTGCATTGAAATCTGGGTGATTACATTCACTTTTAAAGATTGGGTTTCTCCATAAAGGCGCTTGTCACACAAAAGTTTCTACTTAGTGTACTGTTTTGCTTGAATCTTTATTTTTTACAAAGCATCTTTGTATCCTTTTGATTTTTTTAATGATTTTGATCATTTAGCCCATATTTTTCCAAATCGTATGATATAATTTATATCGATCTAGGACACTTCTGAGACGTTATATAAAACTATTTGGCTCTTAATTTTTATATCCCAATGTATATTAGTCACAACAGCTTCACATAAAGTTTACAAACAGCACAATTTTCCAATATTTTCCCCCCTTCCCTTTCATTGATCCCTAATACATTTCTTTTTTCTCAAGCATTTATTGGAGACATTGAATGTATGCCAATAAATAGAAGCAACAAAATTATTTCTTAAGTTTTCTGTTCCTACTGAATTCGTCAAACGTCATTTCCAATATCTCAATACAATTGAGCGACATTAATCAAAAATTAGTAGTTAAACTATTAATAAATAATACAGTTCAAGCAAAAAAATAATAAAAGAAACTGAAATGAAAATACATATTTCAATCTTATTTTATTTATTTATTTATTTTTGGTTCAATATTAGTATTACGGACAAAATTTCTTTTTGAAGGAATTTATTTTTTTCCATGTTACGTGCGTTTCGATTGTAATTAAAGCTAGTATTTTTATTTATTTATTTATTTTTAATTCAATTTTTTTTTTTTTTTTTTTTAGTATTTACCATTATTTTAATCATATTTTAAAAGTAATTTATTTTAAAATCTGGCATTTAACTAAAAATATATATATTATTTTTTAGCTGAAGATGCTGTTTTAGCTGTTGAACATGGAGCTTCTGGTATTCTTGTTTCAAATCACGGAGGGCGCCAGTTGGATGGAGTTCCTGCAACGGTAAAAAAAAAAAAATAATAATAATAATTAAAATAATTCAATAATTAATATAAAATAATTCTTTTAAAATTAATTCATATAAAATAATTCGATAATTTATTTAAACAATAATTTTTTCCCAGCTTCATTATAGTATTTTAGCTCTTGGGAGCATAAAAATAGGTTGTCTTTATAATTGACAATAAAAATCCAATAAACAATAATAACAATAATATCTATATATTAAAAAAAAAAAGTTTTTCATATGTTGACACACATAAAAAGACATATTAAAAAACCGCTTATATACGGTTTATATAAGAAATCGTTTTTTGTGTGTGTACGTTATATGTGTCTAGGCTTTATCAAGTGCTCAAAAAAAAAAAAAAAAAAAAAAAAAGAAAAAAGAAAAATACGTTTCGATGAAACAACAAATCTTATACTATTAAGTGAGCAATATTTGTATATATATTTCACTGTTCTCGAAAACGGTAGCTCGGACAGTCACGAGATTTAACACAAAGGTGCCCCCCGAGGGGTCATTGTGCACATCGAAGTCAGATTTTCGAATTTTTGATTAGTTTTTTCTTAATTAATTAAAATGTGAAAATAATAACCTTCTAATTTCTGATAAATAAGCCATTTAAATTTTAAAATTTTATCCATAATTTAATTGTTGCCAATTTTTTTTTCGACAAAATAATAATAATTATTAAAAAAAAAAAAAAAAAAAAAAAAAAAAAAAAAACATAAATTTATTTAAAATGAGGAAAATAAATCAGAAAGATTAGAAAATAAATTATAAATATCAGTCGCATCGTTACAAATAAGATAGCAAATGAAAGGGAAAATATTTGTAAATCCGATGCATTAAACAGCTTATCAATCGGACAATTAGATTTTTTAAAATTAACTAAAGTATGAATTTTAGGTGGCAGCAGCAGAAGATTGTATGGAAACCGTTAGGAGAAAAAATAAATAAAAAATCTGCTTCACATTCAGTCACATGTTTTTGAAGTGGGATTAAGAATTGCAGTTTTCAAATTCTTTTAAATTTTCTCTCACGAACACAAAAATATAATATACAGCCTGTACCTCACAAGAACAACTTGCATTTCAAATTTCATCATTTTTTTTGGTTAATAAACAAAAAAGTTACATCTTTTTTTTTTCCAAATTAAGTTTTATTCTAACTTCGAAAAGATTTATGTGATCATAGATATAATAATATATATAGATCTATCATCCCCATACTATCGTGCAAAGATTTTTCATGCCGAAAAAAAAGCTTTGGAATCAGCCATTATGTGGTATTGAAAAAAAATAGGAAAATAAGAAAAATGAATTTTAAACTATATGTAGAGTTTTTCATTCACCTTTAGTAAATAAATTATTCATGACTTTTATTTGCTAAAATATTCGTGTGTACTCCCGTGTGTATTCACTCGGGGAAAGACTGCCATATTTTGGTAAAATCGCCGTCTTTTCCCGAGTGAAAAGGAATCCCTTTTTTCTTCCCAATGATCAATCTATATATTATTACTTACAGGGCGCGAAATTTCCGCTCGCCAGCTCGCCATTGGCGAGTGGAAATTTTACTGTGGCGAGTAAAATTTCGGTCTAAATGTAGATAGAATTCTTACAGTATACGGTGCTACAAAAAAAAAAAAAAAAAAAAAAAAAAAGATTTTAAACTGTAAAATCATATTAATCTTAGGTAAAGTCCTCTAAGACATGCTAATCTTAGGTAAGGTCCTCCTAAGACATTCTCTTTTTAAGAAAACAGTCTTCTTTTTCAATGCTCTGCCCTCTAAAAGAAAAGAAAAAAAAAAAAAAAAAAAATACAGGACTAAACATCTCCTCTTTTTTCATGTTTTTCGTCCTCTGTCCTCTTTTTCAAATGAAAAGTTTTTAGTCCTTAATTTAAAAAAATTCGCAAAACTGGGAAGCTCAATTGGCTGTTGGCTGTATCGAACGGTGAACACTAACTTTTTTCTGTGTTAGGTTCGCAAAAGAATAACTTTCTAATAAACTTGCCAAAGCATATTATGGTTTGTGTCTATTCAGATTCTTCGAATCATAAAGAAATAAAAGTATTTCCTATATTTGTACGGTTCTTTGATCCAGAACACAGGATCACTATTGAAATTGTCATGAAATCATTAAGAAGGTGGTGCTCCGGTTTGTATGCGGTGGGTTGACGTGTGTTCTCACTTTTGCATGAATAATATTCCTCATAAAAATAGGCCCACCATTGACCGAGAGGTTCTGTCCTCGAAGCTGGTGTACGTGAGGCGCCGGGCTTGATACCCGGTCGCGCTCGTTGGATTAGCCGTTAGGAGTTTTCCGTGGTTTTCTCCGAAACTAGCGTAAATATGGGATAGGACCTCTTAGAAAGAACCCACACAGGACACTCCTATTCATGCCTAGAGCCTTAGTGCAGACAATTGGCTTTAATGATAACACTACCACCACCTCACAAAAATATGCAAAAGTTAGTTGAATTCATGTTGCGTCCTCCTGGCAAAAAAGCTCCCACAAAGCGACTGTTTTCTTCAATGAACAAAATGTAGACATGTGAAAAAAAAAATCCCCTTTATATACCTACTTTAAAAACTTATTAACTACTAAGACTAATGTAGGTTATACTTGTGAGAACTTTTATAGAATGTTGATAAAGAATGAACGTTAAAACAAATCGTTTCATCTGCCGAATATTAATTTTATTTTTTCATTTGCCAGCCAATTTTATTTTTTCTTTTATGATTATGATTTAAAAAAGAAAAAAAAAATGTCTACCAACTTTATTTATGTAACTGCATGAAAGTACCAAAAAAAAAAAAATGTCTATAGCAAAAAAATTAATAATAATAATAAAAAGAAGTCTATATTATCCAGTGACACCTATAAAAATTAGGAATTTTTCCTCTCATATCAGTATATTGTTAATTTAAATTAAGATGTACCGATCCAAATTCATCATTTGAGATAAAAATGTCTCCACCACTTGTGTAAAGTAGCTTTTGAATCTGTTTTTATAATCATTTTCATCCAATCTTGTGTCCTATAAAATGACCTCTTTTTTTAAAATTGAATGTCTTCTATTTTCTTATAAAATAAGACATTGCGTAATTTCTCCTCTTTTACCAATAAAAAATTCTGGTCACCTTATATATAAAAAGTAGAGTAAGTTAATCATATATTGTGGCGAGTAACTTTTTTTTTTTCAACGAGTGTAATCTAAGTTGAAATTTCGGGCTCTGATTACTATATCTGTGTATGCGATACGATACATTAAGAATTTGGGTTTTAAAAGTTTTTTAAAATAGATTATTTAAACTCTATGAACCATATTTTTATTTTATCAGTTTCATTAACAAATCCTGCTGGGCGATTTTTTAAATTTTGGTGTTAAAGTACACCGAACGTTTTTCGACAAGAAGTTTAATATAGCAACAGCCATTTTAATCTAAGTAGCGCATCAAATATATAAAAACGTAAATGATTTATTTTTATACAAAATTTACAGAAAATATGCAGTTTTAAAGATAGAAAATTTATTTCAACAAGCACTATTTTAAACCTAAAAACCATTAAAAATATAAGTAGAATATGAAGATTCTTATGTATAAACAAAAAAGAGTCCGATAAAATTATTAGCAAAACTGTCTTCCCCTTTTCATACAAAAAAAAAAAAAAAAAAAAAAAAAAAAAAAATCCATCTCTAATATGGCGGCAAAAATTCAAAAGCGCCTTCAATGGAGCGACATAATAAAGTTGTGTAGCACTATAATGTTTACCTATTTATTTATTTTTTTATATAATAATCACTATGCTAATTTATCATACAAACAAATGAATCTCTGTGTGTGACTGCACTTACACGCTGTCGAACAGAAATATTTGAATAATTCAAATTAATATTTAAATAAATAAATAAAAATAAAAATATGTTTAATGGGAAATAAATATAAAAATAAAAAGATCAGTTGTCTAAAATATGACAGAAATAGCGCTCATAGCATATTGTTACAAGGGATTAAGTCTTATTATTACAATGGATTAACAGTGTAAAATGGTGACAAAAATTCAAAAGTCGCCAAAGAGAACTATATTAAAGCTGTACTATCAGGTTTACAAACCGTGAATTATATATAAACACAAAAAATTGTCTCATGCGACAGACGTAGCCGGTCACAGCATATTGTAATATTTGGCGTGAAATTGCTGTCATTTTATGGTTGATTGGATAAACAAAATAAACATAGGAAATAACGTAAAAACAAATATTATGTGTACCACGTATAGTGTTGTTCACATGTAACTGGGATTCAAATATAAAAGGGAAACTCCAATTTTTTCGATACTTTCTATTTCGAAACTTTTATATAATAAGCACCTAAATGGAAGCTCATTGGTAAACCATTGTCGCAGGTAATAGGGACAAGCGCCCGAGTTGTAGTGGATAACCAAGTCGCTGCCGAAGTAGGGACCTGAAGCGAGCTTTTGAACAATTTCAGTAATTTATTTTATTTTTATAAAGCTATATAGAAAAGAGTTTCCTTTAAATTTAGTGACCAGCGAAGCGGGCAAAGCCTGCTAGTATTTTATTAAATTAACAAAATATATTTTGATGATATGGCTTAACATTTTTTTTTTTTTTTTTTACCAGAATCACTATATATATATATACATATATATATATATTAAACCAAACTGTTTTATCTGTCAACCAACATTTGTTTAATTAACAAAATTATTTTGTTGATTTAAAAGAACAGTGTTGTTTATTTAGCACATAATTTACTCATTGTCCTTTGTTAAAATTACAAAATAGATCTCAGAATCAATCAAAAAAATAAATTTGTTTCTTTTAACAAACCATTTTTTTTCTTTCAGTATGACTTAAATCTTCTACTGAACGCTAATTTTAAAAGTTTGATTTAAAAAAAAAATATATATATATATATACATGGTTACTTTTAATCAAAAGAAAAGAAAAGAAACTTTGACGATCTGAAAATATAATGATAAAATCATCTTGGCATGAGTGTTCTACAAAATCTGAGACTTTTCTTATGAGGAAACTTACAGAACATTAATCTTATTTGTTAAGATTGAGCAATCACGCACACTTATTACATGTTTAATTTTTTTTTCTTTTCATTCGGTGTACTTTTGAAACATCTTCATTTATCCTGATTGACTAATACGACGCATACAATACAAATCAATGTACGACTTTTTAAAAAGCTATCAGGACACGGGATTTGACATTAATTATGTTTGTTTTACATTCTATTGCTTTTCAAATCAAGTGCTGTCATGAAATCTGTCATTCATATTCCTATATCGTGTTTTAAACGATAAAAAGTAATTTTTTGAAAAGACCTTTTTTGGAAGAACCTCTTTTGTGGAAAAAAAATATTGCAAAATAATGTCCTCTTTCAAAATGCTCCATGCTAAATTTAAGTCATTTTGAAGTTAATTCATTTTTTTTTTAAACTGTGTGTCTTATGGATGTAGGTAAAAACGTATGTGCTTTGAATTCTTTATATCTCAATTACAGCATCAGTTATAAACAACAAAAGTTTAAAATTTGAAATCTTCATGAATTCTTATCATGCGACTGAATTTTTGAATTCGTTATAATGTAATAATATATATATTATTATTATTATTTTTTTTTTTTACTTTCTTCTATATTCAATAGAAGAAAGTATTGGATTCGTAAAAATTTTCGACCTCGGGTTTTTGATGGATTTACACGTTTTGAGAGCTGTAGAACACGATTTGACCATTTTTAGAAAATGTCTGTCTGTTAGTCTGTGTGTGTGTGATAAAATTTTGTGGCAACTGTATCTCAGGAACTCCTGCACAGAATTTCATACAAATTGGTATGTAGTTGCACCTTGACATAAATTAGTGCCTATCAACTTTTGGCAAAAATTGTTTTACAGGTTGCATTGCCATCCCGCTTTTTCTAAATTTTTAACATGGTGATATAGGACAAAATTTCGTATAAATGTACATAAAGAGAATTATCTTTTAGTAATCATTATGAAATTTACAAGAATTATTTATAGTAGAGATGGTCAACTAGTAAAAAAAAATTGTATGTGTAGGAGCCTCGCCACCCCCCCCCCCTGGGGGGGAAGTCCCCCCTCGAGGGTAGTAAAGTTTCAAGATGGGTATCTTTCGAAAGGTCTCGTCAATACCTTTAAAACGAATGGTTGAACTATAAATCTGTGATAATTTAAAACAAAGTTATCGATTTTTTTTACTTTTAACAAAAAAAAAAAAAAAAAAAAAAAAAAAAACTTAGAAAAAAAAATCGTTTTTTTTTTTTTTTTTTTTTTTTTTTTTTATTAAATATTGTTACTGAGTGAATTTGTATAGTAAAATATAGAAGAAAGGCTTGTGGTGGCCACAATATACTAGTTTTGTTGTTGTTTAAAATGAATGCCCAGTTTTATTACAAATACATTTTTCATACTTGCCAATCTAGTCCGGAAAATTGTTAGTTCCCGCCCCCTTTTGTACACCACTTAATTTTTAGAGGATTTCTCTTCAATATATTTACGATTAAATAAGAAGAAAAGTATTCTAAAAAGAGACTGGTGTGAAACAATAGTCAGAAAAGTGCGGGACTAACAATCTTTAGGGTTAGGTTGGCAAGTATGGCATTTGAAACCAAGTAAAGTACATTTAAAGTTTAAAATTTTGCAAAAAAAAAAAAAAAAAAATGATTGAGAGCTGTGGAATGATATTATTTTAAAAGTAATACATTGATTGCGCCGATTTTGATAATTTCTCTTACTTCTTGTCTTCTTGAGATTTCCTCTAGTTGAATTCAGTATAAATAATGGATCAGCAGATCAGAAGCCTCAAGGTCCTAATTTCAACCCTCATTGCACAGCAGAACATTATTACTTCTTCCATGTTATTTAAAATAAGTATATATATATATATAGACACATATATACGATTTACTCGCTACATAACCAGGTACGTTTATGAGGGAGGCTACTCCCCCCGTAACCCTCTCCTCCCTCCCCCACCAACACCGTTGTATCTGTCAGTCAATATTTATCTATATAAATGTGTATATATACTTATTTATATATTTACTTGTATATTTACTTGTATATTTACTTGTATTTATTTATATACAGAGGCTGTTCGCACATTTTTAGACGATTTTGATGGAGAGTACTGAAGCAATTTCACTCATATTTCGAGTTTTATTTGTTCAGTTTGATAGCCCTTGTTCTTAACTAAAATTCTACATCATAATTTCTATGATATTAATGCTTTTTATAATATCGGAAGAGGTATATTTTTCTACTCCTCTTGAACGGCTTTCCAGAGTCCACAAAGCGTTGTAGGTCGGTGTTTGGATAATGTTGATTTTAAGAGTCGAAAAACTCAAAAATCCAACAGTGATACATCAGAAGATTTAGCAGGAATGTCAGTGAAGGGTATGGTTTTAATTCCCGTTTTTTGTTCCATTTTTTTCTAGAAAAGCAATTGCGGATTGTGATGTGTCTGCTTGTTTTGTCTTGATACAGTTCAACGGATTGATAGCATTGTGGATAAAGATCTGAATTTTCATTTTTAAAAATTGGAATTAAAATATGTTCTTGAGAGTATTTAGAGTGGATTTTGACATTTTAGTCTCATTTTTTTGCTTTTATCTGGCGCTTGAATGAAAAACCAGTGGCAATCATAAATCCTTTAGAAAAACTCTCTTTTGATGCTTTGAGCCATGTGGCAATTTTTTTTTCTCCACTTTTGTGATAATAAATTGACCTTTGTTTATTGCAACCACTTAAATAGACCCAAGATTCATCTGTTGTTACAACATTTTTCCATTTTTCTCCTGATAAATGCTTTTCATAAAGATTTCACTAAAAACTATCTTTGGAAAGACCGGAAACCTATCCTTCCATCCATTGCCATTTTAAAAGCGCATTTTTGCATCTAAACAAAAATTCTAAATATCAGAAGATAAATAAAACTTCCAAAAATATAACTGTTGCGATAATAAAATTCTCCATGCAAACGATTTTTTCTTACTGCGAAATAAAATCGTCTAAAAAATGTGCGAACAGCCTCTGTATTTACACATATATATATATTAACTTGTAACTCACAGACTTGTACTAATACATTTCAACTTATAATTACTTGTATCAAACTTCAGATGATTGCATAACATACTGGAATTATTTTGCGTTGCGCTGTGAACTAATTATTAATTCTGTGCCAACCATTTGTCACAGATACCATATTTTTTAAACATTTTAATAACGCAAGTTTATTTCATAATGTTTAATGGAGTATAACCATGTTAAAATGCACTTGTGAGAAATACCGTCTATACATCGTAATGGTATGAAATTCTTTTGTGTGCCCCCATACAAGAACCACTGTTATTATACGCATCAATAAAAAGTATCCAGATAATTCATTGTAAATCATTAATAATTATCATAGACCATTTGTAGGATCGAACCCACAACCATCGACAGCATGATGCTGAAATCAAAAGTCAAAGAATAGTGAAGAAAAGTCATAGAACATGAAAAAAAAAAAAATAATAATAATAATAATAATAATAATATAACAAATACATATACAAAAAAGAATATTGTTCTTAAAAAATGTTATTTATTGCGAAAGTGAAATATCTATATTTTCCTTTAAAAGTTTCTTATTCTTAAAATTTTTATTTTTACAGAATGTCTCTGCAAGAATAAATTTTTATTTTATGCTTATCAGGGCTCCACGATAAAAAGCTTCAGCTTTTTTTTTTTTTTTTACTTATGTTTTTAGTTTGTGTGTTTTAGTAACTGAAAAAACAAAGTTTCTTAAAAAACTAATCAAAATTTATTAATATACTGTGCAGACAATGAAAGATTTTCTCTTATCAGTTGACATCTTTTCGATTTATTATCTGTAAAAAAGTAACACATCGACCTTCGAGGATCGAACCCACAACCCTCGCGTTATTGACATTTTGCTTCGCTTTAACTAGCTGAACTTACGTCTGACGAAAAAGGTTGCTTACATTCACATAAAAGTCGCAGAGCCTTTTTTTTGGCGTGACACAAAGACTCGACGATAATATCAATAAAAAGCTTCTAAAAAATTGGTTTATTTATTTATTTATTTTACTTAAATTTTTATTTTGTGCTTTTTAGTAACTAGATAAAAAGTTAAAATCTGCTAAAAAAAAAAAAAAAAAAAAAAAAAAAAAAAATCTTCAAAAATTTTTAAGATACTGAGTAGAAAACGAAAAATTTTCTTTTATCAATTGACACCTTTTCTATTTGATCTGCAAAAATTTGCACCTCGGCCATTTGAGGATCGAACTTACGACCCAAGTAGCACAGGAACGTTCTGTGAACGTCTAATAACGGTTTCAATAGTTCAAACACCGTGTTTCGTGTCAAAAGAACGTTCTAAAACACGTTCAGAAATAGTATTATTTAGAACGTTCTGAAAATGTTTGATTTGTACCATCTATAAAACGTACAATTCTAGTTCTATATAGAACGTTCAAGTGTGACACCGTCATAACACGTTCTGTAACAGTGTAATTATAACGAATATGACAAAATGACTTTTTAGTACTATTGGTTGGAAAACTAGGTTAATCATGAAAATTTTTGACTTCAGTTTTTGATTTTTTTACACGTTTTGTGGCGTGAGGAATCCGGAAGTCAAAAGGTTGGTATGGTATCTGTTAATGTGTATCGGCACCTATTAGTGTGATAGCCCGTTAGTTCATGTACACGATATTAATATCTCAAGAACAAATGATTGCAGAGAGATCGGAGCAGTTTTAAAATATCACTTTTGATATTGATAAGAATCTTATTGAGAGATTTGCAACATTCTAATTCAAAAACTTCGTAAGTTATTCGAAATTTATAATTTTTAGCATGATAGAGAATAGAGCATTTTTTACATTTTCAGTTTAACGTTTTGTTAGCACGTCAGTAAAGAATGCTTCTCAATAATCAGTAGCGGTGAGGTGAAAAAAAATTACAAAATTTTAAACTCATGTAAAAATTTTGTGGATTTTGTATTTCAGGAATCAATGTATGGAATTCAACCAAACTTGTTACAATATTAGATCTTGCCCTAAATTGGAGTTTATTTGAATTTCATTTGGGATATATCGTCCGATAGATTGCGGTGCTATGCAATGAAACCCTCCATTTATGGGACAGCTATATCTCTTCTATAGTGTACAAATGCATTAAACTTGATATATTGGCATATATCATCATAACCTCTGCTAATACAATTTGGATGTATACATTGTCCAACAGGTGGCGTTGCTAATCTGCAATTTAATCATTTTAACGGAAAGGCAATATTTTAACACTTGTGATTTAACAATAAATTTTGTGATACACTGAAGTTATAAGTGAAATCGATTTTATGTAAAGCTTTACTGATCCATTTTGGATGCACATCGGCTAACAGGTGTTGTGGCTATTTTGCAATTTAATCTCATAACGGAAACGAAAGATCTCAACTTCTGTGATTTATAAATATTGTAAATTTGGTAAGTGAAATTAATATTACGTAAAACTCTACAGATTGCCTTTGGGTGCATATCGGACGACAGGTGGCACTGCCACGTTCCAATATTTTCCATTCACAGAAAGGCTATCTATCAGCTTCTGTAATATATATACTCACCAAACCTTCTGCGTGACATACATTTGATATATATTATTGATTCAATTTGGCTGTATAACGAGTAATAGTTAAACAGTTTTTTTTATTATTATTATTCATAGGACATTGTTTTTTCCCCTAGGAATAAGTATACATCATCCCAGGAGGATGGGGGAGGGGTGGATAAAAATTTTCACTATGATTATCTTTCAAAAGAATTCGATATCACCTTTAAAACGAATAATTGAAACATCGTTTTCTGATGATTTAAAACAAATTTACCGTTTTTTTTTTTTTTCATTTGTAATAATAATAATAATAAACCCTTAGAAAAATACATTTTCTAAGATCTTCTATACAGCATAAAAATGATTGTCTTCTGTCATGAAAATCTATGCATTCCCCAGACCCAGAGTTTAGATACAAAAAACTAATCACGGATGTTATTGAATACGTAATATAGTGCTTTACCCGAGTTTCAAAGAAATTCACGGGAAAACTCCGAAAACCTAAGTCGACGAGCGTGACCAGGAATCGAAACCAACACTTCCCGTCTGTAAGGTTCGAGAGTAGAACCTCGCGGTCTCTAATACTCATCGGGAAGTTACAGAAATGAGTTTTTTTCTTCTTTTCTTTAAGCATAATTTTAAACTTTTATTATATTTTATTTATGATTCTATTTAAGTTTAAATGTTACTGATAAATTATCAATATTGATAATGTTGTTAAATCATTACTCTGTTTGATTGTTCTTATTTTATTTTATTTATTTTCACTGAATATTTTGTTCAATACTGAAATATACACTAAAACAAAATATGCTTTTCCGTTTAATTCTAGATTTTAAAATGGAAAAATAAAGTGATCTCATAAGTTTTTAAAATACTTTATAAAAATTTAAATAATTATTTAACTCCATTCCATTTTTCCTTAAAATATTGACTATATGTTTCCTACATCTATAAATGCTTAATAAATTTCTGTTTCATATGTTGAACTTTGAAACATGATTATTGCGGATGCAAGAAGGGAGAGCAGATGTTAACATCGACATCTGTGGATTGCATTTATTTAATTTTCGCTGACCGTGCAACTGCAAAGTCAAACGCCAGGCGCCAGGTCTTGGGAAAGTCGTGTCGTTATGTGAGGCGGTAATTTTAAAACATGTAATCTGATTTATTCAGTTTTAGCGTTATAATGACTAGGATAAGCTTTAGAAAAGGTAAAAATGTAATATTTTTAACCTGTAATATTCTCTATGTTCTATTTATTAAAGTCTTATTTTAATATCAACTAGCTGACCCGTCCGGCTTCGCACTGATGAACAAATTTTAGTTAAAGATGGATTGATATGTAAAAAATCAAGAAATATACCAGTTTATATGTTATAGTCAGGCAATATTATTAACTGGAAAGTCAAAATATAATTTTACAATTATTTTTTTTTAATTAGTTGTTAAATGTTGGCAATTTTTACTTAATGCTATTTATTTATTTATTTATTTATTTCATAAAAAGAAACATTTCTTTACTCATGAATAAAAAATATTGAAAAATAAACCTATGACATGAAAATGTTTTTGATAAAATTGACGTCATAATAGCTTTAATTATTATTTATTTTTTCATTTCGCAAATATGTTTAATTTTTTCCATAATTGATTATTATTTTAATAATGTATATTAAAGGAGAAATCAATAATATGAAACAATATTCGTACAGTATATACTATTAGAGAATCTGGTGTGAAACAACCACACGACTTCCATTACCCACTATTACACGTAATATATACAATTTTTTGGAGATATTACTTGCATTTTTTGAGATTTTCGAGTAAGAGAAACTTGATACACATATAAAGACACATACAACTGAGTTTGCATAGCGAGTTAAAAAATAAGGGGAAAAAATAGATAGTTATTTTTTTAAACACGAATTTCCGAGATCTAAAACTGAACTACCTAATCAGGATGACCGTTAATATTCCTGTAATAAGCACGTAATACTTGAGAAAGGTTATCTAAATTGGATTAAAGAAAAAATTTTCAAGAATACGTTAGAGTCGTTTTTGAGATACCAACTTTTACCAAAACTTAACATACTCAATTATTGACCTAAAAACAATAATTACATACAAAAGGATATTTAATAGGAAGTTAACATGGCGAGTTTGAAAAAAATCCGTACAGGCGTTTTTAAAGGAACGCACTTGCGAAGTCTGAAATTGAGCTGTTTATAGAGGACGCATATCAATTTTCCTGAACTAAGCAACTTTTCAATCGAAAGGGCATCTAATATATTATTTATATAGCAACTTTGAAGAAAATCATTAGAGGTGTTTTTGAATATGGGCTTAGAGTCCCATTTCTGGTTTTCGATGACCCAATTCCGGTTTTTCAATTTTCACGAAAATTTGGAAAATTTTTCTGCACACCAGACCTGAATCACTTGTGAAGTTTAGTAGTTCTATTTTTATTAGTTTTGGAGATATGACAGCCAGAAGATTACACACACACGTGCACATATACACACACACTGACCTATTGCCAAAACCTATACAATACTTCCACTACCTACGGTAGTAGGGTAATTGAAGTAAACACATACATCTCGTATTTACTACGATAATATACAGATTTTCGTATTACGTTTTCGATCGCCAAATACAAAAATCGCCAATGACGATAGATATGAAATCTATGCTTCGTTTTCAATTAAAATATTGAAAATTTTAATTAAAAATTTATTTTACCAAAATTTATTATAGCTTCTAGCACTTAGAGAGAGACAGTGTAACTTTTGATTATTGAAAGAAAAGAAAAAAAAAAGCAATCGGCTTTTTAGTTCTAGTGATCGTTCTCTACATATGCATATAAACCTTTCTTTTTTTTATATTAGTATAGCTATAGAGCATAGGTATATTAAATAGGTTTCCAGTCAACATAATGTAACTCAAATAATTAAATGCTGTTTACATTTCAGTAATGGCTGTATGCGCTATGTATATTGAGCTACTTGCCATAACTGTTAGTTGCTAAAAATAGTCACCAAATAAATTTAAACATCTCAATACGCAAGCGAGGTATGACATCACTGACCGCCCGTGGATGCAAGAAAAAGATTTTCCATGTTAATCGCTCATTGGATTTTTTTTTTTTTTTTTTTTTTTTTTTAATTAAAATTCTAGAAGAATTATTTCCCGATTTTAATCATCATATTTGGGTATAGATATGTATTAGTTATTGTATGCATGCGTTAGATTGAGTTATTTTGCTGTCAAATTGACAAAATTTTAATTTTAAATTTCAAAACTGTCACCCTTGGCGTTTTTTGTATTTGGCGATCAAAAATGTAATAGGAAAATATACATGCCAGATGTATATTTTCGTAATATGTATTGTACGAAATATTGTTTCATATTATTCGTTACACTCTTAATGTAAGTTTTTAAAATAACCATGATTTTTGAAAGGAATTAAATTATATTCGCCAGATAATTTGGCGATTTTTTTTTTCTGCCAAGGATGACGGATATCAAATCTATTCCGCTGCAACATATTAGTATATTATATCAGATACTTTATTTAGACATTTGAAAACAAATTTGACTTCAAATTATGATAGAATATTTATCCTTTCCCTTTTAATTAGTTTATTAGTTGGATGTTTATTGTGTAAATAGCATCCTTTGAAATGAAATGTTTATGTTTTCAATCGAATATGGAAATTTGCCATTTTTTTTTTTTTTTTAGAGTTTTGAAATTTAAAATTCCAATTTTATCAATTTTACAACAAAAACAATTTAATCTAACGGATGCGCATGATAACTAATACATATCTATATCCAAATATGGGGATTAAAATGGGGAAATAATTTTCCTCGATCTTTATTATTTTTTTTTACAAAAAATCCAGTTCACTTTTTATATTATTGTTCGCGTGAAAATGTATTTTATAGAGCATTTCCTCGTGACGTCATGTGGTTGGCAAAAAAGCGCGCTCGACTTTCCCGCGTCCCGCCCACCATTGATTTTCCGTTGGTAGTAATCAAGTAATCGCTATCGCTATGCTTTTCCCAAGCCTTTTTGCCAACCACTCATAAAAGTTGAGATGTTTGTTTATAAACAAGGAACTGCCCTATTATATGTCTAAAAATAAATTAATTCGTAAATCTTTTTGGCAACAATTATAAATTAAAATAAATAATATTATAAAATAGAATTTCTTATTTTATTTTATTTTATTTATTTATTTATTTTTAAATTCCAATTTCGTTTACACACTTCAGTTTAAAGTACGGAGTAATAAAGACTCCGTGGTTTAAACATTGATGCTTAGATATTATTTCATATCATATCAAATTAAATTATTAGAAAAATAAACACTTTTAATTCTATAATGACGTCAGATTTAACGTGTAAGTTTAACAATTAAAAAAGCTTTATATGAATTTCAATTTAATGCACGTGCAAATATATTTCTTTTTTCACGTCAAGATATTTTAAAAACGAAATGAATATGTAAATGTTTCTTTTATGTTGGCAGCAGCTAATTTTTTTAATATTTCATTATTTCCATTTCTATTACGGCTTCTATGGGGATTTTAATTAAAATGCTCAGATTTTAAACTAAAATTTATTTTATCAAAATTAAATATAGCCTATAACAATATGGCATACTGTAGCTTTCGGTCAGTGAAAGAAGTTTTTAAATCGGTTCAGTAGTTTCAGAGATTACCCTCCACAAACAAACAATTTTTTGCGCTTTATATAATGATATAGATATAGATTAAACAATCATTTTCATATCTGCGTAAGTTCTTAAGCCTAACTTTCGATACTAGAAAGCAGCGTTGAATCGCAGAAAAAACTGCTTCTGTTACAGAAAACCGCTTAGAAATTATGGATTCATTTTATTAATTTAGTCTTCTGAGATGGAATTTGTTAAAATAACTATTTTCGTTATTATGTTTCTGGAATGAAGTATGAAGAAGTCATAAAAATTTTACAAGATAAATGCTAATTTTAAGTGAATGCCCATCCGACTGGTCATTGTGTATTTTAAAATGCTAGTTGGAAGGGTATTTTCTCGAAGAAAATTCTTATCAACAAAATTAAGAAGGTTCGTAATTCTTTTTTTCTTTTCTTTTTAAATTCTGAAGTATTTATTTAATGTTTATATGATAATATATATACAATCTAGGTTATGCAAATTACGTATTTTTAAAATAATATCCTAAGTTTCACCAACTTACAATTTTAAATATCTCTTTACTGTTATTTATTAAATAAAATGTATGAAATTGTTTAACTGCATAAAAAAACAATTCAATTTTATTCCACATCTTTATAAAAAAAAGATATTCTGCTTAAAAAAAAAAAAAAAAAAAAAAAAGGATGATTTACTATATTATTTATTAATACTAATAATATTTACACTTATCAATTATTTTATATGCCATGATAGCATAATTACATCAAATGAGGTAAAAATTGCGTTGACTCAATTTAAAGAAATTTAAACATTTAAAAAATACCAATTACATTGCCATGTGGAATAAATTTAAATACCTGCAAACATCATTTTTGTAAACTGCTGCTGTAAACTGAAAATATGTATACACACATGCACTGAAATTTAAAAATATGAAGTATGTTATATATTTTAGAAAAATATTTTGATTAAATATATATATATGTATTTAAGTATTTGGAAATTTTTAAAATTTCCTCCTTCTAACTAATTTTTAATTTTTTGTTTCAATTTCTTATTATTATAAATTAACAATATATTCTAAACTCAATTATATATTATTTTAACGGTGTATTGGTACATTCAATTTGAAATTATTTTTTATGTTGAAATATTAAAACTTTCTATAAACTTCAGCATTCAAATATATTTATAAACTATCTATGGACTTACAAAGTAGTACCCAGAAATGTTTAGAATATACAGGGTGCAAAGTCGAGAGCAGGCCTTTATTTGCGCAACAATTGGTTGACATGTTGTTCATTGTATGACATGTTTAAATTTAAAAAATCAATTTACTAAAAATCACAATAACTGATAATTTTTATACAATTTTCATGACACTAATAGTGAAAGTTGAGTTCCAACCTAAAAAATACAACACAAAAAGTTTCACTTTTGTGCACCCAAAATTGTCTGAGATAGTTAGTTCCAAAATTTAGGATTATTTCGCATTTTCTCGGGCTTTATTAAAAAGTCAATGAAAAATTCTTTAATAAACCCAGAGAAAATGCAAACAAAGTCCAATTAGGATTTTTAAACCGATCCCTTATTGAAGGCCGAAATATGTTAGAAAATCCAAACTTTAAATATCTTGTTCCATTTTGGGAGAATAGAAATGAAACATTTTGTTAGGATGAGTGCCAGTTTTCTAAATATGACTATAGGGATCTGGGACTATGTAAAAAGCTAGTTTTTGCAATTTTGAAAAAATAGATATTTTAAATTTAAACATGTTATACCACAGATGCTCATATTCTTTAAAACATTTTGTAACTGAAACTATATATTTGCGACCAATAGTTGCGGAGATAAAGGTATTCTCGTCACAATGCTTTGCACTCTGTATTAAAAAAAAAATAATATATATATATATATATATATATGTATGTATAAATGAATTTTTAATCTTAGTTAAAGCCAAGCAACAGATATAAGATCCCTGAAACCACATAGGTCAATGAGAAGGAAATTACAACAAATTTAAATAACCTGGGGAGACTGATTGTGATTTATTAAAACATTTATTTTTTAATTTATTTATTTTTATTTTATTTAACTTAAGTCTAATCATAAATTTATTCCTATATTGTTAGTTGCAATTTTAATAATTTTGCCGGTGCGTAAAAACCACATGAAACTCAAATCAAAAGATACAAACAAGCAACGAGGAAATAAAAAATTAAGACAGCATTTTAAACATTTTTTTTAGGAAAAGCTTAGAATGGTAGAAAAAAAAAAAAAAAAAAAAAAACTCGTCAGGGGTGACCCTTTTCGTCGTTGAGCACCAATGTACGATTTCGTTCGTTAGCAGCTATAATAGCAAATTGCTAGCGTGCACCCTATCGTACAAGAAATTAATTGAAGTTAGAAATGAAGAATAAATTGGAATAAATTATTTACTTCAAGAAATCAGAGAATCAAACAGAAAACAACCATGAAAAACAAACATTAATCATAGGATGACGCATTTGGAATCACAAGGATTAAAACAAGCAAAATAAATCAAGAGTTTAGTTGTACATAGCAGATGAAGAATAATGATACAACACAGCAACAGGGATATAAATTACTTTTTTTTTTAATTCAAATAATGTTTGAGAAATTTTAACATACTTACTATTCCTTTAATTTCAACGTATATGCATGAAAAATTCCATATTTTATGACAGTAATTCCCAAAAAGTGTCATAACGTGTCTATATCCCTTAAAAAATTCCTTAATTTTTTGCATTTTTAAAAAATTTCTTTTTTTCCCTAATCTGAAGATAATGACGTTATAGTATTAATTACGAAACTTTGAATAAACACCATAAAATGCAGGAACACGCAACTGCTACAAACAAAGCACGGCTTCTACAAACAAAGCGGCAACGCATTCAACACACTCAACGTGCTTGTTTGCAGCTCTCGTGCCTACAATGTTCGCCTGATGAAGGGTTGTGTCTTCTTTTGACCCGAAACAGTTGGTGCGAGTTCTTGCATTTTATGGTGTGTATTCAAAGTTTTGTAATTAATACTACAACTTCATTATCTTCAGATTAGGGGAAATAAAGAAATTTTTAAAAAATGCAAAAATTTAAGAAATTTTTTAAGGTATAAAGAGACGTTATGACACTTTTTGGGAAAAACTGTCATAGAATATAGAATTTTTGATGCATATGCGTTGAAATTAAAGGAATGATAAGTATGTTAAAATTTCTCAAACGTTATTTGAATTGAAAAAAAAAGTAATTCATATCCCTGTTCATGTGTTGTATCATTATTCGTCATCAGCTATGTAATTTTTACTTCTAAACGCTCGTACTGAGGTGATTTTTTATAATGACGTCATATTTTTTTTTTTTTAACTACACTATTTTAGAACGTTTACAGTACGTTTTCTGGAACGTTCTGAAAATGTGTATAACGTTTTGAAAACGTTCTAAAAACGTTTAGAACGTTCTGAGACCGTATACATAGAACGTTCTCAGAACGCTTTTATAACACCGATGGTGATAGTTACACGTTCATTGAACGTTCTCTGAACCGTACTGTTGTACGTCTTCAAGATGGACAGATAGACGTCTATAACACGTTCAAAGTGAACGTTCTTAGAACGTGTTTGCAGAACAATTTTTGAACGTTCAGAGAACGTTTCGGTGCTGCTTGGGGACACTCGCGTTATCAACATGATACTCTAACTAACCGAGCCAACGAGAGACGAAATGAATTGATTACATTTTCATTAAAGTGGAGGCGCCATGTTTTTTAGTGTGATACGAAGACGCGATAACAAAATCCAGTTTTAATAAAAAGCGTCTAATGACACTGCGCTGCAAAAAAAAGAAAAAAAAAATTCTAGCCCTGATACCAATCTTTCTGATTCTTATGTAAAATGACCACCTGATTCCGAATATGATTCCCCTTTTCCCAGTCACCCACCGTTTTCTCGAGACACCACCCCTGTCTCCAATTTTTATCACTGTTCGGTAATTTTATGGCCATGAATTCAATTTGGAGAATGAAAAAGATTTAATTTAACACTTAAAAAAAAAAAAAAAAAATATGTAATGTTTAATAAGTAACATTAATCATAGATTTAAAAAATATAAGAAATGTAATACATAATTTCAGTGGCGAATCCCCCCCCCCTAAATTTTCCCCTTGCCGCAAATGTTCATGTTTTAGAATTTTCCAACTCTGTAGCCCCTCAGAAGATATTTAACAGTTAAAATAATCCCCCCCCCCCTCCCCACTAAAAATCATACTTATAGCCATAAAATTACTGAAAAGTAATAAAAATAGGGGGGCCGTACCTAAAAAACGGTGGATGATAGAGCAAAACGTGCGTCATATTTGGATTAAGGAGGTCATTTTACATAGGAATTTGCCAAAATGGTGTTGGGGCCGAATTTCATGCAGAACGGTGTAATTAAACTTTTCTTCGTGCACTCTTCGTTTTCGAAAATTATTTATTTACTTATTTTTAAGAATTTCTTGTGTCAATATAAACTTTCTGCAAAGCAAACCGATCACTTGATTATTTTCAGTTGTTTAATTTAAGTAAGTTTTCATTAATTAAGTAAGATAATTTTAAATTACATATATACTCTCAGTCTTTAATAGTTATGAGAAACACAAACATTCCATTTGTCCTTCGTACATGGAGTATCTTGAAATCAAATTAGAATTACATATGAATAGCAGTATTTGTTTATAAAATTATAAAACAAATAAACGTCATAATGTAATAATTCAATATTACTAACTAAGTGGTAAATTATTACCTAGAAATATATTATTCAAAATATAAATAGAATATTGAAAATCAAAAATAAAGCTTTTCTTTTTACATGATAATTTGTATATATGTATATATAAATACTATATAGGTTTTCCTCCAAGAGAAAACATAAACGGAAAAAATTTCAACATGGAAAAAATAATAAAAATATCCTACAAATGCTGATTAGCAAATTTCGCTTTGTAAAAAAATATTTATTTGCTTAGATTTTATAGAAGCAATTCTTACTGATCAAACAAGTCAAAGTCACTAATAATTCATGATTTAATATATATATTTTTAATATTAACTTCAGCATTTTGAATTAATAATTAAACGATGCTTTTAAAAGGGGTATTATATTAGCGTTCTCTAAAATTAATTTTCAGATAGATGTTTTATCAGAAATTGCAAGAGCAGTTAAAGGTGCAGCTGAAGTGTATTTAGATGGTGGAGTAAGAAGCGGAACTGATGTTTTTAAAGCTTTGGCACTGGGAGCAAAAGCTGTATTTTTTGGAAGGCCGGTTATATGGGGACTAGTTCACAGTGTAAGTAATTTTTTGTCAACTTAAAGAAATGATTTTTAAACATATTTAATTCTCCATGATTTGTATCAGAAACTTTTTACTAATATCGGATTTGAAAATTGCTCAAAACATGGTTATACCATTTCAATTTTAAAATAATAATAATAATTTTAAGGCAAAAATAAATATTTTTAAAAATTACCAAGCAATATCAGTATTTAATGATACATCTGTAAATACTTATAAGTGCTCTGATGACAAAAGTCTAACCATCAAAAATACAAATATAATGGTAAGCGGTAGCCCAGGAGCTGGTAATCGGGATCGAAAGATCAATACCCTAGTCGGCTAAAGCTTGTACATAAGAGGGGTTAGCGCATGCAAAATCCGAAATCCGCCGTGTTTATAATGTCCTCCATATTACTCAAATATAATATTTTTTTTAACACGTAATCAGGGAAGCTGTCCCATTCGTGGAAGTTCAAAATTATGATGGCATGTCTGCAGACCATCCTAGGACTGAATCCCATACCGTCGCCAATTGCCACTGTATAATTCTAGCTTGACGTTAAATCCACACAACTTCAACCACAAATATTATTCTTTAAAATCGATAAAAATTTTAAATATTATCATTACCGAAACGTCAGTGGAGTCCTCCCAGTTGAGACTCAAAAAATTTTGGGTTCCATCTGTGTGTTTGTCTGTCTGTGTGTCACGCTATAGCGTCCACAAAAATTACGCTATTGATACAGATGTTCTTGGGCCCCATGGAATCAGCTGTATAGTTTTGGGTGTGTATTCCATTTGTAGTTCGTATACAGGTACACGCCAAAGGTTTCCTTATTATTAAGACTATGGGAAGAATTTGTATGTACCGCAATAGTAGCCGCAAAAGTCATGCTATTGACTTGCAATTTGGTACACGTGTTCAAGAAATTAGCTGAATAGTTTTAGGTGTGTATTCCATAAGTAGTTCGTGTATAGGGACACACCAAAATTTTTCTTATCATTATAGCCTACAGGCAGAATTTGTATGTACCGCAATAGTGGCCTCAAAAATCCTCCGAATTGACTTGCAAAATGGCACACACGTTCAAGCTTTGTATAAAAATGGCTGTATCATTTTTTATGTCAATATTTTTTATGAATTGTGTGCAGGGACTCACCAAAATTCTTATAATTACGGCATATGGGATGAGTTTCGTTTAAACGCATTTTAACATCATTGCTTTGCAATCAACAAAATTAAATTAACGTACATGTGAGATGCTAAAACTTATGTTTTCTGCAAAAAATATGTGCTCTTAGGTTTCCTAATTAATTTACAGGACCTTACAAAAGTGTTCTGACGATGTCAGATAATCATCCAAATTATGTCACATTTCCAAAATGTTCAAAAAATGTGTTACAATGTTTTAATTATAATTAAACTCATCATTGGGAATAATATGTATAAACAGACCAGTACATACTGTTTTTTCAACTCATAGTTATTTAAAAAATTCTGCAACGTTACGTAGAAGAATTTATTTTTCTAAACGAACTAAATTATACAGAATTAATTTGCAAGCTTCCAAAATATCTGCTTGTAATAGAGTTTCTGTTTTCAAGAATTTCTCCTCAATTTTAAACCAATAGGGCTTTTTTAAGGAAGTTTATTGGGTTTCCCATAGCTTTATGTTATGTAAGAAACAAGTAAAAATTGATAAATAATTTTTTCTACCTTTGAGAATGTTTGAAAACGGCTATACGACAATTTTTTGCATGCAATCGTAGCGTAGTGCTAGCGCGTTCGTCTAACCACCACAGGGGACCTACCTGCATTCGATTCCGGCGGAGGGAATCTGACATTTTTTCCAGCATCAAACAGGTTCACTCAAATTTGGTCCTATTTCTCACAAAAATAACTTGTTTCAGTTGGCTCGAATCTGAACCGCTCAGTGGTTTGAGAGGAATTCTCTAAACGTGAGAAGTTGCCTTTCAACATGTCTATTGAGTGAAAAATAGCTCAATTTGAGAGAATTTTCTCTTCCATTTTTAGAGAGTAATTCCGTGTGGCTCATAAACATGTGTACCAAATTGCAAGTCAACTGCCTGATTTTCGCGGCCGCTATCGCGAGAGAAGCAGGCCTCCAGTGACGTTTCGACAATTAATATACACTACTAAACTATTTGATCTCCAGATACGGAGCTTCATCCTCCTATTTGCATCACACATTATTCAAGAGATCATTTTTATTTATTCCTTATTATATAATATAGAGCTGGAAGTATCCTTTTTTTTAGTGTATATAATTACTATGGCTCTTTTCCGGAATACATAAAAGAAATTTCGTACTATTACAGTCTATAGTCGTTATTTCTTAAAAGTGTATTCAAATATGTTTACACCATGTTAAATATAATGATATTTTATTAGAATTTTAAAAGCATGTTTTTCTGTGAAAAAGTGTAGGTATAGAATTGGTAATTAATTTGCAGGGTTACACAATATAATTACGATATGTTATGTAATCATTTTTGCATGAAATTTGGTACAAGTTTTTATGAATTACAAGGAATTAATACAAGACTATCTGTTATTAGGAATACATATATGCATATATATACAGATAGTTATAGAAAGAAAGATGCAGGTGGGGGTTGAGAGGGGCGGCAGCCCCTTCAGAAACGTTTCTGTTTATGTAGGAAAACAGTCGAATCAATATATATATAAATAAATAAATATATTATATTATAAGAAATAAATAAAAATGTTCTATTGAATAATGCGTGATACAAATAGGATGTTGAGGCTTCTGATCTGCAGATCCACTAGTTAATTTCAATATGAGCATGCGATTTTGTGCTAACTCTTTGACTTTAGTTATTCACCTTTTAATAAATAATAATAATAGTAATAATAAAATGATAACTTTATTTGTCGTTATTGAAACCAACGCAAAAGATGCATGAGCTGATTTGCCTTTTTGATTTAATTATAGATTCTCACGTTCCATAGCTTGCGTTATTCATAAAAATAATTTTCGGATAGGTAAATATTTTTCTCAATCAATCAAAATTTTTAATTAATCTTATATCTACCTACTATTCCGAAACTTCTAAGAAACTTTATACAATTATTTTATTATAATTGATTTTATAGTATGTATTAGGCTACCGATAACACGAGAAATTTCTGTTAAAAATAGGGTTAACCATCTGAACGGCGCTGACGGATTTATCCAGTCACTGAGCTTTATATATCCAGTCACTTTTCTTTACAATATACTTATAATATATAATTACGTAATTATTAATTTTTGGCTTGTTAGGAAAATTTGCAGGTCTTAAATAAAACTTATGAGAACTACAATCATGTGCATATATACATTTTTAATCTGAAGTTGAAACAATAATTTTAAAAACTGTGCATTGAAATCAATATTACAATTTTGTCATTTTCAAAGGCGGTCAAACGATTAATAACCCTAATTTCTGTATTAATCAAAATCTATACAAATCGTGGGTCAATGACCTATAAGTTACTTAGGAATTTTTAAATCAATTGGACAAGGAGTTTAGACACTATCACGCTATAATTTGAGTCCATTGTCCATAATTAAAATATATATATGTATTCCTGAAAAAGAGCTATAAGTCTCACTATTTAGTTTTTACGATGATAATATGCCTACCAATTTTCTACTCAATTAAATAAGGCATTTAGATGCTATTGCACTTTTAAATAATTTGGGCTCATAGAACATATAGGATTTCTTTTGTGACCCTTCAACAGAGCTATAAATCTTATATTCATCCAAATCTATACAGTTTGGACGGTGGGGGCCCATACCTTTACCTACTGTAATATTCAGTTCATTCGAACAAAACGTTTAGACACTATCTTACTTTAAATAACTTAACTCCAATAGAGATGAGACGAGCTCAGCCCGAGCCCAATCGGGCTCAAATCTTACGCAAGACTTCGGGCTCCGGGCGGGCTCGGATTCAAGCTAAAAGTTCCGTTTATTTTATTCTTCACAAACTGGAAAATGTAAAAAAAAAAAAAAAGAAAGAAAGAAAAAAAAATATTCATTTTGAGAGCACCTTTAGTAATGCCATAATAGTCATGATAGGTTATAAATCACAAAATATTCTTGCAAGCCTTAGTAGCCTTGACTTTCCTTTTTTTAAATAGCCCTTTTTTTCAACGGGATGCATATTATGCCATAGGGTTATACAGTAATCCTCCCTCCTTCGTTATGTTGGGCCTCGTTATATCACTCATTCGGATAAATTTTTTGTCCCCCGATAGGCGCGTTATAAACAATGGACTGCACAATAAATGTATACATGTATACAAAGACACAGATATTATAAATTGTTATAATAACACTTATAGTTATTTAAATTGAGGATTAATAATAAGAAAATTAATTTGAAAATGAAAACGGTATTTAATTTTACTATTGTGTATGCGTTGCATAGCGTACCACTTTCAATATCGAACTCGGGCGGGCTCGGATTGCCAAAATACAGCCCGAACTCACCTATAAACTCCATGGGTCATAGTGACAAAGAATTTTTCTCTGTGCCCCTGTAAAACACTACTCATCAAGTTCCACACTCATCAAAATCTATGCACATCGCGCTATGGTGATCTATTACATACTTATCAGTTCTCAACTCAATTGAATAAGGCGTTTAGACACAATTAAATAGTTTGAGTTTATAGGGTATAATGGTAAATAATATTTTTTTGTTCTCTGTAAAAAAAAAAAAAAAAAAAAAACTATAAGAGCTTAATTAATCAAAATCTATGCAATTTATTCGACGGTGACTCATAACGTACCTAACAATTTTTAGCTGAATCCATCAAAGCATTTAGGCGTTATCGTGTTCACTTACTCACATCATTCATACGAACATACATGCACACATACAAACACACACACACACACTTTATCATGAACATAGAAAAATATACTCAGAAGACTTAAAATATGTAGATACGCTAAAATCTAATAGTCGAATTTTCTCACGGTTACAATACTTTCCTTACATAATATATGTTTGGAAAGTAAAATAGAAATATCGACAGCTACTCTTTAACTACATTTCTTGCGACCATGGAAGCCACTGCGCAAGTGCGGATTCAACGAGTCCACTAGTAAAATAGGGGAGACAAGCTTTTCGTTGAGAGAAAACAAGCGATAAGGGAATACCGAATGACTGGATGCTTACTAAATTCACACCTGTTGGTCAACTTGGAAACCCTCCAAGATCTTCGACTCGTCGTCACTGCTAGGCCTAGGAAACGTGGTTACACTATAAGCAATATTATTCGTGGAAGAAAATAGGAAGGGAACTTGCATGAGCTGCAACAGAAGGCATAAAATTTTTTAATGGCATCTCCTAATTAGTAACTAATATCGTATGGTTGGTTGGGTTTAACGTCTCACTAGTACTGTATTATGGGTAACACAAATATCCTATGATAGGCTATTGGACACAAACTTAGTTCCAACCTTTGTTATATGTGATAAATTCAACATGATAAATCCTTTCAAAGACGTATAGTTTAGGAAGAATTCCCATAAAATTGTAGGATAATTCTTTAGAGTAACTGAACGCAAATAGAATACGAAAACAATGAATAACGATGGGTAATCTTCATGAGAATGTGAAACTTTATTTCATATTTTTGTGATTAGATCAGGCTATCTCAATTTTGCGTTTAACTGTACACTGTACGTATATAAATCCCAAATCGCGGAAGCAAAAATGCCAGAGGAGCCACACAAAATTACTTTTATTTTTCGGTTTAAAAGGGTTGGTTGATTGGCTAGGTTGGTTGGTTGATTGGCTTGGTTGGTTGGTTGATTGGCTTTTACGTTGGTCGTTTGGTTGATTGGCTTTTACGTCGCACTAGTGCTGCGAAATGGGCAATTGGCGGTTAAAAAGGGAATTTCCATTACTGCGGAAATTTCGTAGAAAAAGGGATGTAGCTTTCGTTTGTAAGTACGAAAATGGAAATTTTCCATAAAAAAGTAGTAGAATTTTTACTTTTTTTTACACTTCTTTTCCTTCATTTAATAAACACAGCAATTATCAAAAGCCAAACTCCATGTAAATGTAATAGTAACTCTAAAAATAATAAAATTAGTCATTAATGCTAATCGTACAAAATGTTGGTAAACTATGGCAAATGAAATAAAACTAATATTAAATAAAAAGTATTAAAACTGCTGATGAGCTGTACTTTTTTTAAACATCTCTTTTACTTACACTGATAAAAATTTCAGTTCAAACTTGAACCACTATATTGAATAAAGTTTTAAGCAATACCATAATGTGGTTCAACTTCACTTTTAAGTTTTCTACTTCTGGCGATTGAAGTTAAGTTGTACCAAGACTTGGATCTACCATACATCCACTCACAAGGGAAGTATAAATCAGTAAAATTTCAATCGAAACCAGATCAAGCTTAAATTAAAGAACGCGGTCGAAAACATAGGGTAAAGTGCAAATTTCGTGCAACAACGCACCCATGGGCCAAGATAAGGTTCTAGAAGGTTTAGCACCTTTTATGAAAATCTACGAAATAGAATTAGCGGGCAAGAAACCGTGGCGCAATGCCGGAATATTTGATTTGAGACAAGAAGGTTTTCAGTTCAATCCTCGTCTTGGTCTTTTTTTTTTTTTTTTTTTTTTAACATAACACCAATATTTGGTTCAACATAAAGTTACCAAATCAGGGTGAAAAGTTAAACCATCGAGTGGTTGCAGCTACTTCAGTACCAAGTTTTGGTTCAAACTAACACTAAATTTTTAACATTGTACTTTTAAAGTAAAATGGTCTTCTTCTTTAATTGTGAATATTTTAATAGGGGGAAGAAGGTGTTACAAATGTTATGAATATAATGAGAAAAGAACTTGATACAACCATGGCATTAGCGGGTAAGTATTGATGTGTTGATAAAATATCTTTAAAATATAGTTTTTATCCGTAACCAATACCATTTTTAACACGCTTTTATTAGCTTCACCTGTATGTATGTTTGTAACCGATCTGGGAGCAAACAAAAAATCTATATTGTAAAAAAAGACTTTCCCTACGTGAACGCTGTGACTGTGAGGTAAAACTCTGGGCTACGAACCTAAAGGTCTAACGTTCGAGCTCAGTCAGGGGAGATTTTTTAAAAACGGTTTTTGTTTAATTCTAAATTATTTATTTCTCATTCTTTCATTATGTTATTTACATAAGAATTTTTGCTAGTGTTCGGACATTTTTGTTACCGACTATACATTCCTGCAATAAAAGTTCTTTAATTATTTGTTGTATTATTTGTTGTATTATTTGTTCTTCAATTTTTTTTTAAGTATAAATTTACTATACGTCTATTCCAAAACATGAATGTATTACTTTAACTAGGAATGTTAGCGTTTAAATTAAAATATTATTGATTACAAAGAATTCTATTTTTATTTTGTTTTATTACACATTACATAACTATGTAGTTATATGCCTAATTCGGCAAACGTTGAAATAATAATAAAATAATGATTATTAATAATCTAAGAAAATCATGTTTAAACGTGATTGATTTTTGAAAAATATAATTATTTTGGAAGTAATAATTTCTTCATTTAAAATACAAAACTGTATCGTATTTTAAGATAGTTATTCATTGATGACCGAATTCTTGCAAATAATTATTATTTCAATTGCACCTCATAAACAGGTGTAAAGTTTTAATTTATTGAAAATCTTTATAACACACAATGTGAATAATATAAGTACTACGCATTTCAGAGGAACAAATTCTTTCAGTTGTTAAGATCAAAAGAACGTGCACTTGGACCACCTTCGATCCTTCTTCGACTCTCTGCCTCGAAGGTGGTCGAGGCATTTTTTCATGAATTCGTATTATTCAAAATGATAGAACTTCTACAGATATTTAAGAAAATGCTTACTTTTTTTTGTGATTAATAAAATCTATTTAAAAGAATTCGGGATGAATTTTGAAATTTAATAATAATGGTTTATGCGGAAAAAAATTAAAAATGCATGTCTATCTAAAAATTTCCAAGAAAAAAAAAAAAAAAAAAAAAAAAAAAAAAGACATTTTATTATATTTTTATTTTTAGTATTTTTTTCTTTTAAAGATATTGCAAAATCCATTCTTAATTTTTTGCGTAGGTTTTATTAAACATCTCAAAAAAAAAAAAAAAAAAAAAAAAAATTCAATATTTGTAGAAGTTTTAGCATTTTAAAGATAATGAATTCAAGAAAAAAACGCAATTTAAAGATTTAAAATTTGTAAAAAGTATATCAGAAACTATAAGAGTTGTTTCTGGAACATACATTTTATTAAACAAACCTAATATAGTTCAATTTATAAATGAGAAATGGAAATATGAGCTTTTATATGAAAATTTCAATGAGTCACCTTAAGGAATAAATTTCGGAATATTCCCATATCTTACCTTAATTAAGGTCTAACAGGAGATATTATGCTAAATTTCAAGCTTCTATTTACAAATATTGCAGAGATAGAGTGAAAAACTTAAAAAATGTTGACTTCACCATTCAACCCCATAACAACGTTTACGCCATGAGCACTAGGCGTAATTACCAATTCCAAATTGCAAAAATTCATCACGGAATTCTTCAAAAAAATTTTACTTTTTTGAACTTAGCGTGAAAAAAAGCATTTATTCTTTTAATTTTTATTTTTATTGTAAATTCTAGTAGCTTTAAATATTAAATGGACGTAATCACTTTTTCCATCAAAAGGTAAATGAATTGAACTGTGTTAAATCCATTCTTCATGAGATCCTAAGCCATGATGGCGCCTTTTGTCCAAACGAAATCTTTCTAAGCTTCAGTAGTTTTAATCCAGCGTTGCTAAAAAAACCAATGAATAAATCAGCAGTATTTCGCGTTCATATATAAAGACTTAAGGTGCTTTTTAAATTAAAATTTATTACAAATTATTTTGAGAATTGCTGCTCCCACTTCTGTTTGAAATTGATTGGACTGATTTTGAGTACCCCTGTATATTACCTATTAATTATATACGTAGCAAACAATGTAATTAAACATAGCACAGCCCAAATAAAAAGACGTTTCCTATTTCAAGCCATTTCGTCTGTGTGGTCATATAAAATACAAGGTGAGGGGTGTGTGTGTAAAAGATATCATCCTTTATCGTCTCATAGATAACCCCCCAAAGTGAGCACTTTGGCTTCGAAAAACAGATGCCAAAATTGTAAATAAAGTGGTATAAGTCATCATTTTCAAATTGCAATAACTCAACGAGATTTTTTACTTATAAAGATGATTTTTTTTCTCCTTAGAGCGAAGAGAATATTTTTCTGAATATAAGTCATGTGATAAGAGGGACCGTATAAAAATTAAATTTTGTATTTTAATATGTATTAAAACAGCCGCTTGTACAAAAATATGCCGTATTTAAAATCTACTCTTAATTTGAACCAGTTTTGTAATTAGAAGTATGCTTATATCTTTATTAGTTTATGAGATAATCGCTGTATCATCTATTTTGAATTACCTGGTATAGTTATTGAGAATAAATTCCCGCGTAAATATCCCTATTTTTTTTTTTTTTTTTTAATAAAAATTCTCCAGCCTTTTAAAAACAATTTTTGAATCTATAACATACATATATATCTAAGATAAATTTTTAATAAATTAAAGACGAAGCTAAGTTTTTTCAAACCCATTGTGCATGTATCAACTACTTCTTGAGAAACTGTTTTGAAAAGATTAATTAGTTATATATTATTTAAATTAAAAGTTTTCCTTAGAATCCCGTAAACTGTATTACAGGATCTATTAATTAAAATTTTCTTCATCTGAAAAAAGAGGAAAACGCCTATAGTGTTAAAGTTATTCATCTGAGATGTAAAGTATTTGCTGCTAATATTATAATCGTGAATTTTTATATTTGTTATGTAGGCTACGAAAAGGTTTTTAACTCAAACATATTCGTATTCTTCAGTTTAGTTTGAAATCATGAATTTTTTGAAAGAATTTTCTTGAAATTAACCAAGCCTATAATTTTGTTCAAGCTTATCCTCTACATTGTTATTTAAACTCTGTTGTTTGATATTCTAAAAGCAATTATTTTAGAAAATGTATATAAAAAACTGAAGTTGAATTAATAACTTTGTAAACACAAAATTAACCTAAAACTTGAACTATACTTAACGCTTTTTAGCAAAATTTACTTGAAGATTAATATTTAATTAGAGTAAGAATATATTGAGCTAACTTAAGTATATTAATTTGTCTATTTTCATTTTTTAAATATGTGATTTTATTAAGTTTTACGATTCTTTGAATTACAAGATTAAAGGTGCGAGAAATATTGTGTAAATATGTGCAATTACCTTCATTAAATAATTTTTTTACAGCTATATAAAAGAGTTAATTTTCTTCCTTTTAAATTTATGCATAGGTAAAAGTATGATAAGAGGTTTATTCAATTGCTATGAAATAAACAAAATAGCAATATAAAATTTATTTTGTCTTATTAATTTATTCTTATATATATGATGGTATAATCTACATTTATTAATGTTAATTTGTCTTTAAAAACTAAAAATAAATTTGCCACACCATAGACAAAACCCTTTTATTAAAAAAAAAATGTACTAATTAATATTGTAGTTTTCTCTCATAGACTATTTAAGGAATCAGCCTTGTATTTTAAATACATAGATTTTTTAGAATAAAAACTAAATAGCTATTTTGTTTATTTATTTTTTTACACATTACACATATTTTATTATTATTATTATTATTTTCAGGGGCTCCAGAATTACAAGATATCGAAAAATCTCATATTGTAAGAGAAGATGCCTATTTGTATCAAAGTTTAACAGAACTCCAATAAAATCGTTGTTTATTATCTTTTCTTATTTCTTCTATGATACTGATTTCGTTATTATTGTATATGGATATTTTTAAAGTCATAAAAATGCTGAAATTTAGATTATTTAGAATATGTGTTACAAAAAATTTTTTTTCCCTCATTTACAAATTTTTCTTTTGATTCTGCTAAAGCGTAGAAATAAAATGCTGCGTTGAATTTCTGAAATGTTGCTATATACAATGTTACATACAATGCTACATACAATGCTGAGGGCTTCCGTCCTCATGTATCAAAAATTATCTATGCACACCGCATAAGATGCTACCAATGGTCTCAGCTTGGAAGACCGTGGAAAACTTTCAAAGAGGAAAAGATGAGTTTCATCCTTGGGGCAGTAAACTCTTACCCCAGAATGAAAATTAGAACCATCAGTATACCAAACCACACACTTGCCCTTAAAGCAACTAGAATGGCGATATCACACGAGAGATTTTCGCGCAACATAATAAATAATAATTTCGCGCAACATAATAAATGTACATTATTTACCATTAAATATTTAAACATTTTCGAATTTAGACGTTTTGTCAAATATCCAGAAAAGTCCTTTTGGAACCATCTTGAAATTTTTGGGAGCGTAAAGAACACGTTATACCTCATATATTTCAGCAAAAGTTGTGTCTTGAAGAGGAAAAGGGGACGAGTAAAAAAATAAAGAAAATTCAAAATGTTTTGAACACCCAGTAAAAAGTAATACTTGAAATACATTTTTACTATGAGAAATTTTCACATTATCTCTATAAATTTTTAAGAGACTACTACATATATTCATGAAGATATAACTTTATTATTTTATTTTATTATTATTATTTGGAAAAAAAATCACTTTTTTACTTATAACACGTAGGTTTTTAGACCCAGAGCAAACAAATTTTCAGAAAATTTGGCATACTTCATTAGACACAGCATACTGCAATCAGAATGCAAGAATGTTAAATATGAGCATTTTTACTGAATAATTTTTAGCTACGCATGCGCTAGCTTTTAAAATATTTCATTTGCATAATTTAATAGCCAAATATATTGAGCAAATTATATGAAAATTCCAAACAAATATCGCGTAAATTTAAAGAGTTGTGAGTGATAGAATGAACAGAATTTCACTTCTTTCAGAATAAAAGCTGAACTATTAGGGGTTTTACTCAAATTTTTATTTTGATTCAATCAATGGAGAATGGCATTACAGAGTTCCCTGATTGTAAATGAATATTGATAAAGCCCCCTATCATCTTTTTTTTTTTTTTTTTTTTTTTTGAGAAGAACTAAAATTATGTTCATTCTATCTTTCATAACTCATTAAGTTTACACAATATTTGTTTGGGGTTTTCATATAAGTTGCTCAATACATTTGGATATTAAATTATGCAAACGAATTTTTTAAAAGCTAGCGTATAAAAAAATATTTAATAAGAATGCTCAAATTTTGTAAAATATTTAAAATTTTTGCTTTCTGATTGCACTATTCTGTGTGTAATGAATTATACCAAATTTTCTGAAAATGTACTATATTTTTGAAATATGGAATTTTTTTTGCAATGTTTTAAAGAAACCATTATATCTCCATGAATATATGTGGTTGCCATTTAAAAATCTATACACATAGTGATAATATGCCGCTTAATCACATGCTACAGCCAAAATGCATTTCAAGTATTACTGTTTACAGGGTGATCCAAAACATTTTGATTTTCGTTTAATTTTTTACTGGTCTCCTTTTCCTCTTCAGGTTACAAATTTTTTTTGCAATATATGAGGTATAATGTGTCCTTTACGCTACTGAAGTTTCAAGATGATTCTAAAAGAACTTTTCTAGACACTTGACAAAATGTTTAAATTCGAAAGTGTCCAAATACTCATTGGTAGGTAGTGTAATGCATGCAAAAGTTTTAAAATGTATTTGAATCTAGCAAACTGAAGAGACAAAATAATAATTTAAGTTTTAACATTTTTATAATCGAGCAGAGCCTTAAAAAAAAAAAAAAAAAAGTATGTGTGGTCGGGGGTCTCCCATCAGGAGCGAAGTTCCTCACGCCTTTTCTCCAGTTCCGAATTCGATTTGATATAGAGATCTAGATTGTTCATTCTCTCTCAAAAAGTTAACAGCCACTAATTTAGGTCAAGATGCATCTACATATAAATTTATACACAATTCTGAGCTGTAGTTCTGGAGATACATTTTCCACAAACAAGCGTAATGGTTTTTCGTTACGTGACGTTGCCTGCTAATTAACTCCCTATCGCAACCCGCGTTAAGGAACTGTGATTTAAAAATAATTTACATATATATAAAAATGAAAAAAGAACCTGGAGTGGCTCTACTCGACTTTTCGAACGTTTATTAGTTACCATCAAACAAATTTGAATCCCTGAATAATTTAGTATATAAATAAAGATGTAAATTATATTAGGAAGTTTCTGTATTTTTAAATTTGTTTATTAAATTCATATATTTGTTGTGCGTTCCTTTAAAAAACTAGAAAGTATTTGCATTAACAGTAACGACCATAATGTACTGTAATTCTAAAACATACATCAGTTTCATTCTCCTTTTAACAATTTAATGCATTCACATAATTAGCTGTTAAAGAACATAATATACTTAAATCCATTAAAATCTGTAAAAAAAAAAAAAAAAAAAAAAAAAAAAAAAAATTAAACAGGCGTATGGCATGCGCATTCAATTTCATTACAATCGCATAAAGAGTTTAGACGCGAACACATTTCAAATAATTTATTTCCATTGACCGTAATGCATAAGATTTCTTCTTTGCATCTCTGTAAAATAACTGTTAAGTCTTACTCACATAAAAAATATACAATTTGGCTAACTGTACCTAGAAATACCTACAAAATTAAAGCTCAATCAAATAAAAATTTTAAATTATATTGTATTGATGTATAAACACACGCACACATCGCTGTAAAAATATCAAAACCAATTCAGCTTACCACAAAACTAATAAGATGCTCCAAATTTACAAATTATTTAACTCAAAAAAAAAAAAAAAGAAAAAAAAAAAAGTGTACTTTAATCGTGATTTTCTATATATATTTCCTTTCAAAAGTTGAATTTGAAAGAAAATTCAGTAGGATATTGAAGTTTCCGTTTAATATTATATTTACAGAATAATTTTTAAAGACGGTAAAAGAAGATAATAAATTTTTACTTATGAACATTTTTATCACACTTTTGATCTTTTCCAACAATATTTGAAAAATATTTAAAAAGGTAACTTTTGTTAAATAAATTTTTTAAAAAAAAGGAAGTATAGATGTTGAAATAGTTCAGCAAACTAAACATACAAAAACATATTTTAATAAAATATTTCTAATAAGGCTTAATTCGAAATAAATGTATCTGTAAAAATTAAGTCAACAAAACTTGCCAAAATGTAGCATTATTGAGTCATTTCGAAATGCTCTGCTTTTGTATTTACTTCTTTATTTTTAAATTTAGCGACTTTAAAGTACAAGAGAAATACTTTTAACTTATTTCACTACTCACAAAACTAATTTTACAATTACTTTTAAATAATAAATTAATGATTGAAATACTAAATCATTCGTATGTTGTTGATAAAATCTAAGGTAAATGAGTGTCTAAAATTCAATGCTTTACAGAAGTGCTACGTAATATAATTGATTTTTTTTTTTTTTTTTTTTTAATAACATCAAATTTTATGCGAATGGAAAAAGTTTGAAATAAGACTCGTTAATTTGTCGTAGTGGAAAATAAAAATGAAACAAATTATTTTTGAAGAAATACACTCTCAGAAATGGATACTCAAATTTCACGAAAATTTCTTCATTTTTGGCAAAAGTGTTTCTAGGGATAAGCTCCGAGCAAACATTTCGTCAAATTGACGAAATTTGTTTTGTTACCTATTTGAGAATACGAATTTCGTCAAAAAAAAAAAAAAAAAAAAAAAATTCTCCTTCTTATTTCGTCAAATTGAGAAAATTACTTCCGTCACTTGTTTGAACATACGAATTTCGTCAAAAGTAAAGATATATTTTTTCATTATAGTTTCATGATACAGAATAAAATACAAATTATCGAATTGTAAAATTAGGTGCAAGTTCGTTGCTTTAGGCATTAAATCTTAATTATATTTAATGAAAATATAAATAAAGCAGAGCAAACAAATAAAAACCATTTGGACATTTATTTGACACCTATAGCTACAATGATTTGCGTCTCAGTTGATCCATATTTTTACAGAAATTCACAGAAACAAGCGCATACAATATTTTGTAGAGATAGGATATCACAAACATCCATGCCCGCACCGCGATTCGAACCCGAGACGTGGGAATCCGGAAGGCAGCGCCCTACCGACCGAACCACTAGGCCGGCAAACAAAAGCCATTGTCAGGTAAAGTCGAAACAACACAAGAAGAAAACCAATATGGCGGGAATGAAAGCTAGCACATGCAATTGTGAGTAAAAAGTTTCGTCAAATATTTGAGAGTTCAAGTTTTCTCAAAAATCACGTGATCGCTTGACGAAATGGTTGTCAAAAACAACGAAAATACGCCCGAGGATGTCTGAATCGTCAAAATTGAGTATATTATTTCTGAGTTTATGTAATTCCTCATGATTATAAATGCATCCTATTCCCATTATGTATTATGCTATTAAGTCATTAATATGGATACTCCAAATTTATAAACAATCGGTCTTCCATGCATAAACCCAGCAAAAAAATTTGTTACTTGGAAAATTCGTAAAATGGAAATTAATGTTTTATTCTATTTTGAACTATATAAAAACAATTTAGAATTCATAAGCAGTAAATATCAGTTAAAATATTTGGCATGTAACAACCACACGAATTCCATTACCCTTTACTACACATATTATAAATTCTTTTAGAGATAGTGGGGTCAGAAGACATAAAATTGTTTTAACCAATCAGTCGCCTAACAATGTTCCTCTAGAAACCAATTAATACAAATGTCGTAAAGGCATCTAAAAACGACTATATAAAGCGAGTTTAAAGAAAATCAGTAAAGCGTTGCGACACCCATTTCTGAAATCTAAAACTGAACTACCTAACTAGGACGTCTATCAATATTCCTGTACTAACCAACTACATCATGTGACAAATTTGAAAAAAAATGATTGAGCCGATTTTGAGATATCGACTTGTAGGTCCACTTATCACTACAAATTCCCAAACTCATCTATACACCAGGAACTAGCTATTACATTCGAAAAGGGAATTGATATAGCGAGTTAAATACGTATGTGTGTGTGTGTGTGTGTGTAGAGCCCTTTTAAAGACGTCTGCTTCCTAAACCTAAAATTAATCTGATACCATTCAAATTCCCTGCAGTAACCAACTAATACACAGCAAAGCCATCTAAAAAGTAGTTTATACAGCTAAATTGAAGAAATTTGTTAGAACTGTTTTTGAAATACGGATTTAAACTAAAATACGATTCCAATTCTGGCTTTCCGTGCCCCAAGATTTGTTTTTTTTTTTCCCTAATTTTCACCATGTGACAGAAAAAATCCTTTGTACACAAGGCATATCGTGTATGTAAAATTTCGCTGCTATATATTTTTTCCCTTTTTGAAATATTATAGTCAGAGTATTTCCAACACGAATACACACATACACACAAATTGAAAAAAAGAAAAAAAACGCTTTTTTTTATTCAAATCATATTCTTTCGATGTTTTGCAATATTACAATAATAATTACTGTCGAATAATTTAGGGAATGCATACTAAATACATCTCTTATTTTTAATTATCAAAAAAGTTCTTCAAACTTTTACTGAGTCCTTAAGTTTGAGAAGAATTTTCTTTTATAAAATGATTCTCAACTTGGTAATCGGAAGTGGCACCGAATGCCGATATCTCAAAAACGGTTCCAACGATTTTCTTTAAATTTTCTTTCTTTCTATTTACACTTCTTTTTACATGTTCTTTCGAATGTATTACTTATTTACTACAAATAATAATAATAATAATAATAATTAGTGATCTCTTATGGTTGGTCAGTTTTAGACCTCAGAAATGATTTCTCAAAAAACACCTTTACCGATTTATTTATTTTTACACTCTCTATTTCATTTTTCTTCTTTATGAAGTATGTATTAGTTTTTCACTGCAGGTTGGTTGGCTGGGTTTGACGTCGCATGACTATTGCGCATTGGCGACGGTCTTGTCACTACAGATAAATTGTCATTTGGCGTATGAATGTTTAGGTTGATTTTTATGTCTTCTGACCATACTATCTCTAGAAAGAGTTTTTTATATGTGTAACATTGGTCATGTAAATCATGTGGTTGTTGCAAACTAAATTTTACCGTTTCTGTTTTCATAATTTTCATTTAAAATAGCATTTGTAAACTCAAATAATGTTTACGGGATATTTTTTTTTTAATAATAATAATAATTCTTTTTTTTAGATAAATTGTCTTTTTGATATTAAAACATTAATAAAAATAATTGTAGATTTCTATTTTATATATATTATAAATTTTTGAGACATCTTTTAAATATTTATGAAGAATGCTGCTATTTGTACTTGCGATGTAGAAACGGCTATTTACCTTGTCAACAAACATGTATCCGAAAGTAATTTCTCAAGAACCAAAATGATATTTTTTGAAAGATCTATTTCCTCCTTTCCTACGATTTTCTAGTGAGTCGTGGAATAGGTATTTGCATTTCTTTTTATACCGAAACAAAAGATGGTATAGAGCCTGAATATTTTATTCTTTAATAGGATGAATTTTTTGAATTTATAACAAAATACTTGCTATAAAGGCATAGCATGGAAATTCTTCAGACTGTTTTCGCTTTCTGACGAATATTTACTAAATTTTTAAAGACGGTTTTTGAATTACAGAAATTTGATATAAAAATATAGAATAATGATTTTAACTGATAAGCATCAAAAGCATATCACCATAAAATGTTAAAAAAAAAAAAAAAAAAAATCCACCCATGTTGATAAAAAATCCAAATTTTTATATAGGGTAAGGTGGGGTAAGTGGGACCCCTTTTCGGCATAATTTGATTTTACCTCAACATAGTACCGGATGTAATAGGCCTAACAACTTAATTTTTTTTTTTGTGGTTCATTCTGTCATATGTTGTTACTGTACCCATGGCAACCTCTAACCAAACTGGCAAGTGATGAATTAAAAAAGAAAACTATTTTGGGTGGTCATCGGGGTGACCCACTTGCACTGCAAGGTGGGGTAAGGTGGGCCACCCCCTGAATATATTTTTACACATAACTGGTAGAGATTTGTTGGGGCAAGTGGGACAATTTACATGATTTTCTGAATCTTTGAAAAAAAAATCACTGAAGTATCTCCATTAGTTCACCCATAGCAACTTTTTCTGGCACACAAGCCTGCTAAAAGAAACAAATGTCAATTTTTCAACTTTTTACTTTTACATGTAGAGTAGCCTAAAGGTTAGGCCTACAAAGTTTAAACTAGCCTATGGCAGTGTTGCATGCTAGTGAACATTATATCTTGATAAATCATTGGTAAACATGTATTTTAAAAGTCTCTTGGAAAGTGTTGGTTCATTTAGTTTCAGCACAACATCTTGTAGCCCTTGTCATCATGAATACCATTAGCTTCAGGGGGGAAAAGTTATTACGTATAGTTGTGTCTTTGTGCATGTATTACATGACAATTGTATCTTCATCGTTTGGACTGTCATTTAATACCAAGCTAACATAATATTTCTTTTTTGTTTTGCCTTCAAACTGGACAAGGCCATAATCCCCATTTTAAAGTTCTGTGGTAGTGGGTGATAACTGATAGTTCATCTTCGGAACTTGTATCACTACTGGTGAAGTCATACAGATGTAAACCACATAAATCAGTGCATATGACTATTTTTTAACTATATTTAAAGAGTTGGGGTGGGTGGCCCACTTACCCCAAACGCGGGGCAAGTGGGTCCCCCAATTTTTTTTTCAACCTTATTAACGTCATGAGTACACGATACTACAAAAAGATTCTGCGTTTTATACACTTTCAAAATATATAAAGTTTTGGTTTGTATCATGAACGGTTTGGAAGAACAAAAATAATTAGTATGATGGCGCGAATTACAATAGGACTGCAAATTTAAAAATCACCGCAAAAAGGCTTGTAACTTATCACACACATAAATGAAAACGATGCCATAATGTTTTCTACATCTATTGGGGTAGGTACATAAAAATATTATAACAGATTTTTTTTTTTTGAGTCAATAACTGGGGAAATGCCAGGGGTGGTGGCCCACTTACCCCACCTTACCCTACCCTAAAAAAAAACTGTCATATTTCGGAAAATTTCTGACAGCAAAGTTGTCAGAAAATATCCGTACGCTATGCAAAAAATACATTAAATACATTGACAAAAAATACCTGTTAGAAAAAACATCTTTTCGTTTCTTTCTGCACTGATATATGTTTAATAGGGTGTTCCTTAAATGAAGGGGAAATTTCGTTTTCCTTATTTGTTTTTTATTTTTTTAAATCCGATACGCATACCCACTAATTGTTTTTCTATTTGACCCTAAATACTCTTTAGGGAGAGATACTTACTCTCTGGGATATTGTTAATATGTGCCGAGTTGACGGAAAAATCCTAATATAATTAGGATCTTACTTAAAATTGTTTAGGGTCAAATAGAAAAAAAAAAAAAATTAGAGGGTAAGAGTATCGGATTTAAAAAAAAAAAAAAAAAAAAAAAAAGAAAGAAAGAAATGAAAAAGAAAAAGAAAAAAAAAAAAAAATTCCCCTCATTTAAGGGATTCCCTAATGTTTAATTCTACCGAAACTACTAAATTTTTCATTATTCCTTTTGGTATTCTATACATTGAATAATGGTCTTGTGTTTATTTATGATCGATTTTAATAAGAAAAATTTTCAAATCGTCTTAGGATTTTTAAATATTAACTAGCAGACCCCTGCGAATTTTTCGCAATTTACTTCTTTTCCTTTTTACCTTTAAAATCTGAAACTCATAAATATTATACCCCTTTCCCCACTTATTAAAATTTTAATTTACCAGAAGACAAATTATTATTTGAACCAAATTAATATTGTGCAATAGTGAAAGTAAAATCATTCAAAGAAAGGTTTCAAAATAAAATTCATGGTTGACGACCCAGTTTTTTATACTGTAACCAGGCAGTACAGTTTTAGTATAGGACTACCGTGGCGCCTTTTAAATTTTTATCGCTCTGTTGGCGTTTTCATTTATTTATTTTGCCACAATTTTTTGTTTAAAAAAAAAAAAAAAAAAAAAAAAAAAAAAAAAACTAATTCCTATTTTGATTATACTTTTTGTGATTGCGTTTTTTAGTCAACTTGTAATAATAATATGTTTAAAATAACGCTTAGAAAGGTTATGAAGAAGCAACTGTTAGGAATACATGTCTTCATAAAATAATCTCATCAGAGAAATGTCGTCATTTTTTCTTATTAGATCATTGAGCTGAGTCCACTCCCTTAAATATTGTCCATTTATAAATATTATTTTTTATACCCGTGTATTTTATTAATTACATCATTATCATATCAATTCGACAAAATATAATCGTAATTTGTCCACGTTAGATAAATATTATTTAGATAGTTATTTTCTTCAAGAAAAGACAAATACTTCCATTTACGAATACAAATTCGCATTACTCTACTAAAATAATAATAATAATAATAATAATAAAAGGATGTTTCCTATCGCTTTCTAGAAATAAAAAAAAAGAAAGGTAAAGGATGCAATTATTCAGAAGTAAAATTCATTTCTATTTTTTCTTTCTCAGCCCTATGTTTTAAAAAATCACAGCGCACCAGACTGTATGTCAAGCGTGCCATATCAGTGCATAAAGAAACAAAAGAAAAGAGCTCTTATGGGAACCGGATTCTATGACTGTTTATCAATTAATAGAATTGAAAACTAATAGGAAATTTAGAAACGGTTGTTGTGAAAAATATAGAAAAAGATTAAGAAAGTGATGATTCGACGAAAATTTTTCAACAGTCAGATAAAGGAAATACATCGAAATCACAATTAACATTTTTTTTTTTTTTTTAAGAATTTCTCCTAGTACAAAAATACAATTTTCCTTCATTTTTTAAAGCTGCCGTTTCAAAAAAATTTATTGGACCCCAGTTTCTATTAAATTCCATTAGTTGATAAAAGAATCAAAGAATCCGGATCTCTTTTTAAATATATAGAAGCACTTTCCTTTCTTTTCTTCATGCACTGATGATGGTACGTTTAATATTACCGAAACCGCTGTCTGCATTTTTCATTATTTCCTTTAATATTCTATACGTGTAAGACTGTTCTTGTGTTTATTTATAAAGTGTCAAGTCTGCTTTTATAAAAATCGATCACAATTTGTTCATACTTGATGCCGCTCTAACATATATATACGCAGTCGGTAGCAAAAGTCTCCAATATGTATGTTTCCATATGTTCTATAAATTTAGAAACGAATTAAAGTTACAGATTAAAAGAAATAGATCTCATAAAAAACAATACTATTGTAAAAGTCACCCCGCCCAGCAAAAACTCTTACCTTTCTTAAGCAGCCAAAAAAAGGATTGATATCAAATATCGCCGCCGCTATTGAATCCCGGGTTCTGAATGCCTAGCTTAATGAAGATCTGCCAATAACACTGCATGTATCTTTCTAATAAATCCTAATCTCTTTCAACATTCTTTGTTATCTGTGTTAGTTTTTTCGCTGCATTATAAAGTTATAATTTAAAGTATTTTTACGGCGGGGTGAGTAATAATATTTTAATCTTTACTAACTAAATTTTCTATTCATTAAAACTTCTACATAGGGGACGCACCCCTCCGTAAAAATACTTTAAATTATAACTTTATAATGCAGCCAAAATACTAACACAGATAACAAAGAGATTAAGATTTGTTAGAAAGATACATGCAGTGTTATTAGCAGATCTTCATTAACCCGTTAGTAGTCGCTATAGGCAGCGCCACCTATTACAGATTGCGCACTTTTTAAGAAGTGATGTGATCGACGTTTCTTCGATTTCATTCGTGTTTTATGTATATCAAATGCCACTTCTAAAAATTTTTGGTGGCTATTGAATAAAAAAATCCGGCAACACTGAAGGATGGGCGGCAAATCGACTAACTAGCGACTACTAACGGGTTAACCTGTTAGTAGTCGCTAGTTGGTCGCTAGTTTTTTAAGCATTTTTTGCAAATTTTGTGAATGCTCTTGGAGGTTTGTGGAAAAGTTTGCAACTCCGTTACAAGTTGAGATATTTTTAAAATTCAAAAATTTTCAGATTCATGAAGGTTTTCACTATCTGGAAACTTGATTTACATATATCTTAATGTACTATACATGGGTATAGTAGGCCAATCTTCTATACCCATATACAGTACATGAGTATCGTAGGTCAGCCTAGTACAGTAGTTACTTTGAAGGTTCTAGGCAGAAGGAAGAAGCTAGGAAGAAGAATATAACCGGCAAATTTCGGGTTTTCAAAGTTATATAACTCAGGCCGCTCAATTCGGAATGACATGCAGATTTGTATGTTTTATCTTAAGGGTATGCTTAAGGTCTGTGCAAAAAATCGTAGGTCTTGGGGATCAGGGAGCTGAGATACAGGTACTCGAAAAGTCCGAGATGCTATGTCGACATAATATGCACTTGTAGCATTTCACCATTGACTTTCCTACTTTGTAAATTGCGTTTGTTTTTCTGAATGTTTGTTTTAGCTTGGTGGGGCGGTACGCTACCGCGTTTCTTGATATATATTCCCATATGTTCTATAAATTTAGAAACGACTTAAAGTTACAAATTAAAAGAGATAGATCTATGACACTAAAAATATTCTATGTTAAAATAAAATTATAGGTATGTGATAGAACTAAATGAAAAATTTTAGAAATCAGTAAAACGAATTTATCATAATGATGTCTAAAGGTATTTTATTTCATCCTTTCAGAGGGGGGAAAAAAAGGGAAAATCAGCATAGAAAGAATAACTAATTATTACAAAGATCATTATGACCTCTGAAACATGGTCTTTATGAATGAAATGCTCAGATCCCAACCTTTGTGTATATAAATGGCAATGAATGTCTGTGTGTGTGTGTGTGTCTGCGGACAGCTTAGCGCAAATACGGTAGCTCGGACTATTGCTACTATAGCTCGGACAGTCACGTCATTCGACAAGAAGGTGCATAGCTGCCAATATTTTAATTTATTCCGGAGTAATTTTAGCCCCGCCTCTAATTCGTACCACTTATTTTTTAAAAGTATTTTTTTATTATTTTTTTGAAGTTATATGTTGAAGAAAATTTTTCTATAAATAAAGTGGTGCGAAATAAAGGCGGGGCTAAAAGTACTCCGGAATAAATTAAAATATTGGCAGCTATGGAAGGTGCCTCGACCGAGAGGTCCTAGTTAACCTGGAAGTCGTTTTTCGAACTTTTGATTAATTTTCTTTAAATTAATTAAAATGTGAAAATAATAACCTCATAATAGCTTTAAAATCAGCCAGTTAAATTTCATCTATTATTTAACTGTTGCCAAAATAATTTACGAGGTCTTTTTTTTTTTTTTTTTTTTCCGACAGGAAAGTAAATTCATTTACTTAGACACGAAAAATAAAATATTATAAGATATTAAATTATGCATCTCACAAATATTGACATCATTATCCCTTTAAAAGTTTTATACACATTGATAAAGTGCTAATATAGTTTATGATGCTAATATATGTTATTCTATTTTTTTTTTTTTTTTTTAACTACTATTTTTTATATTTTTACTGTCAAGTTGTTATTAAAAAAAAATAATAATAATAATAATTGCCCATGAACTCACATTCGACTGCCAAGCGTTTCTTTACTACTCTAAACTTTATAACCATAAATTTATTTTATCAGTTTTATTTATAGATCCTCATGGGCGATTTTTCAAATTTTGGCTTTGTAGTACACTGAAAGTTTTCCGCCAAGAGGTTTAAATTAGCAACAATCATTTTAATCTAAGTAGCGCATCAAAAATATAAATAAATTAGAAAGTATTACAAAACGAAAAAAATAATAAAAATAAACGAAATAGTAGTCACATAAAGCATCTATTTTTATCTGACAAGGAAACATTCAAAAAGTGCCATCTTGAAAAAATATTAAAAATTGTGATTCTGCTCTTCATAAAACACCAGAAAGTGAAAAAATTATCGGCTGAAATGAAATACAGCGACCACAAAAAATTATCAAAATTGAGAATATTTGGCGATTTCACACGGTTAGGTGATAGATTTTGAGTACTTGGCGGAGAAGCAAAACACGGTTTTATTCGTACAGTCGGTAACAAAAGTGTCCGAACACTAGCAAAAGTTCCTATGTAAAAAAATTACACTTCATAAAGTTTTGTTAAATAAATCCTTGTCAAATCTTGTTCTTAGTCAGGGAGTGGTCGACCAAATTTGGAGGAAAATGGTAGTTTAGCGTTCCCGAAGTTTCCACACTCCCCAACACACGGGAGCATAGATCTCGAGCTTTCCATGGGATTCTCGATGAAATTATCGCTAAACCCCATCGCCAAAAGTCATAAATAGGAGTAAGTTCATTTCTACAAGAGAGTATATAGTCACTGCGATTCAGAGTTATTTAGAGACCAATTCTGAGTAATTGTCCTTTTTAGATATTGGGTTCTAAGCGACTGAATATTTTTCGTGAGCTAGCAAAATTTTCTGCTCTGGAGTATTTGATGTTATTTGGTTTACTCCTGTGGAAAAAGTGACTGTTTTTTGGACCGTTCCAGAACATTCAAAACAAATTCAATGAATAGTGAAATTTCAAACGAACATTCAATGAATAGTGAATTTTGCTGTACGAGTAACAGCTTCAAGTGTTTCCAGAATATTAAAAAAATTAACATTACTGTTGGATTCTTTTCGAGAATATTCGTTTTATAATAGTTTGGTTTTCAGATTCGAGAAGTTCAAAAAATATTTGATATCGCCAAGGAGGTCCCATACTAAAGCTGTGACGAAAATAGTCGTCGAACGAAATACATTTATTTAATTGTTCCAGTTATTCAATTGAAAGGAAATCATTTAAATATAGTAACCAGCGAAGCGGGCAAAACCTGCTAGAAAAATAATATATTTTTTTAAATTTCTCGTTCACTCACTTTTCAAATACGGAAGAACGTATTTACGTAACACTTTATGAAGAAAATGTGCACGAAAAACAGCATCGATTTTTGCGTTTAACAAAAAAAAAAAAAGTCATTCATTTGTCTGTAATTTTTGAACTTCAGTGTTAAATAAGTGAAGTAACAAACTCCAATACAATGGTGGAAAATAATTTAGGAATTAGCAGTAATTTTTCGAGGAGCTTCATTGAAAATGATTGAAATTTCATATCTAGAAATTGTTGAGCATAGTAAACTAATATTTACAGAAGTAATTTTTGAAAGATATTCAGAAACAAATCCATATAATAGTACTTTTTTGTGAAAAATCATTTATAAGCTTGTAACTGTAACATATTTTTATTTATTTACTAAGATTTATGAGATCATAAAGGGTTTTTCACAAAAAAAGAACTTTTGTAAAATGGTTAAAATTATCAGATCTTCAAATTAATCACACGGCATGTGAAAAACCCCTTATGACATTTCAAGTCTTAAAAAATACCTACAATCTAGCTCGTTCTTTTGCCGACAATTTGCTTAATTTTTAATCTATTCAAATACATTTTTGACAATAGTTGCCCAATATATCTAGCTTTCAACAAATGTAATAAAAAAATTTCTATCTTTCGCACATGCTCAGTGAAAATGGTTTTTATAAAAATGATCACATTTCATGAGATGTTTGTGATCCGATTGTAATGTTCCGATTTGAAAAGTATTGTTTCAGTATATCTGAAAGTGAGAATAATTTTCGTTCAAAACTCTACATATTATAAATAAAAAACATGCCTTTTTTTTTAAAGTTTTAAAATAAATGCTTATTTATCTGTTATTTAATATGCTATCGTCAGAAAAATTCACTTACAAATTGTACTGGGTCTATATTAACATATCCTAAAGTTACAGTTCATTTCGTTCACTTAACGATACAGGGTTATCAGAAACATTACTGATTTTGCTCAATTTGTTACCGGCTCCCTTAATGTTGTTTTAATCCAATCTTCACTGAAAAACATGAGGAAGACCCAGTTCTTTAAATACCCAATATTTGGAAAACTTTCATTGAGAGAAAAGTTTTTAAATTGAAAAAAACTGATCGTTTGCAAATCATGCTAAGCTTTTGAGCAGGAGCGTACATTTTGAAGGTATCTGTCTACATTTAGAACACTTTTTTGAAAAAACATAGAATATGGTTTAAATATAAACATTTTTTGTTAAAATGCGACTTAAAATTTTGAAAACATATATATTTTTCTCAAATATTCCATAAAATTAAAAAAAATGGATTAGTTTGTATAGAAATTAAGCAAAATTTTACATTTACGCCAGGTGCTCTAAGTTCAATTTAACTCAAAACATTTTTAGTTCCTTTTTACTGCATATTACTATGACCCTTAGCTGTGCAATGAACTAAAATGTTTGTGATATCCCTTAAATTCACTGAAATATATCAAATCTCACACACACACACACACACACACACAAAAAAAAAAAAAAAAAAAAAAAAAAAACAGAATTTTTCATTTAAAATTTTCATTGTTTTACATATAAGCCTGTATAATCATCAAATTTATACATAGGGTTTAACTTTTAGTTCAAAGTATAAAAAGAAATGCATGAAATACTGTAGAAAAGATTTATCAAATTATCTTCAAAACTTTTGAAGTAATCAGATTTATTGTATACACTAATCATTAAAAATATACTTTTTCAGAAAATGCATTTAAAGATTTTTCTTTAAACAAACACTATATTCTATTCATTTTCTACATTTAAAATTCTTCACATACGTCACTCCTTAACTAGTCTTATAATTAAGTAATTTTGATTGGCTTTATAAAAATTTTGTATAATTAAGTAATTTGGATTAATAATTAAGTAATTAATTAAATAATTTTGTAAGGCATAATCAAGTAATTTAGATTTAACTAACGTAATTGGCTATAACTGCGGTTCTAATTAACGTACAAACAAAAGTAAAAGTATTTTGGAAATCTAAAAGATTCCTCTATAAAATTGAACTATAAACATAAATTCGAATTTTTCTTCAAAAATGACAATTTTAACGTAGACAGATACCTTAAACATGTAAGTGAAACAACAAGGTGTGTAAGGGAAGATAAACATACTAAATTTAGTGCAAAAACTGAAGCATTTATAAAGTGTATTCTAAATAAAAGTTAATAAGAAAAATAAGAATAAAAACAAAAACATTATTTTAGCCTCTCGGACACTTGAAAGAAAAGACTGAACTTCTACCAAGAAAACAGTTTCCCTCCTCCCTCCATTTATCACCAAAATACAAAAAATAATATATAATTATCAAAAATAAAAGAAATTTATTTTTACACAGTTATTATGTTTGAATTGATTGGCGAAATGAGCATTCTAGTATTAACGGTAAATCCATAATTAAAACGGAGAGATGCGTTATTACAACTTACTTCCGTAAAATAATAAAGATGAGGTGAACAAGGACTTTCTTTGTGTCAAGGTTACAATATACTAAGTTGTATTAGCCATTCATCTGAAAGAAGTAGCGGGAAAGAAACGCCTTAAAACTTAATTTTCTGTGTATAAATAATATTAAATAAAATCCCAGGAAAGGTAAATTTGTCTTATCTTTTCAATGAGCGGATTGGGTAAGTTTTTTATGCTTTTTGAAACTCTCATTTTTCTATAAAGATTGATAAAGAGAAAAAAAAATTCTAGGATGTTTTGTGATTAAAAATAAATAGATAAATAAATACATTTTAAATGAACGAAAACATTAAGATTCAATAGTAATTTCGAATATATATATATATATATATATATATATATATATATTAGCTTAATAAATTTTAGTTAAAATGGAAAGTAATTACTAAAATGATCTAATTTGTCTATAAATAATAAATATTGAGAATAAATAGAAAGAGATCAAAGTGCATTTTTTATTTGAAATTCGTAAAAAAAAAAAAAAAGAAAAGAAAAGAAAAGAAAGAAAGAAAATAATAGTAATAATACTAATAACAACAATTATTTTTATTAGAATAGATTGCAGTCATTTCATATGTAAATGATATGTTACAAAATAAATTTTGTAACATACAAAAAGCATAGTAACTTATTAACCAGAAAAATTTTAAATCGATATTAAACTCATATTTTTAATTAGAAGACTATTAGAAATTCTTAGAATTAATTTGGTTGAAAACTTTTAACATCTGAAAACTGAGAAAGAACTGACATTTTAAATTAGAATAAGACTGTATTTTTAACTTGAGGATCGATAAATAAAATTGCTGTTTCATGAATTCTACGTTATTAATATTATTAGTAGTAGTATCTTAGTTGGGTTTCTAAATTTCTTTTCTTTATATATAATAATAAATAAATCCCTTGTCGATAGCCTTTAGTTTTATAAAAATGCCCTTTTTTAATTATTTATATTACTAGTGCATCTATTTTTTAAAGATCGGAATGTCTTAAATTTTTGTTGTTGTTATTTCTAATCCCAGATGGTCCAGCATAGACTAGACCATCTCTATAAAACAAAAACAAACAAAAAATAAAAATAAAAAATCCAAAAAATTTTGTGGGTCCTATAAAATGTGCTCCTTTGTAAAATTCAAGCAGTTAAGAATGAGGGAAGACGAGTCCTGATCAGCTGTACACAGGGGCACTCCAGAAAAAGTTTACTGCCCCGCTGGAAAGTGGGGCAGCTCTTTTTAAAAACGATAAAGCAAATTAAATATTTTATTTCTTTTCCTAAAAATACATGCTTTCAATATAGATTGAGCAATAATAAATTTTCTAAAAATTAATTTCTTACTTTTATATTTTAAACTAAATAATTTCATATTGTGAAATTTTCTTTTAATTCAAATATAACATAATGTAATTTCCAGCTGTATTGCTATCTGATTTCATGCCAATTCTCTTAAATACTTCTATATGTATCCAATGTAGTTATTTAAAGATCTAAATTACAGACGTAGACTAGAAATGAAGGTATCAAATTACTCAGATAATGTTGGAGTACTTGTGTACAAAATAAATGAAATAATTTACTTAGTACTTACTTTTACAGAAGAAAATAAATTAACATATTGAGTATTGTTTGTTTATTGTCTGCAAAATTTCCAGTACATTATATATATATATATATATACGCAACAATAGTTTAATAAGTTTTAAATGTTACTTTATTTCGAGATTTTATCATACACCAAATCTTATGGGGCCGCGGTAGCCCAGTCGGTAGAGCGCCGGCCTCGTAATTGGAAGATTGCGGGTTCGGTACTCGAGCCGGCCAAAGACCGTCGTGTACACTAATGGTGGCTGGTGCACGTAAAATCTGTCGTGGCCGCAATGTCCTCCATGTTCCCATCAAAATTATACCTCTGGGGGTCACCGAAGCGGGAGAGCCATCCCTTCCGTGGAGGATCAAAATTGTGATGGCATGTCTCCGGACCATCCCTAGGGGTGTGTCCCAGACCGTCGCCAATTGCCCATCTGCGCAGCACTAGTGCGACGTAAAACCCAACTATCCAACTATCCAAACTATCCAAATCTTATGATTAAAATATTCATACTGAGTATGTTAATAAGTTTACAAAATTTGAAATTAATAAAAAATTCGACTTGTGATTTAAACGAATCTGGCAAGAATTTTCACTTATTATTCTAAAACTAGCTGGCCTTCGTTTTCCTATTTACAAATTGGATGATTTCCAAATTTATTATTTATTATCTTCTTAGCATACCATTTTAAATATTTTAATACAATTCAATGTTTACAAGTTATTTTTAAAATAATGATATCACCTCTTACATGATAATATCTACATCAAAACTTTTTAAGAGACCAAAAGGCTCCAAACAAAAAGTCTTATTCCTTTAATTGAATTATATATTATATAAATATTGAATTACATCACAGTGTGACTTAAAAACCACTTAATACAAATCGACTCAAGTTATTTTTATCCGTTTCAAACCACGGGTAAAATTGTATATATATTTTTCTCAATAGATTGTTGCAGCTACGATGTTATTATTATTATTATTATTATTATTATTATTTTGTTAAATTGTCTTTAAAAAGTATTTTATTCCTTCGAAACCATGGCTGACATTTTAATTTATTTTATTTTTAACCCTTTGCGCTCGGCATATTTTCCGTAAGACACGCCTTTTGGCGTTCCTTTAAAACGTCACACGTATAGTTTCCAACTTACAACCTTTTGGCTACCGAAAAATTGTAATAATTTGTTTTATTTTACTTCATTTTTAAATAAAATAAATCTTTCTGTTAAAATTTTCCGGTAGCCGAAAGGTAGCCTATAGTTACACATTTTAGAAAAATAACATTTCATTTGCAGAAGAACACCTCGATTTTTTAATGTCCCCTCAGAAGGGACATGCGAGCGATAAGGGTTAATACCAAAGCATTGGATGCAGCTATGGAATCAAAATCACAAGCCGTGTGGTTCATTCCGGATTTGTGATCTCCTTGATAATTGGGTTATTCATATTGTAAAGATTTGAAAATAAACTGAATTATTTAGTATAAAGTAGTGATGGCTAAGAATTTAATCAATCGTTTAATTAAAATAAAATAAAGAAGTTCAGAAACAATTTTATTTATTAAACAGTCGGCGTTAATGTGCAATAGAAACAGCTTTAGTTATTAAACCTTCGGCGTTAATATGCATTAGAACTTTAATTAACAAAGAGATGGCATTAATATGACGTATTAATGTCAACTTTCCTTGTCAACTCACTTTGTCTTTCTTTTAAAGCAAAATATTTAGAAGACAAATTAATAGAAATTTTGTAGTGTAACCCTACTTAAATTTTAAGTAAATACGTTTGTGTAAACCCATCTACATTCTTGGCAACAATTCAACAAATTACTGTTATTAACAGAAATAATTACAGCTACATTGCAATAATTTCTGTTTATTTTATTTCTGTTGACGAAAATGTGATAGGGAGAGGCTTTTCATCCGTAATTTTGTCATCCAATCAATAAATTGTAAATCTGTAACTATAATAAATGGAAAATAAGAATTTTTTCAATCAGTATGGTTTCATTATGATTATGTTTACACAGCAATAATAAAAACATATTTTCCTTTTCCCCTCCACATTTGCAACGTCTCAAAATCCGTAATTTCATTTTCTTTCTTGTGTGTTCTGTAAGTTTTCTCATTTATAAATTTATTCTTTTCGTTTCTTTATTGATAAAGAAAAGTATATTTGGAAAATAATGTTAAAATTCTTTTAAGAATTAAATTCAATATATATAATAAACCTTTTCTGTCATATGATGAGTGATATATATTACAATAAAAAGACCAATCTAATTATTTATCTGAAATATCAAATAATAAAACAAACAATAATTTTTAAATCGTTCTCATAATTCCATTTATAAAAATCTGGTGTGAAACAACCACACGACTTCCATTACCCACTATTACACGTATTATATGCATTTTTGGGAGAAAATGTGATCAGAAAACATAAAAGTGACCTAAAGAAGTAGAAACATAAAATTTTCACAGTAAGAGAAGTTTTATACACATATAAGACATATAAAACGAAGCTTACATATAGCGAGGTAAAAAATAAGAGAAAAAAATGTTAGAGTTATTTTTTGAAACCCAATTTTCCGAGATCTGAAGATGACCTACCTGAGAGGATGACTGTTAATTTTCCTCTAATAACCACGTAATACATCAGAAAGAAATGGATTTATATAACAATTTTCAAGAAAATCGCTTTTTGAGATGCCAGCTTTTACAAAAAATCAATTATTGACCGGAAAACAATAATTACATGCTAAAGGATTTTTAAAAGTGAGTTAATATGGAGAGTTTGAATAAAATCCTACAGCCGTTTTTAAAGGAGCACGCTTGCGAGACCTGAAATTGAGCAATTTATACAGGACGCCTATCAATTTTCCTGAACTAACCAGCTATTCGAAAGGACATATAATAGAGGGTTTATATAGCAAATTTGAAAAAAATTGTTAGAGCCGTTTTTGAGATACGGACTTAAGATCCCACATCCGGTTTCCGATGTCCCACTTCCGGTTTCTCAATTTTCACCAAAATATGGATAATCCATCTGTACACCAAATCTCAAAAGCCACTTTTGTGGACTCAGGGGACCTTAAAACGTGTAAATCAGGTGATATCTCGATATCGAATTTTTGGACCAAATACAATACTTCCATTACCTACGGTAGTAGGGTAATAGAAGTAAAAATATACTCAGCAAAAGTGGGCCAGGTTTTTGAAGTTGTAAATAGAAATATGTGAAAAAGATAACTAACAAGACAAAAAGAAATTAAATTAATAGAATAATTTTCGCTCACGGACCGTCCAGAAAAAACTCCTTCTGATAAAAAAATAAATCTATAAGACGATATCGCCAGTTTAGTTTTTATTTATTTATTTATTTTTTTAATAACATTGAATATTATTGATTTGCATAGCTTATTTTATTTTTAATTTAATTTGAATAATTTATTTATTTTGAAATCATGATTTTAAATCAAACTAAATTAAATTAAAATTAAAACCACACAATGTGCTGTAACGAACAAAAAAAGAAAAAAATGTATAAATAATATTATTAAAACTAAATAAATAAAGAAATGTTTTAAAAGGGGAGATTCTACTCGATCCTATATTTTTAATAACTTTTTTTTTTTTTCTTTATTGCAACAAATATTTAGATATACACATTTCCCAGTTTGAATATGTCACACTCATTGCCCTTTATATAAGTAATATTTGGTTAGAAATGGAGTACGTACAGGACACTTGGTATCAGAGTCCTGGTGATTTATTTGAAGAATGTTAGCAATCTTTTCGATATAGGTTTTTAAAGAATCGCATCGAATGCCAGGATGGATGGGAGAAACTTTCAGATTTAGAAAAAAAAAAAATGTAAAATGTTGTAAACGTTGTAAACGTTTTCTGTCTAATTGCCGAAACGTCAGTGGAGGCCCTCTGTTGAGACTCAAAACGGTTTTGGGCTGTGTCTGTGTGTCTGTCGGTCTGTCGCGCGATAGCGGCCGCAAAAATAGCGCTATTGACTTGAAATTTGGTAAAAATGTTCATGTACCCCACGAAATCAGCTGTATAGTTTTGGGTGTGTATTCCATTTGTAATTCGTGTACAGGGACACGCCAAATTTTTTCTTATCATTACGGCCTATGGGAAGAATCTGTATGTACCGCGATAGCTACGCAAAAATCAAGCTATTGACTTCCAATTTTTGCCGAAACGTCAGTGGAGGCCCTCTGTTGAGACTCAAAAGGATTTTGGGTTCCGTCGGTCCGTCCGTCTGTTTGCCTGTCTGTCGTGCGATAGCGGCCGCAAAAATCACGCTTTTGACTTGAAATTTTGTACACGTGTTCATGATCCCCACGAAATTAGCTGTATAGTTTTGGGTGTGCATTCCATTTGTAGTTCGTGTACAGGGACACGCCAAAGTTTTTTTTATCATTACGGCCTATGGAAAGAATTTGTATGTACCGCGATAGCGACCCCAAAAATAACGCTATTGACTTGCAATTTGGTACACATATGCATGAGCCCAACGGAATTAGCTGTATAGTGTTAGGTGTGTATTCCATTTGTCGTTCGCGTACAGGGACACGCCAAAATATTTCTTATCCTTGCGGCCTATGGGAAGAATTTGTATGTACCGCAATAGCGGCCGCAAAAATCCTTCGATTGACTTGCAAATTGGCGCACACGTTCCAGCTTTGCATATAAGTAGTTGTATAATTTTTATTGCTATATTTTTTATAAACTGTGTACAGGGACACGCCAAAATTCTTAACATTACGGCGTATGGGGTGAATTTCGTTTAAATGCATTTTAATATCATTACTTTGCAATGAAGAAAATGAAACTTGAGTACGTGAGTAAGATGCTTAAACTTATCTTGTTTGAAGAAAATATGTGCTCTTAAGCTTTCTAATTAATGTACAAGACCTTAGAAAAGTGTTCTGAGAATATCATGTAGTCATCCAAACGATGTTAAATTTGGAACAATTATTAATTTTAAACGCAAAATAAGCTGAATAGTTTTTACTGGTGTATACAATGTTTATGGTTTGTTTACAAAGAGCCACGAAAGAATTTCGTAACATTAGAGCCTATGGACAAATTTTTTATTTAAGCGCGCACTTTAATGTGTTTATGCTGAATTGAATTTAAAAAAGTTAACATACATTATAAAGATACTTAAAATCATGTTTACTCTTAAAAAAGGTTATGTATAGACTAAAAAATTTATGGGACCACACAAAATAATTCGATTATGTACTGTAATCATCCAAATGATGTCAAATTTGTTTGAAAAATTAATGAGTTATAATTAATTAGGTTTATTCTTATTATTGGCGTTTATAATGACTGTGGCTACTTTTCCGGGATACATATAGGAATTTCGTAGTATTACGGTCTATAGTCGGTATTTCTTAAAAGTGTATTTTAACATGGTTACACCCCATCAAATATAATGAAATTTTATTAGAATTTTAAAAGCATGTATTCCTGTTGAAAATTGTGGGCATAGAATTGATAATTAGTTTAAAGGTTATGCTAAATATTTCCGATATGCTATTTTTTTTTTTTTTTTTTTTTTTTTTGTGTGAAATTTGGTATTTATGAATTTAGGGAAATAATACAAGACCGTCGTTTATTAAGAATACATATTGTTGCGTACTTGGGGATTCGTAAGTTGTCCGAGAATGAAAGGCGAAACTTGCAAAAATTCAGTGATTTATTCACAGAAAGTTCCAGAAAAATACAGGTCTATAAACCAAGTATCAGCTGTAATTCAACCAGTAAACATAGCTTAAACAACAGCCGTTAACAGCAAACCAACAGTACAAACTATTTATCAATAACACATAAGCAACTCTCATTCATAGAGGCTCAAAGCAAAGCAAGCATTTGACGAAACTGACACAGATCTGAGATTGGACACCTTGGCTAAAAAATGCTCCTTTTATACTATTCTATCGAACACAGACTGTTCTGGAAAATCATCGTATCTCATCAGCCAATGAGATTAGAGCTTCCATATTTGGTATATCCCTAATAAGGATTTTCTCACCAAGGTCGCCAAAAAAATCGCCAAAGAGGGAAACAGTCGCCGAATTTGGCGCCAAATCCATTTCTTCCCTTATTGGAGCTTTTCAGTGAGTTTTAAAAGAAAAATTGGGCTATTTTAAAGCTAAAACGACTAGAAATGCACAAAATTAACATTTTATCGACTTACTAAGCCTCTGAAAAAATTTATACAAAAATAAATGCAATTATTTACAATTCCGTAACACTTTATATGATATACAAAGAGGTATACAAAGAGGAATGTATCTGATTATGGTAATTAGTCGATCGAATCAACATATACTATTATATAATAAGGAATAAATAAAAATGACCTATTGAAAAATGTCTGATGCAAATAGGACGTTGAGGCTCTGTTCTGCAGATAAGCTAGTTTAATTTGTGTATATAATAGAAAAATAGCTGCAATAATTAATGCTTTAACACGTTAATTGTCAATCACATGACATTGCGTGATGCGAGTTCTCATCAAACGGCTGATCTCGCGTTATCTCGTAGACGTCGCTATCACGTTTCTAAGAGGAATAGTATAGCGGGCACAGCGAAACGACGCCTAATATATATATTGGCCACTGGGGAACGGATTTTTATTTTTTTCTATTTGTTCAAAATTCCAATTTTCAATTTGGTAATAAACGTGTTAAAGTACATATTGACACATGCAGACCCAAGTATATGTACGCAAAATAATAGCAAAAGTATTAATAAAACTACTACCCTATTTTTCTGCCTGTAAACCATGTATTATGCGTTTATAAAACATTATTTTTTTAATGATGCTGATTATACAGCGTCGCAAATTATCTACGATTTTCTATTTTTTCGACTTCACTTTCAAAATGTCAATATTAAGTTTTCTTATTATAAATATCATAGAAACATAATTATAATAGGGAATGACGCTGCATTTTTCATATTTTAGTTTACCATATTTCACCAATACTAGTGCAGTACTAGTGCAACGTTACCAGTACTAGTGCAACATTGAACCCAATAATCTATCCAACCAATGTTCCACACAAAAAAAGCTTATTAACCTCCATGTCATACAATTCATAAATAATCTGGTGTGTCACCCACACGACTTTCTCTTACCCTGAAATTTAATATTATAAATACAGGTTGCAGATTAAAAGGTAAGATAACGAGTACTGTAATGTAAACCTGCGTTAAACAATTCATATTAGGCTTCTGAAGAGTTTTATATGATAATTAGTTCTGTGTGAGGGGGGCTACCGCCCCCCTCAACCCCCCGTTTCATTAATGCACGTACATTTATATAGAATTTAATTCGGTTATTAAAAAATAATTCTGTTTTTAAAAAATAATTTATTAATATTATTATTTAAAAAAATTATCTTTTATGATAATGCAGACGATTTATATATTAGAGAAGTAGTATAACACCAAATATAAAAAAAAAGCCCATTTTATTCTCAATAAAAAAAAAAAAAGACTTTTTTTCTAAGTTTTTTTTTCGATAACTTTGATCGAAATTAAAAAAATCGATAACTTTGTTTTAAATTATCGCATATCGATGGTTCAACCATTCGTTTTAAAGGTATTGGCGAGCTCTTTTGAAAGATACCCATCATGAAAATTTACTCCCCTCGAGGGGGGGATTTCCCCCCCCCAGGGGGGGAGGCGAGGCTTCTACATACACAAAAATTTTTTCCCAGTTAACTATCTCTATTACAAAAAATATATATTCGTTTCATTTGGTTTAGTGTAGCCTATAGACGTTAAACTCTACTTACCTGCAATTTCCCCCATAGACGTAATGTATTAGAATTCTCTTGATTGTCCCTGTACACGAACCATTTGTTTGATCTTAACGAAAAGCTTACTGTAGCATCCCTATATGATACACATTTAGAATACCAAGTTTGAACTTTCTGCCATAATTTGTTTTTGAGATATGCTGATAACAGACAGACACACAGACACACAGACAGACACACAGACAGACACACAGACCATTTGCTAAAAACATGATTTTCGTATTCAGGGGACCTCAAAACGTGTAAATATAACAAAATCTCGCGTTCGAAAATTTGACCCAAAAACAATACTTTCTCTACCTTATGGGTAAGAGAAAGGAAAAAAAGGAAAAAAACTGTAATTCATATGCAAAAAGAAAAAAGATAATAATAATAAGAATTTTGCATTTCTTTACATTTAAAAAAAAAGGGGGTTCTTTTATTTTTAATAATTTACCCCTGATTTAATAATTGCGAAAGACGATACAATATCTTTATTTTAAATTAAGATTTCTTTTAACAACCTCACTAGCAGGAGAAAAAGATTTTACTTTGTTCCAATTAAAATTTTCCATTTTTACAATGAATTTCATCACATGAAACTACTTTTCAATCTAATTAGTTTTCGCATTTAACAATACAGAATCTTAAATTTAGTTTAATGTCAATAGGGTTTGACCTTGACTTTCCATATAATCTTTTCTTTTTTCTTTTTCTTTTTCAATTAAGAAACAAAAAAATACTTTCAAAATATATTTTTCAGTAAAAATCAGCATTAAAAGAGAAAAAATGTTTTGTCAATTTGTAAAATTGCTGAGATGAAAAAAAAAATGAAACAGGAAGCGTTATATTTCAGAAACTTTTCTGCATAAAATATAATAATAATAATAATTATGTAAGTATTTTTTGCTCAATGCTATATTATTATTATTAATATTTTAATAGTGCAAACATTTAGTTAATTTGCATAGTTGCTAAACATTTTACATTGTGTGACTTATAAATAAATCATATATGATATTATACCAAAAACAACAGAGCTTATAATGCAAAAAAAAAAAAAAAAAGAAATATTTCTGGGAATTCTTTTGGGCAATTAATTGTCCTAATTTTCCAAGTAGAGTTCTTACAGTATATACGTAACCATCAAATATATCATTAGAAATCCAATTAAATTCATCAAATCACACTGAAATATATATATATATATATATCACAATCCAAAAAATTGATAATTTAAAAAAAAAAAATAGATAAATTTCAACATAGAATTTATTTTTTCTACAACTGCAGAAATTTAGTTAAAAATTACATCTTAATCTGTCAAAAGAAAATAAATTTCTTTAACCGGATAAAAGTTGCTTATCCATTGAACAGTACTAGTGCGACGTTAAACCTAACCAACCAACCAACCGGATGAAATCTGTAATCATTTATACAGATTCCAACTAGTGATTACATATTTTTTCTGCTTCGCATACGGAAAATATAGTATCAAAGCAGGATTGAAAAGGAATAAATAGCAAAACAAATTGGGCTTTCGAGACTGAGAGGTAATATCGTCGCCTACAGTGCGATTGGGTTCTGGTTCGATTCCGAACTGAAGCGTTTTATTTAATGAAAGGCATTTTACGATGTACACTGCGGAAAACATCTGTTGTGCACGAATATTTTTTATATTGTTCTGTTACATAAACTTTTTGTCAAAATATTTCTCGTATAGTATGCGGATATTTTCTGAAAACTTTGCTTCCAAGAATTTTCTGTTATATAAGATTTATTTCTTTTCACAATGCAGGGCGTTTCATAGTGAAAACATGTTATTCAGATAAATTACTTCAGAACTTACAAAAACCAGGAATAACATTTATATTATACAAGAATAGCTTTATCAGAAATATTAACAAAGTGTTGTACTTTCAAATAAATAAAAAAATAAATCAGTACCTCAGAGGTAAAGGATACCATGTAACAAAAATATCATTCTTTACAAATGACGTTAATGATGTTGTAATGAAATACATTTGTCACGAATAAAGAAAGTGGATATGGATTTATTTTCCACTGTCCTACCTCCTTTATAGTAACTAGATATAGTACTTAATGCCTCTGTATAGAACAAAATATGCACAACAGAAACATAACTCTTTTCACAAAATGGACATGGTGTTCTTTACCTCAGCGGTACAGAAATAAATAAATAAAATAATATATAATTACATAAATTCGATGCATCTTATTGTCTATATTTTTGTTGTGTTAATATAATTAAATGTATAGTATTATTATTATTATTATTATTATTTATTTATTTTTTTTTTTTTTCTGAATCTATACTCTGGAAAAAAAAAAAAATATATATATATATTGTAAGTTGAAACAATACTTTGAATTTTTTTTTTATTACGATAGCTTACCTTGAATCAAGCATATATATATATATATATAATAGGTCAGGTTTTAAATCACTATACGAAGTTAACCGTTCAGTAGATTTCTATGGAAGATGGTAGACTTATTATGATGGTAGGACAAAATGTAACTAACGCAGTATTTTTTAGTTCAATCAGACAATTAATTTAAATTATATCAAATATCTCATTTTAACTTTAAAATTATTAAAGAGAGAAAAAAAAAAGTATTCACTTTATTTTATGACGGGGGGGGGGTGGGGGGGGGGAAATGAACGCTTAAAAGTTTTCTTTTATGTAAATTAAGTAAAAAGACATTTTTTTTTCTCTCTCTTTTTTTTTTTTTTTAAATTCTTTTTGTATAACTAGACCAATAAAAAATGTTTTTTTCTTTTATCCCTCTCATAGCAATTAAAAAGTATTTAAAATAAAATTGAAAAAAAACCGTGCTAAATAAATAGAACGACTTTAAAATAGGAACCTCTGGTGGAATTTGGAATTTGGTACCAAAATAACTCGGATATTTCTCGCTAACATCTTTACTTACGCAATTGCGATAGTCATTTTAAGTCATCGCCAAAATGACAATAAAAATTTAGAAGCCTTAGATAATGTCTTATACTAAAACTGTACCAAAGAAATCTTAAGAAATGAATGCATCAACCATTGCTAAGGAACGAAACACAGTTACCGCATGCTTTTATATAGGAGAATAGATTTTAATAAAAAGTCCTATCGTGCTAAAAAAAAAAAAAAAAAGTTAAATTCTGTTTCGTACTACAGAATTTTATATCTATCATTTGAAAACAAAAATAGGCTTCTTCTTCTTCTTCTTTTTTTTTTTTTTTTTTTCCCTCTCTCGCACTTTAAAATTATATTCTAAAAGCCGTGAATAGAATTCAAGTATACATTTAGTGAAACTTGCACACCATTTTTTTCCCTACTAGCCCGAGTAATTCTGTAGTTGTTATGATAAAGATATGGTAGATCTTTGGGAAAGGAATAACGTATGTTTTAATTAAGGTATAACGCAAACATCATTTTTTGCAGGTTTTAAAACTTATGAAAGTCCTATCAAAAACGAATAAATTTTATACTTGTATATATATATATATATATATATATATATATATATATATATATATACATAATGTGAAATGTAAAATATTTTTAAAAATAAATGCAACCTGAAAACAAAAATAAAACCAGAGAGAAAATATTAATTAACCCAAAAGCATTGAGACTATTGAGGCCTAATTGTAAATGTTTTTCCTCTCATGTAATTGTAAATGTTTTTTCTCCTCTATGTCATAAATAATTATAAAAGAGTTTAGTTAAAGATAAATACCCATAATCTAAATTGAACAATAATTTCTCCGATAAATGATATGCTTAAGTCCTTGACAATGAATAAGAAAAAAAAAAAATTACACAAAAGCAACAAAATTAATATGTAGTTTTAAAGATATCAGTTAAATAGAAAATTGTTTATTTCCTATAAAGACGTTAAAAGCATAGAAATTAGTATAAATGGATAGAAGAAATATTTTTAAAGGGGTACAAGGAACCCGTAGCTAATTTGTAGAAAAAGCAATCTCAAAGTTTGTTGTAAGAAATTTAAGCTAACGAAATTTGCATGTTTAGCAAATGTTTTTTTTTCCAGTGAGAAAAATCTATTAGTTTAATGTTTCATGATTAAATATAATTACTTAATTCTAATTAACTCTGTTAATTGTATGTAATTATATAAATTACAAAAGTGTGTTCTAGAAAACATTTTTTTTTTAACATTTTAATATTCTTTTTAGTTCTGGTATACGAAACGTAAGTACTCGTATATGTTCAGAAAATGTGAAATTGGGCTTAAATAGACATTAATTATAAGCATAATTTATCTAATAAGCAAAATATTATTGCAATAACTGCGAAAGTTTTTACTTCTACGAAATTTTTAAGAGTGATTACCTAAAAAAAAAAAAAAAAAAAAAAAAAAAAAGGTAAAAAGAAAAAGAAAAAGAAAAAATCAATCAAATAATTGTAGGAATATTTAAAATTAGTATCAGAAAAATATTTACTAAAATAAATAAATAAATGAATAAAGAAAGAAAAAGAAAGAAGAAAGAAATAAAGAAATGAAAAAAAAGCTGTATGTTGTTTACTTGTGTGTGTGTGTGTGTGTGTAAAGTATGCATATTTTATCCTTCATTACAAAATAAATAAATAAACGTTTGTATTTAAAAATGTTTCAGAAAACACTTCAGTTGGTCTTGACTGTCATTATTTCAAAAACAATTCACGAAATCTTCATTGGGCTGAACAGTTATATCTTTTCTTTGTAATTATGAAAAATCTAAAGCTATATTTCATGTTTTGTGTTCATTAAATTTTCAATGAATACGTTAAGACTAATGGTTTTTCGGATAAAAAATTTCACACATTTTACAAATACATTTGTGGTTGAAGCACGCACTGATGTTCTTTCTTCGAGGTTATGTTTCCTTCCCGTCTTCGCTTTGCGTTGACCCTAACCTCTCTTGATCTTTTGCTCCTGAAACTCCATACTATGTTCCAAAAGTTTCTATAAGTAGGTCAAGAACAATGGAATTTATTTTTTCCCCCTTAAGTAATAAGTATAACTGATAAAGTTGTCAATAATGCTTAAGATACAATAAGTGTAAATTTCTGGAATAAGAGCTTCATTAAAAAGAAATTATTCGACCTTAAAAGCCGAATCCTGTATAGTTCACTGTAATTGACAGCGTGATTATCTTTAAAATAGCTGGAAATTCAAAATAAATTTTTATTTTGAGTCAGTAGATAGAAATACAATCTTACCATTTGAACAAATTAAGTACAAGGAGAAACATATGTCCTTATAGTAATTTATGGACTTTCAAATTAGCTAAATAAACACAGCTATACAATATATATTTTTTAAAAAATTAATGCTGTTGAATATCTATAAATTAAATGATAAACAAACAGAAAAAAAAATGCATTGCTTAAGAGCAAATATAAATTGACGTTATCCACATTTTGTAGAAGTTTCTTTATTACACATTTTTGTGGACATGTGTTACTGACAGAATTTAAGTATTTGCTAAAGGACAATTTAAACCATTCTAAAGAAATCATAGTAAAAAAAAAAAAAAAAAAGGAAAAGTCCAAATAAATATTTAATTTTAGGTTAAATTTTCAATCATTTGCATGTTTCATGTAATTTTTGAAATGTTTAGTGATATATTTTTTTTAAATACGCAAGATACACACAGCGTGTTCTGTAATATACTCAACTAATTTCTTTTCTTACCTCTTCTTGTTAAGAACAAAAAGCAAGAGGCTACAGACATTCAAAGTATTCAGTCAAGCAGGACTTGTGTAGGTGGAATTTTTGAGCATAAGGCTTATAAACACCGTTTCAAAGTACGACACATAATCTAAATTTATTTATTTTTTTTTTAATGAAAATGTAAAATGAGGTAACTTCAAAAAATAGTATGGCGTTATTTACTTTTCACCTGCTTGTTTGAAACATTATGAAAATATTGTTAAATCCATGTCGATTGAATTCTTAGATAAATGATTTTAGAAATTAATTTGTATGCATAAATGGCGCATTCCTTTTAAAAATTTGCTTATGTCTAATATCTGTAATTTTTTTATTTTGATTTTACCTCAAATTTGCCACGGAAATATATATATATATATATATATATATATATATATATATTCTTAGCAATATCACCTATGCTTATCTTTTCTTAGCAATATCTTAGCAATCTTCTATGCCATTCTTTTTGTTGAATTTTCCAAAATACTTAGTAGTCAGATATGTAAGACTCACGTAAACAATTCGAAAGCGCAGATGCTCATAAAACAGATTTGTGATTTTTTTCGAGTATTTAATTAAATATAATACATTTTACCTCGTTTCTAATTATATACAACTTTAATAAGTAGCATTTAGCATAGATGAAAGCCGAGGGGTTATATATATCTATATCATTATCTATATATATAGGAATTACAAAAATTCTGATATACTTTACAGGTACTCTGGATTTGATTTTTCAAAAACTAATACTAGAAATGTTCTGCTGATAGTAAAGCAAATTGATTTTAAATTTACTTTACTTAAAAAGACTTTTTTTTTTTGTTTAATTTGCCTGTCAAACAAAACAGCTACAACTGTCTTTATATATATATATATATATATTTATTTATTTATTTATGAAATTTTTCCCGATGTATTCTTCTCTTACCCGACAAGTGGCCGAGAAGTTCTGTTCTCAAAGCTGGTAGACAGGTAGTACCTGTCAAGAACCAACGTCACGCTCGTCGATCTAGTTGTTCCGAGTTTTTCGGAGTTGTCTCCGAAACACGCATAAATAAAAGGATAGGACCCCTTAAAAAACCTATGCAAACATTCTACTCAGCCCATGTTCTCCTTGCAATCGATCGAGTAGTGCAGATAAAAACCTTAAAAAATTCCAATATTTATTGAAATGTTTTGAAGTAGAAACATAAATATGTACCTTTACATAAAATAATTTCATTATTTAAATTTTTACTTTTCACATTATGTATTATTCAGACATTTCTTTCGGTAATTAAATTATTGAAACGGTGGTACTCTTTTAAAATTGGTGTCACAGTTTTAAAAAATTTCAAAACTTTTTCATTAATTTTGACTTTTAAACTTGTAATACACACTAAAAACGAAAAAAAAAAAAAAAAAAAGAGAGAGAGAGAGAGAATTAAAAAAGAGAAAAAAAAAACGAATTTATTATTATTATTTATTTTTAATTATTATGAATCCAATTCTTTCCTCTATTGAATATAGAAGAATGTTATAACTAAGTTATTAAAAGTGCTATCACTTTCAACTAGAGCTTATGTTTATGACTAGAGCCTTTAAATTAGAGCCTATGACAACCGTACCGATGTATATATATATATATATATATATATATTTTTTAATGAAAGAAAATAAGTAATTTAGAATTGTATTCCATGATACACTTCCAGGTATATTTCTATTAATTTCTTATATGCTTACATATTTTCCTTAAATTAAAACCTATACTATCTCTTAAAAGAGTTATATAAACTCTCTACACAAATAAAAACTGAGAAAAACAAAGACACACACACACACACAGATATATATATATATATATATATATATATATATATATATATATATATATCGCTTCCAGCATTCAAAGCGAAAAATTGAATTTGTATTATTTATATAAAATACTTTTTTTTTTTTTGGTCAGGTACATTAGATATTTAAAAATACAAGAATCAATGTAAAAAGTAATTATGGTATTTTCCCATATTATCCTTCTCAATGTTTTTAGATATATTTGCATTCTTTAGCATACCATTTAAATAAAAATTAATCTGGCGTTATTTAAAAACACAAGCATGTCTTTCACATTGCAATTGTGTTGCAGAAAACATAAACAGTTACATAAAAAAAAAAAAAAAAAAAAAAAAAAAAACTTTTAATCACAACAATTTCCGGGTCATGAGTGCAGTTATTGTGGGACAAGGAAGAAACAGGTTTTTTTACGCGGTGGTATACGCTTCCTAATACCTCCTATCTTCTAGTAATATACTGCTGAATTGTAATTACTAATGTTTACAAATGCCCACACATATTTAACTCGAAATGCATCATATACGATTAATGAGAAAGTGGTTATTGCCTTCCTATCCTTGAAAGAAAAAAATATTTCGAAATTAATTTTCTTTTCATTTATCATTTACTTGATTATTCGTATTATCATTTAATACATTCATAGCTTTGAACACCAGATAAAACTCACAATAATTCAGTGATGTTTAATCCATTTTAATTTTTAATAAATATTAAATTTCCTATAGCTTATTTGGTGTTGGTGCTGGTATTTCAGGTTAAAACCGATTGAATGCGCTAGGGTTTTAGGCCTAAAAGGGGGTGCCATCCGTGAGGGTCTTTTACAGGGATCCTAGCTTGTATTTGCGAAAAATTCCGAACGGCTGGACCGACGAGCGCGACCTGGGTTCGAACCCGGTATCGCACGTCTACCAGCTTTGAGAGTAGAACCTCAAGGCCTCTGGATTGGTTATAGTTTATTAGGAATTATTTAAGAATTTTTTCCCTTATTTGTTTTCGTCTTAAAAATTCGAAATTTACTTTCTGTATACTTACACATTTAGAGATTTCCTGAATCAAAAATTAACTTTTTAAATGTTGGTCTGTTTGTCTGTCTATGTTTGAGTTTGTATAAATCTGCGTGTGACAGTGTTTTAAGCATAAATCAAGAACAAATTATAGCAGAAAGTCAAATCAGTATTTTACAGAAATGCTGCGTGAAAATTTTCGTAAGGTCGCTCGAATAGTTCGTGTACAAGGACATAAAAAATTAATCAACTGCATTATGTCTGTGGCAGTGATGCCAGATTGGGGATTTTGTCCTCATTTCGGGGAATTTTGAGGCTTCTGTAGACAATTTGGGGGACCAAATGTTTGTGGGGTTTTTTGGGGGGAATTCTAAAATTTTTGGGGACAAATCTGGGGAGTTCTTCAATAAGGAAAGGGCATGTTTACAAACAAACGCTCCGTCAATCAATCTTTGCCACTCTCGAGTGACAAAAGATCAATTTCTATTGGTAGAAATACCAATGTTTTGCCACTTTACCCATAATTTGACTACGAGTGACGTCACGTGCCCTTTCCTTATCTTCTGTCAATGTTGGCAACGTAATGTTTTTACAACTAGACTTTCAATAGCTTTATTGTTATTTGGGGATTTTTTTTTCAAAAATTGCCTTCATTTGGGGAAAAATCTGAGCTTAAATCATAGAAAAATTTGCTTGATATATATATATATATATATATATATTATTTTTTTTTTTTTTTTTTTTTTTTTTTTTTCAAAAAATTTTATATTCCCTTTTTAGTAGAAATCAAGTTGGGGATTTTTTTGAAAAAAAAAAACACCCTGATTTGGGGAAATTTGAAGACCAGTTTGGGAAAATAATTTTCGACCATCTAGCATCACTGGTCTGTGGGCGAAATTTATGACAGATACAGTTATGTCTACAACTGTCTTGCCTTCAGATTGCAAAAAACAAAATGAAAATAACACATATATGTTTTATAGACACAAAAGCACATTTTGAAAATGATATGGCATGGAAAGTAATTATTTTTCGTTTACAGGGCTACATAAAAGATTTCTGATACATCAGCACTATGTTTAAAAGTAACTTGAAGTGCATTTCAGGTTCTATCATAATTTGTCGTGCGTATGATGAATTTAAGGGCACTGTTTGGCTCGAAACTAATTAAAAGATATTATACAAAATAAATCTTTTTATTTTACAATGTTTCTTATTTACAATTACTTACAATTTGTTTCAATTATTTACAATTTTGCAATTTTAAATTATTTTTCAGTTATTTACCATTATTTGCAGTTTTATATGCTTTAAATCGCTATCTATTTAAAACAATGTCTGCAAAAGAAAATTGATTTTATTTTTATTTTTGTATATTTATTTTATTTTACTTTTATTATTATTTTTTTTTTTTTTTTCATCAAATGTTTTTGTGATACTGAGATAAAAATACGATTATTCATTCGGTACATACTTTTTCATATTTATAGATAATTAATTTGAGAATGTCAATTCAAGAAATTTGGAATGTGATCTATAAGATAAATTTATAAGAGTTACCAAGAGCTACAATACGCACACAATAAAATCTTAGAAAATTCATTTTATGTAATTTCCTGCAAAATTTACTTAAAACCAATACATTAGTTACCATTCAAATCATTCTCAACAAAATTCTAATATAATAGAACACTTACTACTAATACTACTAATAATAATGTTAATAATCAAAATTCATTAAATTATTATGTATGAAAATAGTGGGGTTTTTTATTTGTTTAACATAATATTTCTCTTTTTTAGATTTGGATATTTACAAAATGCTGTTAAAATTTTTGCTTTTTGTATTCACTTTGTGGAATATTTGCATGAATCCGGTTTTCGGACAGAATTATCCTGTAAGAAATGGGCGATATTTAACAAATACCAGTATTTCTACACGATTTCGTAACAACATTTATTCAAATCCAGCAAGTTACAATGGTCATAGTGATGAAAAATCAGGCAATGTTATTGTACATTCAAATAAACCCATGTCTCACTCACGTCAAATAGCTCGAAGAAATAATACAACTTTTAATTATGGCACCTGGAAAGTTTTAAACGAGAATAAAGATATTCAACCCGAACAAAGAGCAAATATTGCTTCTGAAAGGAAATGTAATCCTTCCAGTGGTGATAGGGGATCAAGATGTTTAAGAAGAATTAACCGAAGAAAAGTACAAAATGGTGGTTATAATTCAAATAACAAGATGATCCGTGGTTTAAAGGAGAGTCTTCCAAATAATTCAAGAATATATAGCATTAATATTGATAAGTCTGTGAATGATGAGAAACCGAGTGCTGTGTTGCAAACTCGTGACGGAAATAAATTGTCTGCAAAAGGTTCAAATCCGTGCTCTTGCTACTGGCGACAAGAACAATGTGGATGTGACTGTGAAGGAACGTTGACCTATGATGATTTTCAGGTAATATTTTGCACTCTCATATAGAATGTTTTTATTTTTTATAATTAAAAAAAAAATATTAGATAGAAAAAAAAATAGAGGTCATATTTTTATTTTTATTTATTTATTTACTTATTTATTTTTTACTAGAAATCTTCGCACTTTATTCTAGTCATTCTGTTGAATAGAAAAAGAAAACAAAAACTATATTTTTACGAAATTCGAAAGAAAATTAGTTTTTCAGAAAAATCAAATTTGAAAACGAAAATACACGCTTCAGATCCATACTGCTCTTGGAAGCGTGTTTCAAAGTCGCGCTCTACGCACACAATATTTTATATATTTGTCTACAAACGAAATAATAATAATAAGAAAAAAACATTGTATAAACAATATTGTATAAACAACATGAATGGTTACGAACGTGTGAGGTAAGGTTTTTACTCCGCTAGAGGCCTAGGCTGAGTGGAATAACCTTCACGAAATGTCTTTTTAATGAGTTCTAACTCGTATTTATGCGAGTTTCAGAGAATACCATGGAAAATTTCGACGTCTAGGTCAACGAGCGTGATCTGGAATTGAAGCCAGCGCTTACAGTCGGCAAGCGTCGAGAGCAGATCCTCACAGCCATTGGTAGAATTTGTATAAACAAAACACATTTGAAAATTGCATTTTTTAAATTTATGGTGTTTGTACAAAGTTTCTGTTTATTAGGTAAATTAATTTTATTTTATAAAATCAGTACATATTATCTTTCTAAAGTAAAACATATTTAAATACCAAAATTAAATGAAACCCACTTTTAAAAAGTTCGAAATATTGTGAGAATAGCTCCGTGAAGGGAAAAAAAAAATGATTATGAATAAGTATTAAATATGCACTTAAATCTCTGAATTTTATAAAATATTTTAATATTTTTCTTAAGTAGAAATTTTTATGCATATTTATATAAAAGAATAAAAATTATACGCTAAATAAATGTTATATAAATGTGGCACCTTCGACATGGCACCACTAAAGGTTTATATAAAATCTTATATTTCCTTTCGATATTTATAAATTGAACTGTATTAGATTTGTTCAATCAAATATGTATCCAGAAAACAATTCTTATGGTTTTTGATGCATTTTTTACACATTTGTATTCTTTGAATTGCACTTTCTCAGTTGACAGTTTTTCATGAATTGCATGTCTTCAAATTGCTAAAACTTCTACAAATATTAAAAAATATATATATTTATTTAATAGTGCCTACTTAAAAGAATTGGGGTTAGATTTTGAAATTCGATAATGAATTTGTGAAAAAAAAAATTAAAAACTGCATACTTATATAAAAAATTTCAAAAATTAACGTGATTTTTTCTTATATTTTCATTCTTTGTGTTTTTTCTTTTAAAGATTTGCAAAATAAATCACTAATTCTTTTATGCATATTCTATTAAACAAAAAAAAAAAAAAAAAAAGAAAAGAAAGAAAAAATGATTAAGTCTTTTTCCTAAATATCTGAAGACGTTTTAGCATTTTGAATACCATGAATTCCTGAGAAAAATTACCAAACTGAGAAAACGCAATCAAAAAAATTCAAATCTATAAAATATATCTGTACTGATAAGTATAAAGGATTTAAGTCCAAAAATGTCGATTTTGAGTTAAGTACATAGTCAGACTCAGAAAAAAATTCTCTATCGATTGGTATAAAGGATATAATTCTATGTCATTTAGTCTTTGAGAAAATCCATTGGTAAAAAAAGGACCAATTTAGAAATTTACCATTCATGTATGGTATAAAATATTTAATTCAATTTTTCCCGTTATTAAATGAAGGTTGACAACCACTGAATGGTATAAAGGGTAAAAATCAACGAAATACCTTTTTCCCTAATCCATTCTTCTGATTTGTTTTTAGCTAGTTAAACTTTATTTTTCGTCTCCTGAAAAATCAAGAATATGGACTTAAATCCTTTATACTTATCACTACAGATATATAGGGGAAAGTTGGATAAAACGGGATAGTCTGACAAAACGGGATACGTCGCCTAGGGACCTGTCTAGTACTGCTATCGAGCGGACGACGACAGAAACATGTTCTCGGCCGTGATTACACCATTCTCAGTTCGTCCCGCCTCGAGACCACTAGTTGATGGAAAGTTGTAGCTCTTAGAACTTTTTTACTCTGATTTCTTGGCACTTTCTACATTTACATGCGTTGTTTTCTAGATTATACTGCCTACATATATGGGAACACAATTCAAGTGAGTATTACATTTGATTAAGCATTTATTAACGAACATTCTCATGTGTAGTCTATCTAATTTTCCTTTCACGTTTAGGCATCAGCCATGTTTGTTTTGAAAAGTGTCGGAGTTGGACAAAACGGGACATTTATGAGTTGGATAAAATGGGATATAGTTTTTTTTATGCCGTACATTCGTCCTTCCTATGTTTGTATTTCCTCGAGTGAAGGAAAACCCACGACTCATGGATGATGCTTTCCCAGTATCATTTGCAGTGTATCACAAGACCGGCTGGATCACGAAGGAGACTTTCATTGTTTGGTTTAAATTATTCGTAGAATTTTCCAACCCTACCCATGAGAAGCCAGTGCTGTTGCTACTTGATGGACACAACAGTCACACCAAATGTTTGGAACTTGTAAATTTTTCAAGATAAAATAATGCAACCATCCTAACCTTCTCCCCACATACAACTCATCGCCTTCCGCCCTTGGATGTCAGTTTCATGGCTCCACTGAGCACGTATTATGAACAAGAAGTTCAAAAGTGGCTGTTCAACCATCCAGGTAGGTGCGCCACAATTTACGAAGTTGCAAAACTGTTCAACGCAGCCTGTTCACTGGCAGCTGTAGCAGAAAGTGCCGTTAAAGGGTTTAGAAAAACTGGCATAAGTCCTTACAATCCTGACGTCTTCCCAGATCACTTGTTTGCACCCTCTGTCACCACAGACCACCCTACGTCAGACCTGCAGCAAGAACCTCCAGGCGTTGGGCACCAGACTGATATGAGCAAAGACCAAGAGCAACCTTCAACTTCTTCAAGGGACATCGTAGGAGTAGACCAACCAACAAACTTGTCAGGAGACAACCTATGTCCAGACCAACCTGCAACATCCTAAGGGGGGAAAGGATTAGAACTCTCTTGTTATCGACCTAAGCTACCATTTTCCATCTCTCCAAAGTTTGTTCTGCCTGTACCTCAAGTAAAAAGGCCTCACCCAGAAAAAAGGGCTGAAAGAAGAAAGAAGAAAACTGTAGTAATAACATCATCTCCATATAGGAGTGAGTTAAAAATGGAAGAAAAAAAAAAGGACAATTAAACTACAAAAAAGAACCAAGAAAATTGAAGAAAAGGCTGCTAAGAAATCCCTCTTAAAAATTCCAAAAAAGAAGTTTGTAAGAAAAGGAAATGGAAAAGAGGATGAAAAAGAGCTACCAGGTCCAGCCAAACCTAAAAGTAGGCCTTCAAAAGAATCCAAAGGAAAGCCTAATCCTGATGTTAAAAGTCAAAACATAGAAAAGTTTAATAAACCTTCAGCAAGCAGCCAAGAATGCATGTCATCATCGTCTGAAAATGAAACAGACGGAGGAGAAACCTGCATATTTTGTAATGCACTGTACGTCGACTCTAAGGCTAGTGAAGGTTAAATCCAATGTTCTGGATGCCAAGAATTGGCTCACGAAGCGTGTTCTAATGTCGACGAAGAGAATGACACCTTTATATGCGACTTTTGTTCTGCTATAAGCCTAAATAAAAGGTCTTCTTTCCCATTTTGTAAATAATAACATAAAAAACTCTTATTATAAGTCTCTGATTACTGAAGACATTGTTCTTTCAACCAGAAATTTCGCTTTACAGGTTTTTGCCAGTTAATTATGCTTTTCAGTTAGTTTTACACAAAAAAATTAAACATTGTAATCCCCATCCCGTTTTGTCCAACCCAGGTATGCTAAAACGGGATGTGTAAGAGTTTGGTAAATAATTTTTTTTACTATTTCACAGTCATTAAAATTAGTTAAAACTATGTTTTTGTGTGCTTCAATAAATGTTGTAGCTACACAAAAAATAATGTGCGGTTTTCTTCAACACATTTTTCGAAGTAAAAAAAAACAAGAATGGTATCCCGTTTTGTCCAACTTTCCCCTATATATATATATTATTGAAAAAACTTAATACAATCCAATTTATAAACAATAAATGTGAATGTAAGCTTTTAAATGAAACATTCGGTGGTGTTTAGTCAAGGGTACCAAGGCCCCTTACTTAAAAATAATTTGCGCATTGCGTACATCCCGTTGCAGTTATGACAAAAAGATTCTCTTAGGTTTCTGCTTTAATAATAGTTTTCTACTTGTATCTTATCTCAGAATTTAGTAAAAAAAAGAAATATAATAAAACAAATCAGCCTACTGATACTGTTTAATCACAAAAATCTTAAATAGTGTGTTTGTTCTAGTAAAATTTTTACATTTGTGATATTTACATTGTTTCCCTTTCATTTTTCTTTTCACACTTAAATGAATAGTTCTTTATTATAATAAAAAATAAATTAATTAATTAATTAAAAAATAAATAAAAGATATCCACTCTAATCACAATTTTGCATGCTATTTATATATTAAAAGAAATTATTCTAAAAAATATATTTATAAGAGAAGCCTCCATGTAACGAATTAATTTCATTTTTATGCTAATCCATTTTTTTCGTCTCAATAAATTACGTATACCTTCTTGAAAATGAAAAAATATATATATATGATTAAAACGGGGAGCCGATTAATTGCCTATAAAAACAGGGTGTAAGAAAATGGCTATCGAAAAGTAAAATTAAATTTTTCTGCTCCTTGCAGTTAAAGTCACCAGACTTGAAGGGTAAACTAAGAGAAGTGTCAGAATTTCAAACCTGAAAGCGAAGAGAAAAATCATAAAGAAATAATCGCTTTCAGTGTAAACAGTTATCGATATTCTATTCTTATCGATATCCCGTTGGATCCAGGGCTCGCAGCTTTCTTAAAATTTTACATGCGTTTTGTTATTTTAACACCATTATTTCAGAATTGTCGTTTAAAAATAATATTGTAGCATTAAATCCTTGAAAACAGTTCCTTTATGAAAATAATGATAGCAATATAATAAAACGTGCATAAAATTGCTGTGAGACGTGTAGATTTTATTCCATTTTTTTTTTTTTTTCCGCGCTAAAAAATCTTTTTTTTTTTTTTTTTATTCGTGTAATTTTTCCCATGACTTTTCTTTCAAGGGCAGAGTCTATGTGGATAAATCAATTGCATTAGCTGAACTTAGTGAGTCTATCAAAACGGAAATACATTTCATATCTATACATGCATTCGTGTCTCTGGCATTTAATTAAATCATTCATCTCCGTTAGGTGATCAGTAATTAGAGATTATGCAACGAACAAAATCCATGCGGTAAATCCATGCGATCGTAAATCCATGCAGGGTGTTATGCGACCTTTTTTTTTAAATTATCATATTATCCATATTAATAAAATCAGACTTTTGTCTGTAAATTTGTCAGAATTAAAAACTTTTACTGTATCTTTACGTTACACACCATGAAAGTCAAAAATGACTTTCAAAGAAAATTTTGTCTGTATGTGAGTGTCGTCGTGTATGTAAGTCTGTAAAGCTAGTTTTGTCCAGGTATCACGTGAGAATTTCTAGACAGAATTCAACGGCGCTCGGCAGAAATTTAGGTCTTTACCCAACTTAAAATTATATTTATCAACTTTTTCGAAATTCCCCTCCGTTTCCCCTAGGGGAGACAAAAGTCAAAAACAGGTTTGTAAGCATATCTTGGCTCCAAATTACTTCACAGTAAGGAAATTGCACATGGGGAGACTAGATATGATTGCAAATAAAACACTATCTGCAATTTAGGAATTTTCGATTTTTAAGGGGAAGAATGGGGAAAATCGATTTTTGTCGGGAAATTTCCCAAATTCCGGATTTTGGAGTAGAACTCTACCAAACACGGAACAAAGATATTGAAAAAAGCTATGCGACTTCCTTAGGATATTTCCAAAAACACTTTTTTTTTTCTTTTTTTTTTTTTTTTTTTTTTTTTGGGGGGGGGGAGTACGACTGGCCAAAATCGAGACACCCCTTTTAGCACTAAATTTGTCCAAAGCAGGCAAAAACACCTTTGTAAACTAGGTTACAGATTTACAGCGAAGAAATTGCACATTGGGAGACTACACATGAGTACAAATAAAACATTATCTGCGATTCAGGAAATTTCGATTTTTAAAGAGAGAGAGGGGGGGGGCGATTTCTGGCTGGAAATTTTGCAAATTCCCGATTTTTGAGTAGAACTCTACCAAAAAAAAGAACAAAGATGCTGAAAACAGCCATGCGTCTTCTTAAGAAATTTCCAAAACACATTTTTCATTTTTGGTGATCTGCCATTTTTTTTAGGGGGGGGGGGAAGAGGGGGGGGGGTATGTGTTACGAAGGGCAAATTCGAGACCCGTCTTTTAGCGCTAATTTTGTCCTGAGAAATTTAAGAGATCTGCAGTCACAAAGTTTTGTGCTTGGATTGTTTATATGTATACGACAACTAAAGTAACGGAGTTTTAAACTCCACCCCTACCCCTGGGGGGCAGGAAAAAAAAAAAAGTTTGTAAGCATAACTCGGCACCAAATTTTTTTACGGTGAAGATATTGCACATGAGTAGACTATACTTAACTATAAATAAAAAATTATGTACGATTTTGGAATTCTTGATTCTTAAAAGAGGGAGGGGGAAAATAGTTTTTCGGGGGGAAATTTCCGAAATTCCGGACATTTGAGTAGAACTCTACTAAAAATTGTACGAAGGTATTGAAAACAGCCATGAGTCTTTTTTAAGATATTTCCAAAAACACCATTTTCGTTTTTTTTTTTTTTTTTTTTTTTTTTGTGTGTGTGTGTGGGGGGGGGGGGGAGCTACGAAAGAGCAAATTCGAGACCCCTCTTTTAGCGCTAAATTTGGTGCGTAAATTGTTTATATGTATCCGACACTTATTGTAACTTGATTTTACGGAAATCCCCCTTACTCCCTGTGGGGTAGGGGATAAACACGTATAAAAACACGTTTTTCCGTTTAAATTCGCCTTATATTATCTTAGAATGGCGAATTTCGGTGTATGGATGTTGATTAAGTGTACGCATTATGTTCTTCGGTAGGATTTCGCAAAACTTTGAACTTTCTCCGTTGGGGAAGGGGAAGTAAGAAGTAGGTAAGTTGCTGCCGAAGGCAGTGGGGACCAGGACTCCTCACGTTGCGAGAGATAAAACCCTTAACCGAACACAGCAGTACTTATGTTACTCATAATGATATGGGATTTTCACAGCTCATTTAAGTATAGTGTCTAGCGAAGCGGGCAAAGTCTGCTAGTCTATAATAACTTAGAAAAAAAGAAAATGGTTTAACTTTTAGATATACAACTAAGCCAGTTAAATAAGTATAGAGAAAATTGTGTGTCAAGATCGTTGTTCATTTGATATTTTATTATCCCAGCTAAAACAATTCTACAAAAAAATCTGCATATAATCTGAAGGTATTTGGAACAAAAATCATAAAATCTGCAGAGTAACTGCGGTTTTAAAGCAAATAATATTTTCCCCCCTTAAACCTTTTAATTGTTCCAAATACCTTCAGATTATCTGCAGTTTTGCGCATTTTTTTTTTTTTTTTTTTTCTACTTTTTTTTTTTTTTTTTTTTTTTTTTTTTTTAACTGGGATTATTTAACCAACGCAACAAAATTTTCTCATTCAATAATGTTTACTGGCTTTGTATGAATTCTACCATGGCTTGCCTCCAGAAGCAAACAATGCCTAATGAAAAATAATTATGTCTAGGCTTGAGCTGAAAATTTCTAAAATATAATTTCAGGAAATTGTAGACCATAGTTAGTTGTAAATTGCCCTTACATTTAAAAATTACTTTAATTTTTTATTTTCAATTTATTTATTTATTTAATTTATTTACTTTTTTTTTTTGTGTGTGTGTGTCTGTGTGTTTTAATATGTTGTGCTGGAAAAGGAACAATTTAATAATTAACGCTAATCTTTAAATTTTGAATAAAGCTTTAACTTTTAAAAAGTAATTATTTTTAGCCTTTCATTTGCGTGTTGGTATATAATTTGACTAGTCACACGTATACTGTAAGTAATAATAGTGAAAGAACAATAAGATTAATTTTTGAATAATTTCTATAGGTATAAAACTGCTAATAAAATATAATGTATTTGTTAAAATGTAATTTCAAATTGGTTATTTAATTGAGGTTTAATTGCGGCGTAAGCTAGGAAAGGGAATGTACAATGATTTCAGTATATTTTAATTAAAATATTTATTATAATCAATGAATGAAAAATATGAAGTACACATGCAACTAAACTAGAATCGAATAATTCCCACGCTCCAAGCGATTAAATTCAATGCAATAACAATCTTTACCTAAATCTTTCAAAAATGAATCTTTTTTCTGATCTCCAATTTGACCTCTGTCAGATTTAAGTTGAGATAAAAATCAGTGTTGTGCACGAACGCGTTCATTTGAACGCGTTCATGAGCGTAGCTCAAAAATTTTGAGTTTTGAGTTGAACTTCGCTCGTTTTTTAAATTATGAACTTGAGTTGAGCGAAACTCATTTTTTTCACGAACTTGAGCGTGAAAAAGCAGTTCAAACTCAAAATCATTTTAAATATTTCTGTCTGAAAAATATAAAAAGGAAAGTAGAAGAAGAAAAAGACAGAAAGGAGCATAACTGCGCAAAATGGATCCCGGAAAAAAGGGCACTTGGAAAGAAAGGCACTGGAAAAAAAAAGCACCAGAAAAAAAGGCACCCGGAAAAAAGGGTACCGGAAAAAGGACACTTTTGCAATTTCCAAATCGCAAAAACAATAAACATCAAAAAATGAATTTAAAGAATGATTTTCATAATACATTTTTAGAAATTTCCATCAATTAAATTGATTCTACTTTTACTTAGTATATATACCTGGGGGAAGGGAAGGCTAAGTGCAGATTGAAAGAGAATAATTGTTTTTATATCACTTTCTTACTGATTTTAATGAAACTTTGTCTGTCACTTGCTGTTTATGACAAAAATATAGTGTCACATATACTTCGGAGGCTGAAGGGGGGCAAAGGGAAGTAATTTTTGTATATCACCTTGTTACCGATTTTAACGATATTCTGTATAGTATAACTATCACTTATTCTTTACGAAAAGCTCAAGAAGTATTATATATAGCTTAGGGTAGCAAGAGGGTTGTGTAGATGTAAAAAAATATGGATTTTTTAAAACAACTTTATTATAGATTGAAATAAAACTTTGTGTAAATACCACTTACTGCTTAAGAAAAAATATAAAAAGTGTTACACATATCTTGGAGGGTCGAGGGGGGGGGTGAAGAGAGGTGAAATGGTTGTTTTTATATTACCATGTTAACTTGATGGAAATAAAATATTTTTAAACCAGCCTATTATTATTATTATTATTTTTTTTGTTCAAATTTTGTGTATATATTACAAACTAGCAGGCTACGCCTGCTTCACTGGTCACTAAATTTAAATGAAGTTTTAAAAGAATTGAATCGCTATTTAATTTTTATATCACATTTAGGGCTTTATAACATAATTAAAGATTTAAAAAGTCAAAATAACATATTACAAATTAAATAAATAAAATATTTCTTGCATTTTGCAACAATGCTGTATGGTCTTATGTGAATGATTCTCTAGAAGGAATCAAGAATTGTTTACAAATTTAGTGGATTATGTATGGGAAATAAGTACGTTGTAATTGTTATTGTTATATTTCAATATTTGTGCAAAAAGCTTTTGTATATGACGTAATATTATATGACAGTAATATTTAAAACTAGTTCATCCTAGTGGACTCTGCTAAGTTCTCCGTCACATTCTCGTTCTCACAAGTTTCTATTAGAGGGCATATTACATTCCTTTTAAGAGAAATGAAATGAAGATTGATTACTCGGCACTGTCGCAGGATCATATGAAATGCTTTACCTACTTGGCTACCCTAATTGCGTTTCGATACATTGCCAGTTTCTTACTTTCGTTTTCATGTAACTCCACGGTGTTAAGAAAATCGAAATCTCGAATAACTTACAAACTTTTCAAAACAGACTATCAACAGTTAGTAAAGTTCTTGCCAGTATCATAAACGACATTTAAATATTGTTTGTACGATAAAATTAATCCTCATATTACGCATTTATGTGAAGTTTTGCTTATTCTGCCATGTTAAAAAAATTTAAATCTTAAATAATGTACTAAGTTTTAAAAGCAGAATGTCCATGGTTTTAATGATGCTCATACAAGCATTATAAATGAATTTTAAAATTGGTATAATCTTTACGATGAAAATAACTTTCATAGTACACGTTTATTCGAAATTTTTACCTATTATTCAATGTTAAGAAAACCGAAAATTTTCAATAACTTGCGATGTTTACAAATTAGGATATTAAAACATATAGTGTTCTTGCCAATGTCATAAATGATATTTTTAAAAACTGGTTTGACCTCTGAGATCATTTGTTCTTGAGATAATTTGTACGCAAACTAACAGTTTGACAAACTAACAAAGTAACACCCTGCAGATGGACATCGCACCTAAGGCACCTATAATATAGGGGCTCTAATCGCACCGGTATTGTTATTTTCGGATTCCTCACACCTCAAAACGTTTAAAAACATAAAAATGCGGAGATGAAAAATGTTTACGATTACTTAAGTTCCCCATTCTTATAGTATGATTGGAAATCAAACGATTTTGATAATCACTATTCTTTATAAATTGCTTCAAGTGCTAAATTCATAAGTATATACAGTAGTGGACAAATTTGTGGAAACCTTTTGAAAAAAGTTGATTTTAGTGGTTTGATGTCTAATAACACCACTTTTTTTGTACCAATACTATAAAATTATATATCATTGGAAAGGTAATTTAATCAAGATTGTAAAGCAATAATATTTAAGAATAGTTTTTTGATAGAACATCACTTATAAACAAGAAAGGTGGTATACACAGAAAAAATGAGATATACAGAAATTTTCACCATACCAGTTAATACTTAGTTGGGTAACCTTTAGCCTTAATTACGGCCTTACAACACTTTCCCATGGAGTGAACCAACTTCTTTAGTTCTGCAGCTGTTATAACATGAAACCAAGATTAAATTATTGCTTCTGTTAATTGGGTTTTATTGCTGGGTTGCTTTTGTCTAACAAGCTTCTTCAGCTGGCTCCATAGATTTTCGATTGGGTTAAGGTCTGGGCTATTTCCAGGCCATTCCAGCAGTTGAATATGATTATCTTGAAACCACTTCATGCACACACCAACAACATGACATGGAGCTGAATCCTGTTGAAATATAAATGCTTCATTATCTTGGAAAAGATCGTGTGCAGAAGGCAGCAGCTTGGGCCTAAGTATTTCTTTTATGTATCTTTGGGCATTTATATTCCCACGGATCACGCCAATTCTTCCCACACATTTTGATGTCATACAATAACAAATCATAATACTAACTGGCTGTCTCAAGGTAGGTGTAATGCAATCAGGATGGACGTCTTCTCCAATTCTTCTCCATACGTATTTTATGCCATCACTACCAAACAGGGAGATTTTGGTCTCATCACTCCAAATTACACTGTCCCATTGTTCTGCTTTGCAGTTAACATGAGCTTCAGCCCAGTTTAATCTTTCAAACCTTTGTTTCAAAGACAAAAATGGCTTTTTGCGTGGAATTCTAGCGTTTAGGCCAAATTCATGCAGTCTGCGCTGAACAGTCCTTGAACTTACCGTCACATTGCATTGCAACATTTCCCCTTGTATACAACGACATGATTTTTTTCTGTCACCTGGGCACAGTCTTTTAATTCTTCTGTCATCATTTGCTGTTGTGCACCTTTTTCTGCCTTTACCAGTCTGGTTTTCTAATGACTGAGTCTCCTTGTACCTCTTCAAAAATTTAGAAATGCCACCTTTGGTTAAGTTTCCCCAATATTTCTTCTAATTTCTTCATAACTGTAGCCGTGTTCACTTAATGTTATTATTTTACATCGCTTCCTAGGCGACCAGTCAACTCTTTGTGCCATTTCTTTAATTTTATATTGATTATTTTTTTTTATTACCTTTCACAAGCTCACTAGTAAATCAAAAAGCACAAAAAAACAACAACAACTTGATAGTAATTACAATACACACTGATAAATGTCCTGTGACCTGTTGACGCATTGCCAAAACAAGATGACATCTGATTGTCTCTGTTAACACTCATGCACATTGGCTACATTCAAATGAAGTACAACTACTTCCTATAAACGTAAGCAAGCTGTGCTTCTTTTTTCTAGTTATTTGGCTATAACTTTTGATATAATACAGATAACTGTACAAATGTTATTGCTTTACAATCTTGATTAATTTACCTTTCCAATGATATATAATTTTATAGTATTGGTACAAAAAAAAAGTAGTGTTATTAGACATCAATCCACTAAAATCAATTTTTTTCAAAAGGTTTCCACAATTTTGTCCACTACTCTATATAAAGCAAAAATTAGAAAAAAGCGCAAAAATCATAATAATTCATGTTAGCTTAGATATTTTGAATTGAAAATATGAAATTAGAAACATTCGTTCTTTTTTTTTTTTTTTTTTTTTTTTTAAATATCATAATCGCTGTCTTTTTATCTGTTTCTTTCTCTCTCTCTTTCTCCCCCACCCACCTACTCACATCACGACGATGACACAATAATCTACATTTTTTGTTAATTTTCTAAAGTAGCTATCTATCAATGTAATACTAGTATTCAAGATTATTGACAGATTGATATGTAAACAGGGAAGAAAGAGGTGTGAGTAGTAAGGCACCCTAGGTGTGAGGTGACTACACCCCCTACTGTGCGTGGAGTTGAGGAGGAGACACAATTGTAATTTTCCTTTTCCGTTTCTTTCTTATCTGCTAAATAGAATTTCTGGTAATTACTGAAGACGCGCGGAAATTTGTCTCCTAAGTTCGGTGACTTTGATTTTTAAATGCTTTAAAAAAAAAAAAAAAAAAAAAAAAAAAAAAAAAGCTTTTTCCCATCCCATTCTTCCTTGGTGCCTGTTGCCTTAACCGAAAGGTGGGTGGCCTCCCTCCCCAGTGGCAGTGTTCGGTTCTGTTCTGTTTGTTGCCTATTGGGTTCCCAGACATGCAAGTAAACTATTGTAATTGTAATAGTCTTGTAAAAGACAGGAAGTCGATCCTATCTGTTGTCTTCCTGAATTGATTTATTGATGTCGCTTTGAAAGGCTATCCCTTTCCCCTTTTTCTACCCAAAGAAGTGTTTTGAATATTCTTTTGCCGGTCAATTTATTTCTCTTGTTTCCATCAGCAAACATTCCTAGAAATTTAAATGAGACAGAAAAACTGAAGTACTTTTATTTTTATTTTTAGTTTTTATCGTGTTTGAAAAGTGACGAATTCTCGAGAAATTTTTTAATCTTAAGATGCATTTAATTCATGTTTTTTAAATATTTATTTTGTTTAATGTACATATAAAACTAACAAGAATGAATAAGGTATCTTTAAGTTTTTAAACAGGTCCTTCAACAAGTGTCTTATGTAGAAACAAAACACACGTATTTGGTTTAAATGCATTGCTTGAAAAATATATCCTTTTGTTTGCAGATATTTAAGACTTAATAATAATAATAATAATGAATAAATATTGTTATTCAAATAAATTAATAAAATAAGCATAAACAAAAGGTCTATTACAGAGATTTTTCTCCTCATAAAGTCTAACTAGTTTTAAAATAGCATCAGTTTTTTCACTTTGTGGTTTCAAAATGAAATATTAAAAACTTACAAAATCCTTTTTAGATTATTATTAAAATTTATTTATTTATTTATTTTAACAAAAATTATTTTAATTGTTGTGAATTTTTGAATGTAAAAAACAAGTTAAGGAAAAAAAAAAAAAAAAGCATTAGCTAATGAGAAATTTGCATAACAAATTTTCTCGTACAATTTCATGAAACTTGGCTGCGAGAAGTGAAGATAGGTGAAGTGGCGTCTAAACCTCTTAATATTACATAATGAGGCAAAGTATGACATAAATGTACATTATGAGAAATATTTTTATCACAAATAAGTCAGAGCAGTTTAAAAAATATCATTTATGATACTGGCATAAGCATCAATAAATACCAACATTCCATATTAAAAACTTAGAAAATAACTTAAAGTTTTTCATAGCGTGCCAAAACATGATACTGTTTTACATGAATTTGGATTACTTGAATTATTGTATTGGAAAAAGACACAAAATCGCATAAAATACTAAAATAAAATATTGGCATCAGTATAATTACACGGTATATTGACCGAGAGATTCAGCTCTCGAAACTGGTAAACAAGTGCCGGGTACGATTTCTGGTTATACTTGTCAACCAAGCCATTCGGAGTTTTCCATGGTTTTCACCGAAACTTGTATAAATACAGGCTAGAAAGGGCCTCTTAAAAATACCCTCATTTAGAGCATTCCATCTAGCCCTAGGGAACGCATGCAATCAGTCGGTCTCAACCCCTACATTAACATTGTAGTAAATTAGGATAAGGGAAATTTATAGAATCTGGTTACCCTTACAAGTGGGGCATTTTATTTTCAGGCCATACCGGCAAATCGACCAAGTTCTTTTCTTTTCTGAATATAGGATGGATGACCTATATCAGAAATAGAAATTTCTGAAAGCAAATAAGTAATGGGAATTTAGCGCAGTCCATTTACGCCAGTTAATTTTGTTTCTTATGTTAGTGTATCAAAAGTATTTTTATAAATATAAGATCATGGGAAGAATTTACGATCGGCATAAAAAAAAAGTCACGAGACATCACCAAAAAGAAAGAAAAAAAAAATCACTGATAAAAAAAATCATACTGAAAAATAGTCAAAATAGTCACCAGAAAAAAAAAGGCACCGGATAGAAAGTTCCGCGGGAACAAAATCACCAGAAAATAAATAAATAAATAAATAAATAAAAATAACTGTTAAAAACATAAATAAATAAAAATGTCTTTTCAGTTCTGACTTGCGTTTTACAAACTTCTAAGAGTATTTTAGAGTGAATATGGCTTCATTTCGTCTTTCTGTTTGTTTGTCTGTTAACTTTTATGATCACGCTTTAGTTTCCGCTAATAGTTATTGAATAGCTTGAATCTAGTATATTTTAATCAAGTTTTCTATGGCACATTCTGTGTTAGAAATGGTATAGTTAGCATAATTAATGTGTGTAGAGGGTCTTGCAAAACATTTCTGATGCATCAAAGTCAATGATCGGTATTTTTAAAAACATACGTTAATATTTTATACTTAGCATAACATAGGAAACACTTTGCGTTCTTTGCATGTAGTAAAAAAGAACCTCTGTCTATTTATTCTAGGGAAAACTCGGCAAAAGGATGTTTAAATGCATATAAAAAGGTAATATTTAAAAAGTTAAGACAAATAAGAGCAACATGAAATATTTCTTTAGTAATATAATATATAACTTTTCCACTGCACATCCATAAAAGGGCATTCGCATGAGAAGACGTATAATCGAAATTTTAGTAAACAATTTTGAGTCACAGAAGTTTTATTTTATACGAATATAATTTTATGTAATATTATTATATAAAATAACAATTAATAATGTAATGTAATTAGTTTTAAAAATTTCAAAAGTAGTTTTAATTTATAATTTAATAGTAGTGTAAAATAAAATGTCACATGCTTATTATTTATTGAAAATAATAAATAAATTTTAAAATAGCGCATGGATAGAAAAATGAGAAGAATCGCATTTTGAATGCAATATATTTCTGATTTTTTTTTCTCTTTAGAAATTACATTGAGAAAAAAAAAATATCTATACAACTTTCATCTAGAACGAATAAGTAACCATTTTATGAATCTCTAAACTAAGAACTTTAGATTTCTGAGTTTTGCGTATAAGGTAAACGAATAAACTGAATCGAAGAAATGACCGAGAGTTTTTAGTCTGTACTTTTCAAGATGGTGAAACGATATATATTATGAATCCTATGTATAGATAGAAATTCTCACTTTGATTTCTAGAATCGTTTCATAAACTCGAATTATAGTTGCTAAAACTCATCTCTAATGCTCGCATATATTTGCAAAGACTTTTTAAATAACCACTAGCAAATTGTTAGTGTTTTTTTTTTTGTGTAATCTATAAAGACAATTTTGTGAGCTTCCTACCTCCACAGATAAAAGTTTTGTACGGGCCAAAACTTTGTTCCACCCTCCCCTCTTTTTTAAAAATTATCTATTCCTACTTTACAAGCCTGCCTTTGTCAATGTTACAGAACTTTGTCTGATATATATATATATATATATATATGTGTGTGTGTGTGCGTATGTCTTAAATACATACATTTAAATATAAAAACTGAAAACTACGTGAAATAAAAGCAATGTTAAGACAAATGAAGCCTCTGCATGACCATATTATCAGAAAGAAAACGTTAAGATAAAAATATTTTTATTATTAAATGACAAAAATTATTTTATAATTACTAATATTTATAGATCAAATTTATATGTACTAAATCATTCATATACATTATGAATAAAAACAATGCTTTATGATTGAATATACACTAAGCGACAAAAAAAAAAAAAGCCGCACTGCAGAAATAATTATTTGCACCTTTTTTATTTGTAATAACTTTAAAATTAATCGTTGAAACAAATAAAACTGCCATGTTTGCATAATGCCAAAGGGTTGAAATGATACCTATGTACATTTTCGATGTAATAATTCGCTTTATAACAATCTACGAAGTACTTTATAAAAATCTACATAAAACTTTCTTTTTAAACATAATGCAATAACCATACACTTTGTATTATATTATGATTTATTATATGAAATAAACAAGTTATATTTTAATATATGAAATAAAACTATTTATTTGTTAGATCTAACTAATTTTTTAATAAAAATATGTATTCTGCATTGGGTTAATTCCACTTTTATGTGGAATGACTGCTTTAATGCGCAATGGCATAGTATTATACAGTGTTTTAATATAAATCTCAGAAATTTCAATGAGCCAAACATCACAAATAATTTTTCAAGTTCTGGCAGAGTTGTAGGTTTAAAATTTCGAATCCTCTCCCCTCTCCTCAGCCTTTTTATAGACGAAACATTTTCGAGCTGATCGTGATTAGGTCAAATTTCCATGTCTGGTAAAGAAGAAATTCTACTCTATCCTTCGTGGAATGTAAAATAAAGTAAAAAAAGACATGATTACTTACAGAATTAGAGGTGCTCATGGGAATGGATAGAAAATTTTGAAAATTTGAATTGAATAAACTTACCGCCTACAGACGCCGTGTAGTAAGGTGCATTATCATCTTGAAATGCTGCTTGCGGAAATGTCTAAGATACCACCAAAAATAATCGGTCAGGCACCACTTTTATGATGGCCGTGTTTTATTTCCGAGTTAATTAATTCCTTGAGCATAAAAATTTGCCCGACTGTTTGAAGAATTTGCAAAGTTAGTCCGTACCATAATGTACGGAGAATGTGTCACTGTTTTAAAAGTGCGATTTTCATTAAGTCGGTCATATTTTCGTTACCAAATCTGCTTGTTTTCTTTAACTCGAAATAAGTTAAACTTGACTCATCAGAGAGTACCAGTTCAACCCAATAATTAACTAATCCTTTTTTTAATTTTTTTAGCCATCTGAGGTCTTGCTTTTCTAATTCTTTTTACTAAGAATGTAATTTTTCCAAATTTTCTGTCATTTAAACCTGCTTTGTTTAATAGTTGCTGCACTGTAGTTAAAGAAATTATGTTGCAAAACACTTTTTCTGAATCTCTGTTATGTTCTAAATCTAATACGAACCGATTTTATAAGAAATGGCTTTTGAACTTACGGTCATCTCGCTTGGATGAGCAACATGGCCGCCTAAAACCAAATTTCCAATTTAAACGGTCAAAAAATTTTATATCTTGCTAAAAACCTTTTTACCAGTATTTCGTTAACATTTAATTATTTTGCCATCTCACGTATTATTATTATTATTATTTTTTTTTTTTTTCATTCAAAAATTAATACTTTTTGTGGCATCGTAAACTGCCTTATTCTTACCATTTTTTAAATAATTCCTAAAATTACAATTTTCCTGACAATTACATTTTATTTTTAACACTAGACTGAATGCTAAAGTGTACATGGAGGACAACATAATAAAATCTGTTCGGAATTTGCTTTTCAAACGATGAAATTGTTGGTTGTAGAAGGTGAAAAGAAAAATATCCAAGTGCGTTTTTTTTTTTTTTTTTTTTTTTTTTGATCGCTTAGTGTATGTGTGTGTGTTAATAAATGCTTATGAAAGATATATAAAAAATTATAATTCAAATATAAAAATTCAAGTTTTTTAAAATTTCAATTTAAAATTAATTTATTTTTATAAATACCAATAAAACTTTATTAGTTTTCAATCTCTTAATGTAGAAGAGGTTTTTAATTTCTTAAAATATTTTTATTGTTTTTATTATGTCATGTTAACAAATTAATTAACTAACACACAAACGAACTAAGAAATGATAACCATATAAATTCCATGATTTTCAGATTCCACAAATCTCAAAACGTGTAGAAATGTTAAAAAACTGTGAATGAAAATTTTTATGACTAATTAAAATCGTCTTACCCATGGTATGATAGGTCATGAAAAATAATGCACGGATTGATAACTAATTAAAAAAAAAAAAAGAAAAAGAAAAAAAAAGAAAAAAACCTATTTATTTAATACAACGTAAGTTTGCCATCAAGTGCTTCTGTTGAAAGACTGTACGCAAGTGTATTCAATTCACTTGTGTTGTATTCAATACAACACAAGTGCTGGTGCCGAGGTTTTTGGAACGAGAAAAATAAATCTCTCAGATGAAAATTTCGAAAAAAATCTATTATTAAATGTAAATAACAAACATCAATGAGGAAATGTGTGAAAATGTACCCAAATGAAAGATTCTGCAATCATTATTTTTTACTTAAACTATAGTCTATTTCATGACTTCATTTGTTTAAGTGAATAATAAAGTATTTTCCTTACACGTGTCTTTTTTCTTTTAGAAAGAAATATTCTAATGAAAACCTTATTTTTATGTAATAAATGTAATAATAATAATAATAATAAAACTTAAAATTAAATTAAATAAAAAAAGAACATAAATTAAGTTAAATAATGATAATTGATAATTGAACTTGAATATATATATATATATATATATATATAGCTGTTTAGAAACTTAAAAATATTTTTTCCTATTTAAAACTTTGACACTCAATTAAAATAATAATAATAATAATAATTGAATTTTAAAACGGTTTACAGTTTTTTATCATCAGCATATATATATATATATATATATATATATATATATATATATAAAGGATAAACAAGCTTGTACAGAAAGAAAAATGTGTACACAATATTTGAAAACAGTACTGAAAACGCATTTATTTTTACGGCATTTCTTTAAAAAAATGTTTTAAAGGTTATAGCTTCTAATTTTAATCATCCGGAAAAACAAAAAAGCTGTACTTTCTTATTTGACGCTCGAATAAACGGACGACTAAACACTTTGAGATTTTTCTTCCCATGGGCAATTTATGCACCCTTTGTGAATTTAACAATTATTTTCTATTTAATAAGTTATTTATTATTAAATTATATATTATTTAAATTTATTATTAACATTTTAATTATGTTTTGAGTTTCCTTTTGAATTAGCTAAATATTTTAAACACAATTTAGGGACCGTGGATGAAATATGACAAATTGTCATATGCCCCAAATGAAAAAATGCCAAAACCTACTTGATTTTGAACTTTTAATTTATTTTATTTTTGCACACTTTATATAAAATACATGTTTATTCCTTTATAGTACGCTAAATAGCAAGCGAAATTTTCTAATGCCTTATCCAGGAACTCAAAGCCGACATTGGCTATGGTGCAATCAAATAAAGACTAATTAAGTCAAACCATTTTACACTATTTAAAAAAATATATACTATACTTCAAAACAAAGGAACCTTTAAATGATAAAATTTGTCTCCCATACGCATAAACAAACGCATTGGAAATTTGAGAATAAAAAAGCACACAAAAATAGTGGGTCCACTATTCAAAAGTGTCCGTTAAATAAATTTTTACTTACAATTAAATTAATAAGTTATAATTAAGAATTATAGTTTAATTAAGCATTAAATTAAAAATGTTCATGGTAATTGGTAATTAAAAAAATGTAAATTACCTATGAAAGTGCTCATAAAGAATAAGATCTATTTATAAAATGAAAAAAAAAAAAAAAAAAAAAAAAAAATGTAAGTAAAAATGAACTTTTGATGAGTTTCGCTCTTTTTAAAAATGAACTTGAACTGAGCGCGTTCATTTCTTTCAGACATGAGTGTGAGCGCGAACTAGCTCGTTTTTTACACGTAGAACTTGAGTTTGAACTAGTTCGTTTTTTTCGTGAACTTGTGCAACACTGATAAAAATGAGTCTGTTTTTCGTGACTTTATTGGTGATGTAGTTTCAATCCAGTTATTTAACCTAATGTAGCGCGTAATTCATTTCCTTAAATCAGAAAACAGCTCGATTTCTTCAAGATTCAGATTCAAGTTAACTCACCATACCTTGATTAAAATTACTCCATGATAGAACATCATATTGGAAAGGCTTTTATAAATCTTTGCATAATACTTGCCCTTTCTTTGCTGCAATTGCTATTGTAATTTATTTTTCTTCTATATATTTAAAAAATATATATATTATTTTTCTATAATTTACATCCTTTCCAACATAAAACCGTTTTTTAAACCCGTTTAGGTCGCATATTACATAAAAATAAATTAATTCTACTTTTGGTTAAAAGTTAAATCTGCCTATAACAACAAATTAATTACAACTAAACAGTAAGAAATTTTTTCTTCTTTTTATAAATTCTTTAAGGAATCTTATTTCTTTAGAAATGTTCTAGTGCAGATGAAAAATGAGTATTAAAATTGATCACAAGTTTTTTAGCTTTTAATAAAATTAAAAGTTTGCGCGTTGTTTAAGGCTTGTTTTTAGTATAAAGTTACAAATTAAAAAGTTAATACTTTTAATTAATTACAAAAAAAAAAAAAATTATTTACATAACATTTTTTTTTTTCTTTTTCTTTTTCTTTTTTTTTTTTTTTTTTTCTGTTTCATGATTCATAGAATTTACATATTAGCATATGACTTACATTAAAATATCCCGAAAACTACGTTTTAAGGAATAAATTATTTATATAAATGTTCTTATTATTTAAACTTTCAATTAAATAATCATGAAAAATAATAAAAATATTTCATTAACTAAAAAATTACATTATCTAGAAAGTAGTTTTGAAAAAATTTTAATCAAAGAAAACTGTCAATATCATTGTATTAAACGAGTCAATCACGTAACTTGTCATATGCACTATCCTTTAAAAGTTAACATGTCACATTTTTTTCTCGATTTCTTTTTTTTTTTTTTTTTTTTTTTTTCGAATAATTTTGAAATAAATGAACATTTAAATATAAAATTTGGATGGCACATATTCGTTATCAATTTGTTAATCGAGTTTTATATAACTTTAAAATAAGTAATAATTTTCAAACTGATATAACTTCAATTCATTTTCATCAATAAGCATTTGCAGAATTGAAAAATTTAAAGACTGTCACAAAGAAAGCTAAATGAGAAAGGGCGCCATAGTTACATTACAGCCAAGTGTTTCGTTAAAATCATATTTTTCTTTCTGTATTCACTTTTCCATATCTTTCTTTTTTCTTCTTTTTTCGTATGTGAATAACTTTAAAAATGTACATACGAATATGCAGATTGAACGAGATGTTCAATTTAATATTATTTATTGAAATATTTATTATTTTGGCGATGCTCAAAGTTTATAAATTAATAAATATATTTTTCCAAAAAATCCCGTATGGAAGAAAAATTAATGCAGGAAGAAAGATCTGATTTTAATTTAAAATTTGGAGGCATGTATACCTTCATCTATCTGTAATGCCTTTGAATAGAGGTTGGTATTTAGAAAGTTTTTAGTTCAAACTGTGGTAGTCAATTAACCAAATAAGAATTTGTTTGTGTGTGTGTGTGTGTGTTTTTCCGATAAAAATAATTGTAAACAATGATACATAATTTTAGGGTCATATATAAAATAGATATTAAAATAAATAAATAAAACCAAAAATAGACATAATTTTGTAAACGAAGACACGTAATAAATAATGCTTTTGTTTTTTTCTTAGGATGTATCCAGAAGTTTCTTCACTTGCCAGAATTTTACATTCACCATGGCAGACGGAGAGTTTTATGCACTACCACCCAATTTCTTTTCAAAAATCAAAAACGTTCAAGATTTTAATCTATTTATAACTAATTCTACTTTTGAGTACATGTGTGATCCAACTCCACTGACGTCACCATTCAAAGGAGTCATATTTGAGAACTCGGCGCAAATCAAGCTGATTAACGTCAACGTTCGTAGGGGATGGAACTGGACACCTTTCGAGCAATTAAAGAGTGCATCCGGAGCTCTGGTTAATATAAGTTTGGAAAATTGTCAGTTGAGGAGACTTACTTCCGATTTTGCCAATTTAGCTGGAGGGCACGTGGACACAATAGATATATATAGCAGCGACATGGAAATGGTTGGGAGCAATGCATTTGTAACTTTTGAGAATATGACCCGTTTCCGCATCCCTAGTAACAAAATACGGCATCTTCGACGAACGGATTTTCCAGAATTACTGCTTAATTTAGAAGAATTAGACCTAAGGTATAGTTTTCCTTGCATTTATTTATGTATTATAATGGTATATTGTGCCAATTACATTTGTTTTTATATGTATAAATGTATATTTATGTAAAAGCTTTATATTACTTCTTACCCACATCATTTTTCAGCGTATCGTTAGTTGGACGCAACTTTCACTTATTTAATAAAGTATGATGAAGTGGAACTGTAATAATAATAACTATACTTTTATTAAAAGTAATTCAAAAGTCATATTAAATTTTTCAGAAACGTTTAAAGCACAAAATATGCGACTGGTTGTTTGACTTATAAGACAGAATGTAAGCACTATTTTATATTAGAAAAAGTTGTTTTTGTGTTAACTGTTAATCATCCGTTAAAATGTTGAAAATGATTTTTCAATTTTCAGGGGGCGTTGGATGTTATAAAGCTATATGTAAGTTATTGTCTTTGAGTTAAGAAAAGTATCATAAATATGTGTATTGAAATGTAATAAAACTAATTATATTAAAATTTATTTAAACTCATTTAACTTTTTTTTTTTTTTTTTTTTTTTTTTTTTTTTGTAAAAATATGAAATCTATCACACTAACTAATTTATATTTTTATTCTCTTTATTTCCCATCAATATAATTTAAATATGATATGAACATATATGTGCATTACTTGGTAGATTCATTGAAATATTTATGTTTAAGAGATATTTTTCAGCTTGAAAGCTGAAATTTCATGTGAATTTAAGATTAAGATCTTTTAAAATTTAAATTAAGATAAAAACTAAAATGTCTACACAGACATATACGAATATAAAGTAAAATGTAACAACGTTAAAAAAGAGCACAAATTAACGAAATTAATTTGTTAGCAAACGACCGTTTTGGAACTTCTAAAGTTTCTTCATCAGTGCTAGTAAAAATTTGAAAATATTAAAACGTGAAAAAAGGGAAAAAAAACAGAGAAAGAAAACTAACCGCTTGCTAAGCAAGCGTGCTCCAAGGGCCAAGAAAGGCAATTTGTGCAATGTATGTTCACTATATATGTAAAAGTTATGTTGATGCGGTTGAAAAGAGTACCAAAGAAAACGTGCCACAAGACCGCTTGAAACGAGAGGAGGAAGATGAATATAAAGGAAGGGTTTCAATTTCAATAAATTGTAGTCAAATTTTAGCGGAGGTTGACGTGCCTGAGGAATCATTTACAAAGAAATTTAAGTTTTTGTGATTATGGAAATCTTCCCAAAAATACAGATCGTGAATTAAAGTACATTTTTGAATAATAGATACATCAGAACATTTAAAATTGTGATTAATAAACCAACAATCTATGGGAGAACGTTCAATATTTCCATTTTTAACGTGGGCCTCGTGTTCACCCTAGCGGAATTTAAAAGCGCCTTTTGAAGTGTATAAGACCACATTCACAAGTTATTTTATAAATGCTACATTTGGATAATTTATCAATTCTATTCTTGAGATTAGAAAAAATTATTTTATTGGATGAAGCATATACTATTTCTAAAACAAATTTCTTGAGAATATGAGAAACACAAAGGCTTAATTTATGGTAATAAAGTAGCAAAATTAAATTCTTGTTTAGATTTGATTTACCATAAGAATCTTTCAATCTTGTACCGCAAATATTGCCCAAGGTAAATTAAAAACATGTATTACTTATTAAAAGTTTTAAGAATTTAAGTTAATTAAATGGAAAATGTATTAATACTATTAGGTCGTTGCAAAAGTTCGTGCGGACGCGGATCATTTTATTGCCTCCAAAGACGAGATCTTCTATCGCCGTGGTGTACATTTGTTACGCGAAAAATGGGCAAAGGTTGTAGAAAGTAATAGAGAGTATTTTGATTAAAAATTTTCATTTGATTTGATGTATTTTTATGAAATGAAGCAATAGAAAACCGCACGAATTTATGCAAAGACCTAATACTTTAAAAAATAAATAAATAAAATGGACTGTTTCTTGTATTTCTTTTGTTTATTAAATTTTAAATGCATGAAATAAATAATTTTATAACTCAAGACAATACTAACTTTCGTATTAAAAAAAATATATATATATGATGCTTTTATAAACTATATTTTTCATGCTCATCGTTCCCCTAACAGTAGCTGAAATAATTATTTAGCTTTAAACGAAAAGTACCTTGTATGAACCTAGTTCTTGATTTTCGGCCTAGATGTTCGGAGTTTTTCTGTAGTTTTCTCCGAAACTTTCGTGATTATGGACTAGCGTCTCTTAGAAAGACACCTCGTAAGACGACATTGCACCTAGGCTTAGTACTCTCGCGTATTCCACCAGCCTTAACCCCCAACAAAATAAACGTCAGACTATTAAGCAAATGTTTATAAATATGTGTAGAACACAATTTCTGAAAAAATTACTTTTTTAAAAAGCTTTTTTAAATATTTAATAAAACATTTTCCTTTGGGAAAAAGGGTCGTTCTTCATCAAAAAAAAAAAAAAAAAAAAAAAGAAAGAAAGAAAAATAGTGGTATGTAAATTGACAAATACTTGATTACTATGTTATAGATGATGATAATATTTGAATTTAATAATTTTAATTTCCCTGCAGAGAGCAAAAATTATACATGTTTTAAATTTAATCGAAATTGGAAATGCCTTCTGTGTACTAAAATTTATTCTTAAAATTTGCCTTTTATAGTTGGTGATAATTATTACTGAATAACATATTGAAATTTAAAATATTTATGCAAATTGTATATGTATTAGATTTTAAACTGTGTTATTTCTAATCCAATGGCATATTAAAAGATTCTTTATGATAATCTAAGATTAAATAACAGCTACTTTTATTCCAGTACGAAACTTAAATATTATATAAATATGTCATAACGTGTTTGTCATATATAACATTAAATTTTAAAATGCGCCTTATAAATTTTCAGATAAACGTTACTAAGCAAATAACAATGACTTTAATTGCATGTATTGATCTCTATTTATAGAAACAATGAACTAAATTACTTGGATAATGACCTATTTACAAATATGCCGTCATTAAAAGAAATTTTCTTATCCGGAAATCCAATCAATGTACTGCCGGAAGCAACCTTTCAAGCTGTAATTAGCAAAGCGGAATTAGTTGGAATATCAGGTGAGTGATAATGTGTTTAAAGTATATAATTACAAAGTCATTTTTTTTTTTTGTTAATTTAATTTAATTTTTTTTCGATTTTCGTTTATTTTGCAAAGCATAGTGAAAAATATTTTAAATACAGTTATAATATTTAAGAAATTTACATTCAAGTGTTAAATATTCGAGTAGTATTTTCTTTAACTTTATATTCAATACATTTATATTTAACCTCCGACTAAAAAAGGGGTGTTATATTTTGAAATTTTAATGTAATTATTATTCAAACAAAAATGACATAAGCTAAGAAAAAAATTCCTAATAATATTGATTTTTTATTCTATATGAAAATCATGGAAAATCATTTTTAAAGTATTATAAATTTGATCTATTGAATTAATACAAATTAAAATTTCGAAATCAAAAGTTTCAATAGAAAAAAGTGTACATAAAATTTTATTAAGTAGTTCATTAATCAAAAATAACTTGAATTTTTACATTAAAAAAAAAAAAAAAAATCAGAAATTTTTTTAAAAATTTGTTGAAGATTTACATTGAAACGTATAGTTTCCATTAGTCGTACAACAACAACAACAATAACAAAACTTAACTTAAGAGGATGTTTATGGAATATAGGAGTCATAAATAAACAAAAATGAAAATCATGCAGTACGCATTGATTATTAACACTTTCCAACTGTACGTACTTGTATAACTTTCAATGTTGTCTGCCTACGTTAACACACAACGGACAGACAGAAAGGAAGGAAAGGCATACAGATAGACTAATTGAATTCATAATTATTTTTAAACACTGTAGGAAAGTGTTAAAAATGCTTAACGGAAAAGAAAATGCTGCCCTTAAGCTCTAATTCAAGCCCTTAATGTATCTGAATATTTTAGCGCAACCATGTAAATCTGAAGGTTAACCATATCATACTCTATACAAAACAATATTTTAGCATATTAACAATAAATGTCAATTTCTTTATGATTTTTACGGTAGAAAGTTATTTAAATGAGATTTATAAAAATATCTCCCATAAGGCTCATTTCAAGTGAAATCACCTAGTGGCTGTTGCCCTCCTGTCTCAGATATTAATGAAAAATTTTTATTATAAAGCACATAATGAAAAAGGCTAAAAATATTTTTTTCAGAATTTTTAAGTCGAAACAAGATTTAGGGATCATTTCGAAATTAAATTAATTTAGCAAAATAGCGTCAATGAGCATGATGGTTTATGAGTTGTAAACCACTATAACACTTATATATATGGTCCAATTTTATTCATTTTGGTGTCATTAGAAAGATGAAAGTATAAACTATGAAATAAAATTATGCAAATGATGAAAATATGTGTACAAGCATTTACAAAATTGTAATAAAAGAATTTTCTGAAGGAATTTATTTGCAAATTATAAGAATTTTTTGAAGCAAAACCCCACATCTCACCACACTATTTGTTTTTTCACATAATGTAAAATAGCATACTTTTCAATACAAAAAAAAAAAAAAAATCGATGGGGTGTTCATTGTATTTTGTGATTAAAAAATTAAAGAAGCAAAATACATAAATATTTCATTAAGCTCTGTTTAACGGCTAACTGACGTACAACAAATCATCTTTTAACCACACAACATGCATTCTTAACACTTTAACGATTATCATTTTTTTAAATTAGTTTCTGAATGGATAATGTTATATCTGAGCCGAAAGTATATAAGCGAATAATGCTAGTGCTTGCTACACGTCATCGTAAAAATACATGTGTTGGTTGGTTGGTTGGTTGTAGGATTTAAGGCCGATTGACTCCTGTTGTGTCCTAGGCCTAGAGGGGGAATGCCCTCCGTGGGGGGCTTTCTAAGGGGTCCTAGCCCGTATTTACGTGAGTTTCGGAGGAAACCACGGAAAACTCCGAACGGCTAGGTCGATGAGCGCGACCGGGGATCGAACCCGGCACCTCCCATCTACCAGCTTTGAGCGCAGAACCGCTCGGCCGCTGGTGGGCTACATGTGTTGGAATTGGTGGTACTATAAAACGTTTAGCCACAAGAGCAAGCTTGCAATGTCCATATGGCAATCACATATTAAGTCCAAAAGAAAATGTTTATATTTTTCAAAATTTATGTTCGAGGAATAGACACATTTTTTATTACAGCTGAGGAAGTAACAAATTCCTGGGACAAGAGTAAATCATTTTTTCCTACCACTAAATGAAAAAAGACTGCTTATAAAGCACGTGTCATCATCTAATATATTTTTTCAAGTTTCTCTTGGAGTTCAAAACAAAGAATTTATCACTATAAATGAAGAAAAAATTGTTGAAGCTACCAATGACAATAACTGGTGGCTTCGAACAATGCCGGATATTTTTGAAGAACATCGAGATGCAAAGATAAAATTTTTGAACCCAAGTAGAACTTTCTGAGATTATTCATGGCCAAATCTTTCTGATGTTTATTGGTATCCATATGAAAATATTTTAATGAATGTGCCTACCTCAAGCACAAGCACTGGTCACTTATTACTTTCAACTCAGGTATAATATTATCCATTCAGAAATTATGTTAAAATAATAATTGCCGAAACGTCAGTGGAGGCCCTCTGTTGAGACTCAAAACGGTTTTGGGCTGTGTCTGTCTGTCTGTCTGTCTGTCTGTCTGTTTGTCTGTCGCGCGATAGCGCCCGCAAAAATAGCGCTATTGACTTGAAATTTGGTACACATGTTCATGAGTCCCACGAAATCAGCTGTATAGTTTTTGGTATGTAGTCCATTTGTAGTTCGTATACAGGGACACGCCAAAGTTTTTCTTATCATTACGGCCTATGGGAGGAATTTGTATGTATCGCGATAGCGGCCACAAAAATCACGCTATTGACTTGCAATTTGGTACACGTGTTCATGTGCCCCACGAAATTAGCTGTATAGTTTTGTGTGTGTATTCCATTTGTAATTCGTGTACAGGGACACGCCAAAGTTTTTCTTATCATTACGGCCTATGGGAGGAATTTGTATGTACCGCGATAGCGGCCACAAAAATCACGCTATTGACTTGTAATTTGGTACACATGTTCATGAGCCCAACGGAATCAGTTGTATAGTTTCAGGTGTGTATTCCATTTGTAGTTCGTGTACAGGGACACGCCAAAGATTTTCTATCATTACGGCCTATGGGAAGAATCTGTATGTACCGCGATAGCCACCGCAAAAATCAAGCTATTGACATCCAATTTTTGCCGAAACGTCAGTGGAGGCCCTCTCTTGAGACTCAAAAGGATTCTGGGTTTCGTCTGTCCGTCTGTCTGTCTGTCTGTCTGTCGTGCTATAGCGGCCGCAAAAATCACGCTATTGACTTGAAATTTTGTACACATGTTCATGATCCCCACGAAATTAGCTGTATAGTTTTGGGTGTGCACTCCATTTGTAGTTCGTGTACAGGGACACGCAAAAGTTTTTTTTATCATTACGGCCTATGGGAAGAATTTGTATGTACCGCGATAGCGGCCCCCAAAATAACGCTATTGACTTGCAATTTTGTACACATATTCATGAGCCCAACGGAATTAGCTGTATAATGTTAGGTGTGTATTCCATTTGTTGTTCGTGTACAGGACCACGCCAAAATTTTTCTTATCCTTACGGCCTATGGGAAGAATTTGTATGTACCGCAAGAGCGGCCGGAAAAATCCTTCGATTGACTTGCAAATTGGCGCACACGTTCCAGCTTTGCATATAAGTAGCTGTATAATTTTTATTGCTATATTTTTTATAAACTGTGTACAGGGACACGCCAAAATACTTAACATTACGGCGTATGGGGTGAATTTCGTTTAAACGCATTTTAATATCATTACTTTGGAATGAAGAAAATGAAACTAGAGTACGTGGGTAAGATGCTTAAACTTATGTTGTTTGAAGAAAATATGTGCTCTTAAGCTTTCTAATTAATGTACAGGACCTTACAAAAGTGTTCTGACAATGTCACTTAGTCATCCATACGATGTTACATTTGGAACAATTATTAATTTTAAACGCAAAATAAGCTGAATAGTTTTTACTGGTGTATACAATGTTTATGGTTCGTTTACAGAGACACACAAAAGAATTTCGTAATATTAAAGCCTATGGACAAATTTTTATTTAAGCGCGCACTTTAATGCGTATATGCTGAATTGAACTTAATAAAGTTAACATACATTATAACGATGCTTAAAATCATGTTTTCTCTTAAAAAAGGTTATGTATAGACTAAATAATTTATGGGACCACACAAAATAATTCCGAGTATGTACTGTAATCATCCAAATGATGTCAAATTAGTTTGAAAAATTAATGAGTTATAATTAATTTGGTTTATTCTTATTATTGGCGTTTATAATGACTGTGGCTATTTTTCCGGGATACATAAAGGAATTTCGTACTATTACGGTCTATAGTCGGCATTTCTTAAAAGTGTATTTTAACATGGTTACACACCATCAAATATAATGAAATTTTATTAGAATTTTAAAAGCATGTTTTCCTGTTGAAAATATTGGGCATAGAATTGATAATTAGTTTAAAGGTTACGCAAAATATTTCCGATATGCTATGTAATTTTTTTTGTACGCAATTTGGTATTTATGAATTTCAGGGAAATAATACAAGACCGTCGTTTATTAAGAATACATATTGTTGCGTACTTGGGGGTTCGTAAGTTGTCCGAGAATGAAAGGCGAAACTTGCAAAAATTCAGTGATTTATTCACAGAAAGTTTCAGAAAAATACAGGTCTATAAACCAAGTATCAGCTTCAATTCAACCAGTAAGCATAGCTTAAAAAGCGGCCGTTAACAGCAAAACAACAGTACAAACTGTTTATCAATAACACATAAAGCAAGTCTCATTCAAAGAGGCTCAAAGCAAAGCAAGCATTTGACGAAACTGACACAGATCTGAGATTGCCTGCCTTGGCTAAAAAAATGCTCCTTTTATACTATTCTATCGTACACAGAATGTTCTGAAAAATTATCGTATCTCATCAGCCAATGAGATTAGAGCTTCCATGTTTGGTATATCCCTAATAAGGATTTTCTCGCCAAGGTCGCCAAAAAAATCGCCAAGGAGGGAAATAATCGCCAAATTTGGCGCCAAATCAATTTCTTACCTTATATGGTGCTTTTTAATGCGTTTTTAAAGGAAAATTAGGCTATTTTAACGCTAAAACGACTAGAAATGCACAAAATTAGCATTTTATCGACTTACTAAGCCTCTTTGAAAAAATTTATACAAAAATAAATGCAATTATTTACAATTCCGTAACACTTTATATGATATACAAATAGGTATACAAAGAGAGATACAGCGGGGGGTTGAGGGGGGCGGCAGCCCCCCTCAGGAATGTATCTGATTATGGTAATAAGTTGATCGAATCAATATATACTATTATATAATAAGGAATAAATAAAAATGACATATTGAAAAATGTCTGATGCAAATAGGACGTTGAGGCTCCTGATCTGCAGATCCACTAGTCTATACATTAATAGGCAAACATGAAAATTGGTGTACACTTTTAAAATATTAATTATACGAGATATACGAATTATATTTTTTGTACGTGGTATCAATCAAAAGGTATGGTTAGCCAGATTTGCAAGTACAAAAATTATTTCCTTATGATGTCAAGAAGGAAATTTAAAATACTTTTTTTATGCATGTTTTTATTTTATCACATATTTTTTGTATTAAAAATTTCCTAAAGAAAAAGTTGTTAAATCTGGCAATTACTTAAAATTCAAATAAAACCATGCACACAGTAATTTATATAGACGAAGCATTCTTAAATTTTCGACTACAGATTTTTCATTCAAAGAGGCAACGGCCATTAGAGTGATAAAAATGATTATGAGTGAATGAATGAGTAGATCGAAGTTGTATACTATTGAATATATACGCAAATTAACACATTCGCCGCCGATCTTGTGCTAGCGCATGATGTGGAGTATTGTTTTAGATGTCAGTCATGTGAGATCAGCAGTGAATGTGTTAAAAAAGTATTTGATTTATGAAAGTTCTTTTGTTTGTGTGTGTGTGTGTGTGTGATTTGCGTCAGCTCTAATTTGAAGACGTATGTTTTTTAGCTAAAACATAATGCATTTCAACTAACTAAAATTGATCACTAATTTTTATATAAGTGGATTTAATTCTATATCTTCTGCACATATATAAAGAAACTATAAGATTTCGGGAATTTTTCAATTTCCGGATTTCGATTAAGTCAAGGCTATACCTCAACTTCTATAGTGTATAAACACACCAAACATGATGGTATGGATATTATGTAATACTGTGCTGTTTTAATTTGTGTGCATATCGACAAGTGGCTCTGCTGTGTTGCAATTTAATTCCGCTTATGAGAAATAAATTGCTTTACTTTGCAAAAAAGTGATCGAGTTTCAACCACTGGACAATATTAGTAATTGTTAAAACGTTAAGAATGCATTTTGTGTGGTTAAAAGATCATTTGTTGTGCATCAGTTAGCCATTAAATGGAACTTAATTAAATATCTTTATATTTTAATTGTTTAATTTTTAATCACAAAATACAGTGAACACCCTATTGATTTTTTTTATATTGAAAAAAAAAAAATGTCGTCTTACATGATATGAAAAAAAAACCAAAGCGGGGTTTTACTGTGAAGAAATTCTTGAAAATTACAAAAAAATTCCTTCAAAAAATGCATTTATTACGATTTTGTAAAGGTTTGTATAACTATTTTCAGCATTTGCATAATTTTATTTCATAGTTTATACTTTTATCTTTCTAATGACACCAAAATGAACAAAATTGGTCCATAAATAAAAGTGTTATAGTGGTTTGAAACTCATAAGTAATCATGCTTATTGACTCCATTTTGTTAAATCTAATAAAATTTCGAAATGACCCCTTAATCTTAGTTTTGACTAAAAATTAAAAAAAAAAAAAAAAAAAAAAAAAAAAAATTTTAGCCTTTTTCGTTATGCACTTTTATAATAAAAATATTTCATAAATATCTGTGACATGAGGGTAATTTTATTATTATTATTATTTTAGATGATTTCAAATGAAATGAGCCATAATGCATATAGTTTATGGTACGCAATAGATTCCGAACCTTCCCTGAAATGTAAGGATATCGCTGCGTGACAGAGACACCTGTTGGATAATTTATCCCAAAAGCTAATCAGCACCAGTTCGAGTTAAAGTCCAACCAAATATCAAATTTGATTAAATTAAGTCCATTAGTTCATGAGGAACAGTTTTCCAACAGTTTTGGAAAATGAAAAGTGCAGACATTTTCCAAAAAATGATCAACTCGTGTTCAGGATACTCTATATACTCAATTCAGTTCTAAATGAATGACCCTCCCTTTCCATACGATCCAAGAAACTTTGAGTAAATTTAGCGTTATCTCATGACTATATCAGAAATGAAATGTGAACTATTAATTTATGCAAGTTATGCTTAAAAGTTTCCTTTCTTTATTTTCGGAATTTCTAAAAATTTTTAATTAAAAAAAAAAGAAAATTGCTATTAGTGACAATGGGTAGAAATTACTGTTGTTAACTGTTCTCCGAAACTATAATCTTCAAAACAATTTTATAAATTATTTTTGAATAAAAAAAGTCATTATATAATCTTTTTCAAGTATAATTGTATACTCTTTTCATTGCATAATCTTTTTTATTGATATCATTAACTTACTCTAAAGAACGTTTCTAAAAATATATTAGATTTGACACACTTCATTCTTTTTTTTTTTTTTTTTGCAGTTTTTAATTAACGTGAAAAAATTACAACAACAACAAAAAAAAAAATATTTACTACCTAACATTAGAAAAAAAAAAAAAAAACATTGGAAACATTTCTTCCTTGATCTATCAATCATTACTTTCCTTAAGGGATATTTTGAATGCATGAACTTTTTATGGAAATCTGTAATTACTTGTCGTTTAAAAAAACGCCTACGATATCGATTGTTTTATCTTATTAAACGTGTCTTAGTTGATGCAACAAAATAATGCATTTAATAATTTTGATTATTTTAAAATATTTTGAAAATATTTTTGGTATGATACATTTCTGAAATTTTCCTTTTTCAATCAAATACACTCAAAACATTGAAAATAGCGCACCAAGAAGGGAGAAAAGTACAACCGCGAAACTTTGCAAATAAGTACAGTCAGATCCGATATGCAACTATATCCAAGTTTGGTGCCAATGCGCATGGCCACACACGCTGCATTGACGCTGCAATCAGTAATTGGACCATATATAAACCGGCGCATATTGGAAGATTCCTAAACGTGACGATCTCATTTCGACTCTAGAGGGACTTTAGTAAGCGAAAAATGCCAGGTAGACGTATGAGAAAACATTTCTCACAGTTAAACGAGTTTGAGAAGGGCCTGGTCATTGGCTTGAAAACTACAGAAAACTACAACTACAGAAAACTACTTGAAAACTACTACTTTTTGACGCGCCGTATTGTTCGCCACGTCATCCGTTCTGAGTGTGCCGTCAGAACTTGTTGGGAGCAGTGGACACGAGGTGATACCCACGTGCAGAGAAATGGGTCTGGAGTTACCGAGAAGACGACAAAGCGAGAAGATCGAAGGATCATGAGACAAGCACTCGTGGGCCCCCACAGTGATTCGTTCCAGAGATACAATCAAATGTAGGAGTACCAGTTGCTCCAAAAACCATTTCCAGACGGCTTCCAGAAGCGAATCCGCAATCGAAGCGTCCTTTTCGTTTACTGCCTTTAACACCTAAATATCGTCGGCTTTGTCTACAGTGGAGCCAAGCCAGAGCGACGTAGAATGTTACAGACTGGCAAAAAGTTGTGTTTAGTGATGAATCTGGATTTGTGTTGGGTACAGGTGATAACCGCGTGCGGTTATGGAGACGTCCTGGTGAACGGTACAATCCCCCCTCGCTGTCGAGCGACACACTGCACGCACAACAGGCGTAATGGTCAGAGGGACCATAGCCTGTGATAGTAGATCCTCTCTAATTGTCATACGTGGAACCTTAACTGGCCAGCGTTATGTTTATTCGACCCCACGGGGGACCTTTCCTTAGCTGGGACGTCTGAAGATAATTTCTATTCCTCCTTTCAACTCTTCCTCGTATCATGGAATGCGCCAACTGGAAATCACATGAAATTTTTTATTTTTAACGGGACATTTGTGCTGCATGGTGGCTTGTTCTTAAAATTTACGACGCGTGCATGGTCATAGTTGAAAATTTGGAAAATATTTTTCTCAAGTTTTTTGTAGTTTTGTGTTAGTGATTAACGTTTATTATCATTTTAATTCGTAGAAAGTCGCTTTTATAATTTTATATTGGTTTTCATAGCAAAAAAATATATAAGTTCATTTGATTTTTTCCCGCATTCTTCAATAATTACCTGCTGAAGAAAAGGCAAGAAACATTTAGATTTGGGAGCAATAGTGATTTCATTTCATCTGAATGTGATATCATTTGTATTTTGCAAAAATAAGATTATTTTTTTTATTTCATAACAAATTTAATATCAATATTCATTCATTTTTGTCGTTTTTCCTGCAAGAAACGGTAGAATGATAGCTGTCGTAAAATATACGACGCGCATGCATATGTAAAATTCCTGAAGGCTGTTGGAAGGTTAATATAATAACTTTTTAAATATATTTTATTTTATTTATTTATTTTTTATCACTTTGTAAAACTTATTTTGTTGTTATATTTTTAGTTTCTTATACATGGACATTTTAAATTTCAACTTTTAAATATTATGTAGGATAATAATACATAATATTTTAGAAAGTAAAAATGGTTTAGTAATTTAAGATAGATGTATATTTTTAATAACTTAAATTTACTAAAAGTAAGACATTTTACATTTACAAAATATCGCATAAATATACACATAAAGTACGCATAAGTGATACACATCAATTTATTAAAAGCGCCTTTAAAATTTCTTCATTGATAAACTAACCTATTATATTTTATGTCTCATTTCAGATATTTCCCTTACCTGTGACTGCCGATTACAGTGGTTAAAAGATTTAGTGAAGAACGATAGCACAACAGCGAGAAATATGAAAGGAGCTATTTGTAGACGGCCGTCATATTTACGTGGAATGCCGTTCAAATTTCTTTCAAAAGAACATTTAATATGTTCTTAAAATACTTAAATCTTCTTTTCCTATTTTCTTTTCTTTTTAAACTCAAAATTTAAGTCTTATCGTTGTTTATAAAATGATTATTGTAACTTATGCAGTAATTCTGTGAAGACCGCCCAAACTCTTTAAAGTAAGATGATCAGAGTCATGTCTTCAGTTACGAGAAGAAAGTAACATTTTATCATTTGTCTTCATTTGCGAACTTTTGACCTCATTGGTCCTCATTTTTTAACTTTTTGTTTTTGTTTTCAATTTTTCTTTACCGAAAATTTTAACATGGGGGATACCACTGACATTATTGTAATTTTTTATACTTTTTATACACTCATAAGTGTAATAAATCATCAGTTTGAATCACATACAGGTATTTATGATAAAATACGGCAAACTCTGAATGACTAGGCTGATGAGAGCAACTTGGATTCGAACCATCTGCCAGGTTTGAGAGAAGAACCAAACAGCTATTTTTAAAGGTTTGTGTTCTCTCTCCAAAATATTAAACAGTCTAAAATCCAGATTTTTCTAGTGGACAAACACTTGTAGAGAATGTGCCAGAAAAATATGCGGAACAACTTATAAAAGAGTTTAATGAAGCATTGTCTGTATCAGTTTATACAAACTGTTCCAAGCTCAAACGTAAAATTATGCCCTGCTTTCATATGATATTTCAATGCTGAAGATGGAGTTAAAGTGAAAATATTGGAAGTAGACAATCTCCGAAATGAAACTACTAAAGTACTCAGTGGTTGTATACCTTCATAATAATTAATAATAAGAAATTGCATTCCTATTGAAATATTAATATTCTTTTATTATTGGAAAATTTTATTATTTTCAAAACTATACTTTAAAATGTTAAGATTTAAAAAGCTGAATTTTCATTCCAGTTCAGAAATAAAAGGAATATTCACATTAAACTGGAAATTATTGGATCACAATTATATATATATATATGTTCGACCAAATTTAAATAAGATATTTTATATGGAGAATGGAGGATGGAGATATCAAATACATTTTAAGAAGAGCGAAAAGTAACCAGCTCTTAAATCGAAACTGGGTCTTTTTGCAAAACGCCCCACTTCTATACTGAGTGAGCTACTTTGTATCGATATCTGATTAGTATGACATATTCGTTAACTCATAAGTTATAAAGTTGCCTACCAGATGCCTACAAGGTAATACAGCTCATAAAGCACTAGTGTGGTGGGACGAAAGACCGAGGTTCGATTTAACCTGGTCATTTTGTACCTTGAAATTCGTTCGCCGGTAATGATTAAAGTGAAAACTTCATTCTTAAGTATTAAGAATCGATTAAAGTGTTATTTAAGCAGATATAAAATAATTTTGATAATTTTTTTTTATCATCAGAAATGTCCTCATTTTTTAATGTAAAATGACTTCATTTTTGTCATGGAAATGAGGACATCGTATAATTTGTCCTCATTTTGGATTACAAAAATCTGTTCACCTTACTTTAAAATTATATTCCTAATACATGAAAAATTTCCTGAAGAACTAAAAATATACGACTCACAGTTTTTGCGAAAAGTTATTGGATACGGCCACTGCGGTTCAGCTCTATAGTCGTCAAGATCACCAATTCTGAAACCTTTGAATTTCTACCTGTAGTACATCGAAAGGAATTAGTCTATAGAGACCTTACGCGTGCCCGTATTTTGTTAGACCCCACGCTACTGCAGCGTGTGCAGTGAGCTCACGGTGCGCGCACACACATCTCGATAAATGCGATGGACATTGCGAACATCTTCCTACTTAAAGAAAGGCAAACCGATGATCATGTTTTAATACAGGTTTTATTACTTTCAGCGGATATAATATTATACCTTATCTTAGCATTTTTCTTAAAAACTATAAGTCACAGATATACAGTTCTTTCTATCTTGTTTAAAAATTAAGTGCAAGGAATCTGGCAGCGCAGAACTTGGATAGTCTTGATGAGACACCCTGTATATTTTTTTAAATTCTAAACTCCATCTGGCCGCTTTAGAAAAAAAAAAATGTCACACTGTTTTTATTTTACAGTTTTATAACGTACTAATATTAAAGTTATATCATCTTGAAATTAAACATGTAGGTTTGAAGATATATCTTTTAACAGGTATGCGTGAACTCAATAAGGTTTAAAGCTTTATGGAAGCACGTGACTTGTGGAAGCACAAGAAGAATATGGCCATTTTTCTGTATTTAATTTAATCAAAAAAGGCTTTAAAAGTAATTAAAAGAAAAACCTCTTTCTTTCTTTTTTTTTTTTTTTTTTTCAATTCTTCTTCTGAAAGTAAAAATAAGAGTATTAATGGTTCTGTTCAAAATTGCATGTCTGCATTGTTCATGTCTGTTCAAAATTGCAGTAATAATCTTCCTTTATAGCACATTCCAATATATACCATGTCAATTTTTGTAAATTTTCTGGCTTTGTTTTCATTTTATTGTCTTATTACAGTTGTTATCTCAAAAAAAAAAAAAAAAAAAAACGCAGTTAATTAATAATGGAGAATCTGTACTTGAAATATCAAACCTTTACGCACTTAATCTGTTTATTACGTGTTCAAAATAAGTATGTATTATGAAATAATAAAGTTGTCATTGTAATTTTCATATAAATTTTGTCTCTTTTATTCATCCGGAAATCAGATATATTTAACCCACTTAGCAGTAACCGTGACATTATATTATATAATTTTTAATGGTACCTCAGCGTTTTCTGTTTTTTTTTTTTTTTTACTTTCTTGATATATTAATGCATTTGTTAAATAAAGAAAAAAAATCGTGAGTTAAAAACAGATTTTACCCCCCCCCCACACACACACACGCACAAAAAAAAAAAGTCGCTGCGAAACCATCTCCAGAGAATACATTATTCATCTGCACCAAACGATATATGTACCTTATTCACAGATGAATTTAGTAAATTTACTTTTACAGTGGCAAGAAATATTAATATAATTAGTTATTTAAAAACGTAATTTGTTGAAATATACCTTACTTGATGTTCATGAATATATTTCAATTAATAATAATAATGACCATCTTCTGTCAGGAACAATTTCGGTTAGACCGCTTCAAAGCAGAGATTTTTGGTAGCCTTTTTTTTTTTTTCAATTCTATGTATTTTTATTTATTTATTTATTTATTAATCTGCATAAATGTTACATCATTAGAAAGATCTTTCAAAACTGAACATTTTTTGTACTTACATTTTTCCCTTAATCTCAATATGTAAAAAGATTTCAACGAAAGTTTATAGCTACCATTGCAATTCTAAAATACATAAAATTAAAATTTAATATATAATTCAATCATAAAAATTATAGGCTAATAGTTATTGCATCATTTTCTTGCAATCATGATAATGTACTTATGTGATATAAACAAACAGTTGATTGTGACGTCATATTTATCAAATTTCTTAAAATAAAATAAGGTTACAAATAAGGTACCTAAGGTTACTTCGTTACAAATATGGTACCTTTCATTTCGTACCTTATTTGTAACGAAGTTTTGATTAGATACTTTACAATCAATTAAAATATGAAAATAATTTCAAAACTGGACATTTAAATTTATGATTGTTGCCAAAAAAAAATTACCAGTTATTGTTATATATATATATATATATATATATATATATACATATTGGGGGGGGTGGGGGATATAAGATAAAATAATGTTTTCACGCGAAAAATTAAAAAAATATTAAATTTGCCCATGCATATAAAAAATACTTATTAAAATGAGTCGAAGAAAGAAGCGAAATAAATACTGAGTTATATTACTATAAATACGATATATAATATGATATGTTATATTAGACCTATCGTCCAGAGTTAGTAGGTATTTTCGTTAAAAGAAATAGTTTGTTCGTTCGGTGCAACTTGCACATTAGTCCCGTCAGGTACAACTTGGATGTTAGTCCCGTCAGATGCAACTTGCACATTAGTCCCCTTTAAATATAGTGTCCAGCGAAGCTGGCAAAGCATTCATTGATTCACTACCTTAACTGATTTCACATTACGTCATTTTTGACGGGGTTATATACTAGTATATAATAATAATGTAAGAGCTTTTATTTTTATTTATTTATTTATTTATTTATTTTGTTTTGTTTTGTTTTGTTTTCTGGATAAGAATTACAGTTGAAAACGTGCATCTAAAAAAAAAAAAAAAAAAGTGCAGCTTAAAGAGGCATAACAAATTGTGTTTTGTTTACACTTTTTAATTAATATTTTAAAACCACTAATTTCTAGTATATTCTGTGCTCATCACAGAAATATATATATATATATATATATATATGGTTTGTTTCAACTTTAATTAATAAATATCGATTGCCAGCCATCTAGAAATTCCCAGAATGTGAATAATGAGAACGTCCCCTGCCAACCGGTATGCACCCGATTTGAATGAGCATATTTTTGACAGCAATTTTAAATAACAAGTTTTGATTAATTTATGTGCCATAAAATCTCGAAACTGCCTTCCAGTAAACGAGGAAAGTTGCAGAATTACAGCGTTACCTGCAGGCCGATATGCATTCAAATTGGTTGTCATAGTTTTTCGCAATAACTTTCCCATATATCAGACTTGTTCATTGATACACTGCAGAAGCATGCAAATATTCTTCATGTAAATTGGGAAAAGAGCTGTTTAGTTGCGCCATCTTGTTAGGTGATATATACAAAAACCTTTTGAGCTCTATTTTATGTCAAGATACCACTAAAAATATAATTTTATTCATTCATGCCACATATATACAGTATTTGACCGTTTATGAAAATCAAAAATAAATATATCAGAACCTAATAAAAATTAATTTATTATAATATTTTATCGTTATACTATGTTATAATACTTAAAATTTCCTTGTGTAATATTGATTTTCTAAAATTATTGTATTACATCAAAGTTTAATTCTATTTTATTTTCTATTACGTTTTTATACTCATGCAGGAAAAACAGAGAATATTGAGAAAACGAGATTTATCTCTTTTGCACCAGTAAAAATATTTTATAAAGAAATATAGTTGTTAAAAATGTTCAAGTTTATGTAAGAAGAATTTACTAGACAGCTATAAAAACGTAAAAATATAAAATAAGTATAAAAAAACCCATACTTCTAAACATCTTATTTAGCCCTTGGCTGGCTTTCAAAAAGACTTTCAGAAACTCTCTCTCATTTTTCAAAGTTTGCATTTTTTCATATTTTTTAATCTTTAATGTTTAAAGTGGCTTTTTACATTACTGCACTATAAATAAAAAAGAAATCATTCGGTTATCTTTTTTCTTATGTCTATGCAATAAATAAATAAATTAAAAAATAAACATTAGGATAAGGGGAAAAGATCCATAGAAAGCAGATAATAAAAATTTTTGAGTTTAGTAGAAATCTCTCTTTAAAAGCAAGTTAAAAATATTTGGTATACGATAATTAATTTAAAGTTATTAAATATCAATCTGAGGCATATGATAAAACGAGTACTTATTTTGGCATATGAGCATTGAAACTTTGGTGTGTGTATTATTCTAATATATTTCAACAAAATTAAAATAGGTTTAATAATTCTGTTTCTGTATCTGTTAATTATCGATCCGCGCTCTCACTTCCTTAAATATTTTTAGAATGTTTTGCTTTTATATAATTTATTAAAGCTTACCACAGCATGCATATTATTTAAAACTGTATAAATTGTGTTATTAGTTTGTGTATAGAGATTCACAAAATTCAGACATGTAAATGATGTATGACAAGTATTTCTTAAATGGTTTGAATTTTTTTTTTTTTTTTTTTTTTTTTTTTTTTTAATTGAAATAGGACGCTTTTGTTTAATTTAATTATTTTATTGTTTCACAATCTAATTGGTAACAGTCAATTTTTAAATGTGTATAAGTTTTTACAATTACATACAATAATTAAGTTGTCACTCAATTAAAAAAAAGAAAGACAATTTTTATACATTCATTGTTTTTTGACATAAGAATAAGTGTATTTATTATTCATGTGAAAATAAAATTATTTTCTTTTATATAGGAAAAGGAAATGCGTATATATATATATATATATATATATACATATATATTTAAGTTAAAACGGGTTTTAAATAATTTTTAAATAATAGTAATAATAATAATAATAATAATAATAAAAGAACTTTCCTCTCTTAAAATGTGTGACCGAATTTGCTTACTCAAAAACGAACGAAATATTTTTAGCCATAGTTTGAGAGGAATTTCTAGGGGGAAAAATCAAATTTGTATAAAATCAGTCATTTCTGATCAAAAATCTTTTCAGTCAAATTGATCGTTAAACTGTCAGCTCCTTTCTAAATGAATTTCGATCCCTTTTCATTTGGTTCAACAAAACTGCGTAATGATGGCCATCTATCGATCATATTTTAAATGACACATGAAAAATATTTTTTAGATATATATAATTAATTATTTTATATATTGTTTTTAAAATATGTTGAGGACTTTCGATAATTAGAAAAGTAAACTATCAAAGGTATTTTATTTTTTAAATATAAATATAAAAAATATTTTATATACAACTGACAAAAAATAGTAGCGTTATCAAATCCCGAGTTTTAGTCATAAAAACTAAAAATGAGCAGTGAATGTCTTTTTAAAAACTGTTTCTTAAAGAAATACAGTCGAACCTCGTTAACGTGAACACTATTAACGTGAATTACTTTTAACACGAACAATTTCCACAATCCCCGTCGAAATCAAGATTAGTTTAGTTATATGAAAATAAATTACTGAGAGCATGAACTACTGATAACGTGAACAAATTTTTTATCCCCCTTGATATTCACGTTAACGAGGTTCGATTGTATATGAAGTATAAAGAAAAAGAACAATGTATTTATATAATGTAGAAATTTATTTATGGCTAAAGTTATTTAATATTTTATTATAGTCATTGAAAGTAATTTATTAAAATGTATGTAAATCGTTCAAAAATGTGTGATAATGTTTTAATTATAATTAAATTCAACATCGGGAATAATATGTATAAACAAACTAGTATACATACTGTTTTTTCAACTCATAATTATTCAAAAAATTCTGAAACATTTAGAAGAATTTATTTTTCTAAATGAACTAAATTACACATATTTAATTTCCAAGCTTCTAAAATGTCTGCTTGTCATAGAGTTTCTGTTTTCAAGAATTTCTCCTCAATTTTAAATGAATAGTGCTATTTTAAGGACATTTATTGGGTTTATTAAGATTTATGTTATGTATAAAACAAGTAAAAATTGATAGATAATATTTTCTCCCTTTGAGAATGATTGAGAACGGGTATACGACCATTTATTGTATGAACGTAGCTCGTTCGTCTGCCACAAAAGGGGGACCGGCATTCGATTCCAGTGCAGGGAATCTGATATTTTTTCCAGTATCAAACAGATTCACTCAAATGTTGCCGGATTTCTGTCAAAAATAACTTGTTTCAGTTGGCTCAAATCCGAGCCGCTTATAGCAGCTCAATGATTTGAGAGGACTTCTCTCAACGTGAGAACTTGCCTTTCAACATGTCGATTCAATGGCAAATGGTTCAGTTTGAGAGAATTTTTCTTTTCCATTTTTAGAGAGTTCTTTAATATCTTTTGAACTATTTATCCATTTGGCCTAATAAATATGACGATAGCTAGATTTTATCCTGGTCAATATGTGTACTGATTTGTAAAACAATGCAGTTTTGCATAGCGAGAGACTTGACATAGTCAAGGTTAAATACAGAAACATATGATGAAGCGAAATGTCTAACTGAAACAGTCGTCCTTCCGTACTAATAAATAAACAATTTTTTTATGTTTTAACTTTTGTCAAGAATTTTATTATTATGATTTCATTGGGTTACGCTGATAAAGATACAATACTAAATTTAATCAGAAAAATGGTTCCATGTCAGCATCAAACAATATGCTTAGAAACATGATTAGCTAGGTTTTACCATTGTCGTGATACTTATTAGTAAAATGGTGTTACATAAATTGGGAAATGCAGAGCAACAAATATCTAAAAATATTGGTTGTAGCTTGTTCTGGTCAAAGATAGGATTTTATTTTTAATAGTGCACTTATTACTGACATCGATAATCTTTCAAGATTGAATAAAAATCCAAAGTTTCTTTAGTCAGATTCATAACATACAACAAAACATTCTATCGTTTGAAGTATCTTAAACCAACCTGAGTTGTACTCAGCTTTTCGAAAAACACAATTTCCTTGAAATTTTCAATTAAACATATATATTAACTTTAATTAGTATTTTATAAATTAACAGCCTTATCATAAATAACGGGGCTTATTCGATTTTAACAGTTTTGTCATATATGTATTAAAATATATGAAGAATTTTCTTGAAACTTCGGCCATGTAAAAAACATGTTATAACTAATATATTTCAGAAAAAAAATTTGGCTCGAAAGTAAAGATGCAGTGCCATTTTCATGGACTTGACATACTGCATTAGATATAATTTACTACGATTAGAATATTAAAAATATTAAATGCCTGATGATATATGAGCATTTTTATTAAATAGTTTTTAACTGCTCTAGTGCAAGCGTTAACAAACGTATATTTTCAGCTATTTATACGAAAATCATAAGAAAATTTTGCGAAAATTCAAACAATTATCGCCGATAGAATGAACTGAGTTTCATTTTCTTTTTCAAAAGAAAAAAAGAAAAAGAAGCAAATATAAAAGGATTTTTATGTGTAATTATTAGTAGATTCAATTTTATTGTATTGTATTGATTGAAAATAAATTTGGATACAACATCTTATAGTTTTCTTTTATTTCCAAACGAACAGAAATTCTGTTCATTCTGTCGGCGTTTACCATTAGCAATTTCACGTTAGTTGCTTGGTATTTTCACATTAGTAGTTTAATACATATGGCTAATAAATTAAGTGAAAGGAACGTTGTTAATACCTGCGCATGGGCTGTTAAAAATTATTTAATAAAACTATTCATATTCTACCAAATATTTTATATTTTTATATTCTCTCTGCATATATTATCTAGACTGTAGTATGTCAAGTTTTAAGATAATGGAATTATATTGGATTATAAAAAATCCAATAACCCCTCAACCATGCATGTAATAATATAAAAATGATACTTTGTTTTTCATTTTTTTTTTTTTTTTTTTTTTTTAAATCTTTACGTTTCCAAGAATATGCATTCTATTCACATGCAAATAATTACAGATAATTAAAATAATCCTCATAAATACATGCTGCATTTGCAACACACTTCCAGTATTAGTTTTTAATGGGTGTTCACAAACGTTTTGTTATTATTTAATTTATTACTGGTACTCATTTTATTTTCGGAACAAAACTTTTGCTAAAATGTATATATAATGTGTTCGTTACATTCCCAACAAGTATTTATCTAGATATTTGACAAAACGTGTAAAATCGAAAGCATCTGACCATTTATGTAATAATATTGTATATATATATATATTTAAATTACATTTTTGTATTTCTTAAATATTCAAAGTCCATTTTATCTCGGGGACAAAAATAAATTTTGCTGAAATATGTGAAGTATAATATGTTTTTTACACTTTGCAAAATGTTTAATGAAAATTTTAAAATGTATTGTTCAAATACTGATCTTTTATGTGTTCAAAATTTTTGGGAAAAAACAATAAAATCCCTATATTTAAAAAATAAAAAAAAATAAAAAAAAAATCCCTATATTAAAAAAAAAAAAAACGATATCCCTATATTTAATTAAAAAAAGAGAGAGAGAGAGAGAGAGATGCATTTTTCAGCCTTGAGAATCCATGTAACACTTAAAATGTTAAAAAATAAATGAATAAATAAAGCGTAAAGGTGTAACTATTTAGATGCTTTTAATATTTTACCTTTTTCGTTCAAAGTCATTGTATGATTGATACATTGAAATAAAAAGCAGCAGATTTTACATTATGCGCAATAGCTACATCGCGATTTCTATAGTATGCAAATGAACTAAATTTAGTTATATGTGATAACTATTACTAAATATTAAAGCTATTGAATTTGTGTTTGGATCAATAAACATTATGCGGTTATATATTTGACTTTAAATATATATATATTAATGCATTTTTATATTAGGTAAAAAAGACTAAATTTATATATTTAATATTAATATAGCCCATTAATAGAAATACGAATGTTATATTTGAATATATCAGAAAACTATTAAACTAATTCAGTGACACCCACAACATAATGATTAAATTTTCTCATAACATTTTAAAAATTACATATAAGTTACATACGAAAGAGAAACTGGAAAATGACTGAAATCGTTAGACACTCGTGTTATATTCAGATATTGTTTAACTTACTGCATATTAACTTCAGAATTGTTCAACCATTGGGCTTTCTCTTTGAAAATAACATGTTCAGCTTTAATTCATTTTATATTATGTGTTACGTATTCGCTCACTAAATGGAATTGGGCTCGAACTTTGCAAATCACCTATCCTAAGCAGATTAAATTAGATGAAGGATTACCTGCTTTATTAACTCAATAGATTACCTTATTTCTGTAGAGCATTATCCTACTGTTAAATTATTTGCAATCTCATACAGATTTTGACAAAGCAGCATTATCTTGTTTAGTGTTCGAAATTTGGTCATAATGGAGAGTCTCCCTTTTCCTAACTCATAGTTATTTATTAATAACCAAACTTAGAGGAAACCTCTCAGAGCACCGTTTAATGTAGCAAGTTTTTATTTATATATTATTCATATAGTTGGGAATTTTTAGGCTTGGAACAAGAAACCAAGATTATTATTATTATTATTATTATTTATGATTTGTCCAAAAAACTTAATTATTTGACAATTATCCTCAATCGCAAGAAAAATACTTTAATTAGACACTTATGAATTACACTTTATATGTCAAAAAAATATTATTTTATACCACTTTGAGAAAAAGGATATAAAATGCAATGTGATGTAAATTTTATTTTTGTAATTACCATTTATGTTATTGTAATTGTATATTACGCATATATATATATCATCTAATTGCTGATCATAAAATTTGCATACAGTGAAAATGTATTCCAATTATATTATTTAAATAATGAATTTTTTTCATAAAAATATTTTATAGTTTGAAATCTTAATTTTTATATTTATATTTATTCTCCTTTTACTAAGACTCTTATTTAGAAAAAAAATATGTAAATATATTAATTTTTCATAAAGTTAAAAATTAATATTTATGATACACTATTTCTTTTTAATTCATCAAAATATAATATTATATAATTATTTAGTTAATATGTATAATATAATTATTTAACATTATATATATATATATAAATAATTGCATTGTATTATTAATATAATATAGTAATATAATATAACTATTTAATTAATAAATATGAGTTTTTTTTTCTTCTCTTTTGCTATAAAATTTTAGTTTTCTAGGGATAATAGACTTATGATATTTAGATTTTTACTGAGTTGCATTAAACTTTTTTTTTTTTTTTTTTTTTTCATTTCGAGATTTTGCGTAAAATTTGGGATTTTAACTAGCCTAAGATACATTTTTTTTTTTTTTTTTTTTTTTTTTCATTAATTGAAATTTGTAGAGTTCTACTTTTTTTATTTTTCCTATTTAACTCATATTTTGGGCTGAGTTCAAATGAAAGTTAGAATTCAGAAAATTTATAAGCCTATTCAGGAACTGCTGCGAAATAGAGCAAAATGCTGCATTGCAAAAGAAAGAAGCACCTTTACAGTAAAAGAATATAAACCCAAAAACTTTTTAAAGGGGAAAAAAAAGTATCGAGGAAAAGAAAAATAAAACCGGATTTTTTTTTTTTTTTTTTTTTCTGTTTTGTATTTATAGTGAGTTCTTGAGTAACCAAACTTGGCTTTTTCACTGTATGTAACGAGGATGTGTTTTTTCATGTTTTTATAAATATGCGATACAGCTTTCCTATCTGCTCAAGATAGATCCCCCCCCCCACTTCCATAAAAAAAGGCTTACTGACTTTTCATCATTTATATCATATTAATACTATATATATATATATATATATATATATATATATATACAGGGTGTTCCAAAAGTCCCCCCCCTCCTAACTCGAAAATGAGTCATAATTTTGAAAAATGGCGAAACACGTATTTAAGGAATTCAAGAGAGACCTCTTTTAGAGAAAAAAATTTGGGCCCGGGGGGGGGGGGGTAAGGGGGGTCCTCTAGGGAGGACAACTTTAAAATTTCAAATGGGAAGGTACGTCTTGTGATACATCCCTGGAAACGTCTCTTCAAGACAATGAATTTGGTATAAATAGTTTTGCCTTACGATGATCAGTAAAGGCGATACATGACTTTTTAGACTTTTGAAATGTGGATTTTATACTTATGTATCCCATTTAATAATTATGCAAGACAAAACTATTTAAACTAAATTCATTGTCTTGAAGAGACGTTTCAGGGATGTATCACAAGACATACTTCGCCCAAAAATGTTTGGGCCCGGGCCAGGGGGTGGTAGGAGTGCCGTTAGGGAGTGCAACTTTAAAATTTCTAATGGGAAGGTATGTCTTGTGATACATCCCGGGAAACGTCTTCTCAAGATAATGAATTTGGTATAAATAGTTTTGTACTGCAGTGATTATTAAAGGGGATACATAAGTATAAACTCCCCATTTCAAAAGTCTAAAAACTCAAGTATCACCTTTAATAATCATCGTAGGGTGAAACTATTTCTGTAAAATTCATTGTCTTGAGGAGAGGTTTCCAGGGATGTATCACAAGACATACCTTCCTATTTGAAGTTTTAAAGTTACCTCCCTAGCAGCTCCCCTAGCCCCGGGCCCAAACTCTTTTAATCCAAAAGCTGCCCCTCTCGAATTCATTAAACACATGTTTCACCATTTTTCAAAATTCCGACTCATTTTCGAGTTAGGAAGGGGGGGGGGTGAGACTTTTGGAACACCCTATATATATACACTCTATAACAAAAAAAAAAAAAAAAAAAAAAAAAACATGAACCAAGAAGGAGTAATGCAAACTGGACAAAAATTGGTAGATGTGATGTACATGTGGAGAAAAACAATTGATTACAGTTTCAGAAAATGTGAATGTTCTCTCTCTTTTTTTTTTCTTTTTTGTTTGTGTGTGTGTTTGTGTTTTAGCTCACAACTTCTTAACAGATGCTCTGATTTTATACTTATTTTTCGTTGTAAAGGTCTTGGTCTGAAATAGATCCCATTGTAATATCTTTACTATCTAAACAAAATACACGGAACCCTCAAAAGTCAGCTATAGTCATAAGGGTGGTAGGTAGGTAAAATAAAGTGGCCATGCACTACGAGATTCAACAGCTTACAGCCACCCTTTGTGAATAACAGCGGAGTTAGCGTTCCAATGCCGAAAACGATTCAAGATAGAAAAAAAAGTGAATTACAAAGTTGTTTAGCACCGTCAATTTAGTGCGAAAAGACAGGTTGTAGACATTAATGCTAAAAATAGAACGCTTAAAACGTTCATTTGTTCGTTCGCAATTTCCTACACTATACGTTCTCCGCACTTGAATTATGTTGCACACGTTGTAGCCTCGCGGTGACAGGTATGCTATGTAAAGTTCAAAGTACGGTCAGTGTAGGCGGTCACATGAATTAGTGATTAGTCATGCTTAACAGATGCCATAAAGGAAAAAGTTCTCAATTCAAATCGTATGTTTTGTTGTTTTTATTGTTAGCTTATAATTTTGTAGCAAAGTCTCCGATTTTAATACTTTTTTGTTGTTGTTGTTGTAAAATCTTGGCCTGAAATAGATCCCATTATGATTTCATTAAGATCTAATTAAATTACAGGATGCCCACAAAAGCCCGTTCTCACTCTTTTAACTGCTGAATGGCTGCAGCTACACTCATAAAAGTAGTGCGTAAGTATAGTAAAGCAACCATGCGCAACGAGATGCGACCGCTTACAGCGCCACTTGGGGAAAAGTATGGAAGTTAACGTTTCTGTCTCAAAAACAGCACGCGGTAGGGGGGGAGTTAATTACAAACTTGTAGAACATCATTGGTTTAGTACGAAAATACACCTAGTAGACATGATTGTTTAAAACAAAACGTTTAAAACGTGCATATGTTTGTTCGCAGTTTTCTACAATGTAACGTGTTAAAACGATCTTACAACTCAAAAAAGACCTTTATTCCATTGTCCGTCTGCTGCAATGCATATTTGAATTCCTATTTGAACTTTACCCTGCACACATTTTAGCATCATGGGTGACCCGTACGCTTTATAAAATTAAATCGGAATCCAGATGTGCATTGCAGTTTTGTATGTATTCAGCACATTATCGCCATGACTTTTCTATGTATATATTAATTTATTAAAGATATACGTTGAAATTTTTGCTTAGAGCCTCATTATTTTACAGCCAAATAAGAATAACATTTGAGAAAAAAATACAGTATTTTAGAAAAATCAGCTCAAAGATAAGGTATTGACTAGAATGAAACTAATACGACTGCTTCTCGAGTGGATAATTTTCGAAATAGAGACGTAAAGTTTTTTATGCACATTAGGGCACTTCAGATGTTTTCAGCTGAATAAACTCGAAATTATCATTTTTTGAGCTGTGGGTTGCGATATTTGAAACCGCCGTCGAACGTCTTCTCATGTTCTGCTATATGAATAAATTTCACTGAAAAAAAAAAGTAGAACTGACTCTGAAAAGCAACTACCATTCAAGCAACTAAAAATAAAATGAAAATTGGCATGAAAGGAAATTGTAAAATGCGCCTAAAAGTATAAAAAAAATTTCTTCGCCAAAGAGGATAACACAACAGTTAATCGCAACTTTTGATATCAGCGTAAAATTAAATAAAAATTGATATTTTTATTCATTACAAAAATCAACTGCTATTCAAGGTATACATCTCACTTTCGCATCTGAAAAACACAGTCAGAAACCACTTTGATGCAAATGAACAATTTACATTTCATAATCTGCAAAATTTTGGAACGAAAACTCTAGTAACTTCATAGAAACATAAATACGAATAGCGAAGGATGCTCACTGTTCTATATATGTAGATGTTATTAATGGACCAAATGTATATAGTGATAAAATAATGAAGGAAATTATGCAGATGGATCGTTTGAGGCAGCAGCGTTTGTAGCTATCGATCTATAAACAATTCTGTAAAAAAAGAATTAAACTGCATCTCATTTTGCGGCGACTTTTATGATTTATGCTGTTTAGCGAAGGAATTTATTTTATACTTTTAGGCGTGATTTACAATTTCATTTTATGACAATTTTCATTTAATTTTTAGTTGTTTGATTGATAGTTGCTTTTTAAGTTGGTTCTATTTTTTTACAAAAATATTTTATTTTTTTTCTTTTCAGTGAAAATGTATTCATATACGAGAACATGAAATGTCATATATTTATTACGTTTAAAATTTATTATTTAACAATTCGTTTAAGTATTCAAATACAATAGGGAGAAAACATTTTATTGGACGGAAACTCATATGAAGGATATTCCCAAATTCCACTAAAAAATTAAAAGGGATGATAGAAGCATCAAGTAGATGAATACTTTCCATATAACATAGTGTCGCAAACCAAGTGGAGAGGGGAAAAATCGCGAAAAAGGTATGCTGGTTTCAACGTCACGTTGGAACGACAAATGTACAGTACTAACTAACTACAAAAAGATTAATTATTACAAGAGTTGATGGAAGTGGCACTCGCTGACGTCATTTCACAGTCTACAATGAAATGAAACCGATTCCTAGACACGATCGATGATATACTTTTGATTCGACGACTTTATCAGCACTGTGAGATCCCCCGTTGCGCCTGGAGTACAGGAATGGTTTGGGAATTGTAGTTTGGGAATTGTAGTTTGGGAACTTTTTTGTCCGGGAACAAGGTGGCTACTGACCCGCCTTTTTTCTCTGTATATATTTTTTTACGTAATTAATCGTGCAAATTTACTATTAAAAATACCGAAGGAAGAAAAGTGGCTAAAGAATCAGGGAGAAAATGTGACCTGTCACCACCTTGGAGAACTGTAGATATTATAATAGTCCCATATACAGCATTTGTTTACCCAGTTTAACAATCTATGTCTAACCATTTCTGAGGTATGTAAGATATGTGCATACGAACGTTAGTACTTTTATACGTATATAAAGATGTTACGAATTTTAAACCTTTATTGAATTTAAGGTTTTGCAACATGTATATACACAGTCAAATGGTTTAGGGTGTAGTAATAATGGATATTGCCGTTAAAATCATAAATAAGAAAAAATTACTGCCCATAAGGATAAAATGATAATTGTGTTATATATATATTTTTTTCAATGAATTTTGAATGACAAAAAAAGCACTCATAGTATGCATGTTAAACTAACGAGATTATTAAAATGCATTCTGAACTTAAATAGCTAGTTAATGCAGAAATAGTACACATGAAAACTGAATATTTTGCATTTTTTATACCCAATTCGGTAGTTAAAAGGAATGTAAAATATTTGCATTCATGTCTAGACTTTTATGTTGCATTTTATTAGACATTTCAAACATATTTGCATGATATTGATTTTTAGATTTATAAAAGGAACACGACATTACGTATTATGTGTGGCGAAATGTTCACTTACGTATTCTTTTGAAACGTAAACTATAAATATTTATAAAAAGGCATATGTCTAATATGTTTTATGAATATTATTTTACAACATAACAAAGTTTTACAATTTCTGAAATTTTTTGCCAGGTTATTCTTTTTCAATAATTTTATATTAATACTATAAAGTTAAAATAAAGTAAAATCATTATTTACAATTATTACAAAAAAATCAGTCATATACATTGAAAACAAATATTTTTTACGTGTAGAGTCTTATTTATAGATATAAATTGTTTACTTCTTATTTCTCGAAAATTATTATAAGCATCGATTTTATTTACGTGCGATAAAAAATTCTAAACAGCAATTCTTTTTTTTTCTTACTTTATTTTTTGAATTAACAATTTATTATTCTATTTCGCAATTTCTTATATTGGGAAGATATCGTTTATATCGAACTCCAAATATTTACCTTAAACTAGTATTTTGTGGCCACCACAAGATTTTTTTAAATTATGTTTTTTCCATTTACAACATTTTAATACATTTTTTAACAGTTCTTTCGAGAGATACACACAAAAAAAAATATTATATTCATTCATTTATTAGAATAAAGTTATTTAATACGTTTTTGAATGAACTAGTCCTTGAAAAATGTGTCCTATTTCCCCACGTTTTAATGTCTATCTATTTTTAGAATGTTTTGTACCATACCATATTTTGTGATTTTTAAACTAGAAAGTTGTCAGAAATTAACACATAAATGTGCTTTTGACTAAGATTTATGAAAGTTATTTAGAAAGAAATTCTTTACTTACTTCAAGTATAAAGCTTCTAAGTGCTTAATGGGAATAGGTGTAGGAAATTAGTGATTCAAATAAGGATTATCAATCTCCAAAATTAAATATTTATATGTGGGTTTGAAATGGTTGGAGCCAGTATGACCCGAATAATCGAAAACCATCGCTGGAAATTATTTTAATCGAAGAAACACTTTTCCCAAAAATTTTAATTCGATTTCAAACTTTTTTAATACATTCTTCATGAGCCATTATTTTACGCACTCACTAAAACTTCAAATTAGAAAACGGCTACACTTTTACAATTTTTCGTTTTTTTTTTTTTTTTTTTTTTTTTTTTTTTTTTAATACGGTTTATTAGAGCCAATCATTAAAAACTGATTATTTCCTTGAATTAATTTGAAATTATTATTTGAGATTTTTTTTTTTTTTTCAGAATAATAATACATAATAATTTGTAACAATTTCATGTGTTTTTTGAACACGAGATTCAATAATAATTATTAATAGCGCATGCATTATATTCCTCTCTTTCATAATTTATCAATACCATAATTTTACTATAAGTAAATAGAAAGCATATTAACAAAATCTGGAGTGACTTCACTCGACTTCCGAACATTAAGTAATAAACTTTTTTTCTTTTTTTAATTTTTTAAGAATAATATATTGTTTAATTTTACGCTATTGCACTTCAAATAATTTGAGAAAAAATTAGATTTCGTAATTTTTTTTTTCAGAAATGTTACAAATTTCTGCAATCAGCGCCTAAAATAAAACTTTAATTCAATTTAAATATCTTTTTTCCTAAATTGATGTATTTATCTAATACTCTCTGCTAAGAAATTGATTGCTTGTCGTCACTGAGTGATAAACTATGTACTTATATGTAGTCGGGGGGGGGGGGGGAGGGATGCTACACTCGCTGTAATTTCGTTATTAATTCACACAGAAAAATCTAATAAACACCATTTAACAGAAAATTACATGTACTTTTTGAAAACAATGTCAAATTTTGAATTATGGGTCATCTGCATATTGAAATGAGTGCCAACTTTGATTTTTTTTTTTCAATAGCAACACCAAATTTTAACTTTATAATTGAATTCCTGATAGTCTAGCACTGAGAAAAAGTGCACAGTTTGTATACTTTACTTTAATATTCATAGAGTTATAAGCAAAAATGTGTTAGGGGTTTATCTATAAATCTAGAAAAATAAAATTATGATCCTACAAAAAAATAGACAGAAATTTACTGTTTTACACCGGAAATATTTTCAGAAAAAAAGTATTATAAAAATTAATAACGATAAAACGATATCATTTTTATAGCATCTTGCCTATTTCGGTTTTTTAAATACGCTTATATATAAATAGTTCATTAGAGAATACATTTTAGATTATTCATGCAGCGTTCTATGAAAAATGTGCGATATTTCTCAATTCAATAGTGTCATCGTGGTTATAGTAATCACCAATAAAACTTAAATTTTCCTTCACATTATTTTGTAGGTGTGACATAATATATGAACTAAAATAACTTAAAGACTGAAGTGTCCTTAAAATAATATTCCCCTCCCCCCCCCCACCAAAAATAAATAAATAAATAGAAAACTAGGTGGCATAGGTGGACTCTGCTCAGTTCCCCATCATATTTATGTTCACATAAATTTCTAGTGCGAGACATATAATCATGTTAAAAGAAATGAATTTGACCAAACCTTGATAGAGTGACAGAATAAAATCCCCGCCTAATAGGCTATCCACCGTTCACTTCGATATATTTATCTTATTCTAATCTATTAATTTATTTTATCAGGGTCAATTCCGTTGTTCAGTTTTCATGCTACTATTTCCAATGCAATAATCCTCAAAATTCAGATTTATATGAAAAATTTACAATTTCGCTATGTTGATAAAATCGTAAATTACGCATAATTTACGAAAATTTCCTATTAGAATATTTGTATTCAATCTTGTTCAAAAAAATATCATAAATGTAATTTTGGAGTTGTCTAATGTATTTGTGATCCTCAAAATGGAAGTTTATGCTCAATTTTGCGATATTCTGACACATTAAGTAAAGTGTAAATTCCAAATAACTTACGAATTTTTTAAATTGAAAAAATCATAGTCAATGATATTCATGCCAGTATCCTAAATAATATTTCGAAAGTGGTTTGACATCTTTACGATGAAAATATCCCTCAAGATTGACGTTTATGTGAAATTTTGCTCTATTCTGCCATGTTAAAAAATTCGTAAATTTCCAATAACTTACGAAATTTTTATATTCGAAAATTAATGTTCATGCCAGTGTCCTAAATTATATTTCAAAAGTAGTCTGACATCTTTACGATGAAAATATCTTTAAAAATTCACGTTTATGTGAAATTTTGCCCTATACTGCCATGTTAAGAAATTCGTAAATTTCCAAAAACTTGCGAAATTTTCAAAGTAGCATATTTATAGTTAATGATGTTCATTCCGGCATCAAAACCGATATTTTAAAACTGGTCTGACATTTTTACATTAAAAAGTTTCCATTTAATGCACGTTTAAGTGAATTTTTGTCCTATTCTCCCATGTTAAGAAAATCGTAAATTTCTCATAACTTACGAAGTTTTTTAATTCGAATGTTGCAAATGAATAGGGTTCTTGCCAGTATCGGAAGTAATATTTTACAACTGATCTGACATCTCTGCGATCATTTGTTCGTGAGATATCGTGTTAACAGACTAACAAAATAACGGGCTAACGCACTAATGGACTAACACACTAACGGTCTAACACACTAACAGAAATCCTACAGACAGACACCATACAAATTTTGTCATTTTCGGATTTCTCCCACCTGAAAACGTATAAAAAAGTCAAAAAACCGAGGTCGAAATTTTCATGATTACCTAAGTTCCCCATACCTATAGTATGATGGGGAACTAAAATAAATCAGCATATGAACTAAATGATGAATCTTTTGACTATGACGGTAGTTAAGCAATGATTTAAGAATTCTGCATTGCATTTTAATACTATTCTTTTATTATTATTATTCTATTATCATTATTATTATTATTATCATTATTATTATTCGCAATTTTTACGTTACACGTATTTCTCTATTTTAAACAGTAAGCCCCGAATATTTAGTTCATATTTTTCCTTCTAGTGTAAGTTTAAATTATTCAAAATTTATCACCAATAATCCATGAGGCAAATGCCACTTATATATAATTTTTCCAACGTAAGATAAGGGGTTTAATACAAATACGCATAGTCACATTTTCTTTTTCTTTTCTATATTCTTTTGCTTTAGAAGAACGATGAAAGGCGGAGCTTTTTTTCTTTAGAAAACAAAGATTAGTTTGTTAACATTCATGTCTAAAAATCATCATTTTTGTTTCATGTCTTTGCGTTTGGCGTTGTAAATATTTTGTTTAATTTTCTCTGTTATTTTTTAAGATTTTCTTCGTTATCTCATGCAAAGCTTTGTAATAGACGGCCCCTTAATCCACTCCAAAAGAAATATTTATTTATATCTCGAAAACTAATAACTGCAAGGAGCTGCAAATTTGCACTCCCATATTTTTCAGCATTAGGATTCATTTTATGAAAAAATTATTATAGGTCATAATTCATAATTTTTTTTAATATGAATTTATTAATATTTTTCAGAATCAAAAGTGATAAGGGGTTATGTTTGGGTTTCTTCACTGTATCTCGTAGAAAAAAAGTTATATCGATCAAAATATTTTTTTATGAAAATATTCATAAAAGCTTGAAATATGAATTTAGCATTAGCACCTTTAAATTTTTAAGGCTTATAACTCCATTAACAAAAAAAAGTAAAATATACAAAATATATACTTTTTCGAATCATCGCGACCCCAGGAATTCAAATATAAAGTAAATAATTACAAAATAAAAAGAACTTTTATATACCATGTTTTTAAATTTTCTGTTGAATCATATAAACGCTACTGAAGGCAGCGGGAACCCAGAGCAATTGCATAAAAGTATTAAAAAATTCCTTGCTATCGTGTTTTGAGCTATTATAAAAGTTTCAAATGGCTATCTAGCCGGGAAGTTAGTTAAAAGTTGATTGCCAGCTTTGTACTGGTAACGCTGCCGAAGGCAGCAGGATCCGAAGCAATTGGTTAAAAATATTTTTCAAATGCATTTTCACCGTATTCTGAACTATTCTGAAAGCTTCAAATGTCTAGCTACTCGCGAAGTTAGTTAAATAAATTTTCTGTTGAATCATATAAACGCTTCTGAATACAGTAGGGACCTGAAACAGTTGACTAAAAGTATTAAAAGAAATGTATTGTCACCGTGTTTTGAGCTATCCTGAAAGTTTCAAATATCTAGCTAGTCGGGAAGTTAGTGAAAAATCGATTGCAAGCTTTGTACTGGTAACGCTGGCGAAGGCAGCAGGAACCCGAAACAGTTGGCTAAAAGTATTAAAAAATGCATTTTCACCGTGTTCTGAACTATTGTGAAAGTTTCAAATGTCTAGCTAGTCAGGAAGTTAGTTAAATAAATTTTCTGTTGAATCATATAAACGCTGCCGAAGGCAGTACGGACATGAAGCAGTTGACTAAAAGTATTAAAAAAAGTATTGTCACCGTGTTCTGAGCTATCCTGAAAGTTTCAAATGCCTAGCTAGTCGTGAAGTTAGTGAAAAATCGATTGCAAGCTTTGTACTGGTAACGCTGTCGAAGGCAGCGGTAATCCGAAGCGGTTGGTTAAATATATTCGAAAAATGCATTTTCGCCGTGTTCTGAACTATTCTGAAAGTTTCAAATGTCTAGCTAGTCAGGAAGTTAGTTAACTAAATTTTCTGTTGAATCATATAAACGCTGCCGAAGGCAGTAGGGACCTGAAGCAGTTGACTAAAATTATTAGATAAATGTATTGTCACCGTGTTGTGAGTTGTCCTGAAAGTTTCAAATGTCTATCTAGTAGGAAAGTTAGTGAAAAATCGATTGCAAGCTTTGTACTGATAACGCTGCCGAAGGCAGCAGTAACCCAAAACAGTTGGCTAAAGGTATTTAAAAAATGCATTTTCACCGTGTTCTGAACTATTCTGAAAGTTCCAAATGTCTAGCTAGTCGGGAAGTTAGTTAAATAAATTTTCCGTCGAATCATATAAGCGCTGCCGCAGTCAGCGGGACCTGAAACAGTTGACTAAAATTGTTAGAAAATTGTATTGTCACCGTGTTGTGAGCTGTCCTGAAAATTTCAAATATCTAGCTAGTCGGGAAGTTAGTTAAAAATCGATTGCAAGATTTGTACTGGACAAACAAACAAACAGACAGACAAACAAGAATCGAAGTTAATAAAAAAACATGGAAAAATAGGGTAATACTGTTGAAAAATATCAAAGGTGGTGCGCGCTTTAATATGTAGGCGACCCCCAATTCGAAATTTCACTTCATTTTCTGTAAGTACTAACAATTCTCGGTCGAATGATACCCATTACATTTTTGTGCATAGATTAGCAACGAAGTTATAGCGACTGTTGCTCCCCCCCCCCCCCCCCCGACAGTACATACATATTGTTGAATGCTTGGATATATATTAAAAAAAAAAAAAATGGCTATATATTAAAATAATTAAGAATAGTGTATTGACTTAAAAGAAATTGGAAAAAAAAGAAATATATATATATATATATATATATTGCTTTTTAATCGATGGTTTATTTAACAGAATTGCATTATCATTGCTGCATAAATTTAAACATGCATATGTAATTTCGCTTATAATTAAATGAAAGGTGATCCACGCGAAGTTAACCATTATAATAAAAAATTCAAATTTATATGATTTTTACCATCCATTTTTATTTCCTTACATTTAATAAATAAATAAATCAAATTTAATAGTTATAGAATCAGAACTAAAATAATCAACAAATCAAGTCTTTTGGCAACGTTTCATTATAAAAGCTTCGTCCCTTCAGATAAGTTGGATTTGCACAAATGATTTCTGCCATACTGTAAATGTTTGGTCCACACATCTCTGCAGGTTCCTTCAACCACCTAGCATAGTAGTCGCACGAAAAAGGGATAGCTAAAAAAAAAAAAAATGTATATATGTATATTTAAAAAATTTTTAATGTATATTTATAAACAGTTAATTTTTAAGTAAAAAAGTCTTATAAGATTTTTTTTTTTTTTTTTTTTTTTTTTTGAGTGTTAAGAAATGTAAAATGAAAATCTAGATCTATAAATTAGCGTGATTTCGCATCAAAAACTTGATGCTATTAGAACAATTTAATTTTTCATATAATAATTGATATGACGGTAATGTTCGTGCCATAAAATTTTCATCTGGTAAAACATTACTAATCTAAAATAAAATTCTGCTTTCTAATCAAACTGGAGTTTGGAAACATATCATTACTACATATTTAATTTTAATTATATGATTGCATTTCTTTAAAACTAATCCACGTAACTGTTTTCAGAATTTGTAACGCTGTTGGTTTAAACTTCAAATCTGAGCATGTGAATTCTGCATATTATCGAGGATTTAATCTATTTTAAATACGAGAGTTGCGATGAAGTATTTGTTTGGCCGTAGTGCAGATAAAATAGTTGCGTTGCCAAAATTCTCGATGATAGCTGAATATTAATATCAGGTTAAAAATTAATTGAAAATATAAAGATGTTTTCGGTAAGAAAACAATTAAGAGGCAATACCTGCTCTAGATGGATAGAATTTATTGAATTTATTAATTGAAAGATACAATTTATTGAATATTTGAAAGAAATCTTATTCAAAAAATTATACGTTATCATTTTATTCTTGAACATAAAATTTTTATATAAAATATTAGTAAAAGTGGTCGTAATTAACAATTAATAGAGATAATACCACAAAGACCATTTACAATTTATACCTGAGAACTTTCGGCCAAACACTTTCATGGCCATAATCATAAGTGAATGATATTCAAGCTTATATTAACCGTTCACTTAATATTTGTTAATTAACTGATTAGCTCTTCATCTGTTTGTGAGCTTCAGCATGTAGCGCCATCAATCATCGATCTCGGCTTCGGTTGAGTTACACGCGTTTTCACAGGCAATAATTTCAACTGCTTCACTTTTTATTGCGTAATAGTGGCTATTGTAATTAGAGAGTTTTTTTATATTATCAAAGTCAATATTAATATTTTCATTTTGGTGAGCCTAGGCAAGGGCAGTGGTATTTATATTAAATTTAATTCATTGAAATGCTCTTTAATCCTGTCCTTTAATTTGCGTTGCCAATATACCTATGTAGGAACCGGAAACTCCCCCATATTTTTTTTAAATTAATTTTATAGATTCCTACAGTTTCTAGATTATGAATTTTATTTTTATCACTACGAATTCTTTGAAATATGTTTTTATTTGGTTTTATAGGTACAGTCGGTAACAAAAGTGTCCGAACACTAGCAAAAATTCCTGTGTAAAAAAAATAGAGTTAATACTGTTTTGTTAAATAAATCCTTGTCGAATCCTGTTCTTAGTCAGTCTAAGAACAGGATTTGACAAGGATTTATTTAGCAAAACTGTATTAAGTGCACATTTTTTATACAGGAATTTTTGCTAGTGTTCAGACACTTTTGTTACCGACTGTATGTTGATTCCGATTTTGTCAGCTTCAGTTTTAAATTTATTGGATGCACCTTTGTCATAAGAAATAGAAGTAGTATAAGTGGGAGGGGGTTTTGGGGCATTATTCTGGATTTATTAAGTTTTTTGATTCTATTATGATATAATTTGTATATAAAGGTACGACTATAACCGACTTTATTACAAATATCAATAATTTTTTCAAATTCTTGTTTTAGAAGGTCTTATTGGAACAATTATAAAGTGCACGGTTAATTTAAACTTGAATAGCAGTAATTTTATTAAGAAAAAAGTTTTACATCTATTGTTAATAATTTCATTACTATTGTTGGGTTTACGTTAAACTGTGGTTTCAATTTTATTAGGGTATTTTAGAATAATGACATCAAGAAAATTTAAACTATTGTTTTTTTCAATTTCTGAAGGGAATTAAATATTGCTAACAATTTAATTGAGCTTATTTAAAAATCTTTCAGGAGGCATTGAATTATCAAAGACGGTAAATATATCGTAACGTATCTGTACCAGTATTTAATATTATCGAATTTTCAAAGATAGTGTCTTCAAGAATACGGATCTTCCATTCAGCTATAATACCTGAAATAGGTAATCTCATAGGGAACCCTTTGGTTACCATGTTTTTATTAACTTCTATTCTTGTTTGTTTGTTTATTTTTGTATTAAATTCTATTCTTGTTTGTTTGTTTCTTCGGTACAAATCTTGCAATCGAATTTTAACTAACTTCCCTACCAGCTAGACATTTGAAACTTTCACAGTAGCCCAGAACCCGGTGACAATACAATACTTCGAAGTCCTATTTTCTAATTTTTGAATAGTTTTCATATAATTAATTAAAGTATGAAAATAATAACATCGTAATAGCGTTAAAATAGCCATTAAAATCATTAAAATATTAGCTGTAATTTAATTGTTGCCAAAAAAAAATTACCAGTTCATTTTCTCTCAACATAAAAATAAATACATTTAATTAAACGTGAACGTTAAAAAATTATAAAAAGTTACATTATGCATCTCACAAAAATTGTCATCATTATCACTTTAAAAATTTTATGCACATTGATAAGAGCTCTATGATTCTTCAGAAATTTTAAAACATGGTATACAAAAAGTTTTTTTTTAATCTTATAATTTTTTTATTTGTAAATTTTGTTATTAAATCTGAAGAAATTTTCTTTAGGAATTAAGTTACTTGCAGAAATAAAAGTAGTGCAAATATCATTACTATTGTATTTTTCTTTAAATTTGTAGTTAATAATATTACAAATCTCATTAATGTCAATGGAAGAAAAAGCTTGACAATCTCAAAGCTTGCAGATTTATCTGATTAATTATAATTGATATCACGAAGGTAGTTAATGAATTTATCTGTAGATTTTAAACTATTATCACTTAGAGGAATGATTTCATTATAAATGTCTTTCATATATAATTCGAGACTGCAAGTAGGACTTTCATACTTGTTAACGAAGGGTCTGAATTTTGGAGGGTCTTTATGGTCTTTAAAACGGCCAAACATTCGAGCAGTATTAGGAGCAAAATTAACAACTTTAGGTTTTCTGTCATAAGGCCAACAACAATCTTTAATTATTTTTTTAACTATATCAAAAAGTTTATTATTAGGATGTTTTTAGAGACAGCAATTTCCTGTACAGCAATTTCCATTTTATTAGTGCTAGAGGCCTATTTCAGTCGGTACAGTTGTCGAATTTTTATAGGTCACTCTTAATTAGTGCTAAGGGCCTATTTCAGTCGGTTTATTGAATGGGGATTTATTGAATGAAGTCCCCCCAAGGTACAACTTTGACATGAGCCCCCCCCAGGCCCAACTTTGACATGAGTCCCCCCCAAGGTACCCCTATTTCAGTCGGTACAGCGTTGTCGAATTTTTATAATACACTCTTAATAGTGCTAAGGGCCTATTTCAGTCGGTTTATTGAATGGGGATTTATTGAATGAAGTCCCCCCCAAGGCACAACTTTGACATGAGTCTCCCCCAGGCCCAACTTTGACATGAGTCCCCCCCAAGGTACCCCTATTTCAGTCGGTACAGTGTTGTCGAATTTTTATAATACACTCTTAATAGTGCTAAGGGCCTATTTCAGTCGGTTTATTGAATGGGGATTTATTGAATGAAGTCCCCCCAAGGCACAACTTTGACATGAGTCCCCCCCCCAGGCCCAACTTTGACATGAGTCCCCCCAAGGCCCAACTTTGACATGAGTCCTCCCCCAAGGTACAACTTTGACATGAGTCCCCCCCAAGGCACACGTTTGACATGAGTCCCCCCCAAGGCACACCTCCCCCTCATTGGGAAAAAGAGAAAAAACGTTGTTTTGCGGCTATAAGACAGTTTCGACTTCCAACGTTATTTGTTACAGTATCTGCAGCTGAAACACATTGGTTTGACTTAATGAAAACTTTATCATGGAATTTATATCGTCACGAATTAACTAAAGAAGAATTTGTCGATATTAACAAGTTTAGCAGTAGGCCTCTGGCACTAAATTAAAATCTGTCAATGTCAGATTTTCATGTTTTAAATAATGAAATAATGTCGTGTCTGTATAATTTTTGTTATAGTCATCTCTGTTAAAAATAGCAATTCTTTTAGTTTTGTTAGTAAGAATGTATTGTGCAACATCTGTAAAAGGAATATAAATTTAAAAAAAATACAGCGTGATGATGCCAAGAACAGTTTAGAAAAGGAAGCTAATAAAATGTTAGCAATTTCTAATGCAAAGCCTCTAAATGTAGATGAAGGTGTCACTGTGAGAATTAAAGTACCCGACGAAGACAGTGCAAAAACTGACACCCGCTCGATTTTAGCTGTGGTTTTTAGCACAGCAGAAAATGAATTTTATAAATATGGTGCTTAAATGGGTAATTTAAGACAATTGTATGCGAGATCTGAATTCAGCATTTGCAAAGAGAAGTTTTTAACGAAAGAAGATTTCCCTTATGTAGAAATATCTTTACATCAAACAGCAATAAAACAATCCCTTGGTACTGGGCAGGGTTTCAAAAAATGTGTGCTTGTCGCAAAAATCAATTGCTATGCAATTCAAAGTGTCACCGATCTTTAGATTGCACTAATAAAAAAGCATAATTTTATCATATGTTTCGCAAATTCATTTTTTTTATTGTAATAATATGTTAAACCGTTTGATTCTTTGCATTATAGTTTTTCATTTGATTGATGATTGATTTTATCAACTAATTTGTTGTTTACTTGATTGCATTAACGTGATTCTTTAGATATCGAAAAATAAATAAATAACATTATGTCAATTTCCTTAATTTTAATAATATTCTAAACTGTTTGATTACTTTTATTGTAGATTTTCAATTAATTGATCTTTGATTCTGTGAACTAATGTGTTGGTTGTTCGATTGTATTAACTTGATTCTTTAGATATCAAAAAATAAATAAAAATTTAATGTAAGCGTACAGAATTGTTTCTGTTGTTCCACCAAAACTCTTATTTTCACTTTAACGAGTGCCTCGTAGGTAATGTGCAGAATATTTAGGTAATTTGCAGATTACCTAAGTAATTTGAGAAATGAAACAATTTTCCGCATTTTAACGGATCACCCTAGTTAATGTGCAAATTACCTAGCTATTCTGCAGATTAACGGATTTCTGCACTCTACCGGTAACATGTATAATAAGCATCTAATAATATATATTAATTGCTTCACTAAGCTTCTTATACTTTTAAACTAGAAATGCAAGAGCATTAATTCAAGAAATACATTATGCTTAACGCACAATAATTATAGGGAATTTGAATAATTATATTTTAAAAAATATATAAATATGTCAAGTACTTTACAGTGATTATTTAGTTTTTTATGATGAATATTCTACACAATTTGATAAAGAATATTCTACATAAATTATTTATAAAAAGATAGTTTTGCAATTTTCTGATGCTATTTATTTGTATACTTCTTGTTAATCATAGTTAAAGTTAGCGAGGCATAATTTTTTTTAACATGAGAGCTAATCAATAATTGATGACCCAATAATTCATCAAAAATGGTTCCTAAAAGAAGAAAAAATATCTATACAGTTATTCCACACAAAAAAATATTAAACTTGTTTGTCTTCCTTTTTCAAAAAATTAGTTAGGTTAGACAATAAATGGCTTAATTAAAATTAAATTAATTAATTATCGTTTGTATTTTTATATAACGCAAAAAGAAAAATATATAAAGAGGGAAAAATAATCTCCAACGACAATATTCTAATTATTTCCGGAGCAATATTTACTTAGTTAATTATTCTAGATCATGAAAAACCGCTTCTGTTTTTATTTGATAGCGTTTAAGTTGCTTTTGTAAAAAAATTATAAAAATAATAATAAAATCTCCAGAAAAATAATTTCTTAGAAAAATTTCTGGGTAAACAAAAAGTCTTTGGGGATTTATTTTGCAATTTAATTTTTTATTGAATTTATTTATTTTTATGAAATTATTTGCATCCAGAAAAAAATCGGCACAAAACAACTTAATGCCAAAATTGTTTTTGATTTTCATCTATATTTGTACTACATATTTTCACTTTTTAACTGACATTATTTTAGTGTTTACGACTTCAGTTTGCCTATCTGTCTGCTCATGAACTGAATCCCGTAAAAACATTGAATTTTTTTAAACAGATATTATGTTATTCAAGTTCAATATGTCCTTTTCTGTAATGAACAATTGGAAAATATAGCCCTTGTTTGTGTACAAGGATTCCGAAAAGAATTCGAAAGCAATTCGTTCTACGAGAGGTTTTGTTACAAACCATATATTTATCCCTTTATATTGAACAAATCATAATGTAATTGACATTTATTATTCATGCGCACAGGAAAAAAAAAGTCATTCTGGCTAATCTGGAAGGGTAGTTTGATTTCTTTTTTCTTATCAAATGACCCCTTATTTTTGCTCTTAAAATGGCGGCTACAGTTTGGCTATGTACATATGTAGCTTTAAGAGAATCGGTTAATAAACACCTTTTTCATATGAATTTAAAAGTTTCAAGTGGCCGGAACTTGGAAACAAGATGACGGATCAAGGTGGCAAATAAACATATCAATGTTTTTCTGAGATAAGTCTGTTCTACAAATTCAGTTCGAATTAATTCAGTATTTGAAAAGCTATCATATTCACAAATTAAGTGGCCACCATTTGGAAACAAACTGGCAAAGCAAATTGCTCAGTCAATTAATTCAAGATATTTATAAGATAACTCCACTGTCGAATTTCAGTTCCAATAAAATCATTATTTCACAAATTACCGTGATAACAAATTATTATGTGGCAGTGTTGGGCAAATTTCAATCATCTGGACGACTAACGATTAATGATTAAATTAATCGTTAATCAAGAATATTTTGACTAATGATTAATTCAATCGTTAATCAAAAATATTTTGACTAATGATTAAATTAATCGTTAATCATAAATATTTTGATTAACGATTAATTTAATCATTAATCGCAAACGTTTTGATTGACGATTAAATTAATCGTTAATCGTAGATTTTACGACTAACGAATAATTTAATCATTAATCATATTTTTTATGACTAACGAATAATTCAATCGTTAATCGTATTTTTATGACTAATGATTGAATCAATCATTAATCAAAAGTTGTATGACTAACGACTAAATCAGTAATTAATGATAAATTTTATAAGAAATAATAAGAATTCACAGTAAACTTTTTTTCAATATCATTTAAATGTGTTTAGGACTTCACATTTCGGTCTGTCTATATGACTGTCAATCTGTCCATCAGCTTTTCTTGTCATAGTTTTAGAATGACCTGAAACTGATGTATATTACTCAGGTAGCGTTCTGCGACGGGTGCGAGTCGGGTTAGCATTAATTTTTGACCCACGGATAAAAACGTGAGTCTACCAATATTAGAGAATTATTTTATGTTGCTTTTTCAGGAATACAATCTTTTGAATGCAGAGATTGAATGGCGTTTTCTTCCTTCGTAGCAATTTAAAGCAACATGACTCATAACGTAAGTTTAATTCGTTAAGAAGAAATGCTTAATATTAATACTTGACGTAAAATCGTTGTATGAGAAAAAAGTTTGCCTTTCAAAGTATATGCCTTGCCTTTCAATGTGTGTACTGTGAATGTTTGAAACAGTTGATTTTTACTTTCCAAACACTAGAGTGAAGATAGTATTGTAATCACGTAAAAAATAGGAGTTTGAGATTTTGGTAGTTCTATACGTTTTGAGGTTCCCTAAATTCATATTTACTATTTTTACGATGATGTATGTGTGTATGTATGTGTACATGTATGTGAGTTAACACGATAGCGTCTAAACGCTTTGTTCAAATGAGCTAAAAGGGGGTATATATATATATATTATAGCTCACCATAGCACGAACCCTGTTGATTTTAGTGAATCTAGCACTTATAGATTTTTTTACTGGGACACAAAGAAAAAAATTTCATCATCATGGTCTAAGGACCCAAATTTTCTATAGTAAAGTAGCATCTAAATGCCTTATTCGGCTGAGCTGAAAATTTATACACATGTTACGAGTAACAGTCGCACAAACTGTACAAATTTTGGTGAATCTAGATTTTATATATATATATATATATGTTTATTCTAAAGAGACACAAAGAAATTTTTAAAGTAAAATTTCTTTAGGCGCGTTGAGCACTTTTGGGTGAACAAAAATCATTGAACTCCCGTCATCGTCAGCTGACGCTTTCCATCCTTGCATGATACAAATAATGTATCATACAATTAACTTGCTAATGTGAAGTGTTAATAATTATATACTGTACATTGTTTTACAATCTGGTGCGGCTCTGCACGACTTCTCTCACCTCCGGGCACTGTGTCTATAGCAGTTAGACCTCACGAAACCGTGAGAAAGCCCACAGCCGCCATTTTTCTCACGTTTTTACAATCTGGTGCGGCTCTACACGACTTCTCTCATCTCCGGACACTGTCTCTATCCCAGTTAGACCTCATCAAACCGTGAGAAAGGCCAAAGCCGCCATTTTTCTCACGTTTTTACAATCTGGTGAGGCTCTACACGACTTCTCTCATCCCCAGCCACTGTCGCTTAACGATTGCAGCCGGAAACGTTGCAGTTAGATTCACAGAACCGTGAGAAAGGCCAAAGACGCCATTTTTCTCACGTTTTTACAATCTGGTGCGGCTCTACACGACTTCTCTCACTCCGGACACTGTCTCTATTGCAGTTAGACCTCACAAAACCGTGAGAAAGGCCAAAACCGCCATTTTTCTCACGTGTTTACAATCTGGTGCGGCTCTACACGACTTCTCACATCTCCGGACACTGTCTCTATTCCAGTTAGACCTCACCAAACCGTAAGAAAGGCCAAAGCCGTCATTTTTTTCACGTTTTTACAATCTGGTGCGTCTTTACACGACTTCTGCCATCTCCCGGCACTGTCTCTTAAGGATTGCAGCCGGAAACATTGCAGTTAGACCTCACAAAACCGTCAAAAAGGCCAAAGACGCCATTTTTCTCACGTTTTTACAATCTGGTGCGGCTCTACACGACTTCTCTCATCTCCGGACATTGTCTCTATTGCAGTTAGACCTCACAAAACCGTGAGAAAGCCCAAAGCCGCCATTTTTCTCACGTTTTTACAATCTGGTGCGGCTCTACACGACTTGTCTCATCTCCAGCCACTGTTTCTTAAAGATTGTAGCCGAAAACGTTGCAGTTAGACCTCACAGAACCGTGAGTAAGGCCAAAGCCGCCATTTTTCTCACACTTTTACAATGTGGTGCGGTTCTACACGACTTCTCTCACTCCGGACACTGTCTCTATTGCAGTTAGACCTCACAAAACCGTGAGAAAGCCCAAAGCCGCCATTTTTCTTACGTTTTTACAATCTGGTGCGGCTCTACACGACTTCTCTCATCTCCAGCTACTTTCTCTTAAAGATTGTAGCCGGAAACGTTGCAGTTAGATCTCACAGAACCGTGAGAAAGGCCAAAGCCGCCATTTTTCTCACGTTTTTACAATCTGGTGCGGTTCTACACGACTTCTCTCACTCCGGACACTGTCTCTATTGCAGTTAGACCTCACAAAACCGTGAGAAAGCCCAAAGCCGCCATTTTTCTCACCTTTTTACAATCTGGTGCGGCTCTACACGACTTCTCTCATCTCCAGCCACTGTCTCTTAAAGATTGCAGCCGGGAACTTTGCAGTTAGACCTCACAAAACCGTGAGAAAGGCCAAAGCTGCCATTTTTCTCACTTTTTCAATCAGGTGCGGCTCTACACGACTTCTTTCATCTCCGGACACTGTCTCTATTGCAGTTAGCGCATTAAATAAAATTTTAATATAATTTTTGTAGTCTTAGTTTATATTAATGAATAAAAAAACACTTCATTTAAAAGTATTTCCTGCACAATAAAATATTTCCTTACGATTCAAGAAATACACACGTAATTTTTCAAATTTTCACTTCTGTCGGCACTCCCGGAGTGCAACTTTTTTTTTTTTTTTAATCATTATGGTATAGACTCAAAATTTTTAACTGCGATAGCGTCTAAATATCTTATTCAATTAAGCTGAAACTTTATATACATGCTATAGGTCGCTGTTGCAGAAAGTGTATAGATTTTGGTGAATCTAGCGCATATAGTTCTTTTACAGAACACAACGAAAAATTCTTTATTATTAAGCTCAAATTCTTTAAAGTGTGTTAGCGTCTAAACGCCATATCGGTTAAGCGGAAAATTTATATGCATGTTTTAAATTACCGTCACGCTAACTATATGAAATTTTGGTCTGTGTAGCGCTTTTAAGTTTTTTATAGAGAAACACAAAGAAAAAATCTTTATCATTGTTGCTTAACAGCTCAAATTGTGTTTAAAATGCGATAGAGTCTAAACGCCTCATCTCTTTGAGCTGAAAATTTATACATATGTTAAAGGTCACCGTTGAACATAATGGATAGATTTTGGTGAATTTAGCACGTATAGAATTGTTACAGGGACAAAACGAAAAAGTCTTTTCAATTATGCTCTACGTTCTCAAATTTTTAAAATGCAATAGCGTCTAAACGACATATGCGATTGATCTGAAAATGTATGTACGTGTTATAGATTGCAGTCACACGAACTCTAGGAATTTTGGAGAATGTAGCACTTACATTTTTTTTCACAGGGACACAAAGAATTCTTTATTATTGTGGCTGCGGCTTCAAATTAATAGCGCCTAAACACCTGATCGAATTCAGCTGAAAATTTATATGAATATTATCGGTCACCATCACACGAACTACATAGATTTTGGTGAATCTAGCATTTATAGATTTTTACAGGGACACGACGAAAATTTCTTTATCCTTATCATCTGTGGGCTCAAATTATTTGAGGAGCAGTGATGTAAATGAACAACATACTATCTAAACAAAAATAATCAAATACCCTATATTAATTTTCTCTTTCGTTTGTTTAAGGACTTCTCTTCCTATATATTTACAATCATTAATTACTTAATGTTCAGAAAGTCGAGAAGAGTCACACGATTTTTAAAGTAAGTGTAATACGCAAGAAATTTGGTCATATTACACACTGAATCTTTGTTTGTAATTAGATTAGTTATTTTTAATGTAATTTAAAATTTTGACTAATGTATATAAATAAAAAGCAAAGAGTTTGTCGGGAGCACATCCGAGTGGACCACTCCTATTTTTGATTGGTCTAGATTTAACTACTTTGGTGATGAAAGTCGGCCTTTTTTTTTTTTTTTTTTTTTTAGTAAAACGGATGATTTTTTTTTAAAAGATACTGCATAGATGTTATAGTTTTTAAAAGAGTTCTAAAAATTGTTCATTTTTTGTGTGGACACTATATACCAGAAGTTATTAAAGATATTACGTTGCAAAGTTTTCTTTTAATTAAATAAAATATGAAAATAAATATTCGTTATAATTTATTAGTTGCCCCAACCCCCAAGAAAAAAAAAATAAAAATAAATAAATAAATAAATAAATACGCGTTCATTTTCTTTTGACATAAAAATAAGTACATTAATTTAAACGTGAACATTAAAAAATTGTAAAAAAATAAATAATGCATCTCACAAAAATGACGTCATTGTCACTTTAAATTTTTCTACATGTTGATAAAGTGCTAATGTAGATCTATAGCTATAAGATTCAACAGAAAATTTAAAAACATGGTATATAAAAAGTTTTTTTTTTTTTTAATCTTATAATTATGTATAATTTTGTTGTCATTTCGGCGATGAGTTGATATGGGTATCGCAAATGCCTAAGTAAACATTTTGGCGAGAAACGTCCAAGTTACTTCAGTGCCAAATTTCATGTTCCGCCAAGAGTTCCAAGCTTTTTTTTTTGCACAATATTTCTCAATTTTATTTTAAATATTTTTGTAATGCGAGTGCGGAAAAAAAGGAATTTTTTTTTTTTTTAATTGGTCTAATTATACAAAATATCTTCATGTAAAATATTATACGTTTTCCGTTCTGTTGATTATCAAAAAGAAAATGACTAATGCAGTTTTTCCTGTATTATTGACATTTCTATAAATTAAATTAAATTAAATTATACAGTACCAAGACGAAGAAGTCTGCCGAAGTCAGAGAGCGCCCGAAGTGAAGTTTTTAAGCAATTTCAATGTATTTTCTTTTTAGTTTTAATTTGCTGAACTGTATAAAAAATATAGATTATTTTTTTAATTCATTTAAATATAGTGACCAACGAAGCAGGCAAAGCCTGCTAGTACTAATCTATATATATAAAAGAGTAAACTCACTGATTCATTAATTCGCTCACTGACTCAACACGGCTATGGCGATCCCCCGTTCCCCCCCGGGGGGGCAGAAGGCAAAAACCACGTTTTTAAGCATAACTCGGTTCCAAATTACTTCACAGTGAAGAAATTGCAGATGGGGAGACTAGACTTGAATACAAAAAAATCATTTTCTGCGATTTTGGAATTTTGGATTTTTAAGAGGGGTAAGGGGTAAAAATGAGGTTTTCGGGGGAGGCAAAAGGCAAAAACCACCTTTATAAGCATAACTCGGCTCTAAATTACTTCACGGTGAAGAAATTGCAGATGGGGAGACTAAACTTGAATACAAAAAATCATTTTCTGCGATTTTGGAATTTTGGATTTTTAAGGGGGTAAGGGGAAAAAATGAGATTTTCCGGGGGGGGGGGCAGAAGGCAAAATACACCTTTATAAACATAACTCGGCTCCAAATTACTTCACTGTGAAGAAATTGCAGATGAGGAGACTAGATTTGAATACAAAAAAAACTTTTCTGCGATTTTGGAGTTTTGGATTTTTAAGGGGGGAAGGGGGTGAAAATGATTTTCGGAGGTGCAGAAGGCAAAAACACCTTTATAAGCATAAATCGGCTCCAAATTACTTTACGGTGAAGAAATTGCAGATGGGCAGACTAGACTTAAGTACAAAAGAATCTTTTTCTGCGATTTTGGATTTTTAAGGGGGGAGAGGGGGTAAAAAGGATTTTCGGAGGCAAAATTAGCAATGCGTGGATTTTCGAGTAAAATTCTAGCAATAATAGCTCAAAGATATAAAAAGAAAAAATGCCAAGCGTCTTCTTGAAGGTATTTGCAAAAACTCATTTTTGATTTTTTCCGATTTTCAATTTTGGGGTTTTTTTTTGGGGGGGGGAGTTGCGAGGGGGTAAATTCGATCCCCCCTTTTAGCACTAAATTCATCCGTGGAAATCTATGAGCTGAGGTCACAAATTTTGTGTGTGGCTTATTTACGTGTGTCCAACACCCATTGTAACGGGATTTTGTGAAAGACCCCTCCCTTTTACACCTTTGGGGGTTGGGTGGGGTGGGGTGGGGCATAAAAGAGAAAAATCACTGATTCACTGACTCAACACAGCCGTTGCGATTCTATGAGAGATAGACTCGCAAATTTTGGTGAGCACGTTGGTTTTAGGAGACTGACGCCCATTATGGCAGGATTTTGCGAAATATCCCCGCTCCCCCCTGGGGGGGCAGAAGGCACCCCCTTATAAGTATAATTCGGCTCCAAATTGCTTCACGGTGAAGAAATTGGTGAGAGAGAGACTACAGTGCAAAAAAGCATTTTCTGCGATTTTGGAATTTTGGATTTTTAAGAAGGGGTGGGGGTAAAAACGATTTCCGCAGGGAAATTTAGCAAAATACGGGTTTTTGGGTAAAACTGTACCAATAACAGCACAAAGATATAGAAAATTGTCAAGATCCTTCTTCAGAATATTTCCAAAACCTCATGTTTGGTTTTTTGCGATTTTCGTTTTTTTTTTTTTTTTTTTTTTTTTTTGGGGGGGGGGGGGGTTTACACCTATTGCAATGGGGTTTTGCGAAAGTCCCCCCTTTTCCCCTTGGGGATGGGGGGCAATATAAACCCGTTTCCAAGTATAACTTTGCTTCAAATTATCTCAGCAAGATTAATTTGTATATGTGGGTTGTTTATGCTTTCCGAACACGCACAGTAAAGGGATTTCACAAAATTTCACCCCCCCCCCCTTTAAGGGCGGAGGTAGGCAAAAACACGCTTATAAGAGTAACTGTGGTCCAAATTATATCAGGATAGCGATTTTTTGATATGTCAATTGGTTATGCATACTCAAGACACATACTAAAAAGAGATTTTGTAAAATTCCGTCCTATTCCCTCTTGGGGGTGGGGTTGCAAAAAGCATGTTTCGAAGCATAACTTTTCTTCAAATTATCTCAGTAAGCTTAATTTTTACATATGAGTTGTTTATGCATTCCAAACACGCATTATAAAGGGATCTTACAAAAATTCCCCCTCCCCTCCTTCGAAGGAGGGGAGGGGGGCAAAAAACGCTTTTAAGAGTAACTCTGCTCCAAATTATCTCAGAATAGCGATTTCTTGATACGTCGATTGGTTATGCGTACTCAAGACACACACTACTAAGGGATTTTGTAAAATTCCACCTTATCCCCCTTCAGGGTGGGGCGAAATCATGTTTTCATGCGTAACTCTGCTCCAAACTATCTTAGAAGATTTTTTATTTGCGGGGTGGTTATGCATTCCCAACACGCACTATAAGTCGATTTTGTGAAATTTTCCTTTTCCCCCCTTTAAGGGCGGGGTGGGGGGTGGAAACACGTTTTAAAGAGTAACTCTGCTCCAAATTATCTCACGAAAGCGATTTTTTATAGGTTAATTGGTTATGTGTACTCAACACAAACAAACAACAAAGGCATTATTTGGAATTACGTGCTATCACCCCCTTGAGGGTTGGAGGGGGGGGATTAAAAACATGTTTCCATGCAGCCTTTGTCATGTTGATGTTTTCTTTTGGTTTTTCATAAATTTGTTTGGATATGATGGTTTTGAAAATTTTTAAAACAATATCGCGGTCAGCAGGCTCCAAACAGATCAACCATTTATTTTTAAAACATGGATATGACAAAGCAGCAATTGCAGCATTTTGTGATTCTGGTTTGTTGATATCAAACAAATTTTCAAATCTTGAACTTACACTCTGTTTGTATGTTTCAATTAATGATTTGCAATAAGCAAAATTGTTCTTTTTGTCAATTTTCTTCAATTTTTTTCTAAGAGCAAGAAGACAAGGTAATGTAATTCCATAATAGGTGTTCTGTTCACTTTGCATAATATCAAGCGCTTCAATGATGGGCGCAGAACATACTAAATATTCTTTTATGTATTCGAAGTCGCTATCTGTAAAAGTATTTTTTATATTCAAAGCCTTATGTAACTGTAAATTCTTCTCTTTTATATTTAAAATTTGTTGAAATGCATCAAATAAACTATTCCACCTTGTTTCTCCAGGTCTACTGAAAGTATGCTGTAGTGTATCGTATATTATTTCTGAAGTACGGGGGCGTGCCGTTGCCTTCCACAAAGCATTGCACTTTTTCATTACACTGCAATGTTTGTTTGATAATGGGGTATCATTTAAATTCAAAATTTTATTAGCATCTGTTGTTGCACATAGACTTAGTGTATGCGCACAGCAACGTAAATGCGCTGGTAACAATAATTCGTCAGCATTTAAATTTTCGGGAAAATCCACGTATGAAGCAAACGATTTTTCATCTTCGTCTTCAGAATATTTTCTAGGAGTTACCTCATCTTGCATATGATCAATATTCTCTGATTTCCAATATTCACTTGTTTCAACATTGAAGAGCTGCACGCCAAACTCCTTAAAGGCTTTTATGAAGTTAGATCCATTGTCTGTTATTGATGCCACTATTTTATTTGCGTCAAGATTAAAATCTTGGTTAATTTCCTGAATTACTTCAGATAAGCGGTCATAACTATGTGTACCTTTCAATCTTTGGCAGGCTAATGCAGCCGACACCCTGCGCATATCATTGTTAATCCAGTGGGCTGTCATAACAAGGAAACTTCGTTTTTTGCTGGACCAAATATCTATCACAGTACATACGTATTCAACATTATGCAAATCCGATTTTATTTTCAAAATTTCGTTTTCATTTATTCGTCGTGTCAATGTTCTTCGACTGATTAGTTTGAGACCAATCTTTGATATTTGTAAATCTAAAAATATTTTCGAAAAATATGGGTCTTCTATAGTTCTTAAAGATACCATCGAATGAATAAAATATTTAGTTATATTTTCTTCAAACGTTTCTTGAGAAATTGTTTGTGCTTTATTTTGTGTAGGATAAATACTTTTGGAAATGCTAACGCTATTGCTTGCATTTTTTTTTTTCAGATCTTTTTCTTTTATTATACTTCTTATATTCTTTCACACAATCTTCTCCATGCCGCCGTTTTAGATGACTAAGGAAATTGGATGGTGTGTTATAACGTCCTTTTACTTTAACTTGTTGATTAACCGGACATTTCATACATAAAGCCACAGGTGTAGAAGCATTAGACTCTTCAGGCAAGTACTTAAAAAATGTTCCATCCAATAAAAGAAGCCGCGGTCGGGAACAGCTGAATACATAAATTGAAGGAGGTGTATTGTTACTATCACAGTAACTGATGGCAATATCATAAGCTTCATCATCATTATCTGGAATTTCCATTTTTTACCAAGAAAGAATTATTTTTTTCACTTATAAATATTCGACAAATATTAACATTTAATATATTTATACAAATAAGCGGGATAGTAAACAAAATATCACAAAATGTTCCATCTTTCTCAATAAAATTGTAAATAAAAAAATTTTATCTTTCAAAACTGTTGCTAAAAATAAATTCTAAAACAGGAGAAAAAATATATATTTCGCAGACGAACAAATTTTAAATATCTAATTATTAAAGTCATTTTTAATTTATTTTTATTATCTAAATATTCTCATTGGAATGTTTAAAAAATGTTTTATCTGCAGACGATAAATTCTCATTTACTAATATATCTTCAAATTAAACATAGTTTTTGTTATTTTAGTTTTCTAGTCAGGAAGACAAAATTCAAATCAGTTTTTCATTCAAGAATATGCACAAACTCAAAATAAATTCATTACATAAATAATTATATAACCGGTTGATGTAGCTAATAAGCTCAGTAATATTTTTAAGAAATATTATTTTATGCATTTTTAGTAGACTTGCGTAAACTGAAAAGAAATTTCAGTTTAAACTTCATTTTAAGTATTTTTAAAATAAAGAAAAGTGTCGAAAATTGAGTACCTAATAGTTTTTAATTTTAATTTTTATAATTTTCATTTTTGAATTTGCGAAAATACCATGTAAACTATTAACTATTTATAAAACAAATTAAAGACCTCTATTTAAGAGATATGCTACCCAAATACTTACGTATTTAGGTACTTTCGAATTAAGAAATTTTGTCAAATATCTAGAAGAATTCTATAGGAATCATCTTGAAACTTCGGTAGCGTAAAGAACATGTTATACCTCACGTTTTTCAGCAAAATTTGTGTCCTGAAGAGGAAAAGTTCACCAGTGTAAAAAAATAAACAAAATCCAAAATGTTGTGGATCACCTTGTAAAAGATAATGCTTTAAACTCGTTTTGGTTGTAGCATATGATTATGAGGATTTTTTTTTTTTTCATTATCTGTATAAATTTTAAGAGGTTACCTCATATGTTCATGAAGATATAACGGTTTCTTTAAAAAATCACAAAAAAATTTCTCCTTTTTTAATTAAAACACGTAGGGCATTAGATCCAGTGGATATTGAGCAACTTACATGAAAACACCCAACCATGTAAATTTAAAACCTTCATGTAAATTTAAAACCTTCCGAGAGATACGAGGCTTAAAACAAAAGCAAATGCACATGGTAAATTATAATTGTAGCTATTAATGTATCTGAATATTTTAGTGTAGTCCTGTAATCTGAAGGTTAATCATATCATATTCTATACAAAACATTATGTTAGAATATTAACAATACATAAAATTTCTTTATGATTTTTACAGTAGAAAATTATTTAAATATGATTTTTAAAAATGTCTGACCTAAAACGCAAACCTGACCCTGTACACAAACTAGTTGTACACGACCTATTAATGCCATTCTTAATAGGGAACATTCCATTGTGAACTCCACTAATAAATAACAATTTTTAAAATTTCTAAAAGTATTGATGGGGGCGGGAGACAGGCAGATAGAAAAATAAACAATCGGACAGAGAGACACACAAGTTGAAATCATATTCGCACCTAAAAATAGTTAGAAAGTGTTAAAAACACTTAACGTAAATGAAAGTACAATTCCAGCAAATTTTTATTAATAGTTCTTAATGTAACTGAATATTTTTGTGTAGCCCTGTAAATCAATTGCTAATTATATTATATTCACTGGTGCGTATGAATAACATATTTCAATTTCATTAAGCTTTGTAATAATGTTATCAAAATTTGGTTTGTTGAATTACCTCACAGAACGCACGGCTTTGGAATGCTTCGGAGTGTCCCTGTACACAAACCAGTGGTGGTATTTAAACAATATATATAGGAAACAACCAATTATGAACTTGAATAACATATTTCAATTTCATTAAAATTTGTGTTCAATAAAGGTATTAAAATATGGTTTATAGAAATACCTCCCATAGAACACAATGCTTTGAAATAGTTTCGGTTGTCCCTGTACACAAACCGGCAGAGATATTCACTCCATTTTCAATAGAGAACATCCAGTAGTAAACTTGAATAACATATATCAGTTTCAAGAAATTCCATAAATATTTATGACAATTAGAGCGTGGACAAACAGACGAACAGACAGACAGATACACAAACTGAAGTAAAATTCATACTTAAAAATTGTTAGAATGTGTTAAAGATACTTAATGTAAATGAACGTGCAATTCCAGCAAAATTTTACTAATGTCTCTTAATGTAACTGAATATTTTTGTGTGGCCCTGTAAATCTAATGCTAATCATACTATAATCTATAGAAAGCATTCTTTTGCGCATATAAATAACATATTTCAATTTCATTAAGCTTTATGCAAAGTAAAGTTACTAGTGGATCTGCAGATCAGGAGCCTCAACGTCCTATTTGCATCAGACATTATTCAATAGGCCATTTTTATTTATTCCTTATTGTGTAATAGTATATATTGATTCGATCGACTTCTTACCAAAATCAGATACATTACAAAGGGGGCCTGCCGCCCCCTCAACCCCCCGCTGTATCTCTCTTTCTATCTCTCTTGTATATCATATAAAGTGTTACGGAATTGTAAATAATTGCATTTATTTTTGCATAATTTTTTTCAAAGAGGTTTAGTAAGCTGATAAAATGCTAATTTTGTGCATTTCTAGTCGTTTTAGCGTTAAAATAGCCTAATTTTCCTTTGAAAACTCATTAAAAACTCCAATAAGGGAAGAAATGGATTTGGCGCCAAATTTGGCGATTGTTTCCCTCTTTGGCGATTCTTTTTGGCAACGGCGAGAAAATATTTATTAGGTATATACCAAATATGGAAGCTCTAATCTCATTGGCTGATGTGATACGAGAATTTCCCAGAACAGTCTGTGTTCGATAGAAATGTATAAAAGGAGCATTATTTTCGCCAAGGCGGTCAGTCTCAGATCTGTGTCAGTTTCGTCAAATGCTTGCTTTGCTTTGAGCCTCTTTGAATGAGACTTTCTTTATGTGTTATTGATAAACAGTTTTACTGTTGTTTTGCTGTTAACGGCTGTTGTTTAAGCTATGTTTACTGGTTGAATTGAAGCTGATACTTGGTTTATAGACCTGTATTTTCCTGGATCTTTCTGTGAATAAATCACTGAATTTTTGCAAGTTTCGCCTTTCATTCTCGGACAACTTACGAACCCCCAAGTACGCAACAATATGTATTCTTAATAAACGACGGTCTTGTATTATTTCCCTGAAATTCATAAATACCAAATTTAATAACTATCAAATTTCATACAAAAAAAAAAAAAAAATCTGGTGTGAAACAACCACACGACTTCCATTATCCGCTATTACATGTATTATATGCATTTTTGAGAGATAATGTGATCAGAAAACATAAAAGTGACCTAAAGAGAAAATCGTTAGAGCCGTTTTTGAGATACCAACTTTTACAAAAAATCAATTATTGACCGGAAAAAAATAATTACATACAAAAGCATATTTAAAAGTGAGTTAAAATGGCGAGTTTGAAAAAAATCCGTACAACCGTTTTTAAAGGAACGCCTTTGCGAGGCCTGAACTTGAGCTATTTATACAGGACGCCTATCAATTTTCCTGAACTAACCAACTATATCATTCGAAAGGACATCTAATAGAGTGTTTATATAGCAAGTTTGCAGAAAATCGTTAGAGCCGTTTTTGAGATACGGACTTACGGTCCCACTTCCGGTTAAACTCAATTATTGACAAGAAAACAATAATTACATACAAAAGCATATTTAAAAGTGAGTTAAAATGGCGAGTTTGAAAAAAATCCGTACAACCGTTTTTAAAGGAACGCCTTTGCGAGGCCTGCAATTGAGCTATTTATACAGGCCGCCTATCAATTTTCCTGAACTAACCAACTATATCATTCGAAAGGACATCTAATAGAGTGTTTATGTAGCAAGTTTCAAGAAAATTTTTAGAGCCGTTTTTGAGATACGGACTTACGGTCCTACTTCCGATTTCCGATGTCCCACTTCCGATTTTTCAATTTTCACCAAAATTTGGAAATTTCATTTGTACACCAGACGTATTTCAATTCTAAAGTTTCGTAGATCTATCTTTATTAGTTTCTGAGCTATAATAGCCAGAAGATTCTTCACATACATACATACATACATACACACACACACACATACATACACACTGACCAATTGCCAAAGACCACTTTTTTGGACTCAGGGGACCTTAAAACGTGTAAATCAGGTGAAAACCCGATATCGAATTTTCAGACCGAATACAATACTTCCATTACCTACGGTAGTAGGGTAATGGAAGTAAAAATTACATAGCATATCGGAAATATTTTGCATAACCTTTAAACTAGTTATCAATTCTATGCCCACAATTTTCAAGAGGAAAACATACTTTTAAAATTCTAATAAAATTTCATTATATTTGATGGGGTGTAACCTTGTTAAAATACACTTATAAGAAATACCGACTATAGACCGTAATAGTACGAAATTCCTTTATGTATCTCGGAAAAGTAGCCACAGTCATTATAAACGCCAATAATAATAATAAACCTAATTAATTATAACTCATTAATTTTTCAAACTAATTTGACATCATTTGGATGATTACAGTACATGCTCGAAATTTTTTGTGTGGTCCCATAAATTGTTTAGTCTATGCATAACCTTTTTTAAGAGTAAACATGATTTTAAGCATTTTTATAATGTATGCTAAATTTATTAAGTTCAATTCAGCATAAACGCATGAAACTGCGCGCTTAAATTAAAAATTTGTCCATAGGCTCCAATGTTACGAAATTCTTTCGTGTGTCTTTGTAAACGAACCATAAACATTGTATACACCAGTAAAAACTATTCAGCTTATTTTGCGTTTAAAATTAATAATTGTTCCAAATTTAACATCGTTTGGATGACTATGTGACATTGTCAGAACACTTCTGTAAGATCCTGTACATTAATTAGAAAGCTTAAGAGAACATATTTTCTTCAAACAACATAAGTTTAAGCATCTTACTCACGTACGCTAGTTTCATTTTCTTCATTGCAAAGTAATGATATTAAAATGCGTTTAAACGAAATTCACCCCATACGCCGTAATGTTTAGAAATTTGGCGTGTCCCAGTACACAGTTTATAAAAAATATAGCAATAAAAATTATACAGCTAGTTATATGCAAAGCTGGAACGAGGGCGCCAATTTGCAAGTCAATCGAAGGATTTTTGCGGCCGCTATTGCGGTACATAAAAATTCTTCCCATAGGCCGTAAAAATAAGAAAAAATTTGGCGTGTCCCTGTACACGAACGACAAAAGGAATACACACCTAACACTGTACAGCTAATTCCGTTGGGCTCATGAATATGTGTACCAAATTGCAAGTGAATAGCGTTATTCTGTGAGGTCTAACTGCAACGTTTCCGGTTACAATCTTTAAGAGACAGTGGCTGGAGATGAGACAAGTCGTGTAGAGCCGCACCAGATTGTAAAAACGTGAGAAAAACGGAGGCTTTGGCCTTTATCACGGTTCTGTGAGGTCTAACTGCAACGTTTCCGTCTGCAACCTTTAAGAGGCAGTGCCCGGAGATGAGAGAAGTCGTGTAGAGCCGCACCAGATTGTAAAAACGTGAGAAAGAGGCTTTGGCCTTTATCACGGTTCTGTGAGGTCTAACTGCAACGTTTCCGGCTGCAACCTTTAACAGACAGTGCCCGATGAGAGAAGTCGTGTAGAGCCGCACCAGATTGTAAAAACGTGAGAAAAATAGAGGCTTTGGCCTTTATCACGGTTCTGTGAGGTCTAACTGCAACATTTTCGGCTGCAACCTTTAAGAGACAGTACCCGGAGATGAGAGAAGTCGTGTAGAGCCGCACCAGATTGTAAAAACGTGAGAAAAATTGCATATTTGGCCTTTCTCACGGTTTTGTGAGGTCTAACTGCAACGTTTCCGGCTGCAATCTTGAGGGACAGTGTCCGGAGATGAGATAAGTCGTGTAGAGCCGCACCAGATTGTTAAAACGTGAGAAAAATGGCGGCTTTGGGCTTTCTCACGGTTTTGTGAGGTCTAACTGGAATAGAACCGGAAATGAGAGAAGTCGTGTAGAGCCGCACCAGATTGTAAAAGCGTGAGAAAAATGGCGGCTTTGGCCTTTTTCACGGTTCTGTGAAGTCTAACTGGAATTGTATCCGGCTGCAACCTTTAAGAGACAGTGCCCAGAGATGAGAGAAGTCCTGTAGAGTCGCACCAGATTGTAAAAACGTGAGAAAAATAGAGGCTTTGGCCTTTATCACGGTTTTGTGAGGTCTAACTGGAACGTATCCGGCTGCAATCTTTAAGAGACAGTGGCTGGAGATGAGAGAAGTCGTGTAGAACCGCACCAGATTGTAAAAACGTGAGAAAAACGGAGGCTTTGGCCTTTATCACGGTTCTGTGAGGTCTAACTGCAACGTTTCCGTCTGCAACCTTTAAGAGACAGTGCCCGGAGATGAGAGAAGTCGTGTAGAGCCGCACCAGATTGTAAAAACGTGAGAAAAATAGAGGCTTTGTCCTTTATCACGGTTCTGTGAGGTCTAACTGCAACGTTTCCGGCTGCAACCTTTAACAGACAGTGCCCGGAGATGAGAGAAGTCGTGTAGAGCCGCACCAGATTGTAAAAAACGTGAGAAAAATAGAGGCTTTGGCCTTTATCACGGTTCTGTGAGGTCTAACTGCAACATTTTCGGCTGCAACCTTTAAGAGACAGTACCCGGAGATGAGAGAAGTCGTGTAGAGCCGCACCAGATTGTAAAAACGTGAGAAAAATAGCGGCTTTGGTCTTTCTCACGGTTTTGTGAGGTCTAACTGCAATAGAGACAGTGTGCGGAGATGAGAGAAGTCGTGTAGAGCCGCACCAGATTGTAAAAACGTGAGAAAAATTGCGGATTTGGCCTTTCTCACGGTTTTGGGAGGTCTAACTGCAACGTTTCCGGCTGCAATCTTGAGGGACAGTGTCCGGAGATGAGAGAAGTCGTGTAGAGGCGCACCAGATTGTAAAAACGTGAGATAAATGGCGGCTGTGGGCTTTCTCACGGTTTTGTGAGGTCTAACTGCAATAGAGACAGTGCCGGAGATGAGAGAAGTCGTGTAGAGCCGCACCAGATTTTAAAATATACAGTATGTAATTATTAACACTTCACATTAGCAAGTTAATTGTATGATACATTATTTGTATCATGGGATCATGAGCATGTGTACAAAATTTCAAGTCAATAGCGTGATTTTTGCGGCCGCTATCGCACGACAGACAGACAGACAGACGGAACACAAAATCCTTTTGTGTCTCAACAGAGGGCCTCCATTGACGTTTCGGCAAAAATTCAATAGTCAATAGCTTGCAAAAGTCAATAGCTTGATTTTTGCGGTGGCTATCGCGGTACATACAGATTCTTCCCATAGGCCGTAGAAAATCTTTGGCGTGTGCCTGTACACGAACTAGAAGTGGAATACACACCTAACACTATACAGCTAATTCCGTTGGGCTCATGAACACGTGTACCAAATTGCAAGTCAATAGCGTGATTTTTGAGGCCGCTATCGCGATACATACAAATTTCTCTCATAGGCCGTAATAATAAGAAAAACTTTGGCGTGTCCCTGTATACGAAATACAAATGGAATACATACCAAAAACTATACAGCTGATTTAGTGGGGCTCATGAACATGTGTATCAAATTTCAAGTCAATAGCGCCATTTTTGCGGCCGCTATCGCGCGACAGACAAACACACACAGCAAAACCGTTTTGAGTCTCAACAGAGGGCCTCCACTAACGTTTCGGCAATTAAAATATGCTTTACAGAAATACCTCCCATAGATTACAATGCTTTGGAATACTTTTGGGTGTCCCTGTACACAGAGCAGTAGAGGTATTTACTCCACTTCCAATAGGGAACATTCGATTGTGAACTTGAATAACATATATCAGTTTTAAGAAATTCCATAAATATTTACGGGAGATAGAGCTAGAGCGTGGACAGACAGACAGACAAACCGAAGTGATTAACATTTTTCAACCTTGTTGGAAAGTTTTTAAAAACCGTTACTGAAAATTGCTATCAAAAATTTAGCGGCATCATTTGATCTTCTGAGAAAAGGAGGGGGGGATATCAGCTATGGATACAACTACAATTCAATCACGATTAATTTAATCATGATTAATTTAGTCATGATTAACAGTTAATCATTTGCTGCAACTAATATATTAATCACGATTGATTTAATCACGAATAATTTAATTATGAATAACGGTTAGTTGTCTGCTTCTCGAATAATTTAATCATGATTGAATTTTTAGTTGCAGCAAATGACTGAAATATTAATCACGATTAATTTAATCGCAACTAACGGTTAGTCGTCTGTTTTTTGATTAATTTAATCGCGATTGAATTTTTAGTTGTAGCAAATGAATAACCGTTAGTTGCGATTAAATTAATCGTGATTAAATTTTTAGTCAATTAATTAGTTGATTGAAAATTTAATCGATTGATGCCCAACACTGTTATGTGGCAGCGTTCAAGTGTCTGCAACGTGGAAACAAATTTGCGGGGCAAATTACCCACCGAAATTATTTAACATATTTATTATAATAATTCCACTGTCCAAGTTTGGTTCGAATTGATTAAGTATTTCAGAAATTATTGTGATAACAAAATTTCAAGTGGCCGCCATTTGGAATGGGAACCAATTTGGCGGAGCAAGTTGCCCAGCGAATTTATCCAGAATATTTAAAATATAAATTCACTGTCAACTTTGGTTCGAATTAGTTCAGTATTTTGAACGTTATTGTTATGACAAATTTTCAAGAGGCCGTCTGATTTTAAATGGCTGCAGCTAGGAAAGAAAATGGCGGAGCTACTGACCCAGAAAACGCACCCAAAATATTTGTATGATATGTTCACTGTCCAACTTTAGTTAAAATTAATTTAGTATTTAAAAAGTTATCGTGATAAGAAAGTTTCAAGTGCATCGTGAATTCAAGTTGCCGCCACTTGGAAACAAAAGGACAGAGTGAGATGCGCAGCGAACTTAGCTAAGATATTTGAATGATAAGTCCATTGCAATAATTTCATTGGAATTGTTTCAGTACTACAAAAGTTATAATGACAAATTTTCGAGTGGCCGCAACTTGGAAATAAAACTTGTCCAGAAAAATGATCCAAGATATTTATATGATAATTTCACTATTCAGCTTTGTTTTGAACCAGTTTAGTATTTCAAAAGTTATCGTGATGACACATTAACAAGTGGCAACCTGTGTTCAAGTTGTCACAACTTGGAAACAAAATGTCGGAACAATTTGGCCCTCGAAGGTACTTGTATGATAAATTCACTATCCAACTTTGGTTCAAATTGATTCAGCATTTAAAAAGTTGTCGTAATAATAAATTTTCAAGTGGTAGTCTGATTTTAAGTGGCTCGAATTAAATAAGGATATTCGTTACTTTTATTAAAAAGGGCAGATAAAGTTAATTTGTGAACTTAGTTAAAAATTCTTATATGATCTATGTTTACATCAAAATTCGGTTTTAAATATGCTTTTTATAATGTGGACTTGAAATTTTCAAGTGCCCGCCACTTGAAAACAAAATGGCGGAGCAACCTGGTTAACGAACTCATCCAAGATATTTATAAGATAAGTTCGCTGTTCAAAATGGTTATATTTGGAGCATTATTTTGGAAGCTACCATGATGACAAAATTTCCATATTGTTGCGTTTGGGGGTTCGTGAGTTGTCCGAGAATAAAAGGCCAAACTTACAAAAATTCAGTAATTTATTCACAGAAGGTTCCAGAAAAATACAGGTGTTTAAACCAAGTATCAGCTTCAATTCAACCAGTAAACACAGCTTAAACAACAGCTGTCAATAGCAAATCCACAGTACAAACTGTATAGCAATAACTCTTGAAGCAAGTCTCTTTCAAAGAGGCTCAAAGCAATGCAAGTACTAGCGAAGCTGGCTGAAAACTGAACTGAACTCACTGCCTTGGCGAGAAAGCGCTCCTTATATACCCCTGTAGAAAAGTGTGGAAAGTTCCGGAAATTTCGGTATCTCATCAGCCAATGAGATTAGAGCTTCCACATTTGGTATATCCCAAATAAGTATTTTCTCGCCAAGGTCGCCAAAGAAATCGCCAAATTGGGAAAAAGTCGCCAAATCCATTACCTGCGTTATTGGGGTTTTTTAATGCGTTTTTAAGGGAAAATAGGGCTATTTTAACGCTAAAACGACTAGAAATGCACAAAATTAGCACTTTATCAACTTACTAAGCCTCTTTGAAAGAATTTATACAACAATAAACACAATTATCTACAATTTTGTAACACTGCACCCCCTCCCAAGGACTGCACGTCCCGGGCAGTGCAACCCTTGGTCAAGAGGCGAAACTAAACAAATTTACACAATCTAAAATACAAAAACTAAGTTGCATATAACGATAAAATAGAAATATAAATCAAGTGAGAAATATTTACAAAATTCACAAATATGTACAAATATTTATATACAAATATTTACATTACGCATGCGCAATTTTTACCAGTATTTTAATTTTAAATTTTAATATTACCGTTAACTGTGGTACTTGGCTAGCCTGTTATAGTGCACCACCTTCGGTTTTGATGAAGGTGTTTTAGTGATCCGCACAACTACATCATTCAGCCTTTGTAAGACTGTGTACGGTCCGTCCCAGTTTCACTGTAACTTGGGGGAGAGTCCTTTCCATCGAACAGGATTCCACAACCAGACCTTGTCTCCTTCCTGGAACTCATGTTGTGTAGTCTTTAGATCGTACCTTGTCTTCATTTTCTCCGTTGCCATATGAATCCGCTCCCGAGCAAAGTTGTGTACGACCTCAAATCGTGCTTGGAGATCTTGGATGTACTCCTCAGGCGATGAAGGCGCATCGGGTGGACAACCAAACAGGAGATCTCATGGGAGACGAAGTTCACGTCCAAACAGCATCTGGGCTGGAGTATAGCCGGTGGTTTCATGGACAGCACTTCGATAAGCCACCAGGAACAATGGCAACTTCAAGTCCCAATCTTGCTGGTTCCTTGATACTAGAAGAGAGAGGTTATTCAGGATGGTACGGTTGAACCTCTCGACCATGCCGTCCGACAGGGGATGTAAGGGTGTTGTCTGGGTTTTGTCTATGCCGAGTAGTTGACACACTCCTTTGAAAACAGCAGAGGTAAAGTTCGTACCTTCGTCGGTGTGAAGTTGCAGGGGCGTGCCATATCTTGACACCCATTGCTGCACTAGGACCTCCGCAACTGTGCATGCCTCTTGATCTTGAATAGGATATGCCTCAGGCCACTTGGTGAAATAGTCCATCACGACGAGGATGTATTTATTTCCACTGGAGGTCCGTTGCAAAGGACCAAATATGTCGAGTGCAATCCGTTCAAATGGTTATACTATTGCAGTTATACCGTTGCAGTCTTCCTCGACTTCGTTTCTGCGGGCCTTTACGTGCCGCACAAGCATTACAGGATTTACACCATTTCTCCACGTCCTCCCTTGCCTTGCACCAGTAGAAGCGTTCCCGAACTTTCTGCAGAGTCTTCATTACCCCAAAATGGCCTCCGGTAGAGCTACTATGCAGTTGTTCTAAAACATCTGGAATTCTTGATCTTGGTAATACAGTCTGCCATCTGAAGCTTTTCCCGTCATCAGATTTCCACTTTCTGTATAATACGCCGTTTCTGATATGAAGAGAGTCCCAAAATGCCCAATAACTTTTCATAATGGGACTAAATCTGGAAATGTCCTGCCAGGTAGGTCTGTTGCTGGTCGTCTCCTGCAGCTGTAATATTGGCTTTATGTCAGGATCTTCCAACTGGCTTTTCTAAGTTCTTCGGCACTTCATGGATCGGGATCTTGTTTTGAGGGTGCTGAGACAGTAACTTGGCAGGCAACCGGATTTATTCTTTGGTATTTATCCTCGGCATTAGAGCTGTACTTATGATCTTAAGATGGAGGCTTCCGCAAGAAAGCATATGGATTTTCTGGGTGGCATACTTCAGAGACATTCTTGGTTGCTTCTCTATGTGTTCTTACCGGGTAGCTTCGTTTGATATGCCTGTCTTTTCCACAGCCCCAGCATTTAGTTGTTGGAGTCTTCCCTTCTTTCTTGCTCTCAAGAATGCGTAGTCTTCTATTAATATCTGCAATCATTGTCTGAATCTCTTTAAGATCATCTTGAGAGCCGTTCACTTTGTCTGCTGTGCCGTTCTGGCGATTTTTCGGGAGGCTTGCTGGGCTGCCTCGATGTTTAGTGCATACAGTAAGGCTGACTCAACATCTTTCACGCTGGAGAGTCTGAGGGCTTTTTGAATTTCTGGATCTCAGACAGCATCAATGAAATATTCTAGAGCCAGATCATTGCGTGTTTCAGGATGACAGTCTGAGAAATCCAAATGTGAAAGCCTCTGAATATTTGATGCCAGCTCTTGTAAGCTTTCTCCTGGTCTCTGATGACGGGACCTTAGCTGGAGTCGACTATATTTTTTGAACCATTTCGCTCCAAAACGTAGCTCTAGTGCTCTGGTTAAAGCTTCGAAGTCATGTCGCTGTTCCTTCGAAAAGGTCTCCAGAATAACTGCGGCGTCGCCCCGCAACGACCCTACCAGATGAGCCCTCTTTGCAACAGAGTCCCAGCCGTTAGCTTTAGCTACTATGGCAAACTGCGTCTTATATACATGCCAGGAGGAACTGTCGTCGTAGGTAGATAGCTTAATAAATTCCTGATTCTGGATTCTTCTCTCTTTCTTTTCAGTTTCCTGGGGCATGGATTTTAACTTTTCTTCCACATTTCTCTCCAGATCTTCTTCTATTCTCTTCAATTTACCTTCTATCTCTGAAAACCTTCCTTTCAGTTCATGATCAAAATTTTCTTTAACTTTCTCCTCGAAATTCTCTTCCATCTTCATCTCTTCAAAATTCCTTTCTACTTTCATAACATTTTCTTGTATCTTCATAGCTTTCTCTTCAAAACTCTCTTCTATTTTCAAAACTTTCTCTTCAAAATTTTCTTCTATCTTTATAACTGTCTCTTCTATTCCCTCCATTCTATTTTTCATCACCGTTAATTTACCCTCTATTGATTCTTTCACCGTTGAAAGCTCTCTCTTCATCTCATCTTGATTAGATTTAATTTCTTCGGTCAAGCCGTCTTTCAATTCTTTTAGTCCGGTTTCCATACTTTTTTTATTTCTCTTTGTCCTGCTTTCATTTCATTCATCTGGGTAGCTAAGCTTTCTGGAAGTTTCTTCATTTCCTGCTCCATTGCTCTAGTTCTCACCATTCACAGACAACCCCACTACTGACACCAGAAATTTTGCGTTCTTGGGGATTCGTGAGTTGTCCGAAAATGAAAGTCCAAACTTACAAAAATTCAGTAATTTAATCACAGAAAGTTCCAGAAAAATACAGGTCTATAAACTAAGTATCAGCTTCAATTCAAGCAGTAAACACAGCTTAAACAACAGCTGTCAATAGTAAATCCACAGTACAAACTGTATAGCAATAACTCTTGAAGCAAGTCTCTTTCAAAGAGGCTCAAAGCAATGCAAGTACTAGCGAAGCTGGCTGAAAACTGAACTGAACTCACTGCCTTGGCGAGAAAGCGCTCCTTATATACCCCTGTACAAAAGTGTGGAAAGTTCCGGAAATTTCGGTATCTCATCAGCCAATGAGATTAGAGCATCCATATTTGGTATATCCCAAATAAGGATTTTCTCGCCAAGGTAACCAAAAAAGTCGCCAATGTGGGAAAAATTCGCCAAATTTGGCGCCAAATCCATTACCTGCCTTATTGGGGCTTTTTAATGCGTTTTTAAGGGAAAATAAGGCTATTTTAACGCTAAAACGACTAGAAATGCACAAAATTAGCACTTTATCAATTTACTAAGCCTCTTTGAAAGAATTTATACAACAATAAACACAATTATCTGCAATTTTGTAACAATATATATGTATATAGATAGATAGATAGATAAAAAAACGAAGTAATTGTAATAGGTCGATTTCTACAGAAATCAACCCAAAAAAGCTTTCTTTAGAATATAGTATGATTAGCATTGGAATTTAATAGGCCACAAAAACAAATTCAGTTACATTAAGGGTTATAAATGAAAATAGCTGGATATGCATTTTTCTTTGTGTTAAGCCTTTTTAGAATTTTGCAAAAGTATTTAATTTTTTTTTTTTTTTAATTCACCTAGTTCATCTTTATATTTTTGTGCACCTATCTGTCCGATGTGTGATCATGTTGACAACGTACTTTGAATATTAAACAACACAATGGGTATGTACAGTTGGGAGAGTTAATAATGTATGAGGAGTTAATAATGAGGAGTTGGGTGAGGAGTTGGGTTGAGTATGAGGAGTTGGGAGAGTTAATAATATTTTTCGTTTTTGATTTTAATTTGCACCGCATTTCGAATCAGAGTTTATACGAAAGTTAATGTTCTTAGTTTTTTTTTAATTATTATTATTATGCAGTATAGACATCGTAATATAGAAGTTTGGGAACATTACAGCCTTTAAGCTGCCTGCCTACTGTGGGAGGTGATTTTTTTTTTAATAATTAAAAAATTGCCTATTTATGTGCATTATATGATAGAATATCGTAAAAGACAGTGAATAACCTGAAAAAAAAAATGCAAATTTTGAAATATTTTTATATTTAGGCTCAAAATATGCATAAAATTTGCGGAATAAAAGCACTTTTACAAAACATTATAAGTCAAATTTAAATAAAGATATTTTTATTTAGATTATTGAAAGGTCCTTAAGGAAGTGAACTGCTCTCAAATCTGTAACTATGTTATTTAATATTTTAGAGACGATAACATTTCCACATGCTGAAAAAATCATGAATATACATGACAGTTCATGACTTCTATCGACAAAAAAAAAAAAAAAAAATTAGCTAGATTGATTGTCGTAGTTCAATCCCTAACACAACTCCTCTAGAGTATTTTGTCAAAGTTTCATAACGTTTCAATCATAACTTTTGGAGTTATGATGTTTTGGGATAAAGCAAAATGTTAAAAATTTCATTTTGAGAAAATCAGAAAACATATTTAAAAACCAGATTTTGATTATCAAATAAAAAATAATTTTAATAAGTTCCTGATTTATTTCAAAGTTTTCTATTTTCTTTTTAAAATTCATTTTATATTCAGTAACAAATTTTGGTGCTTATATTGAGTAAAACATTTATGTAAACAAACATTTATGGGTCATTTCTGGTCACTTCCGGTTTCAAAAAGTGGCGAGTGACTAATATCAAAATGCCTGTAACTCAAGTTCTAAGCAAGATATAAACAAAATTCAAACTGATTTAGAAAGCTAAAATATCAGACTTTAGTACTATTGCAAAAATAGAAAATCGGAGTTTTCACCGAAAATTGCATTTTAAAGGTAGGTATTAAAGGTAAAAAATGTTTCTCTTTAAAGACTATTTTAAAATTTTTGCGCTGCACTAAACTCAAGGAAATTAACATCCATTGCTTAAGTGTGTGACAGAAAATTTCTTATAGAGTGTGGTATAATTAATATTAATTTTTTTTTAAATAAAATATTGGGTGATATGTGGAGTATGTTTAACTTTGACTTATATCTGAACTGACAAACTGAATTTGGACCTAATAGTTTTCATTACCGAAACGGCAGTGGAGGCCCTCTGTTGAGACTCAAAACGGTTTTGGACTCTGTCTGTGTGCTTGTCTGTCTGTCTGTCGCGCGATAGCGGCCGCAAGAATCCAGCTATTGACTTGTAATTTGGTACACATGTTCATGTGCCCCACGGAATCAGCTGTATAGTTTTGGGTGTCTATTCCATTCGTAATTCGTGTACAGGGACACGCCAAAGTTTTTCTTATCATTACGGCCTATGGGAAGAATCTGCATGTACCGCGATAGCCACCGCAAAAATCAAGCTATTGACTTCCAATTTTTGCCGAAACGTCAGTGGAGGCCCTTTGTTTGAGACTCAAAAAGATTTTTTGTTCCGTCTGTCCGTCTGTCTGTCGTGCGATAGCGGCCGCAAAAATCGCGCTATAGACTTGAAATTTGGTACACATGTTCATGATCTCCACGAAATTACCTGTATAGTTTTGGGTGTGCATTCCATTTGTAGTTCATGTACAGGGACACGCCAATTTTTTTTTTGTCATTACGGCCTATGGGAAGAATTTGTATGTACCGCGATAGCGGCCCCAAAAATCACGCTATTGACTTGTAATTTGGTACACATATTCATGAGCCCAACGCAATTAGTTGTACAGTGTTAGGTGTGTATTCCATTTGTCGTTCGTGTACAGGGAGACGCCGAACTGTTTCTTATCCTTACGGCCTATGGGAAGAATTTGTATGTACCGCGATAGCGGCCGCATAAATCCTTCGATTGACTTGCAAATTGGCGCACACGTACCAGCTTTGCATATAAGTAGCTGTATAATTTTTATTGCAATATTGTTTATAAACTGTGTACAGGGACACGCCAAAATTCTTAACATTGCGGCGTATGGGGTGAATTTCGTTTAAACGCATTTTAATATCATTACTTTGCAATGAAGAAAATTTTTATTTTTTTGCCCCCCCCCCCTCCCCTCCCCTCCCCCTTCCCGTCCCTCCTAATAACTTTACACTTTCGAATATATCCCCATTTGACTTGCAGGCCTCTAACATTTATCTGTACCAATTTTCAACGGCCTAAATGTATTTCTATTTGTTTTTGCCCATAGCCCCCCCTTACCGCCCCCCTTCCCTCCCCTCCTAATAATTTTACAAATTCGAAAATATCCGCAATCGATTTGTAGGTATCGAAAACCTCTGTATACCAATTTTGAACGATCTAACTCTATTATTATTTCCCCCCCCTCTCCCCTCTCCCCTTCCTACCCCTCCTAATAACTTTACACAATCGAAAATATCCTCATTAGACTTGCAGGCCTCTAAAACCTATCTGTACCAATTTTGAGCTCCCAAACTGTATTTCTATTTGTTTTTACCCCATAGCCCCCCCCCCCCCCTGCTGTCCTACCTTGGGGCTGAATTTCTAAAATTACAGAAATTGATTTTTTGATATTTGCATTAGCTATATTTTAGAGCAAAAATTTCACGTATATCTATTTTTTTGTTTGAGATATATAGGATTATGCGAAATCACGTTTTACGCATGTGAAATCACGTTTTGCCCCCCCCTCCCCGCCCCCTTTGGGGACCGAATTTTGAAAATTCCAGAAATTGGTTTTTAGACGTTTGTATTAGCTATATTTTAAAGCAAAAATTTTACGGATATCTGTTTTTTTGTTTGAGATATGAAGGATTTTGTGAAATCACGTTTTGCCCCCCCCCTTCCCCCCTTGGGGGGGCGAATTTTGTAAAATCGCTTCTTAGTGGATGCCTACGTCATAGAAAGAACATTGTCACAAAATTTCATGCTTCTAGGTCTAGGGGTTTGGTCTGGGCGATGATGAATCACCCCCTCACTCACTCAGGAAGAAAGATTATATATATATATAGATAAAACCTAATTTTTTTTTTTTTTTTAGTGTTAAAAAGTTGGAAATATGAAGGATTAATTTGAGGCGTACGGAAGATTTCACAGCTGTATAAGGATTTGAGGTATTTTAAAAATTCAAAAAAGCCCCACATCCGTGAAGGTTACACTATTTGGAAAGTTTACGCGGATATTTAGTGTTCTGTTATGGGTACTTTAAACGGAGATTGCACTTACCCCAAACCATAGAGCTAAAAAGCTTTTGGTCTAATTGGTGTTTTGGTGTGTTTTGCTGCTTCATTCCATTTTTATACTAAATACTCCACTTTATCCTTAATTTTTTCACATCAATTTAGAATTTATGAAAACCTAATAAAAAATGAACGTATGTTTTTTATACAGTTCTTAGAATAACAAAAAAAAAAAAAAATTCTTCGAAAGAATTCTTTAATGAGGTATGAAACCCCAGTTAAAAATATTTTTAGAGTGTTTTTATATTTCACATTTCTGAGTTCAAAACCGATTAAAAATTCTGCGTCGCATACAGTAATGTCAAACAGAATTGTTTTGTGAAATGATGTTTTACTTCGTTGCTAAATATTAATTAGGAAACAAAAACTTCTGAATTTCAATTAGTAAAATAAAACTTTGCATTTTAATATTTAAAAACCAAAATTCAATTTTCCTTAATTCACTATTTTTAATTTAGTAATTCTTTTTGGATTTGTGTCTTAGATACAAAAAAATATTGTAGATAAAAAATATTGTAAATTATGAAAATACTACTTTTTTTTAGTTCACTTTTAGTGTTAACAAATAAAGTTTAATTATTTTAAATATTTATCGCATTCACTTCGATTCATAACGATACTTTATAAATGTTCAATACAGTTATGAAGTTCTAAAATATGTAAATCTTCTTTTAATTTTAAAGAACAATAAGAGAAAGTTATTCTAACTTTTGAAACTTTGAAACTTTTTTTCTGAAATAAGTCTTGAAATTCATTTCAACAAAAACGGACTTCAAAAGTATACTGAGAATAATGGATTGTTATGGATTGAAAACTAATGACTTTTTCTTTCTCTTTCTTTTTCCGTAAAAAGATTAAAAGATTAATGTTATGTTTTTTTTTTTTTTTTTTTTTTTCTTTAAGTTAAGACATAAATGATTAATTTCTGTGTGTTACAAAATTTTGTAAATAAACAATTAAAAAGAAAATCAGCTTTTATTTTATTTGAACATAAAATAAGTTAATGAGTATCTTTTAAAATGATAATACTTCTATACACACACACACATGAAGAAAGCCACTTTTTTATGGCTCAGAAATTTAATGAAAATCCAGTATGAAGATTAATGAGATGTTTAAAACACTCTCATTTTTTTAGAGATTGATTTTAACAAAAAAAAAAAATCAAAGTTCCTTATCACTTTTGATTGATGTAAAATAAATACATTTGAAAACATTACTCATTAATCAATATATTTAATAAGAAATTACTTTATTTGTTTATTTATTTTTCACTTTTTAAACTGAAAAAGATTCATTAGGTATTTAAGAGATTGAATTTGAACAAACGCATAAATTTACAGTTAACCCTTTGCCGGCCATAATGTTTTAAAGCGCTCTAGACAGTGTTACCAAATTTAGGATATTTTTTACTCAACTGTTGCCAATAATTTTGAGGATTGGTATTTGATATAGATAACAGGCGAATAACCTTCAAAGTGATAAGTTACCCGTTACAGTTAAATCTTTATCATGGCTTTTGATTGAAATAGTCCAGCACTGACCAGAGAAGTGAAGTTAAATTGGACTGGCAAAGGGTTAGATTAGTTCCTCTGGTCAGTGTTGCCAAATTTAAGGACTCTTTTATTCAATACCCACCACTAAATTTTAACTTTAATGGTTTCCTAATCACTTTTAAGATTTTTCGTCTATTATTCGCCCGAAAGTTATTCGTCGTATATATATCAAATATCACTCCTCAAAATTATTGGCAATAGTTGAATAGAAGAAACTCTAAATTTAGCAATACTGTTTGGAGCATTAGGGCTGGCAAAGGGTTAAATTCATATTTACGCAAGTTTACAATCTGATTATGAAAACTTTAAGATACCATATTATTAGTATTTAATAGACAGTATTTTTTAATTTTTCATTAGTTTTCTTTAGGGAATAAAAGAACGTGAGATAACAAGAACTGAATAGGAACATACATTAAAAACAATTTAAAATAGGTTTATAGGAACACTTTTATTTCACATACAACTCTGTGTGATAGGAGGTAACCCACATTTAAGTATAGTATAAATTTATAAAGAATTTAATGCTGTTACTAAATGCACAAATTTTTCAGATAATTTAGAAAACTTTCAGTCATAACACTTCTTGAAGCTTACCAAACTTGATCAAACTATTCAAAGGGTAACCGCACATGAACCTCAAACAGTAAATTTCAATTTCCTGACACTATTTTTTTTAACTATGCTAATAAAACACGTAGATACAAATAAACCGCTAAAATACTCACTTTCGTATTCAGTGGACCACAAAACACGATGTAATTCAAAAAACCATGACTGAAAATTGAAATGAAAAATTTGTGTTACACCCCGTACGAACATGAGAAATTTCTATTCCTAAGCAGTTTTCGTTGACATCATAAAAAACAATAAAGCACTTCCATCACTTACATTCAATAGAAACGAATGCTTTAGCTTAATTTTCGCTTAATTCTGTATATTTTCCATAAGTTGTATACACACTATATAATATATTTAAATTTACTCTTACATGAAAATTATATAGCATTATATACATTTTTACGTAAAAACACAACCTGAAATGCATTTCCAGCAGTTTTTATATATATCTATTTATATAAAATCGTTTGTCCTGAGTGGAGTGAGTGATTTATCATCGCCCAACCCAAACCCTTCGACCTAGAAGCTTGAAAGTTTGTGTCAATGTTCCTTCTGTTACACAATCATCCTCTAAGAAGCGATTTTACAAAATTCGCCCACGAATGTCGGGGGGAGGGCAAAATGCTATTTCACAAAATCTTCCATCGCTCAAACAAAAAAAAAAAAAAAAAAAAAAGATATCCGTTTTTTTTTTTTTTTTTTTTAACATAGCTAACACAAATTCCTAAAAATCAATTTCTGGAATTTTAGAAATTCGGTCCACAAGAGGGGGTCTGTGGCAAAATGCAATTCCACATGCACAAAAAGTGGTTTTATTTATTTTAATTTTTAATTGTTGCCAAAGAAGTTTACGAGTTAATTTATTTTTCGACATATAATAAAATATATTTTCACGCGAATAATAATAATAATAATAATAATAAAATTAAATATTAAATATTAAATTTGCTCAGGCACATGACAAAGCGACGTTATTATCATTTACTATCATATTAAATAATAATAAAATGAAAGCTAATTCAGATCAATATTAAAGAGCTTTATTTATTGATAATCCTGGGTATTTCTTTAAATTTTGATGCTAAAGTAGGTAGGACATTTTTCGCCACGGAACTTTTTTTTTTTGTGACAGCCACTTTAAGCCAAGTAGTCCAATATGTATGTATATATATATATATATTGGATTATATATTTGTTTATATATATATATATATAAACAAATAAAAGCAGGTAAGAGACTGCATTGGAACTCCAGAATCGATTGTGGCGTGCGAGAATACCGCTACAGAAAATAGAGGTAAATTTAAACTTATATTTTGACTAATTTCAATGATTTTTTTTTTTTTTTTTTTTTGTATTATTAATGGTATGGTGTTTTGAGAATTCATTTCAATATATTGACTAGCGAAGCGGCCAAAGCCTGCTAGCCTATATATATAAAAGAGTACTTCCACTCATTCACTGACTCACTCATTGACTCATCAACGCATATAAAATCTACCAGACCCACCGTCCCAAAACTGGGTCAGATTATAGAACGTATAGTGTAAGCACCCCGTAAGAAGCGATTTTGTGAAATTCGCGCCCCAAGCGAGTGTGGGGGACAAAACGTGATTTCATAAAAACTTTCATATCTCAAAGAAAAAAAAAAAAACAGATATCCGTAAAATTTTTGTTTTAAAACATAGCTAATACAAATACCTATAAATCGATTTCTGGAATTTTGGAAATTCGGTCCACAAAAGGGGTTGCGTGGTAAAATGTGATTCCACATGCGCAAAAAGTGATTTCACAAAAAAGCCTCATATATCAAAGAAAGAAACAGATATACGTGAGATTTTTGATTCAAAATAAAGAATTTTACGAGATATTTTTTTTTTCGACTTACAATAAAATATATTTTCACGAGAATAATAATAATAATAATAATATATATATATATATATATATATATATATATTAAACATTAAATTTGCATAGGCACATGACAAAATGACGTCATTATCAAAATTAAATAATAACAAAATGAAAGCTAATCCAGATCTATATTAAAGAGCTTTATTCATTGATAATCCTGGGTATTTTTTTTAAAACTTTTGATGCTGAAGTAGATAGGACATTTTTCGCCAAGGACTCTATTTTCGTGACAGCCACCTTAAGCCAAGTAGTCCATAAAAAATATAAACAAATCTGTATATATAAAAGAGTAAACTCACTGACTCAACACTGCCATGGCAATTCTGTAAGAGATAGAATCACAAATTTTGTTCACCAGGTTGATTTTAGGATCCTGACCCCACTAAGATGGAATTTTGAGAAATACCCCCTCCCCGTTCCACCTGGGGGCAGAAGGCACAAACACCCTTATAAGCATAACTCGGCTCCAAATTACTTCACGGTGAAGAATTTGCAGATGGGAAGACCAGACTTTTGTACAAAAATATTATTTTCTGCGATTTTGGAAATTTGAATAATTAAGGGGGAGGAGGAAAAACGATTTTTCGAAGCAAATTTAGCACGGATTTCCGAGTAGAATTCCACCAATAATAGCACAAATATATAAAAAACCGCCAAGCGTCTTCGTAAGGATATTTCCAAAAACTCATTATTATTTTTGTGATTTTCGATTTGGGGGGAGGGGGGAGTTACGAAGGAGTAAATTCGTCCGGGAAAATCTATAGGAGCTGAAATAACAAATTTTAGTGTGTGGCTTATTTATGTGTATCCAAGGGGCGGTAAGTACAACTGATTGTTATTGTGTCGTATTTGAGAATAAACGAATTGAAAGTTTAGCTAGACAGACAAAATCTCGGAGTATATCTGTCGGAGCGAGAGCTATTAAAGAGTGTTTCTCTTAGTGATTTATAAAAAGCGTTTATTAGTGAAGTAATCATGAACCCATTGCGGCATGATGAATCGTCCTTTTCAGGACGTGAAACAATACCTGTGGCTGGGGACCTCCACGAAGCTCCAGCTTCATTTGGCTGTTTGAGCGGGTCCGCCTCGGATAGGTCCCCCATTGGGACTGAACCAACTCCCAGCCACTCAGTTGGAGGTAATGGTAGTGGTAGGAGTAAAACTAACAAAGGTCGTGCAAAGGTGAAGAGGCGCAAGAGGCGTAAGAAGAGTGTGGTGTATGACAGTGATGGTAATTCGTTAGCGTCATTCCAGAGTGTGGAAGACAGTGAAGGCGCCACAATGAAACGTGTAACGACCCTGACACAGTTTACTATACTGGAGTGAGTGGGGAGAGTGATGCAGTAGAGGCGGGCTCTGAGAACTCAGATGCCGACTGCCCCACCGTCCCTCAAACAGTCTCTGGTGATCCAGAGACGACCATTGTCGCCGCGCAGACGATGGATAAAGGTATTCAATTGCATAGCGAGGAGCTGGCCAATATCTCCCATGAGGAGATGGTCGGCACGTCTCAGACCCTCGTTATGGAGATGAAACGACTTTGTTTGGATCTCTCACACACTGCTGACAAGTCAAAGCTGTCGGGACCAAAGCTGGAGAAAGTCCATGCGTTCATTGAACAGGGAGCAGCCCCCACTCACCGCTCGAAGAGCGGTGTTGAGCGCTTCCAGGAAAATCCACGTGAGCTGCTCCGACATTTATTGAGTAAACAAAAAAAAAAATTACATCGTACATCGCCTGGCTTAGCCAGCCCGCGACAAGGGGCGATGCAAATGGGCATGGGTATTTACAAGAGCGGCGCCAGACACAAGTCTACCCGCGACACGGGGCGCCGCTTGATTATAGGAGAGAGGGTGCGAGGCTGTGTGGCCTTCCACGACAAGCGGCACGCTACCAGTTTAGACCCTTTCATTTATGAGGGCTACTGCAGCATCACGGGCACACGGGAAGATAACAGGGAGATAGAAGAATAATGTGTTTAGGAGAAAGAATTTTTCTTTAGTTGTGATCTTAGGTTAGTTTGTTAGATTACATAAATCCATTAGGAATGAGAAAATTTTATTTAATTTATTAATTAAGGGTTTCCTTGTTAAAATGTTGTCCAGCCAATTGATTGGTCTGGGAGAGGGATTTCTAATATGATATAGTGCTGTTAAGGGGCAGTGGAAATAATAGTGTTGCGGAGTTCCCTCCTCGCCGCAGGAACACAGGGGAGAGCGTCGGCAATGAAATTTGTAAAGGTAAGATGGGAGATTGTGTGTGTCAAGCATTCACCCGGCAGCACAGACTAGTCGAACAGAGCGGGAAAGCTTCGACCAGGAGGCCTTTAAAATCAGCCGAGGAGAAGGGTGCTAGCAGGAAGCGAAATAGAGGTAGCCGCCAAAAGAAGGGGAAAAAGAGGGATACCCCAGCAGTTCCCACAGAGGAACAACCTCCCGCTGTGGAGGCAGAAAAACCTCTAAATGTAGCGGATAGTAAAGCACCCTCAAGCTCGGTAGGCACGACTGGAGGGGTGGTACCAACCAAATATTCGGACCATGTTCGAAGCGCCGTGTCTGGGGACTTTGCAGTTCCGAAGGGGTCGAAGAGGGAAAGAGCGTCATCCCGAGGGAGAGCTCGACCCGGCGCGTCAGCACGTCGCTCGACGGCCGAGGTGAAGCATCTGCTTACTGTCCGACCGCGAATGGACACAACCTCTAAGGCCCTGATGACGGACATAGCCTCAAGGATTAACCCAATCGAAGCTAAACTAGCGGTTCGAGGGATGCGGCCAGTAGCTGGCAACGGAGTGCTGATCTCTGTTAAGAGCGCTGCAGACCTTGCCAAACTAGAGGCTAAGATGGGCGAAACAGGGCTCACGGCGGATAATGAGCTCATGAAACCTGGCCCTCGTATACCAGAGATCATTGTCTTTGGCATCGAAGACAATAGGGTGGGTTCGAAGGAGTGTTCTGTCCATCAGGCAGAGGTTGAAAAATTGCGGGCAGTGAGTCATGGACCGAAGCCTTAGATTCCTGCACCTTAACTGCCACCACAGTTATACCGTGATGTTCAACCTCGCAAAAACGGTTGAGCGAGACTCTGTGGACGTGGCATCTCTGAATGAACCTTACCTATTTGGCGGACTCACTGTAGGGTTGCCGGCAGGGTACTCGCAAGTGAACCCGAGTTGTAGCGACGGTCGAGTCGCTCTTTGGGTGAGCCAGCGAGTCACCTTCTGTCAGGTCCTCGGTGATCGAGACGTACTAGCTATCCGAACGAAGGTGTCCAACTCGAATGTGCTAGTGGGCACATGCTACTGCGCACCGAGGGAAGACGCTGCTCCGAACCTAGAAAAGCTGGAGGCGCTGTTGAGACGTTACCCTGAGGATCGAGTAGTCCTAGCGGGTGACTTCAACGCAAAATCCACGCTCTGGGGGAAAAATCCAACGGATCTTAGAGGGAGTTTGTTAATCTCCTTCGCTTCGAACAATGATCTGGATATTGTGAATGACCCAGAAAGCGAACCCACCTTCGTGGGGAGTCTTGGCACCAGCTGGATCGACGTCCTGTTGGTCCGTGGTTGCCTCGAGCTCATCGCAAACTGGGAAGTCTCTGATGAAGAGATGCTGAGTGATCATAGAGCCATGAAGTGGACCCTTCGGGGCATACCAGGCTCCATGCACCCTAAGGAATCCAGCCGTCGCTGGAGGCCGAGGGATCTGGTTTGGGAGGCCTTCCTCCGCGATCTGCGCACTGCAGATCTGGCTTCATATGATTGCTGCTCCCCAGACACAGGAATTGAACATCTGGTATCTACTTTGACGAGGCTATGCAACAAGCACAGAAAGGCTTCTGGCCAAGACAGAAGCAAAGAATGGTGGACTGTAGGTCTGACCGCCCAGAGGTCCCGGCTGCGCGCGCTGAGGCGGCTCTACCAGCGAACGCTGGAGTCGAATCAGAGGGTGAGGCTTGAGGTGCTGTATAAGCGGAAGCGGGCAGAATACAAGAGATCGATCTTGCGAGCTAAACGTCAATCGTTTAGGAAGTATCTCTCAGATACGCTCTGCACTGATAAGTTTGGTCAGGTGTGTTGTGTTGTGAAAGGTAAATGGAGGCGTGAAGCCCCAGAGAAACTTAAACTGGAAAATGGCGCAGAAATCTCCTCGGGGGAGGAGATACAAGCAGAACTGGCGAAATATCACTTCACACAAGCAGATGACGTATTGCAGATCGATTCATCTAGAACCGACGATCCCGAACTGTTTGCTATCGGGGAACTGGAGTTTGCAGTAGAGTCGCTGCCGCCTAACAAGGCACCCGGTCACGACGGCTTCAGCTTGGAAATCGTCCGCAAGGTTCTCGAGTACCACCTTCGGTGGTTACTCTCTCTGTATAACCACTGCCTCAGCACCTCTTGTTTTCCGCGGGAGTGGAAAAGGGCTCTGGTAGTCTACTTCCCGAAGGAGGGAAAGGACAAAAGCCATCCCGGCTCCTACCGCCTGATGTGTCTGCTGCCGGCCTTAGGGAAGGCACTGGATAAGATGTGCACAGTGCGTTTGGCGACCCATCTGGATGCGAGGGGTATTCTTAGCGAGAAACAGTATGGTTTTCGTAGAAACTTGGGCACACTAGATGCGCTCAAGAGAGTGGTGGAGTTCGTAGCCGAGTCGAAGAGAGGTGGCAGACACTCATGTCTGGTCACCCTTGATATCAAGAACGCTTTCAATAGTGCCCGGCGTACGGAAATTCTCCGCCTCCTGGTGGAGTATGAAGTACCGTCGGACTCGTTCCTTAGGAACAGGACCATACTTTCGAACGCAGGGGAGTTCAGCTATAATGTTGACGTTCCGCAGGGCTCATGCCTAGGGCCGATTCTCTGGTTGGTGCTCGTGAATGAATTGCTGAACAGGCTTCAGTCCACACCAGACTTGGTGGTTCAGGCTTTTGCTGATGATATCTTCCTGATGGTGAGAGAGGAGCGAGTTTATAAATTCAACAGGATTATAAATCCAGTGTTGGATGAGATATGTGAGTGGGCACATACCGTGCATTTGGAGTTTAGCTATGAGAAGTGTTTGTACACGGTTATTCCGGCTGTTGGGAAGATGAGATACGCGCCTTCGTGGCCGATACGAATGAAGGGACACAAGGTGTCCTTCAGTTACGAGATAAGATACCTGGGAGTGCTGATAGACGCTGCTCAGAGTTGGATGCCTCACCTGAACTATGTTCAGGAGAAAGCATCAAAGCTTCAATACAAGTTGATGCGCTACACGGGCGTTAACTGGGGATTGAAACCCAAGGTTCGGAAGGAAGTCTACTCGGCCGTCGCTGAGAAAATAGTACTATATGCGGCTCCTGTTTGGTTCACCAACCATGTGAAACAGAATAACAAGCTCAACACCATACAGAGAAATCTGTTGTTGTGTGTGACGAAATGCTACCGCACGGTGTCAAGTGACGCACTGAATGTGCTTGCAGGGGTTCCACCGCTGCATCTCCATGTGGAATTTGAGCAATTGTATACAGGCTTAGTGAGATGGGGTGAAGGCGTTGAAGACACCAATCTCACGCCGGAAACGGTAGAGACTTGGAGATATCAGCTGAGACGTGAAGACCTCTGGAGACTGCCTTGGACTCTAGACGAAACGCCCAAATCAGCCTCGTGTTATTACACGGATGGCTCGAAGATGGAGGACGGCAGGGTTGGCTGTGCGTTCCTACGGGTCTCTGGGGGAGAGATCGTCTCGGAAGACCAGTTCCGGATTACCGACCATAGCTGTGTTTTCACGGCGGAGGTCATAGCGATCAGGGAAGCCATCAGAGATGCTATGGAGTCGGGGCTCAGTGAGATGGATGTCTACTCTGACTCCAGATCGGCGCTGCAAGCGCTTAACTGTCTGAAGCCTAGGCACAGGACGGTTGCTGAGACCAAGGACCTGATTAAAAGTGGCGGGATAGGAATCACGATGCATTGGATCAGAGCCCATGTGGGTCATCACTTTAACGAACTAGTCGATGGTTCAGCTAAGGTGGCAACTGCACGTGAAGATGTAGATCTTCCAGTCAAGCTTAGTGTGAAATGTGCAAGAGATAAGTGGCAGTGTCGTTGGGATGGCTCCACGAAGGGTAGGTTCACGCATGAAGTGTTTCCGAAGGTGAGCAGTCGAAGAGTGCAGGGAGATTTCTTTGTTAATCAGGTCGTCACCGGACATGGTTCATTCGGAGTTCACCAGCACCGCTTCTTTCAGAAGAACCCTGCATGTATTTGCGGGGCCAGCGCAAGCTCGGTAAAGCACGTGATGCTCGAGTGCGCACGGTGGCGGTCGGTCAGGGAACGTTACTTCCCGCCGAACTACCACCTTCAAACGCGGCGGGATTTGTGCGTGGACTACTATAGTAGGAAAGGAATCGCAGTCATCATGACGGATCTCCTTGACTGGGCGCTCAACCCGCTTGGTGGTGGACGACGTATTCTCGAAGCGTCTGAGCCTGACGCCCCAGTAAAGCCTCCTAGGAGGTCTCTTCGTTTGGTGAGTGAGACGGTGAGATGATGAGAGTTTGATGGTGAGATGGCGAGAGCGTTACGGTGTAACGGAGTTGTAGAGTGATGGCGAGATGGCGAGTGTGAGATGGTAAGATGGCGTGATGGCGAGTGTGAGTTGGTGAGTACGAGTCGGTGAGATGGTTGGCGTAGGTGTGGTGTGGAGAGAAGGGGGAGCATGTGCTCCCTGTCTACCGGAGGTAGAAGCGCTGATTCAAAACAGCCAATTCGGACTGTCAAAAAGGGAACTTTGTTTAAATCGCACGAACAAGTTGCAGTGCCCGCATGAGCGATAAAGTTTTTCCACGTGGTGTGAGGAGGTCTGTCTTAACTGGCTGGTGGTGCATGACCGGACGGCGGGACTACCCTGGCGGACATCGGTGTTCACATAGGGTTGTGATGGCCCGAGCAAACAGGGGCTGTCCAGGTGTCCTGGGTAGGGCCTTCCAAGCGGCAGTACAAGGAGGCTTAGCAAAAATGGGAAGCGGCTGCAGATCTTCCTAGCTGGCATGGATGTGCGAATCGGCTAGTGGTGAACTCCGTTGGGAGAGCGGGCCTTGTGGACGGCCTTGTGTCGTCCTCAGAAGGTAAACAAGCCTTCTGGCCGCCAAACCGAGGTCGGCCAGTTACGAGGGCCCTCAGCCCCAACTTTGACCAACTCCGGTTGGTCCGAAGGGGCGACATGAGCCTTGTATAGCTGATTGCCGAACCTTACCTGGGCCACTTCCCTGCTGTCGCGAAGTTGGTATGTTGCTGTCGTAGCGGCTAAGGCCTGCACGATGTTGGGTCGTCCTGAGACGGGACTGCATGGAAACCCTCGTATCTGGGACAGTCGATGATGGGGCGCGCTTGCGTGTCACCTGTCTTATGTGTATCTAACACCCATTATAACGCGATTTCGCGAAATTCCCCCTTACCACCTTCGGGGCGGATGTGTGTGTGTGCGGGCGGGCAATAGACACGTTACCAAGCATTTAGTTTCAAGCTATCTCAGTAAGATTAATTTTTATGTATAGGTTGGTTATGCGTTCCCAACACGAACTATAAGGAGATTTTACGATATTCCCCCATGCCGCCCCTTTTAAAATATCATTATAATTGAAATTTTGTATGCTTTTCTAGTTTAAGGGTTGACGAAATAATTTATTGACACAGAGTATTTCAAAATATTTTTTGACAGCCACGGAGGACTGTTTTAGAAATTAATTCCGTTGGAGCATTACGTTATGAAATCCGTTAGCTGATTGTATCAGGGAAGTACGTTGACAATAAATAAAACGAATTAAATAAAATGAATAGATTTTTATTTATTTATTTATTTATTTATTCGAATTTTTACTGAGTATTTGAGCCTAAAAGAATTAAATTACATTTTGATTACAGGAAAAAAATTAAATTTTGTAAAAGAAGTTAGAATTAAATAATAGAGTTTAGTTTTCAAATAAAAAGTGAAAAATATAATATAATTGAATATTAATAAATGTTATGACATATGGAGAATTTTGCATACTTTTTATTTCTCCATGACAGATCCCTAATACATTTTCTCTTATAACTCTATATAAAATTAATCACCGAACTACCTTGGTCTCAGAAATTTGAATATAGAGTCAAAAATGGATGCTATACCTTTCGAAGAAATGATGTTGATGCAAGTTTTAACATGAAGACGACACCTAAACAAAATTCAACTGTATTGCTAATAACTAAAAGGTATTACCAATCGACGGCATCAGCTGCATATTTATATGATAATATGCAGCAAAATAGTTAGGGGTGGCATTATTATTTTTTTCCCCTGATTTTATATTAATGTATTTTACATATTTAGATTGAAATGTAATTTTTAACATTAGTTTTTAATATAAGCAAGGCTTAAACTGGAAAATTGAAATGGTCAATTACTAACATGACTGTGGTCATTGTGGTTACCTGCTGGTTGTAAGAGGTTAGTTGCAAAGAAAATCTCATTTCGAGTTAAGGTGAATAATAGAAACTGTCGAAAAGAGAGCAAAAAAAAAAAAAAAAAAAAAAAAAAAAACAATTCTCAATTATTAATCCTCAATATATTAGTCGGTATTTGGAAAGATTTTTAAAAATGTTATCAATGGTTACATTAGAAAATAAGATAAAGTTTTAAGAAATGTCCACTAAGTGGTCAGTTAGTGGTCGATTCATCCTATTACACAATTGTCTTTCAAGGACACTTTATGATCAAATTAATTTTGCCTTATTGATTTTATTTAAATTTTTCGGAAAGTCTTCTGTGAAAAGAGGGGAAAAAGAGATATGTTGCGAAAAATCATTTCTAAAAATACGCTACAATTTCCGTCTCCTTCTTTCTTTTCTTTTTTTTTCTCTCAATGGAGAAAGTTATAGCAATATTCTGTTATCTGTTTCTAGGATTATTTCAAACAGTTTCCGGAAAATATTCCGGAAGATTCTGCATGCATCGACATTTTTTTATTTTTTATTTTGTTTTGTTTTGTAAACATAACGAAAACAACATAAACAAAGAAGTGCAGCTAAATGAAGCATTTATCAATTGCCATTGTTACTTATCGAGCGAAAACTTAATGCCATATGATAAGAATTTTTTAAAATAATGCTTCTCAGACATTAAAAATATTTGCTACACTGTGAAAAGTTTTTTAATTTAATGTATATTTATTCGGAGTCTGTAAATTTACATTGGTTTCCAATTTAAAAATAATCGAGGCTCACAATTATATTATCATGTATAATTATTTTATAATAATGATATTTTCATACAATTTAATTAAAAAACTTAAAAACATAAAAACATAATGGGCAAAATTATAAGACACCAACCGTTTTTTCCAAATACGGTGGTGAACATAATTAGCAGACACTAATGGTGTAAAAGAAAATCCTCTAAGATGGTTATTCAATATTTGGTGGAGCCGCCATTGTTTTTTATAACATGAAAGATGCGATTCGGCATGGAATCTATGAATTCTAACAAAATATCGCAACACAGTTCTTCCCAAGCACATTTTATAGCATTCTTTAGGTTTTCAACGCATATAAACTGCCTCCCATTTCGGTAAATCGCACTTGTTAAGATCCCTTACAAAACTTCGATAGGATTTAAGTCTGGGGAGGGAGAAGGCCACGGAAGAACATTGATACTTTCCTCTGAAATCCACTTTTTTGTTTCATGTGATGCATGAATTGGCGCGTTATCGTGCTGGAAAGTGTAGTTTTCGCCACAAAGAAGTTCACCGTATATGGGTAGTTGATCTTTAAGAAGATTTTTATACTTTTCGGAATTCATTCTTGAATGCACAAAAACAATATCCGTTTTCCCTTGAGCCGAAAAACCAGCCTAAACAATTACTGAGCCTCCACCCATTTGGCGGCTCATTAGTACATGAAGAGACTTCCGTAAATCATGCCAATAATATCGAAACCCGTCAGAACCATCCAGGTTAAACTTTTCTTCATCAGAAAATAACACAGAGTACCATTTGGAGGTCCAGGCAATAGTTTGTTTAGCGAAGTTTAGACGCTCCAATTTGTACCGGCTTAGAAGCGGTGGTTTTTTTCTTCAATTTTTTATATTTCACATAGGAAGCATTATGCAACACCCTGTGAATGGTTCTCCTTGAACAATTCAGTTTCAAAGCATTTTTAATGCCTGTAGTGGTACTCTTATTCTGTGTAGCGAGCGAAAGCACATGGCGTCTGTCTCTCGAGGACTAGCAAGGAGTACGTCCACATCTTTTAATCACCGATCCATTAATTCCTCTTTTAAAAACATTTCTAATTGCACGTCTAGAGCATTTAATAACTTTTGAAATAATATTAATTGAAGCACCTTTTCCATTTAATCACCAAATTTCGCAAATTTCACTTTCTTTTAATTCTGTACCTCGTGGCATGTTTCTAAATGCGTGAAGTCGGTTATCGTCTGCTGTAGTTAACTGCTGACGTCATAACAGCGTGCAACAAATTTGCATATTGCACATTATTTTCGAAAAAAAAGCAGGTGTTTTAATTGAAATGTTAGGGTGTCTTATAATTTTGTCCATGGTATTTTTTTTTTTTTTTTTAACTGTATAAAAATATCATTTCTGTAAAACCATTACGTGTGATAACAGAATAAATTTATGTTTTTGACGTATTTGATAAAATATTTTTAAGCTCTGAATCTTTTATTTAACTATTTGTCAAATTAGATAGGTGTCTTATAATTATGCCCACCACTGTACGTACATATATATATATATGTATATATATATATATATATATATATATATATGTATATATATATATATATATATATATATATATATATATATTGAAATATGAACAATTCTAAACATTTTGATGCCTTATTTACAATTTTATATACTGATTCAAAAGTTATCAGCACAAACTTGACTGATGTCGATATTAAATGTCGGTATTACATTTCTAATCTTCACCGCTTCTTTTCTCAAAAGGGTTTTTTTGCCATCTTACGTAAGCTATCTTACCGTGAAATTAACCTTTTCACTTTTTATTTTATCATAAAATGTTTTTACATAATAAAATAAATTATTAGACCTTTAATCATACAACTTTTAAACCCTTAATTCATTTAATGAAATGAATATCGTGTTATTTTCAATCCGACGAGCTTGCTTTCTTTGTTATTTCTTGAAGCTTTTCTTGCAAATCCTAAAATGAGGAAGTAATCAGTACAATGTCAACTGCAAATCTCAAATAATTTATAAGTTTTCCATCAATTTTTAAGCCTTTTTCTTCTTAATGCAGTTTCTTAAAAACTTTTTAAAGCACTGCATTGAACAGTTTAAATGAAATTGTGAAACCCCATCATATACCCTTTCGCATTTTGAATGCATTACTCATTTTGTAAAATTTTAATTTAGCTGTTGCTTCTTTATAAATATTTCTGAGAAAATGAATATATCCTTAATTAATGAGAGTATTGCTTAATGCGTTCATAATTACTAGTGATGATACAGATTCAAAAACATTTTTACAGTCCATAAAAGCCACACAGAGAGAAAGATCGTATACATGGTCTCTTTAAGTATTTTCTCTTATTGTGTGAATGTGGTCGACGACACTAAAACCATTTCGAAATCCTGCTTATTCTTTAAAATAGGCTGTACTGCATCTACTTGCTTCTGTAAGAGATTTGTCAGATCTTTCATCAAAATTTTATATAGGACTGGGTGCAGGCTGATTGGACGATGTTTCTAATATCTTTTTTTTCTCCTTTATTAAAAAGTAAGAATATAATAACATTTTCCCAGTCCTTTGCCGCATCACATTCTACATTTGTTGAATAGTTTAGTGAGCAATAACTACACACTCTGGAAGCAATAACTACACTTATCTGCCTAGGCATTGACTCGAACAGCGATTGGATGACATATTCGGGTACAGAACTTCATGAAGCTTCAACAGTATGTCACAGTTCATAAAATGTAGTTACTGGTGAGTGGTGGCGGGCCACTCGATTTTCAACGATTAAACGATCATTTTCATTGGTGCGAGATGAGAAGAACTTGTTGGCCGGAGCAATGTTCAACAAATTCTGTATCAAGAAAGGTCGGTACAATACAGACAACTTGCGGTCGTGCATTATCCTCCTTAAATATAGGGCAGAGGAGCGGGCCTTAGCTAACCAGAAATTTAATCGCCACTATTCATGCGGTATGATGGTATGCGGTACTATTGGATATACGTCTCGATCACCTCTTGTTTTCATTCCCGCTACTCTGAATACCAGACATTACATTTCTGACGATTAAAGGGCCGTCGCTCTGCCCTATATTCAAGGCCTCTGAAGCGCAATATTTAAGCAGGACAATGCACGACCGCAAGTTTTCCATATTGTCCGGACCTTCCTTGATGCAAAATATGTTCGACTGTTGCTTTGGCCAGTGCGTTCTCTTCATCTCGCATCGATAAAAATGACTGTTTAATCGTTGAAAAGCGACTGGCCCCCAACTACTCACCAGTAACTACGATCGATCAATTGTGGCATCGTGTTGAAGCTTCAAAAAGTGTTTTACCTGTACATGTCATCCAATCGCTGTTTGAGTCAATGCCTAGGCAGATAGTGCTCTTTTTGCTCACAGAGGTCGCTGCTTTATGTACTGTTTTCTCTGTACATAACTCCAAATTTCCTGAAAATTTAATCAATTGTTCTTCCTACCATAATGTATGTGCCCAATAAATACCATTCTCATATTCCCATTCATTCTTGGTGTTGCAATTTTAATGAACAGTAGTGTAATATTTCAACTCCTTGCCTTCATTTATTTCATTTGTTTTTAATGATATGATATGATATTTTCAATTTTTTTACGAATGAAAAATCATATTTTCCTAAATATCATAAAAAGGTTATTAAAATTAATTAAGATGGCTTGTAAATATTCAAATTACATTTAAAATAGCATTTTAACATTTAATGGACGTAAAATAATTTGAAATAACTAAAATGTTTTATAAGTTTCCTTTAATTATGTAACTATCAATGAATATTTAACTTTAAAAAGTAAACTCTGAATAACAAAATGATAATAACATTTTTCTCGTCAAGTCACACATTTGGTCTATATTGGTTTATACTTGGGATCTCTTATGAAAAATAAATAAAGAAAAAATAGTAAAATCTACGAGTTAAAATTCTAGAAACTATCTTCAATTCATGTTTAAAACCGAAAAAGACATTTTTATGACCAATATATGATTGTAAATTAAATAAATAATGATGTTGAGCTATCTAAATAATTGGGAAAAAAATGTTGCCGAATGTTTATCTTTCTTATATATATATATATATATATATATACATTTATTTTATTTTTTTTTATTTTATTTATTTTTTTTTTTTTGCTTGCTTATAATTAACGTAAATATCAAACACAATCAAAAGATTGCTAATATGAGAATTATATATATATATATATTTACAGTCGGTAACAAAAGTGTCCGAACACTAGCAAAAATTCCTATGTAAAAAAAGTAAACTTCATACGGTTTTGTTAAATAAATCCTTGTCGAATCCTGTTCTTATTCAGTGTAAGAACACGATTCGATAAGGATTTATTTAACAGAACCGTATGAAGTGTACCTTTTTTACATAGGAATTTTTGCTAGTGTTCGGACACTTTTGTTACCGACTGTACATAAGATAAGTCTTAAAGAAATGAAGCAAAGCAAGTGTAGATCGAAGTGTAGGATTACAATTATATTAGTAGCATTTTGCACATTTATGAACATAATATTAATATCCGTAGAGAGACAGTGCATGTATTGGACAATTGAGTGCATCAACAATTTGCAGTGAAAATGTTTTTTTTTTTTTTTTTTTTTTTTTTTTAGTGTCTTCCAATAAGTTATTTTCCAGTGCTGAAATATACTTGCATTTGTATCATTTTACATTTTAACAAGCATAATAATAACATTTAAACAAGTAAAGTGCATATACTCATACCGTAAATTACAGTGCATTATTTAGTAGTAATGAAAATATTTCTTTTCAATTTTACAATAAATAATTTTTCAGTGCAGAAATATGATTGTATATGTAGTATTTCATATATGCTTAGGCATAATATCAATACTTCAACAGGCGCAGTGCAGTTATTGGATGTTGCAGTGCATTAATTAGTTGCAGTGGAAACGTTTCTTTTAGAATTGTCCAATAAGTAATTTTCCTGGAAAGTATTTAACTCACTGTCGAGTCCAATAATTTCAACGCTTCTAAAGATGGGTCGGAACGTTCTTTCATCAAGATTCATTATCGGATTTCCTCGAATATTGACACTTTCAAGCCTTGGCATCTGAGAAAACATATCCGGTGGAAGGTTTCTAATATTATTATTTCTAAAAGAAAGAAAAAAAAAAGAGAAAAAAAAAAAAGAGAGAATTAGTAATTTGAAATATAAAGAAATCTTATTTGTAAAATAAATATACAGTCATTTTCAAAAGTTTAAGACCAGTGGCCGATTTTCAGTATTTTAACACATTGCATCATTTGCACAGATTATTGCGTCATCTCATGTGCTGATTGCATCACACGCATTCTACTCCTATAACTAAAGGTGCCCGGCACGTTTATTGCCGGTTGTTTATTAGATTTTGTCGTATACAGTGCTAATGTGTAATTATTGTAATGGGTAAAAATCCTTCACTTACTGTTATAAAAAGGTCAGAAATATTCACTCTGCATAAAATTAGATTTTTTTAACGCCAAATAAGTTTGAAGATAAAGGTGAGCAGGAAATCTGTGCATCAAGCTATTACTAAATTTAAAATTTCAGGAAAATTTGTGGACCTTAAGATTCCATTCTTTTCATACCGGAATAAGTCGAGACGTTTGTACAATAAGACGTTTGTTCAAAGATTTCGATTTATTATCCCATAAACCTGCAAGGTTTCCTTGTAGGTTTATGGGATGATAAACCGAAATCTTTGTACAAACGTCTTGATACAGTACTCAAACTGACGTTGGCGCCTTTTGCAGAGAGAGAATGTCTAATCATATTGCAGGAAGTTCTTGGATCTCGAACGACCATCCTTCTTATCGCATGATCATCACGTGCACTCATTTTTCTAGGGCGATCGCTTTTCTTAAAGTCCACAAATTTTCCCGAAATTTTAAATTTACTAATAGCTTGATGAAAAACTGTCTTGCTCACATTTACCCTCGAACTTATTTGACGTTCATAAAATCCAATTTTATGCAGGGTCAATATTTCTGACCTTTTTGTAACAGAGAGTGAAGGTTTTTTTACCCATTACAAGAATTACACAACAGCACGGTCTACGACAAAATCCAATAAACAACTGGCGATAAACGTGCCAGCCACCTTTATTTATAGCAGCAGAATGCGTCTGATGCAACCAACACGTGAGATGACGCAATGATCTGCGCAAATGATGCAGTGTGTTAAACTACTGAAAATCGGCCACTCGTCTGAAGCTTTTGCAAATGACTGTAAATGGGAACTGTGAACTGTGTATGAATTGATTGGTATTAAAAAAAAAAATATTATTTTTAAAAACATGAATAAAAAGTCAAAACTATTGATAATAAATAGAAATTTTAAATATTACTTCATTGTAGCATATAAAACTTTTTAAATTTCTGAAAAAAAAAAAAAAAAAAAAAAGCAGAAAAAAAAGGTTTTATGTATCCTATTATTTTTTGTAACATTGTGTTAAAATTATTGTTTTAAATTTATTACTTTCTCTTAACCACATATATGGTAGCGCAAGTAATGTTTTCGGGTCAAATTTTTGAAATTGAGTGTTTGTTATATTTACACATTTTGAGGTCTCCTGGATCCAAAAATCATGTTTTTAGCGGTTGGTCTGTATGTATGTGTGTCTGTCTTTTATCAGTATATCTCAAGAAAAAATAATTGCAGAAAGTTCAAACTTGTTACTCTAAATGCTTATCATATAAGGATACAACATTAAACTTTTCATTGAGATAAAGCGAATGATTCGTGTACAGGTACACCCAAAAGAATTCAAATACTTTACGTCTATGGAGAAAATTGCAGGTAAGTAGAGTTTAAACATCTATATATTGCACTAAACCAAATGAAACGGATATGCATTTTCTATATGCATAAAAACATGTTTTATGTAGAATATTGTATGAAAACCATTCACTGTTTGTTTACAGTGCTACACAATAGAATTAGATTATCTTACCCTTAATCTCCAATCTATATTTATAGTATAAAATTTTAGGGTAAGAGAAAGTCGTGTGAGTAACACGTCAGACTATTATTTTTATGAAAGAAAGTAAACAGTGTCTCTGTATTTTTTTTATTCATTTATCTATTTATTTTCATTTTCATTTTTATTTATTTATTTATTTTATTATTATTTAATTATTTAATTAATTAATTAAATTTATTTTTTTATTTATTTTATTTTATTTTATTTTTTTTTTTTGGGGGGGGGGGCTAGAAAACCGCATATAATTAGTTGCATTTCCCCCCCCCCTTTACATTTAAATTATATAATATAACGTAATTTTATTGACTTTTTTCAAACATAGTAACACATTTACAAGTATTAATATTAAAAAACTTTTTTATGTGCTTATTTTAAAGTTCATTGCTATTGTTACAAAACAAATAAAAATTATTTTCGTTGTAATTTTTTCATTATTATTATACTTTACTTTCTTTTACTTATTAGTAGAGAAAGTATTGTTTTTGAATCAAATTTTCGAAATTGAGTTTTTGTTATATTTACACATTTTGAGGTCTTCTGGATCAAAAAATCATGTTTTCAGCGGTTGGTCTGTCTGTTATTAGTATATGTGTATGTTTGTGCGTATGTCTGTCTTTTTGTATGTTATCAGTATATCTTAAGAAAAAATGGCAGCAGGAAGTCCAAACTTGATATTCTAAATGTGTATCATAAAGAGATGCTACACTGAACTTTTCGTTGAGAAGTAAATGGTTCGGGTACAAGGACATCCAAGAGAATTCAAACACAGCATGTCTATGGGGGAAATTGCAAGTAAATTGTGTTTAACATCTATAGGCTGCACTAAGCCAAATGAAATGAATATATACTTTCAAAACGCGTAAAAGTTTTTACATGTAGAGTATGGTATGAAAATCATTTACCGTTCGTTTACAGGGGTACACAAATGAACTTGAATATATTGGGGGTAATACTCGAAAATTCGTGGAAGTGCATTTTAGGCTGTGGTGCATGTTATTAATATAGGACTATATTTACATGCACGATGTGGTGTGTAAATAATTTTTGGAAGTTGTATGCTGCCAATAATGAAGCGAAACCATTCTTTTTTATTGAATGTAATTAGTGCCAGCGCTTTGCTATAATATTTTGCCATTTCAAGAAACCTGCTCAGAGATAAAATATAATTTTTTATTCCAATGTGATAAATAAAATGATTTTTTAAACTAAATATTTAGCTGTTTATATATACACATATATATTTACACGTTTTGAAGTTCCTTGGATACTGAAGTCATGTTTTAACTTTTAATCCTTGTCTACCTTTTTTTGACAGAATAACTTAAATGCAAGTGTTGTATTTTGAAGTTTATATAAGGTTGTTATTTGAAAAAATTTACCAAAATTGATTAGTTTCAAGGATTGGCGGGGGTGAAAGTTGTCTGAATAATTTGAAATGATCTTTTAAATTTAATATCAGCTTTTGAATTCTCTTTAAATGTAAGTACAAAATTGAAACGAGTGGTTGATGGATGTGGTAGCCCTCTTATACTGAATTATTTGTCAAACAATGCTTTCCCGAAGCCTATTTTAAATTGTTTTTAACGGAGGTCTGTTTAACAGTATCCCTTAATCTGTTTAACAGTGTCCCTTGTTTAACAGTATCCCTTGTTTATTAGTATCCCTTATCTTATCCCTTAATGTTCAATCTGTTTTTACGGTATTGAATTTCAGGTTAAGAGAAATTTGTTTGGGTGCCACGCCAGATTAGTTTTAATATTATTGGTTAGTAATTTCACTTTAGGCTTGGCTATTTAATTTTCACAAAATAAAAATGCTTTCGGTTTAAGAGATTTTTTTTCTTTTTAACACGTATTAGGAAATTGTGCATTAAAAATGCCACGTTCAACTCATTTTTATTGTGCGAGGCTTGATTTAACAAGCAAATTTAAAAATAGATGGTTTAATGCCGAAAATTCAATTATCAAGCTTTTTATTGCGAAAATAATTCGGATCAGCAATATATATATATATATATATATATATATTTTTTTTTTTTTTTTTTTTTTTCATGAAGAGCCTTTTTTTTTTTTTTTTTTTTTCTTTTTTTTTAATGCACAGATTTTTGTTTTGCAGAAACGAATTTTACAGAAATATACTTCCTCGGTTAAGATTATTTTTTTGCTTTGTTTGTAAATGGAATACATAAATAATACACTATAATCGGTTTATTAAAAGTCATTACTTACTCTAAATTAATAACTTCCAAATGATTTGCTGGATACGAAAAGTAGGATCTTCTCATTTCTTGGATACGATTATTCGATAAGTCTATTTCGACCAATTTAAAGAAAGGTGCGAAAACTCGATCCTCGATAGCTAGTAATCCAGATGACATAATATTTACAACAGTTACAACTCCTTGGCAGATCCGTCCGAAATCCGCTTGAAGCAAGGGTACAGTGCTTTGGACGACTTGGATTTCGCAGTAAGCAGAGGTTGTGGTGGGTGCTAGCCAGTACATCGCATTCCAATTCCACATGCGTGATACGCTAACCTGAGAAAGCAAATTCCAATTTTATTCTTTGAGTAACAACATCGGAAAGTGAAAAGTAATGGATAAGGACAGTAAAATATAATTCAAGTAAATAAAAATGACTTCTACTATTATATTAAAATGCATGCATACAAAACATTGAAAAAACAAACAAACAAATAAATAAAATATGGCTTTTAAAATGAAGAATTATCTATAATATTTAAAAGAAAAAATAGTATATTCAAGCTGTATTTAATGAATCCATGCAATCAAACTTCATGTAATCTCTGTCCGTTTAAACAATATCACGCTTTAATCTATTTTGTTACTAATTAATATGCACGTGCAGTTAATGATCATGAAGAAAATTAAAAGTATGATAAATATAATTTGCACAATTTTAATTTTGCTTCACAATATATACAATATGCAATCAAATGTCGCAGGTTACTTTCGTTTGTAGACATTCATTTTTATAAAATATTTAAAGTAAATAAATAAATTCAAAATATTAATCACAAAAATATTCGGACTCCATTCGAGAAATATAATTTGCCAGTTAACACGATCTGAATTTGGAACGAAGTAGGAGAATATATCATCACTAGCGTATGAGAAACTGTAACTGTCTCTCTCCATCTTTTCGTCCAGAAATTTTAACTCAGGTTCTGGAAGGAAAAACATTATGTTCATATTTCTCCAGGCCAATGGTTCCAGACCAGTAGTCTTAGAGCCATTTCTTTCTTTCTTTCTTTTTCTTTCTTTCTTTCTTTTTTTTTTTTTTTTTTTTTTGTTTGTTTCTTAAACACCTGGTTATAGTTTCAAAAGTCGGCATTAAAGAATTTTTAGTTCATTATCAAGTGAATATTATAGATTTTTTGGCATATCTGAAAATATAATAAAAATAGATGTGTGTGAGTATGTGTGTCACTTTGTAGGCAAATGGCTGAAAGCAGATCTACATAAGTTTGCGTCAAGTACCGTATTGTCCTCTCCTCATGCAAATCGAAGTCATATTTCCGAAATTTGTTTAGTTCCTTTTTAAATACATTAAAATATAAAAATTCTGAAATAGTCGTCTCTAGATGTAGAAACATAAAAGTAAAAAAGCTTATTGTGGCTCATTAGATAAGTTGCTTAAAGCTTCATGCTAATAATGCGAAGGCCGTGAGTTTGACCCTCCAATGTCCAATGTATTACTTTTTGCAGATAATTAATAGAAAAGTTCAATTTTTTCTCTTAAAGCACCTTAAAACCCAATGTTCAATTCTTTTTTTTTTTCTTTTAAGAAAAAAAATAAAAATTCAGCTGGAAAGATTCAGCTGAAATTTCACCTATTTCCCTACAGTGAAGATAATAATCTCTCCGAAAAACGTAATTCTTGAATAACAGCAGTGCCATTTATCGTCCAGTTAACATCTAAATTGAAAAGTCCAGCTAAGGGGCAAATGCAAGTAGTGGGAACCCGAAATCTATATAGCGTAGGCTGGGAAGACGCTTCGGAAAGCAGCGGGGAACTGAAGCGTAATTTCAATGAAATTGTTTTTAGCTATCATTTATCAGGCGATTAAAAATACAATGATAATGTTTTTTGAAATTCCCTTTGTATTAGTGACTAGCGGAACAGACAAAGACTGCTAGTAATAAATAAATCTGTTAATACATATTTCTGTTTCTGATTCCTGCGGATTTTATGACTTCTGTTTCTAATATACATCTACTTCAATATTTTGACGGAAGTCAAAATATTTTTTTTACTATAATAACACCTTCATCTTTTTTGAAGCTGAAATGCAGTGTTTCATTTAGCTTCATTTTTCGTCATCTTCTTTTAATTTTAAAATTTTATAAAATGTGAAGTAAACCTTTATGATCGTCATTACTACACAGTACATATAATTAATTAAAATCGCGTGAGAATGGTGAAAATTTTATTTACCGTGTAACTTTCTTCTTTATTAATACATATGGTATCCCGTTAATGATGATAGAAATTTTGTAAATTGCATGTTCAACGAAATCATTATTATTTATTTTTTAAATGTTACGATGAAGCATAATGCAAGCAAAGATGTTTGAGTTCCAGTGCTCTCAAGATTTCTAGATTTTTCTTTTTATCCTTCCCTGATATAAGATTGTTAAGTTGTATGCAAAACAAATCCTGAAGAAATTTTGTACAAAATTGTGGGTGTGAAAGCAAAAACTATCTATCCCCACATTATTTTTTGTATGCATTGTATACATGCTTATTCGATTAGGTTGGTGGTAAAGTTCTGTCGTGTTGAATTAAGCAACTGGCCCCGGAAATTTAGCTCCGATAACATTTATATAATTTTTAAGAAATATGTGGTAAATAATTTCTTAAAAGTTCTATAAATGTTTTCCTCGAAAAATTGCCCAAAGAAAAGTATCAACCGCACTGAAACAATCCATAGGTATGTGAGCTGTATGAGGCTTGATTATCCTTTTGAAAACTGGCACTAGGATGACGTGCCATGAAAGGTAAATCCAGAGGCTGCAGACGAGAATCAGCGTGTCATTATGCTGTTAAAGTGGTACAGTGGATGACTACGTAGGCAACTCGCTATTTTCTACTTGGCATATTGATTCACGTTTGATGTTTTCATATTTAGAGTCTGACACGAACTGAATTATTTGGTGGTTTCGAGTGAAAAAATTTTGATTCAGATGAGCCAGATGGTTATGTGTTTTACTGGTATTATCTGCGTATATAACACAGTTTTTCTTAAAAAAGGCAATACGGAGGGGACTTTGTAAAGATTTGGACGGCATTTACAACTGGTGGTGCAACTGAAATCTTTTTTGTTGATAACAAAATTCATTAAATGTTCTATTAGGGTACAGTCGGTAACAAAAATGTCCGAACACTAGCAAAAATTCCTATGTAAAAAAAGTACACTTCATACTGTTTTGTTAAATAAATCCTTGTCGAATCCTGTTCTTAGTCAGTCTAAGAACATGATTCGATAAGGATTTATTTAACAGAACCATATGAAGTATACTTTTTTTACATAAGAATTTTTGCTAGAGTTCGGACACTTTTGTTACCGACTGTATAGTACATGATAATTTATTGCCGATTGTTCCTCTGATTAAATTAGGCGACTGGACATTTCAACAAGACATTGCATCAATACATACTCTACAAAATCCTAATTGAAGATGAATGAAGTAAAAACCTATCAATGACCATAAATGAATCCCGACATGAATCCAATAACAAAAAATTGGAGAATCCTAGTTCGAGATTTTTATAAGGATAGGCGACACTCCAGTAGCAAGTCTGGTCTGAAGGGAATCAATCAGAAATTTGTAAAAATGTTTAACTTGGACAACTTTCAAGGTCTTTCTGGTTTTATGAACCAACAATTGATAGAAGTACTAGAATTAAAAGTTTCCTGCATCAGCTACTGAAGAATAAATCATATCTAATCTATGCATTTTTTCCAATTTCAACTAATTCCAATTTCTCAAATTTCTTATAAAATTATACATAATGTAACTAAATTTACATTTTTCTATGGCTGTATATATCTATATCTATATCTGTCTATCTGTCTATCTGTCTATATATATATATATATATATATATATATATATTTTTTTTTTTTTTGAAAAAAAAAATAAAAATAAAAAAATAAAAAAGAAAGAAAGAAAGAAAGAAAAAGGTTGACATTTTTCATTGCCAGCGTCCTAAACGAGCTGAATCTCTACAAAAGTACTTTTATTAAAAGCAATTATCATCAATCACGAAAACTTTTATAAAATAGAATTGATAATATAATCCATGAAATTTTAGTTCCATTTTTATAAATATATCAACCCATTATAAGAATATGTGTCAAATCAAATCGTAAACATATATATAGATATATATATATACTATCAGGCAACGCCCGCTTCGCTGGTCCCTATTTTTAAATGAATCACTATAATTACTGAGTTCTCAAAATTGCATTAATTTTTATCACGTGAAACAAAAAGTGAAACAAAATCTGATTAGGAAAAATGTCGCACCGGGTTCTCACTGGCTTCGGAAAAAATTCCCAAAATGCTCTAACTCTTACTTCTATTATTTTTCCCCTTCGTCCCCCCTCCCGTCTATCCTAATAATTTTACAAACTCGAAAATATCCGCAATCGATTTATAGGTATCGAAAACCTCTATGTACCAATTTTGAATGATCTAAGTCTATTTTATTTTTTTGCCCCCCCCCCCTTTCCGGCCCTCCTAATAACTTTACACTTTCGAAAATATCCCCATTCAACTTGCTGGCCTCTAAAATCTATCTCTACCAATTTTGAACGGACTAACTGTATTTCCATTTGTTTTTGTCCATAAATTTTTATTAATTTCTTTTTTTTTTTTCTTTTTTTCTTTTTTTTTTTTTTTTTTTCGTATTTAAGCTTTGGTAAAAGTGACATTTTAATTTTTGTATTTGAGATCGATAATATGCTAAAATCTATTCATCATATTTAATTTAATATACGCTTTAAATTAATATGACTGTAGATCAAAATTTTTAAATAGTAAAATTTATATTATTTTTCAACTGTGCGATTTAATTTTCTTCTTAAAATGTCATATTTTATCCATGATTTTTATTGCGAATATTTTCAAAAATGTTTTATAGTATGTTTCTGGGATAAAATAAGTGGAAATTAATAATCTAATGAAATGATTCATAATTTTTTTACAGAACATCTCTTATTTTAAAATTTCAAAATTATGTTTCTCTATTTAATGCTATGTTTTTAAATGAATATTTATTTATTAAATCTATATTAAATAAAACAAACATTGGAATTATAGCAACAATTTCAATATAAGATACATAATGGAGAGCGAAGTACATGCATTACTAATAAATTTACATAATGTGACAAAGGATTTGCATTTGAAGTCCTACACGAGCTTAAAAGATGACACCTAATTATTTAGTTTTAATCCTTACGTATTATTTTCATGAGTAAATTCTATTAATTGATATTACTTATTAGAAAATTTAATGAATATTTTCAAAAATCCGTTGAAGTATAAATCATATGAAAACGCAGATACATGACACTGTTACCGGCGTAGAAAATTTCTAATTATTTTAGCCTGCAAGTGAAATTAATGTTGATACCATAACTTTGTTTTGCTTCGTATTTTTGAAAGAAAACTCTGAAACAAGTTCTTAAAAAATTTGATTAATTTAAGGCAAGTTGATTTATTTATTTACTTATTATCATTATTATTTAATTAAAATACTTATGGCAACTACATAATTTTGTTGATGCTGGATTTTTTTCTTTTTTACCCCAGTATATACACAAAGCCATTGATAATATATATATATATATATATATATATATATAAATCCTTCGTTGTCTATACTCTATCCTAAAAGTTTTTGATTAATTTTTTTAAGAAGCTTCTTTTAGTTGCTAAAACGCACAAGAATAAAAACGTAATAAAAAAAACAATAAACACAGCTTAATAACAGCTGTTAACAGCAAATCCACAGCACAAACTGCATAGCTATAACCATAGACCTATTAAACTTTTTCGATACCGATTATTATTTATTTTCTTTTGTTTTTCTTTCAAAAAAATGATTCTGATGAAATTCTGGCAAAAGCAGAATTTAGTTTAGAACAGAGGTTTTTTTTTTTTTTTTTCAAATTATAACATTGCTTTCAAATTATTCAATTATATTTTCGATAAATGTCCAACTATCAAAAACTGGTATCTTAAAAATCCGCAGCCAAAAAACATAATTATTTTTTTTCCTATTCTAATCAATTTTAATATGCTGCAAAATAATTGAGAGAATTTTGTTTTCTATGAGTTTATTTTAATATGTTGAGTTGGGTTTCCCATGTTACTTATTTCAAGTACAGTCCTCTCTCTCTCTCTCCTTTTTTTTTTTTTTTTTTTTTACGAAAATTCTATGTTTGTTTTGCAAGAAAAAATAAAATATCGAAATACAAAAGTGTGATTAAATCTATCTCTTCGGGAACTTTAAAATCCCAATTTATGAAATGCTTTTCAAAATTTAAATAAAGTGCGTAATTAAGATAGATAGTAATTTCATAATTCTAATAAAGTCGCATCTAAACGTTTCGAGTTTAAATCGAGTTATGAAGATTTTGCATTAGATTGGGAAGAAAATTCTGGATGCTGAAATATTTTATAGGCCTCGAACCATTTTCGGTTCAAACAGAAAAATTTCTATGATTTATAAATCTGATCTTCAGAACAGAAAAAAGAGACTAGTTAAAGTAATTTGTATTCATCTAAAAAAAACGTTAGACTTTATATAAAACTCAACTAAAATTTTTAAGATTAGCTACTTCAAAATAGAATATTACTAAATTCTAAATGATGTAGTAGGAAAATAAACTCTATACCAAATGATAAACTCACTCGAAACATTCTTAAGTAGGCAGCAACATCAAATGTGACTCCGTTATAAGGTGACGATTCTCCTTGTGGGTCGTTAAAGTATTGGAATGCAACGTTTCCGACATCCAAAACAAAATCTTTGGTGTGTCCAACTCTATAGAAGTAATCGCTTGGAAATGACTGGAACTGTCCTCCCCTCAAGGCTAAAGTAAAACCTTTGCAAGGCCTGAAATTCTGAGGTAAAACTTGAAATTGCTCCCATGATATCGGACGAGAACAAATACAACCGCAAGAATCCTAAAATGAAACAATTTGATTAATAGTGCGAAAATGTTTCATAATCTACGAATTATGGGTGATTAGACCGAGCGTATACAAGTGTCATGGCTGTCAAGGTTCTAATTTTTTCTGGAGTATTTCCAGCTCGCCTTTATTTCATACTACTTATTTTTTTTAAAGTAAATTTTCTTATTTTATCGATGTTATATATTGGAGAATTTTTTTTATGAATAAAATGGTGTGAGATAAAGGCATGGCTAAAAATACTCCGGAATAAATTAAAATATTGGCAAGTGTATGTGTGTGCATACGTATGTGTATGAGAGAGCGAAAACGTACTTTTGTGCGTGTATAAGTAAAATTGTAAAATTTAAATCTTTATATATTTTAATATATTTTTTTATATAATCTTTATATATTTTAATATTTTCACCCACAATATATATTTCTTTCCTTTCAAATATTGAGAGTTCTTAGTAATTTATTTGCAATATATGCTTTTATTTGCTAGTTGCCGGTCACTATATTTAAATGAATCAATGTCAATTTTTAATTCCTCGAAAATATGAACAGCTATCGTTTACTGCAAATTAATTACTTCTGAAATAAATAATTTATGAAATATAACCCTGGATAGCGAAATCTTAAAAAAGAAAAATTGTTGTCCTAAAAACGAGCTTGTTTTGTTTTACAGACGAATAAAATATTTATCTTTAACATGCAAAAGCCTTCTGATATTACGTTATAAATTTGAGTTGAGATTACTATTTCTTAATACTTATTCTATCGCTAGAAATTAAAAGCACCACATAATCATAATAAAGCGTAGTAGTTTTCTCTATGTAGATGGAAGTTTCCCATCGAATGACTTTTAAGAAATGACATCATATACGAAGACTGTAGTACTACGTAAAATGGTTACATCGCATAAATGTGATTTTGACGAAAGCGTAAATTTAGAAGGTTGTTTTAATAATTTCAATGCTTTTTAAATTTCAATTTTTTAAAAACTTCCTCTTAGACATAATGTATACACTAGAAACACACATTCTAGTTTCTCTTTACTCCCTTCTACCACGCATGAGTTAGAAATGTCAAACACCCACAGTACTCGAACCTTGATTATAAACAGTAACTGTGTCAAGTTTGGTTAATATCGGTTCAGCGTTTTGGGAAATGTAAGACACACCCACACGTCCACATACAATAACTTTTGTTTGTATTAAGATAATACGTATTTGTCTTACACACATGTAAATATATAAATGTACATAAATTTCTCACTTTTTATTTTCTATAACTATATTTCGATACATAATAAAGTTTTTTATCCTACTGTAGTCTGTGTGGCTTACTGAAAAAAATGACAATGTTTTTATCGCAAACTGAAAGATAACTCTTGATAGAATAAAAATCCCTACGTCATGGTGCGGAGACAAAGTTTCTCTCTCTCTTTTTTTTTTTTTTTTTTCCTGTTAGCTAAGGGATAAGTCTTTTTCAGTTTCTATCCTTGTAGTTAGTTTCTCAGGAAACGAAAATTCGTTAAAGACCGAATAAAAAGAGCATTTGATATTTTCTGCCTTTATCTGCAAAATGGATGTATTACTTTAATATAAGTAAAAAAATATATATATATATCAGGGCAATAGTTAATTAAAAAAAATTTAAAAGAGAGCTAAAATTTAAATTTAATTAAATTTCTATAATAAATTTAAGCAAATTAAAGTGCTTAAAATTATTTTTTAAGAGTAATTAAAAATGTGTGTAACATTATTTGTAGAACCAGACATACAACCGATAAAAATTTCTTAAATAAAATAAAAAAATCAATTTTCCTATTTGCCAAATTTAACCAAGCTGTTTCATATATCCGGGAATTGTTGTAGTACAAAATATCCCATTATATTTTTATACGAATTTGGTTCTTTTTAGACATTTTACATGTACTATAGAAATCTTAGTAGGATTTTGCGAAAAGTAAATAAAATAAATATATCAAGAGATGCACTCATAATTCACATGATGGTTGACTCAATTAAAATTAAACATATAAAAGATTCTTTGCAAATTGACTTAAACATATATACATATTTACTATCATGTAAATTATTAAATTCTCTAAGTAAAAGTATTTATTATTAATAAGATTGACAACAAATTAAAGTTAATAATAAAACTAATCTAAAAAATAATTATAAAATTTTCTAATGTAAATGCGCGAAGTTTATATTGTATGTATATATATGCACTGACAAGGAAACGTTCTTAAGCTAAACTCATAGAATTTAACTGAAAAATTACAGGTGTTTAGTAGATGGCTCAAAATGTCTACGGTGAAAAAATTAGCTGCTTATTTGCAACAAAAAAGAGGTAAAAAATTAATAAAGTCAACATTTTTAACGCCAAATGCAACCCTACTTGGCCAGGATGCAGAGAAAAGCGCCAAGTTCTTAAGGGGACTGACTCTCTACTTATCGTGTCCGAAAGCCGAAGTCAATGTTATTTATTCTATGGGGAGTTTCGCCCCGTTATAACTTATTAACTAATACATATTTTTAAATTCAGTTTCCTTATTCAGAAAATTCAAAATATTAAACAATCTATCGCTTTCTAAAAATTGTTTTTTTTTTTTAATTTTTAATATTTTATTTTGAGGTTGGAAAATGCGAATTTTTACAATGTGAAATTTTCCGTTTTTGAGCTTAAAAATGAAATCTTAAAAATTTAAAAAATCTATTTTTAGAAAGCGATAAATTGTTTAATAGTTATGAATTTTCTGAATAAGAAAATGGAACTTAAAAATATGTATTAGTTAAAGAGTTACAATGGGGCAAAATTCTCCATAGAATAACATTGGCTTTCAGGGATGGTAAGTAGAGAGTTCTCTTAAATAAACTGCCCATGCATTCTCCGTCGCCAATTGACACTGACTGAAAGGTTCTGGTAACCCCGATTCAATTTACAACATCGTTCTACACCTTTCCTTATGAACTTAGCAGCTAATTTTCAGAGTATGAATTTCCTATAAGTTCTTCTAACACCTGTATCAATTTCATTGAATTCTATGAGTTTAGCTAGAGAACGTTTCCTTGTGAGGAAAATATATATATATAAACCGCCTTCATCTAAAACGAATAAGTGGTCATTTTCTAAATCTCTGAACTAGAAATGTAGATTTCTGAGCTATGCGCATAAGGCACGTCAAGCTGAATAGAGGCAATGATCGAGAATTTCTAGTCTATACATTTCTAGGTGGTGAAACAACATTCTAAATATTCTGAATCTTTTGTATTGCAAGAAATTTTAGCTTGATTTCCTAGAATTGGGTCATAAACCAAGATTATAGTTGCTTAAACCCGCCTCTTGTACTCGCATTTATTTGCAGAGATTTTTAAATAACTTTACCTTCGATAATATAGGCAAACGCTCTAGAATTCTAATAGGGGTTTATAGAATTCACTTTCAAAGGGGACGAGAATTCATAAGGATTACATGGAACTATGTTTTCTACAGTTACAATTTAGATTCTGGATGTCAGTTGCAGAATTTTTTCACAGAAATCCTAATATATAAAAATTTAAAATATCCGTAAACATGCATAAATACTTTAAAATGGTTTATGAACTGAATAATGGAACGTTATCAGAAGGAAGTTACAGATTTGTCAAAGTTAAGAAGCCAGATTTTTTAGATTAAATTATTACAGATTTCATTAATTGATTATTAATAGACAGGGAAATTTCGTTTAAAATTTTAAGATTATTATAAGGTCTAGAAAAGTGAAAATTAATTTTGAAATGAAATTTTAATGAATGATTGATTCATACTTTGAAATAGCAATTACAAGGATTATCTGAAGACACCTGCTTGACTTGCAACTCAACTGTATCGTTATCGGCAAAAGCGCAAAGTATGGCCGTTACCCAGATTGAAATATATGTAAGGTAAATCATTTCATAAAGTATCCTGAAAAAAAAATACATATATCAAAGTTAGAAAATTAAAATGTAAACTGTAAAAATTTTTTGCTGTATTATACTGAGGCAGTCTACTTGCCCAAAATATGCAAAGAAATGTAACCAGCTGTAACTGTGAAACGTCACACGTTATGCTACAGTTCCACAGGTACAGCTGGTAACAATTTCTCTTCATGATTGTGGTATTTCCTCAACATGGTAAACTTCCTCAATATTTTTGTGTAATATTACACAAAATATTTTACATTGTAACTTGTATGATATATCTACTCGTAATTTTGTCTAATGAATAATTTGAAAGCAATATATTATTTATAAGAAAATATGTATATGTTTTTTACTTAAAATGAAGTTTTTGTAATGTGGAAGAGCTTTTAGTTTATTAAAATAGAAATTTAGTAATATTTGGTATTTGGATTTCAAAATAAATAAAGTAAGGAAGCTTTAAAAAATAAATAAATAAAAGAACCACATATTTTGGCAAACAAAACAATAATTAAAAAATAACAAAACTTTGAAAACATTTACAAAATTAATATTAACGATTGAATTTATGTTTCAAAAGAAGTTAATATGGTAGCATAATACGGTATATCTAATCATTTTTTATAGCAAAATGTTTATCTCATACTATTCCAAGATCTTAGTTAACTAGAGCAAGCAATCTTTGAAAACAACACATAAATACATGTAAATAATATTATAACCAACTAATAATTCTAAAGCAATTTAAAATGTATACAAAAGTAATATTAAGTTTTCTGTCACATAGAGTAGGCATTTCTGTTAATTGCAAAAATCAAGCTTTAAAAGTGACCAAAATTAATACGCATTTTTTTAAATCAATGAATAATTCGAAAGTAGCATAAAATATAAACAAAAGTAATACTAGCGTATACATTTATGCTTAAAATGAAATTTGCATAACATGGTTTAGAATTAAACATTTTCGTATAGGAGAAATTAAATATCGTATGGTTTCAACATTCTTGTTACTTAAAGCAGTCAAGCTTTAAAAGTTAAGAAAAATGACAGATAAATCATATTTTGTCCAATAAATTAATTATTCGAAGGCAATAAAAGATATAGACAGAAATAATAGAGACAATTTAATTTATACTTAAAACGAATCTTTCATGCTATGACAGAGCTAATTATTTATTTAAAACAAAAATTTTAAAGCATATGTTACTAGCCTATTTATTAAACAGGGCAAGCTAGCTTTAAAATTAGGTTAAAAATATCTTTAACAACTGAATCCAAAAACTCGTATAATATAGCAAAACTAACCATTTCCTTTCGGCAGAATTTTATATTATATAGTTCAGTCATTTTAGTTAATTAGTGCAAATAAACTCTAAAAAAGGTTCAAAAATGATATATGTATCATATTATGACCAATGAAAATTCGAAAGCAAAGAAAACAATTACTAGCGATGGCATTTATTCTTAAAAAGAATCTTTCATATTATGTTAATTATTTATTTAAAATAAAAACTTCAAAGTATATGGTACAAGTACATGTATTAAATAGAGCAAGCAAGCTTTAAATGTAAGAAAAAATAATATGGAAATCATATTTCGACCAATACAAAATTCAAAAGTAACACAAAAAATTAAACAAAATTAATACTAATGATTAAGTTTATGGTAAAAATGAATTTTTCATACTATGACAGAGCTAATTATTTATTTAAAATAAAATCTTCAAAGCGTATGGTACCAGTATATATATTAAATAGAGCAAACAAGCTTTAAATGTAGGTTAAAAATCTCTTTCACAACTGAATCCCGAAAGATTTGTAAATAGCCTAGAGCTAATTACGCGTGATTCATTCCGCCATTTTGTTTCAAGCGTACTAAAACTGGGGATATGGGCAACTTAACATATAATTATAGCTTACTAAATAGCGAAAATTTTTATTTATTTTAATGATAAATCAAACGTTTGTACTTATTTGAATTCATCTGTTCATATTGTAGTACATAGAATGTATAATTTACACCTTCTTTTTTTTTGTTAACAGGAGTCAAAATTTATCGAAAATAATATTAAATGCCATTTGAAGATATTTGGCTTTTGACTAACTTAGATTCAAATATTTCATTTAAGAATTTTCGGTGTTGAGTTGAGGTTGAGTGGATTTAGCGTAAAACTAGACCTACGCAGTGTGTACTTGGCGGACAATCTGAGATTATCAGAGAAACAGTGAACTCATTTAAGAAGACAATTTATACTTTTTTCGATTTTACAATAGGTGCAATACTTGAAAATATGCTGCTAAAGAAAATGTCACACATGTCACAAAATATTTAAAAATTAATTTAGGTAATCAAATAATGTAATTTTGTTTCTAGTGCTTTACAACACTGCATAGGGTTGGGTTGTGGCTGTGGGGATTAACACCGATTGACTACACTAGGTTTCCAGAGCTTATGGGGAGTGCCCTCCGCGGGAGTCTTATTAGTTTTTAAATACTTTGTGACGGGTGTATGACACTTCATGGAATAATCTAAATATAAAAAAGAAAATGGCAGACATATAAAAAGTAGAATTATTTAATACGAAATTAAAAATATTCTTAAATTCATCAAGATTAGAGCTCCTCCTACGCGTCAGCTGCCATCTTTTTGCCTCGGAAGACGCAAGTTTTCCCGCTTGGCGCATTTATCGCAGATATGTTGTTCTCCCTCTCGTAAGATCTGAAGGAAATATAAATATTTTATACCTTTTCCTAAAGCGATTTTAGAAAATCACTGCTGAACAACTTCTTATACCACAATTATAACCTAAAATTACAAAAGGCAATAAAAAGAAAAAAAAAACTAAAAAGCGTGTGATTCGCATCGATTATTAAACCTTTCCAACTGTACGTAATCGTTACATGTTTCAATCTTCAATGAATTTTCCTTATTTGATTACGTAGCGTATAGACAGAATGAGCTAAAGCCAAGCAGATAGGCTAATAATATTCATAATCCTCCTTAAACATTGTTGTAAATTGCTACACATGCTTATCACAAAGAAAATTACAATTACAGCAATATTCAGATGTAGCCATTAATGTAATATTTCAGTGTAGCCTTGTAAAGCTTAAAGGTAAGCATGCATACCTTATTCTAAATAAATAAATGAATAAATAAATAAATATATCTGTGTGTGTGTGTGCGTGTATAATAAACGCCAAATTCATTATGATTTGTGCAGTAAACATTTATCAAATTATGATTTATAAGTGCTTCTCATAAAACGTAACGCATTCTCATTCTTTTGGCGTCCCTGTACACAGACCAGATGTGCTATAGTTATACAATCTTAAATAGACTACATGCCACGTTAAACTTGAATAACATATCTCATTTTAAAGAAATTCTGAAAATATTGAGGGACACTATAGACAAACAGACACGGGCAATCAGACGGAGAGATAGACAAACAGATTAATTCAAACCATAATCACTCTTAAACATTGTTAGTAAAAATTAAAAACACATAATAAAAATGAAAATGCAATTGAAGGAATTTCAAAGTACAACTTTTAATTTTTTAAAAATATTTTCATGTGGCCCTGTAAATGTTCAGGCTAATTACACTTTGTTTTTTGAAAACATTCTTCTTTGTGTGTGTGTGTGCGTGTGTGTGTGTGTGTGAATAATAAATGTCAATTTTTATTCTGATTTGTACAAAATCAGGTATAAGATCAACTAAAGGTATAAAAACTGGTTTATAGACTTCAAGGTTTATTATACCTGTTATAATCGTAATGTTTGGAATTTTTTTGAGTATCCCTGTATACAAAGTAGTTGAGAACGAGGTAGTTACTCAATTTTCAATAGGGAATACCCCCAAGGTGAACTTGAATAATATATATCAGTTTCAAGAATTTTATGATTATTTACGGGAATTAGATCTCGGACAGACAGACGGAGAGACGAACAAACATACAAATCGAAGTCATAAGTACTTTTCAACTTTGTTGGAAAATGTTAAAAAGTAATACGTGGTGACCAAACCGTGGCTTCTGCTTGATAATCTACGAAATCGAGAGATACATGTGTCAACTTGTGATAAAACATTGAATATTTTGGTATTGTAAGCCTATTAAATTTTTTAAATTTTTTATGTGTTATTTTACTAGTTTACAAAAGGTGTGTAAGAAAGTTTCTATTAGCTACATTTTACCACGTATAACGTATGATACAAAGTCATGAAGTAAATTCATATTTTTTTTTTCTAAAATAATCGTCTCATCAACGAATTTTTTAGATTTAAATACATATTTTAATACGATTTGATTTAGGAAATCGTTTTCATGAAAATATTTTCACATATTATAAAATTATTAAATACTTAAAATGTAATATAAAATTAATAATAGTACTTACTCCTAAACTTAATGTAAACAACATTTGCACATAACAACATAACAGAATATCATAACAGACTGTCTTATAAACACACTACATGTAAAAGTGTCAAATGGTAGTAAAGTAAAAAAGTTCTCAAGAGAACAACTTTTAAAGTAAAGGAACAATAATAGTGACGCATAGCTTACGGTGAAAAAAAATAAAGAAAAAAGAAGAAGAAAAGCAGGTGAAGATATAATTTATCACCTAAAATTATTGCTTATCACAAAAGAAAAATAAAAGAAAAAAACTGGCAGACGCTACAGTAGACAGCTTTATGTTATAAAGCAGTAAAATATTATCTTTCTTAATGAGTTCTCTGTGCAAGAATATTTATTGGAGGCATTTAGTGGGATTAAATAGTTTGACAGTTTTCTGATCAATCTTGGGAAAGATTCAAAAGTCATTCTTCATACTTAGGCAAGTTAATAACGTAAAACAAAAACACCAGTATACTTGTGTGAACCTGATATTTTTGAAGTATTAAAAAGAAGATTTTGAAGTTGAAATTTCAGATTAATACCTGAAAATTCCAATAAAATAGAACATGAGCTTTTTCTGAAGGTATTTCATTATACATATTTATATTACAAGTATTTGCAGTCGTCTATTTTTAAAGTTTATATTAATTAAATTATATCAAACTTTTAGTCAATTCTTCTTTTATAAGACTTAATGAATGTATTAAAACTATTCACAATATGTCATTTAAAATAGTAATAATAATGTAAAATTAATAATAAAATGACAACTTCTTTTTTTTTTTTTTTTTTTTTTTTTGTCATTGACTAAATATTTAATAACATTAATAATTTAAGGATTGTATATATATATATATTTTTTTTTTAATCTGAAAAGTTTTTAGCGCTTAATATTCTTCATACTATGTATGATACACATACTTACTGAAGACGTGATTAGAGTTTAAATTGTTTGACAGCTTTCAGACCAATTTTGAAAAAGTTTTAAAATTCTTTCTTCATGTTTAAAAAACTTAATAAAGTAGAAGAAATACGTCAGTACTTTAAGAAGCTAATTTTGAAGTATTACGAAAATTTCGAAGTTGAAATTATACGTGAAAACTCCGTTAAAACAAAACATGATTTTTTAATGAAGGTGTTTTATTACAGCTCTTAGTAAAAATATTCAAAGATACTTTTTTTTAAAGTTCACATTAATTTAGTTACATCAATTGCTTACTCATTTCTCCTTTTATCAAACTATATGAAAGCATAAAACTTTTTGAGATATCGAAACGTTATGTAATTCTGAATTGTATTCAAAATATACATTTAATATTTAACTAACACATTTTTTGTTTCTATTATCATTAACTAAATATTTAATAATATTAATAATTTAAGTTAAGTTTTGATAAATAAATATATATATATATATTTATTTATTTTCTTATGAATTTTGAGAGACAAAGATTTTTCATAATATGTATTATACACATACATATGGAAGGCGTGACTGTATTTTAAACATTTTGACATATTTATGATTAATAGCAAGAAAATTGATCAAGACGCATTCTTCACGCTTTAAAAAATTAGAAAGTTAAAATAAAATAAAAATAGCTATACACTAAAGAGAACATTGTTGTTTAGAAGTATAAAGAGATATATTTTGTTGGTAAGACTTCCCCATCATACAATAGATATAAAGAGACTTAGGTATTGTAAAAATTTTCAACCTCAGACCTTTTCTTTAAAATTTTGATGTATGGAGATCTGAAAATCATAAAATCGATGTGGTTTCCGTCTAGAAGTTGGTTAGATTGTTTATTAGTTCCTTAGTCAATATGTTAGAATTTGTAGACAATGTCTCAATAGAAAAAAAAATTGTAAAGTAGTTGGAACCTGCTTTAAAATATCATTCATAATACTTGTTAGAATTCTATTTATTTTCCATGATCTAATTTTAAAAATTCGCAAGTTATTGAATATTTACGATTTTCATAACATAGGAAAGTATGACGAAATTTCACATAAATCTTCATTATGACGAGTATTTACATCATAAAGCTATTGGATCATTTTTTAAATGTTGTTTATGATGCTGGCATTAGTTTTGAAAATTTTACTCTGATGTTTCAAAAACGTACACTTTCAGGGAACATTTTATCAGTATCAGTTCAGTTTACAAATATCATTTATGAGACTAGCAAGAACTTCATTGGCTATATTAATTTACTAGTCTGATGATTTCGTAAGATTTTCAAAAATAAAAATTTTCTTAACGTGGAATAGAAGGGAAAATTTCTATTAAACTGTTATTATGAAAATTATTGCTTTAGAAATAGTGTGGAGTTTGGAAATAGTGTGGCATGAAAATTTGAATACAAAACTAAATTTAATAAAACTAATCACTAGATCGAAGTGGGAAGAGGGTAGCCTCGAGCATGGGGCATTTCAGTCATTGACATAATGGAATTATAGGTAGAGTGCATATCTCTAAAAACAAATATAGTATGCCCTATAGTAGAGTTTTTTCAGAAGAAATATATGATAGGGAAGTAAGCAAAATCCATCTGTTCCAATTAATTCTTTTTTCTTTCTTTCTTTCTTTTTCTAAAAAGAAAAAAAAAAGAAAAGAAATTAATTGGAACGCGTTCTTTATTTCTTTATTTAATTGATGCAGAAAACTGTTCTTCATATGGAAATAGTTATGTCATTTCTTTTAACATGATGCAGATGTCGTATTTAAACGATAAACTTTTACTTATTAATTCTTTAAATTCTTATTAATTTTAATTAGAAAGAAACCAGTTTATTTTATTTTATGTTTCTATTACATTTACAATGTCATTATAAACAAAAGTGTGATTAACTATTAATTTTTAATAGGTTTGAACGATTTACATTCAGACATTTTATGTGTGCTGTATTTATACTTAACTGAGGCATGTGGTAGTCATTAATTCATTCGATACTTTCATGAACAGCTTTAAAGGGTCTGTTTTTATACATGCAAAATCATAAAACGTTTGCTAGTACAATTTAAGGATATTTCACGAAACCTATCAGAATAAATATTTATATTAAAATAAAAATTTTGATAATGTATAATAAAAGAGAGTGTTTTATTTTAATCATTGTTATAAATATTACTATAATATTTTAAACAGATTCGCTATATTTCATAATTTTATTTTGTACATAAATGAAGTGAAAGTTTATAAACAATAGTATCGATTTCGTTTCAGAATAAATGAGGATAATCAGTGAATAATAAAGAATAAGCACTGCTGATCGGCTGGACTCGGATCAGTGACTCTGGGATATAGATCTGCTACCCAGATGATCCAAGTTCCAATCCTCTCAGAGGCAAAGTACCTTATGTGATTTAATTTTTTTATTTTCAGCAAATAATTACAAAAAATCTGCATTAAAAATTATTTTCCCCTTTTGTTTCAGTGTACTGATCTTTCCAACGACACAGTTGTAATAAAAGAAATACCTCAACTTTGAATGCATTTTTTGGTCCGTTTCTTCTAGAAAAATGTGTTAAAATTTACTCAAGATAAGTTGATTTCTTTCTATAAAAATAATAATAATAATAATAATAAAATACAATTGTATAATATATTTATTTGTCAGTGACGTCTCGCCTCAACTTATTTTGCAAATACAGAAAGTCCTTCATTACTTAAATCAATGTGAATTAAATCAAGACTTTTATTAACCTAAAGTTCATAAAATCTGTTATGTTGATTTCTTTAAAAATCAACTATTGCAATCACCTGTTTGCCTTATATTAAAAAATATAATAATTATTGTCTTCACAATAAATTCCCAAAAACTGTTTCAATTTAAACAAAATGTGGTCTTTGAATTTACCTTAAAAATATCTTCAATGAAAAAGTCAGAGAATTTCTTCTGACAACTTGTTCTGAAGTGGCACTAATTGAAATTTTCACACAAATAGAAAAACGTATTTATGAACCAATTTACTTGAAACTCAATATATACGTAGCTCTTATTGAGGTTTCAATTAAATTTATTAAACAACTTCATTCGCCATCTTGTTTCAAAATGGCGGCCTTTTGAAAATCTCAAACTCACATAAAATAAACCAATTTGGTTGAAACTTGATATGTATATAGAACATACCAAGGTCTCAAACAAGTTCATTAATAAATTTTACCAGGAGGTTTCTTGAAAAGAAAGAAAAAGAAACTAACCTAATCTTCAGGTTAAGCCGAAAAACGTACTTTATATTGCTTACTGTAATCCCCGTGTCTTCCAAAAAGTAAATATAGTAAATATTTCTTTTAGAAAAACAAATCTCTATATTTTTAAATATAAAAAAATTTCATATAATTTCGAATCGCCTTTTTTTTTTTTTTTTTTTTTTTTTTTTTTTTTCAAATTTTATTTCGTTTTCTGTACTTCGAGTAAAAAATGTTAAAAACTTTATCTTGCTGTATATATTTATTAAACTAAATTTATTTTCGATAAATTAATCTTGGATAGCATATGTGTTTGTCGCACATTATTACTTTCAATTTACAAGATTTCTTAAAACAATAGAGGCTTTAGGCATCCATTAACTCAGCTTAATACATGCGTTGCTGCTGACAAAATCGCTTCCAACAATTTATACAAAACTTTCATTAAAATTGAGGAACTGCATACATTTATTGAATTTATGCAGTTTACGAAATGGCTTATTTAAATGAAATGATTGCTTGATTAAGTAATTCTGTGTTAGCATTTGGATTTCCTATAAATCTGAGTAAATTGTGACATATTTATAATAACTAAATATAAAATAAATGTTATAAAAATGAAAAAAAAAGTAACATAAAATATTAAAAACATATCCAAAAATATATTATAAAAATGAAAAGCTAAGGAAGCTAATGAAAAGTAATGAAAAGTTAATGAAAAGCTATCTTTCTATATATATATATATATATCTTTTTTTTAATTTTTCAATAGAAGAAAGTATTGGATTCTTAAAAATTTTGTGACAGCATTAGCTCAAGAGCAAATGCACGAAATTTCATGTTTATTTGTACCTTGACATAAATTAATGTCTACCATTTTAGGTACAAATTCCCTAACAGGTAGCACTTTGCACTTTAGTTATTTCTCAAATTTACTGAAAGATTTTATCTCAGCTTTTAGTGTTTCTTCTGTGTATAATTGTAAAAAAATTAATAGGTAAAAAGACCATTATAAAACACTATGCAGATTCTATTTGTGCGCACATTCGCCGACAAGTAGTGCTGTTATGCTGCAATTTCACTCGTGTGTAAGAAAGCTATATCTCAGCTTTTATAGCGTATAACTGCACAAACTTAATATATGAGATACCAAAATGAATGCTGTCTTAATTTGAGTTTATATCGGCCAAGTGATGTTATTGTTATTTCTCATCTTCGACGATTTTTCCAATGGATACAACTGGTATGTATTCGATTTCACACAATTTCACGTGTAACATCTTTTGTGAGAAACTTTGATTAAATGTTTGTGCATATTAAACAATAGTTGGAATTGTTATATAGAATAATATAAAAGAAAGTTTTGTGGTGAATACAATATATTGGTTTAATCAAAATTTTGCTAATTATAAAAGAAAATACTACATCAAATTTAAATTAAAAAGACTTTTAGTATTTTATATATATATTTTTTTTTATCGATTTATATATCTTATTTATGATTCTGTATATATCTTCCTCTTTCCAAGAAATAGGAATAACATAAGAGAGAAAAATTCATTCTTTGACAAAGATATTATTAGAAAAACGCATTTGCTATTTATAGGCTTCGTAAAAATTGGCTAAATTTGATTTTGTTTAGTAAGTAAAAAGAAAATGTGATTTTCAGGAGAATCAGAAACTGTGCTTACGTAGCATCAAAATATGTCTAAAATTAAAGATCTTTTAAGTGTGTTTTTCTACTCTACTCTACTCAGATTGTAACTTAGCCATTTATGGCAGAATAGATTGTATGTCATTACAAAGGAAACTTTTTATGACAATATTACTTTTATAAACGTTTTGTAATAAAAAACAGTAGTACATATAATTATGATTTATTCATTGTGTTATGTTAAAAATATATTGATAAATATAAAACTTCTATGAAATTTTCGCATAATTTTCAAGTTGTATTGCGTAAGTTTTGAACATATTATTCTATTATTCTACTATTTATTATACATTAAGCAAAAAGTAACTATTGTATTATAAAATGTTTTAAAAAACGAAGAGAATAATTAAAACTTATACTAGTCAATAAAAAATAATTACTTGATTTATTAGGTCACTTGCAAAGTCCCGGTTCGGGAACGAACCGAATTCCTATTGCATGAAAAATTTCAAAATCAAACTCGAAATGTACAAAACTTGGTTTGATGCTGCCTGCCTGCCAATAGATCAAAGTTTGTTAACGAAATCATTTTTTAATTCATGAAATCAACGAAGGCTTTTCTCGCTTCGCTGGTCACTATATTTAAAGGAAACTCTTTTCTATATCGCTTTACAAACAAAAAAAAAATTTAAAGAAATCATGAAATTTGTTTAAAGCCCGCTTTGTTTCCCCGCTATCTTCGGCAGCAATTCACTCATTCAGAGACTCTCGGGTATCTGTCCCTATTGCCTGTGACAATAGCTTACCAGTGGGTTTCCATTTGGGTGCTTATCAAATTACAGTGTCGAAACTAAAATCAAATTACAGTATCGAAAAATTTGAAGGAGCCATTTTATATTTGAATCCCAGTTACATATGAACAACACTATACGTGGTGTACATAATTTTTTCTTTCACGTTATTTTCTATATTTATTTGATTTATTCGATCAACCATAAAGTGACAACAATTTCACTCCAAATATAATATTACAATGTGCTATGATCAGCTACATCTATCGCATGAGACAATTAATTTTTGTGGTTATAATAGTAGTTGAGTTAGTTAATAGTAGTTGGTATATAGAAAAATAAATAGTGAAATATGTAAACCTGATCATGGTACAGCCTTAAGGTAGCTCCCCTTGGCGACTTTTGAATTTTTATCGTCACTTTAGACAAAAATAAATAATTTATGTTGTTATTATTATTTTTATTATTTGTTTCTTTCTTTTCTTTTCGTTTTCCCTTCCTTTTCTTTCTTTTCTGTTTTTCAATATTTTATAATTCATTTATATTTTTTTATGAACTACTTGGCTTAAAGAGGCTTTTACGAAAGTGGAGTCCTTGGCAAAAAATGTCCAATCTATGTCAGCATCAAAATTTTAAAAATTTCCCAGGATTATCAATAAGTAAAGCTCTTTAATGTAACGCTGAATTAGCTTTCATGCCAAGCGCGATTTTTCCGTGCCAGAAACATACTATTTAAATAAAAGGGGGGGAAATCTAAAATTGTGGTATATTATTTATTTTTTTTTATTTTTTTATTTTTTTACTTCATTTTCATATTTCATTGTTTCATGTGCAGGAGCAAATTTAATATTTAATATATATATATATATATATATATATATATATAGAGAGAGAGAGAGAGAGATAGATATATATATATCAAACTATTTTTTTAACAAAAATACCTACTAACCCAGGACAATAGATCTAATATAACGTATCATATTATATATCATATTTATCGTAATATAACTCAGTACTTATTTTGATTCCTTCTTCGACTCGTTTTAATAAGTATTTTTATATGCATGAGCAAATTTAATATTTTTTAATTTTTCGCGTGAAAACATTATTTCATCTTATGCCCCCCCCCCTTCAATATATATATATATATATATATATAACAATAACTGGTAAATTTTTTTGGCAACAATCATAAATTTAAATGTCCAATTTAGAAATTATTTTCATATTTTAATTAATTCTAAAATATCTAATCAAAACTTCGTTACAAACAAGGTACCAAATGAAAGGTACCATATTTGTAACGAAGTAACCTTAGGTACCTTATTTGTAACTTTATTTATTTTAACTAATTTGATAAATATGACGGCACAATCAACTATTTGTTTATATCAGATAAATACATTATCATGATTGCAAGAAAATGATGTAATAACTATTAGCCCTTAATTTTTATGATTGAATTTCATATTACATTTTAATTTTATCCTCCATGGGTATTTTAGAATTGCAATGGTAATTATAAACTTTCGTTGAAATCTTTTTACATATTGAGATTAAAGGAAAAGCGCAAGCACAAAAAATGTTCAGTTTTGAAAGATCTTTCTAATGATGTAACATTGATGCAGATTAAAACAAAAATAAATAAATAAAACTCAGAATACATATAGCATTTCTTAGGGAAAAAAAATGGCTACCAAAAGTCTCTGTTTTGAAGCGGTCTAAACTGGAATCGTTCCTGACAGACGATGGTCATCATTAATAATATATATATATATATATATGCAGCGCGCACGGGACTGCGCTGCGGAAGGCAGTGGAGACCCGGCCCGAATTTTTACCCGATGAGAAATGATTTTTTAAATTATCTTAAGAATAAAATTTTGACTTGAGAAGCAATATGTGCGCGCAGCGCACGTATACCTCCACACGTGCGTGCGCAGCGCGCACGGGTCTGCGCTGCCGGAGGCAGTGGGGACCCGATGGGAGTTTTTACCCTATCAATTTTTTTTATATAACCACGAAGGGTGAGGAAGGAATACGCGCGCACAGCGCGCACGGGACTGCGCTGCCGAAGGCAGTGGGGACCCGGGCCGACTTTTTACCCAATCGCAAATTATTTTTTTTTTTTTTAATTTCTTTTCTTAACACTAAAAGTTACTGTTAGTGATTCATTAATTTTAGTGATTCATTTGAAAATACTGACCCGCTAGCGGGCGAAGCCAGCTAGTATATATATATATAGCGTGAAAGTATATTTCAATTTATGTTAAAAAAAAAAAAAAGTTTTTTTTTTTTTTTTTTTTTTTTTTTTTTTTTGGCAACAATTAAAAATTTAAATGTAAATTTTTGAAGCTTTTACCGGGTTATTATTTTCTTATTTTAATTAACTTTAAAAAATCTAATAAATTTTCGTTACAAATAAGCTACCAAATGAAAGGGCATTTTTTCTCAATCCGTCGGTTTAATAAACTTATCGATCGGACAATTTTTTAAAATTAACTAAAATTAACTAAATATTTTTTTAAATTAACTCAAATACGAAAAGCTGGTGGCAACTTGTGTCAACACACAGGCAAACAGATTTAAAAATCTCTTAGCCAATTTTTTCTCTTAGCCAAATTGGTCGCATTAGAATTATATCGACTAATAATATAACTCATTTTTTGTAACTTTTACTGAGTTTTTAAAATGATGATTTTAGTGCAGAGGAATTCTGTTTGGCAGTCAAATACGAATGTCAAGAAGACGCTTTAAGCTTAACAAAACTTTTCTTCATTTTAAACAAGCGTGATAAAAAATGCATTTTTGTTCACAATTAATCATATAACAATCGTGTTAAATATTTTATTAAAATAGAGAGGGAGAGGGAGAGAGAGTGAGAAAGGAGGGCGGAAAAAAGTCAAACTATTTATTTTTAGTGTGTTTTGTATGAATAGATAACTTGAAGAAAAGTAGCTTAAATAATTTATATTAACTCTTTATCATATATTTTTAAGAGAAAATAAAAATTCAATTTAGCACTTCCTTCGTCTTTCGAAATAATGAGCATCTCTTTATCCAGTGCATAGTAAGCATGTTCTGTCTATTCAAAATCAGGCGAAAAATAAAAAAAGGATAATAAATGCTCAGTTTTTACAGTAATTAGGACAAACTCTACAATGCACTTGATAAATGAAGATACAATCTTCCGAAACGCGCAGTTGTATGCTGATTTTTTTTTTTTTTTTAGGTAGATTCCTTATAGGAGATCTACCTATTGCAATGATTTTCATGGCACGACTTCTGGAAAATGTCTTCATATCTTCAACGATCATGACCCCTAGAACCCAAAACCACCCTCCGTTCAAAAGTTTATATATATATATAGTTTTGAACACGATAACTGGAGTAATTTTTATTTAAATTTAACCAGCTTGGGATAAGTTTTTAGGACAGTAAAAATCTCGGTCGAGTTCGTAGCTTTTAGTTAAATGATAATTGAGCATTTTGTAAGCGACTTCCCGCCCGTAACAGATCGTTCTGTTCAATGAATGGGTGTACAGAGTGTAAATGACTTCTTCTAGACAAAATGTTTTGATTCTTGGTGTGTTTTAAGTCTTCGTGAAAGTATTTATTTTGTACCCATCGAATGATGTTCTCTTCGGCGTGTTTAGTTTCCCTACATGTAAGAGGGGAACAAGAATCATCTGTTGAGACATGAACTTTACTTGCTGACTTGCAGTTATTTATAAATCTTATGCAATATGCCAGAATGCGTTTGATTTTAAAAAGGTGGTAAGACAAAATGGGATCAGCTTTCTTTAAGGCCGAAATTTGATCCTCGATTTCCTTAGACTTAGGCGCGTCATTTGGCCAATGTGTAGGATCCAAAAGTAGCCAACTTGGGAGATTCCACCACAAGTTGCATTAAGGTAAACTTTTAGGATCGATGCCTCGAGAAGCGATATCAGCGGGGTTTTCTTTAGATGGAACGTGTCTTCAATGTTTTGTGGGAAGAACAACTAATATTTGTGAAGTTCTATTTGCAACGAAAGTTTTCCACTTACGTGGATGTGCGGATAACCAAGAAAGAACAACTGTTGAATCTGTCCATGCGTAAATGTCAAAATTATAATTTTCTAATATTTTGAAGACTGAACAAAATAACTTAGATAATAAATAAGCACCACAAAGTTCCAATTTGGGAACGGAAATTTGCTTGATAGGAGCTACTTTAGTTTTTGCAACTAAGAGTGAGATGTTTGATTTGTTATCATGAGTCTGTCGACAATAGATTGCAGCGGCGTAAGCGTGTGTTGACGCATCGCTGAAACCATGTAATTCAAATGTACTATCGGATGAAAGCGTGACGCATCTAGGAACAGAAAACTGGCTAATTTTATTGAATGAATTCTCATATTTAATGAGCTCCTCTTCAAATTGTTGCGGAATAGGAAAATCCCAGTCTCCTTTTGTTAACCATAGCTTTTGATAAAATATTTTTAACATTACTGTACGAGGTGAAATTAACCCTAGAGGATCAAAAATGCGTGCGGATTCGGACAAAATGCGTCTTTTTGTTAGTGGTGGCTTGAGTGTAAGTGCAGTTTTGAAAATAAATGTATCTGCTAAAGAGTTCCAGTAAAGCCCTAGAACTTTAGAACTTTCATTGTTGTTTGGTATTATTTTCAAGTCTGTATCTGTGATGCAATTTTCTCGAAATTCCGTAAGGAATTCATTCGAAATGGAATTCCACTTTCTCAAATGAAACCCATGTTCCTGCAAAACATTAGCAGTTTCCTTAGCAATTAATATTGCGCTATCAACCGTGTTTGAACCAGATACCAAGTCATCCATATATATATCTTTTAACAAAGTACGCGAGACGTGTGTATTTTCATTATAATCTAGAGCGATTTGTTTAATGCCCCTTGTGGCCAAAAAGGATGCTGGAGCAAGGCCATATGTAACAGTTTTCAATTTATATTCCTTTATTTCCTCATTGGGGTTGTATCTCCAAAGGATTTTTTGATAATTTTGATCGTCCTCAGAAATTAAAACCTGGCGGTACATTTTCTCCACGTCTGCAGAAAAAACTATCTCCGGTAATCGAAAATTAAGTAAGATCTCAAAAATATCTCGCTGTAATTTAGGGCCAACACCCAAAACTGAATTTAATGATTTACCATCAGAAGTTTTACAGGAACCGTCAAAAACGACTCTTAATTTAGTGGTAGTGCTAGAAGGTTTAATAGCTGCGTGATGAGGTAGGAAATATTGTTCCCTTTGAGAAATATTTAGCGAAATTCGAGTAATTACCTCCATGTGTCCTAATTGTTCGTATTCATATAAAAAATCCTTATATTGTTTCTCGAATTCCGGATTTTCAGAAAATTTCCTCTCCATTGCATATAATCGGGAAAGTGCAGCGGGCTTTGTATTACATACTTCAGATTTGAATTTATAAAATGGTAATTTTACCACAAAACGGCCTTCTGGATTAATTGAATAATTCTCCTGAAAATGTGACTCCAGAAACTGTTCCTCGGGTGAAAGTAACTTCTCACTTGGATTAAAAACTTCTTCTAATTCACAATAACGTTTTAACTCACTGTCAATATTAGTTTCGTAAATATGTAAATTTGAAATGGAATTAGATTTTGTCTGAGATTCAGGTAATTTTCCGGATACGAGAAAACCAAAAATTGAATTTTGAGCAATTAAACCATTTTCAGTATAAACTGTTTGACCAGGAAGTAAAATAGAAAAAAAAAATAATCAGATCCCAAAATCATGTCAATTTCACTTGTAATTTCAAATTTGGGATCGGCCAGTTGCATATTTTTTAAATGCGAAAAATGTTCTTTGTTTATTTTCTCTGATGGCAATGGAGCTGTTAATTTATCTAATATATAAATTTGCATGGATAACTTGACATCGAAATCGTGAATAGAAATTAAATTAATGTCTGTATAACCTTTAGTTATTGCAATTTTTGAATTTGTCAACCCTTTGACGGGAAATCTTGCATTTTTTCTCTCATAAACTAAAATACTCATGCATGATTCAGTGATAAAAGAACTTTCAGAACCTGAATCGCATAAAATTTTTATCACATGTCTCTGACCCATTGAATCATAAATATAAGCGCTAGCTGTAGGAAGTAAAGCGAAAGATGTTTGTATAGAATGGTTATGAGTACTTGTTTGCAATTGATATATGCCAGATGGCTCTGTACGATTCTCAGAATTTTCAAAATTATTACCAGCAGATGAAGCTGAAGCGGTATAAGTTTTCAAATTATTATCGCATATACTAGAATGATGTTTTGCATTACAAAAATGACAGGTATAAGTGGAATTACATTGAGCGAGAGAGTGTTTATTAGATAAACAGTGGCTGCATAATGGGTTCTTTCTAACAAATTGTTTTCTATCTTTGACAGGAAGTTCTTTAAATTTAAAGCATTTGAACAAGAAATGATTATTGGTTTTCCATAAAATACATTTGTAATTAACGTTAGAATGAAACTTAGATAACTTAAATTGCTTATCTTTATTTTGTTTACACTCATTCTCTTTACTCTCATTTTCATTACATAATTCCATAGATGCACATTTATCATTAATAAATTGAAAAAAGATCTCTAAAGTAGGAAATTTTTGCCGAATATTGTGCCCATTCTTCACGTGATTTTTGGTCAGGTTTTTGTAATAAAATATAAATTAACCATACATCTTATTCAGTAGCTTTAGTGTCAATAGTCTTTAATCCCCTAATTACTTCATCTGAAGTATCTGCTATCTTACGTAAGTTATATGCATTAGAATGAATTACATCTGGTTGATCGATAAAGGTTTTAATAAGTGCAGAAATAATTTGTTTTTTCTTATCGTACCTAGTAAGTAACTTTTCCCAGGCTTCTAGATAAGTATTCTCAGATATTGGAATGTGTTTAATAATAGAAGCCGGTTCATCTTTTAATAAACCCTTTAGGTATTGAAATTTTTGTGCATTACACAAATTAACATTCTCGTGAACTAATGATATATACAAATCCTTAAAAGACATCCAATATCTATAATTACCGCTAAACGGGCAAATATTTAATTTTGGCAATCGAAAATTTCTAGATATAGCATTTGTGTTAATGGATGGATTTTGAAAATTTAAAACATTAGATTGCATATTTACAGATAAATTTTCAAGTTTTTGTTGAAGCTTGGCTTTGGTTACATAATATTTTAACTCAAATTCTTCTATTTCTGATACTTGATGATGATGTCGTGTCTATGAAAGTGCAATTAAATGGCTCCGAAGCTGTCGAAGACAGCTTTAGCAACCTCGACAGCCCTATCTGTATAAAGTAGGTCTACTGGGTCTTCAAAGCCGATATTAAGAAGTTTGGCCTGGATTGCTGGGCAGCTAAAGATGTGTTGGGGGAGACAGTGGGATGTCGTCTGGGCAGTGAGGACAAAAGTTGGTGTAACTACGCTGCCCGTCCTCAGAAATCCTCATCCTCTTTAAATGGTTTGTCCTCAGTCTGGTTTAAATAGTTGATAAGGCTCTATCACAGTTCAATTCCGGAATGGAGTTTCATTTAACTTGTTGACCGATTAGTCTTCGGCCAGCGATTTCTGATACTTGATCAGGTAATTCAGAATCGGCTTTATCAAAATCAGAATAAATAATTTCAATCTTTTAAAGTTTGTTTAAGAGATCATGTTTTTGAAAAAAAAAAATTCATTATTTATGAAATTCATAATTCTAGTAAGCGCAGATTTCGCTCTGCATCGATAATGTTTTGCTATTTTATCAGCATCTTCTAAAGCGACAGTTTCATTACTGTCATCGTCATTGTTCTTTTTGTTTGCCATTTCTACGTAATGGAGTAATGCGAAAAACCAAAGTCAAACTTGTAAAATAGGAAAATAAGTACTTATCTGTTTTATTCCTTAAAAGCTGCTCTTGGATATCCAAATTTGTAAGCTAGCCAAAATTCACACAGAATATCTCGCCGGTGCCTCCAAAAAATGTTATGTAACGTGATGTGAAGCTAACAATAAATACTCGTTCTTTCATTCACAAACTAAAACTATGTTAAACATACAATACACAGATTTGATATGCGTCGAAGACATAAGTTGTGATAAAACATTGCGATTGAATATTTAACATAAACAATATAATGCAAGTTATAATGCGAAGATAATAATGTGAAGTAATAATTGCGAATAATGTGAAAGATACCATGCGGATGAATAATACCGTTTCTTAAACTGTTCTTTGCGGTTTCTGTTTTAGTAGAGTTGAGATGTTCGTGCCTGTTAAACAGAAAAAAGTAAAGTTGAGATGAAAACAGTTAAATCGAAAGTGTCATTGAGTGCGGAGATCGATTATGGTAGGAATCGAATAGGACTGGATGGTGGGAATCGAACAATAATTAAATATCTCGAAAACAGAATAACGACGTAAATAATGCAATGTGTAGGGAGAAAGCCATTGACTAAGAATGCATATATTTCTTTACTTTTGTAACATTAACGTAAAGGAATCTACCTTTGCCTTTAAGCTTGCCGAAAACAGATTTTTTTTATTCTACTATATTCAACAGAAAAAAGAGATGTAAGTCCTCGTTACTATACCAAGACATGTGTTTTAAATCCATCAGTCGAGACATTTTATTTTATCAGGTATAATTACTGTTTATTCTTTTGTAATTAGTGACATGATTAAATATACTTTATATATAATAACGATTTTCCTGTGGAAATATTTACCCGTTTTTTTTTTTTTTTTTTTTTTTTTTTTCGAAATCGGTACAAATTTTTTCTCAATATAGTTATGTAATTTGGCAAGTGAAATAATCGTTCGATTTTTTAAAAATTAAATAAATGTGTCAATCGTTTTTTATTTATTTATTTTCGTTTAATTTATCGTATCTAGCAATATGGTAATACATAACTATATTGAATAAAAGGTTCATTTTATTAGTTATGGGGGGAAAAATAGAGTGATGTTATAAATTTGAAACATTTTTGTATCTTTTTTACGTGGTTGGGATAGGGATGGTACTGGTAGTTACAAACGAATGGACCAATTGCAGAGCGATATACTTCAATTAAATGCGGATTTAATCAGGATGTTACTAATCTATGTTTGATTAAATTCTTTTTGTTAAATATTTCAAACGTAATTAATTTTGTAATGATACTTTAAAATTTTCGGGCTGTAAATCTTGAAACAAGAAGCTCATGTTAGATGACATATGATAAATCATGGCGCTTTTCGGTTGCAGTATAGAAAAAGCTCAAACTTGCAACTGATTTTAACAAAATTAAAATTTGGTTAAAAATAATGATTCTGAATCCACAGTACAAAAACCTATCAATTTTTTTGATAAATGAAATTTTTATCGAGCAGTTTTATTTAATTAAAAACAAAGCAAAACTCGCGTTAACATTTTATATAATTTTCAAGCTGCAAATCTTCCAATTCCAACAAATCTTATAGGGTAAATCACGTAGTTTCGACATGTAAGGAAAAAACAGTTTTTCCTTACATGGGGAAGCTTCCTTAGCGAAGGCCTTCATATATTTTTGAATTTCGCTTAATTCTAATTTCTATTTTCGTATACATATTGTCACAAAGTATTATGTCTTTTCCTCTGCATCAATTATTCTGTTGTAGTGAAAGCAGTTTTACAGGCAAAGTGAAGAAAAGAGGCAGTTGTTCACTTTCGGTGAAGGAACCCTTGGCGACGAATTTCGTGACTTGGCGACTACATTTGGCGAAAAATATTAGTTTAGGGTTCCTGAAGTTTCAATTCTCTCCATCTGAGATCTAGAATTTTCCAAGGGTTTCCAGATAGAAATTCTTACAAGTACCATCGCCAAAAGGTATAAATAGGAGTGAGTTGACTTCTAAGGAGGAGTGAAGTCCCTGCGAGTTAATGTTCTTCAGAGACCTTTTCTGAGCGATTGTATTTTGGAGATTGTGTTCCAAGAGACTGAACCTTATTCGTGAGCTAGCGAAGATTTTTCTTCTAGAGTATTTGATATTATTTGCTTTATTCCTGTGGAACAAGTGACTGTTTTCTTGGTCTCTTCCGGATCATTCGTCTAATAGTGACTTTTGCAATACGAGTGGCCCCTTCATTTGACTGCTACTAGAATATCTGATTAAATAACTGTACTACTGAACTATTTTCGAAAATATTCGATGTAATAACAGTTTTGTTGCACTGATTCGAGAAGTTACATGCAATAAAGAGCATTCATTAATTAGAATTTCTAGTTTATTTACGAACTACTTTCTCACACAAGAAATTCGAAAAGTTTTTCGTAACATTTGGCACCCAACGTGGGGCTGTTCGTGTAAATGCCAGGAACTAGAGGAGTGGAACAAGAAATGAAAAAACTTCTGGAAAGTTTGACTGCCCATATGACTGATTTCAAAACCGGGCTCATAAAAGAGATGAAAGTCGGACAAGACGAATTGATAAAAAAGATGAAAGCTGGAAAAGACAAATTTATAAAAGAAATTAAATCCAGGCAAGAAAAGATGAGGAGATTAAAACCAGCCAAAACCAGCTGCAAAGAAAAAGATGAAAGTCGAGGAAGGGATGGCAACCAGACGAAAGCAGATGACAGATGAACAAAGTGAGCTGAGAGAAAAAATGAAAATTGGACTAGACCAGCTGAGAGAGGAGAGGAGATGAAAAACCGCACAAGACGTCTTGAAAGATTTTGAAAGATTTGCATAATAGCTCAAGAAGAGGACACTTCGGTGCTTTAAAATCCTTGAGCAAAACTAAAGAACGCTTTTTCTGGTATTGACTTCGATGTGATGAAGGCAAATGTTGTAGGGAATATCATGCATGTGGAACAAGAAAAGGACCAAAAACTAACTAGAGGACGTAAGCAGCGCTATAATATTGGCGCTACTTTTAACAGAATAGCTATGAACTTACTTAGAATCGTCACCTGAGCCTTATAAATCTATCCCATACATCAATGTGAAAATGGGCTATTTCAGAAGATGGCTGAAGCGGTTACCATACAGAACAAGGAACGTCAACTGTTGCAGATATCTTGGATCCAATAGCATGTTTGATGTGTATCTGTTCCTTTCCAAGAATCAAATTGAATTAGATTTACACTTGTAGACGTTTTTACCTGCCTATAGAAATACTTTGTACAAAACCCTGGGATGGACACAATCCGAAATGGTGTTTGGACAAACACTTTCCTTGCTTTGTATCTGGTGACATCCTGTTTGGGCGACCATGCGATATGCCCTCCTCGCCGAAAGAATACCTACAAGAATTAGAGGCACGTTTGGATAGTATACACCAGTTCCCCAGAGAAAGCATTAACCTGGTCAGCGATCGTACAAACACACGTTACAAGGTAAAACAGCTGAAAATTTTCTGAAGGGATGTGATCGTATGTGGTTTTACAACCCAAAGCCGGATAAAGGTTAATGCCTAAAGCTACAACAAAACTGGGAATTCCCATACGTTAAAATTAAGAAACTGAATAATGTCATTTTGAAAATACAAAAATCATCAAGTAGCAAGCCGAAAGTGATTCATATCAATAGATTAGCCCCATACAATGCATCAAATCATAAAAACATATAGAGGAACTGCACGTCTTCGAAAAGAGACGCAACGTTACAACAGACGAGTATTTTGAATAAGGTAATTTCAATATTATTCAATAAAGTATTTTTCTCTGCATCATTGTTTTGTTTCAGGGAAAATTAGTGTTACAGGCAAAGTAAAGAAAAAAAAACACTTCCATCACTCCTCGTGAGATCAGTCTTAGGGACAAACGTGGCGACTTGGCGACGAATTTGGTGAAAAATAGTAGTTTAAAGTTCCCGAAGTTTCTAAGTTCTTGGACGCCTATCAGGTGAGATCTAGAACGTTGTATGGGTTTCTGCATAGACACTCTGCCAAGCCAAAAGCCAAAGCATATAAATAGGAGTGAGTTGACTTCTAAAAGAGAGTGCAGTCACTACGAGTCAGTGTTGTTCAGAGATCTATTCTCGACGTTTGCACTTTGGAGATTGCGCTGTACTATTGGACTGTTTTTGAGAATATTCGTTGTAATAGCAGTTTTGTTGTATTCATTCAAGAAGTTATGTAGAATAAAGTACATTCATCAACTAGAACCTGCCTGTTTATTTATGAACTATTTTCACATACAAGAAAGTTGATAAAATTTTCGTAACAATATATATATATATATATATATATATATAAAGTATATTATATATATATATATATATATATATATATAAATTAACAAAAAGAAGTTGAATGCCAAAATAAACAGGTGATTAAATTGTCACGATAATTATATATGTATAATTTCAACTATCCGTATTAAATCATCATTCCAAATGTTCATAAAATTTCGCACAGTTACAATTGAATGTAATGCTTATAAAATGTTACTTGTAATCTATTATTTAAAATTTTAAAATTAATTAATAACTTAACTTTAAATATCGACAATCAACATTGTATAAAAAAATCGTTTTCAACACTTTAATGTAATTAAAAACTTCAAACACATAAAAAATAATCTGGTGTGTCACTCACACGACTTTCTCTTACCCTGAAATTTAATACAATAAATACAGGTTGCAGATTAATAGGTAAGATAACGAGTACTGTTATGTAAACCTATGTTAAACAATTCATATTAGGCTTCTGAAGAGTTTTATATGATAATTAGTTCTGTGTGAGGGGGGCTGCCGCCCCCCTCAACCCCCGTTTCATTAATGCACCTACATTTATATAGAATTTATTTCGGTTATTAAAAAATAAGTCTGTTTTTAAAAAATAATTTGTTAAAATTGTTACTTAAAAAAATTATCTTTCATAATAATGCAAAAGATTTCCATATTCGAAAAGTAGTATAACACCAAATATCCAAAAAAAAGTCCATTTTATTCTCAAAATTAAAAAAAAAATAAAAGGAATGATTTTTTTTCTAAGTTTTTTTTTCGTTAAAAGTAAAAAAATCGATAACTTTGTTTTAAATTATCGCAGATCGATGGTTCAACCATTCGTTTTAAAAGTATTGGTGAGCTCTTTTGAAAGATACTCATCATGAAAATTTACTCCCCTCGAGGGGGGACTTCCCCCCCAGGGGGGGAAGCGAGGCTCCTACATACACAAAAAAAATTTCCCAGTTAACTATCTCTATTACAATATATATATATTCGTTTCGTTTGGTTTAGTGCAGTCTATAGACGTTAAACTCTACTTTCCTGTAATTTCCCCCATAGACGTAATGTATTAGAATTCTCTTGATTGTCCCTGTACACAAAAGCATCCCTATATGATACACATTTAGAATACCAAGTTTGAACTTTCTGCCATAATTTGTTTTTGAGATATGCTGATAACAGACAGACACACAGACATACAGACCTACACACAGACCAGATACTATATACTATAACTAAACAATAACATAATTATAATCATGTGTGCCAAAAGATTAAAGAATTCCAGAAGGTGGTTCTACTAGTAGTATTTTATCTGATTTAAATCTGTATTTTTATGAAAGCAATTCCTCTTTAAATAATGATCTACCCCTCCTTTTTACTTTCTCTTACCCATAAGGTAGAGAAAGTATTGTTTTTGAGCCAAATTTTCGAACGCGAGTTTTTGTTATGTTTACACGTTTTGAGATCCCCTAATTACGAAACTCATGTTTTTAGCAAATGGTCTGTGTGTACGTCTGTGTGTCTGTCTATTATCAGCATATCTCAAGAACAAATAGTAGCAGACATTCCAAACTTGGTATTCTAAATGCGTATCATACATAGATGCTACAGTAAGATTTTCGTTAAGATCAAGCTCATGGTTCGTGTACAGGGACAATCAAGAGAATTCTAATACATTACGTCTATGGGGGAAATTGCAGGTAAGTAGAGTTTTACGTCTATAGACTGCACTAAACCAAATGAAACGAATTTATATAATTTGTAATAGAGATAGTCAACTAGGAAAAAAAATTGTGTATGTAGGAGCCTCGCCTTCCCCCCCCCCCTGGGGGGGAACTCTCCCCTCGAGAAGAGTAAATTTTCATAATGGGTATCTTTCAAAAGAGCTCGCCCATACCTTTAAAACGAATGGTTGAGCCATCGATCTGCGATAATTTAAAACAAAGTTATCGATTTTTTTTTTACTTTTAAAGAAAAAAAAAACTTGGAAAAAAAATTGTATTTTTTTTTTTTTTTTTTTTTTTTTTTTTTTTTTAGTATTGAGAATAAAATGGACTTTTATTGGATATTTATTGTTATACTACTTCTCTAATATGGAAATCTTCTGCATTATCATAAAAGATAACTTTTTAAAATAATAATTTTAATAAATTATTTTTTAAAAACAGAATTATTTTTTAATAACCGAATTATAATTTTATATAAATCTAGGTGCATTAATGAAACGGGGGGTTGAGGAGGGTGGTAGCCCCCCTCACACAGAATTAATTATCATATAAAACTCTTCCGAAGCCTAATTTGAATTGTTTAACATAGGTTTACATAACATCGTTATCTTACCTCTTATTCTGCAACCTGTATTTATAGTATTAAATTTCAAGGTAAGAGAAAGTCGTGTGAGTGACACACCAGATTATTTTTAAGGGGGAAATAAAAGATTATATTGTACTTCTTTACTGTAATGATACTAACTCTTTAAGTATTAGTTATAATTTTAGTCTTACATTAAATAAAAGAGTTATATAATAAATAACGCAATTATCTTACTTGAATTAAAAATCAATCTTTATAACGATAATTTAAAATTTAATATTTTTCATAAAAGTAAAGAATTCCCAGTTAAAATTAACTTTGTTTCCCATTTTAAATCATGTTTACATAAAACAGTTTATAAAAATATATATGTATATGAATTTCTTTTATTTTTATAAATTATTATTATTATTATTATTATTATTAATTTTTCTTCATCACCTAAAATAAGTTTTTATCCAGTATTATTATTATTATTATTATTATTATTATTATTATTTAGTTTTAATCAGTTAAGTGTATCTTAATACCTAACCTTATTCCTTTGAAGAAATAAATATTAAAATTAAATGTAATATTATAAAATTTAAAACTAAACATTCATATTAAAATAATTAAAAATAACAACTGACAAAAAAGGAGCGGATCTTTATAATATGTATTTTCTATGATAACGTACTTAAAATTATTAGGATTAACTTATTTATATTCTTATAGATGGCAACACTAGTTCATTATGTCAACTTTAGCTCATATCAACTTTTTATTTCATTTAAATACCTTTTGCGAGTTTTTTTTTTTTTTTTTTTATATCCTTAATCATTAAAATATAAACAATTAATTAGATATTCATATTTCTCTTTTAAGATTTATTACTTCCATTACCCGACTACCGTAGGTAATGGAAATATTCTATTCTTTCCGAAAATTCGATATCGAGTTTTTACCTGATTTACATGTTTTAAGGTCTCCTGCCAAAATTAGCTTTTGGCAATTGGTCAGTGTGTGTGTGTATGTATGTGTGTGGGGAATATTCAGACTATCATACATCTCCGAAACTAATAAAGATAGAACGACGAAACTTCAAAATTAGGACAGGTGTAGTGTACAGATGAATTTTCCAAATTTCGTTGAAAATTGGAAAACCGGAAGTGGGATATTGGAAACCGGAAGTAGTACCGGAAGTCTGTGTCTCAAAAACGGCTATAAGGATTTTATTTTAAGTCGCTATATAAACACTTTATTAGCTTTCCTTTCGAATGATATAGTTGGTTAGTTCAAGAAAATTGATTGGCGTCCTGTATAAACAGCTCTATTTCAGTCCTTGCAAGTGCGTTCCTTTAAAAACGGTTGCACGGATTTTTTTCAAATTTGCCATATTAGCTGACTTTTAAATATGCTTTTGTATGTAATTATTTTTTTCCGGTTAATAATTAAGTATGCCAAGTTTTGGCAAAAGTCGGTATCTCAGAAACGGCTCTAACAATTTTCTTGAAAATTTTCACATAAATCCATTTTAGATATCCTTTCGTATATTACGTGGATATTAAAGGTAAATTAGCAGTCATCCTGATTAAGTATATCAGTTTTAGATGCCGGAAATTAATGTTTCGAAAAATGGCTAAACCGATTTTTTTCTTCTTACTATTTTTAATTTCGCTATGTAAATCTATTTTATGTATCTTCACATGTGTGTAAGCTTTCTCTTACCAGAAAATTTTTAGGTGTCTAATTTGTTAAGTCAATTTTATGTTTTCTGATCATATTATCTCCAAAAAATGCATAATGCATGTAATAGTAAGTAATGGAAGTCGTGTGATTGTTTCACACCAGATTTTTTTTAAATTAATTTGTTGATTTTTAAAATTAATATATATATATATTACTCTAAATTAAAGTATGTTTCCAATTATTATTCTTTAACCATCTTTTTCACTGTGTAATTTTTAAATTTCCAAGCTAAAGTATCCAGATTTTTGGATTTTATAGAAATTACTTTCATGGATGATAAAGATTTTTATTCGTTAAATTGTACCTTCAGATGAATTTTATCCTTTTATGTGTTATTTCATCCTCCTATGCATTTTATGTTTTAAGTCTTGGTTCTGATTATTTTTTGTTCTGTCCTTTAGATGTAATTGGGCGTTGGACTACTTTGAGCTATAGGGCTACAGAATAATAGAAATTACAATACTCAATCAATCAAAATCCCCGATGACGTATTAATATTGAATGCTTTCATCATTTGAATCCACATTATATTTAAAAAATATATATTTATGCCTCTTTTCCCACTTCATCATGTATTTCATATCATCCTGTGCAATGTCCGAAAAGATTTTAATAACATATTTTGTTTGTGTATATAGTATATGTATATGTATATATATTTGAATAGAATTTTTAATAGATTTCAGCAAAAATAAAAAAGTGCTTGTAAAAAGAAATTATAGTGCATAAACCAAAAATCTCTAAATTTGATTAAAATGTACAGTTTTTTCTTTTTAAATAAAAATTAACAAAATTTTATATCCTTTATATATATAAACATACACAGGAAGAAATGAAAAAAAAAGCATGAAGAAATGAAAAATTTAATTAGAAAATAAAAAAGAAATGTCTTTTTTTTTCTATGCAAATATAATTTTTATTGTGATTCAGAGTGAAACACGGTCAAAAAATTAAAACTAAAAATTGTTTTAATTTTTATTCCGATAAAGATTATAACTTGCTAAATAATAATAACATTGAAAATAATAATAATGCTTTATTTAATAATTTTAGCTTGAACATATTATTGTTAGACATAAAAAAGAAACTTTCCAATCTTAGATTAAAGAATCATTTTTAAACATTTCAATGGTTAAGAGGATTTACCAAGAGATATCAAATTTCTTTTTCTAAATTCATGTTTTCTTTCTTCGTTTACTGAATAGTACATATATCATAGGCTGAAAGAAAATCCGATATTCCAAGAACATATTAAAGTAAAATCTTTCCTTCTTTATGATGGGAAACTATGATTCGATTTAATAAGAATTAAATAGTAAGTTTTAGGAGAATCAGAAACTATGTTGAAGAGGCAAGAAATCTTTTTTAAAAATAAGGATATTCTAAAGCTGTTTTATCCCTTTTCTATTGATTATATTTTTATTTTTGATAGAAAGGTATATATCTATATCTATATCTATCTATATATATAAGCATTCATGATTGTCAGACTACATAAACCTGTGTTTTTTTCTTTACATTCTTTTTCATATATATATGCAAAAAAAAAAAAAAAAAAAAAATTAGATTCGTAAAAACTTTTAAAGGTCTTATGCATTTCAAGAAGACATTAGCATGTTTTGAGCCCTGTATGAATGGTATCAGTCTGTCTGTCCGTTTCTGTGTGTGTAAAAATAAAATGTGGCAGCTTTAAATAAGGAACTAGCCCCCAGAATCTAACAGTAATGAGACATAATTTGGTGTATATCAACACGAAAATGTGACACTGCAATACTGCAGTTTTCCTTTTACACAGTGAAGCTATAACTTAATTTCCATAACGTATAAATGCATTAAACCACATATGAAATGAGATGGATGGTATGTAAAGAAAGACTACACAATTTAATTGTATATTAGCCAACAGGTGGGGCTACTATTACTCACCTTTTGCATTTTTCAACGTAGTTAGTGTAGAATTATTGTATGAAATTCCAGTAGACTGCATATGTAAAATCCTTATTGTGGAAAGCTATGACGATTAAATTTTTGTATATCGTGTAAGATGGGTCTAACATCTAGAATGACATAGAATAGAAGAAGGTTTATAAAAGCCACCATATAAGGTTTTTTTTTTTTTTTTTTTTTGATTGATGAAGGATTGCATTTATGTTTTTTTGCGTCCCATAACAACTTTTGTCTATTTTTACAATTTATGGTGTTTTCTTTAAAATTTTTCTTCATCTTCATTAAATATACTAAACATTTCGTTACATTTCATCCTAACGATTATCTTTTTTTTTTTTTTTTTCAGAATTATATTATTTACAAGCACACTGTTATAGAAACATATGTGTCGGCTAGTTGCAAAACAGGTTAACTTCTTAAATTTTGAAAATGCGTTTATTTTATTTTATTTTTTTATTTTATTTTTTTCTAAGTATACTTTTTTACCATCTGGAAACAAGAAACTATGCCAAAGTCTATCCATACCTGTGTTGTTTGCGTTTAAAAATAACGATGTGCTGTAAAACTGGTCAAATCCTAAGGCTGCTGTGCTTCCAAACCGGTCATCTCCATATCTGTGACATTGCGATTCTGCTCCACCCGACTAAAGCCGCGCAATTGTTGATTAGGTTAGTGTTATCCTGTTTCCTCTCGCCTGTGACTGTTCTTTCTTAGTGCACACAAAGTTTTTTATTAATTGAATTTCGTGTTTTCTTCGACAATTTAGTAGTTTATAAAAGACGTATCTTCTAACTCTAACCAATCAAGGAAGAATAAAAGTAACCATATAACGTAAAAAAAAGAACAAAGCCAAAGTTCAGGTGTAATGTACAGTCACTTTGTAATAACATAATATTAATTAATAGCATAATAACATCTTAGTTAGCATATTATGATTAATTAATCAAATGTTATTAATTTAATAACATACTTATGATGATTCAGCAGGCTATAGCGATGTGTTCATGTACGTTTGTTTACAATTCGAATGGTTTTCCACTGTGTCAAAGAATTAATGAATTTCGCACCGTTTCTGATACATTTTCATAATTTTCTTGAGTTATTTTTTATAATGGATATTAGTTATTTTTTGTCAGATTTTTTTTTAGTTAGATAGCATAAATTAGTTATTTATAAATATTATTTAATTGAATAAAAAAACATTTTATGCATTTTCACAACGCTTAAAAGCCAATAATCACATTAGATTTAAATAAAATTAAATTCAGGTTTGTAACAAAACCGACCAACATCAAAATATGTTGCAAAGGTGGCCAAATCTAAAATAAAATTTCGAATAATTCCGTCCCATCTCGTGCCACGGCCACCTTATTTTGAGTGTTTAAGTGTATTGCCCTAACGATCGTAAAACTAAAGAGTTTTGGTTCCTATCTTATTTTAGCTAAGTGGGGCAAAAAATCAGATTTTTCTCAAAATTTTACTTTTTGGAGATGGCCGATTTTGGAACTAGACATCATATATAATATAATATTAGATTTTCAAAAGTAAAAAAATGTATAGCAAAAATCATAACCTCTAAAGTCGGAGAGAATTACTATCCTATGATTTACAAAATGTCATAATTTAGTCCGTCCTACTTCAAAATTACTATTAAAAAAAAAAAAAAAAAAACTGACATAGAAACATGGTACAAAGTTAAAATAAGATAAACCAGTTACCGTCGTCTTATTTATTTGTTTATTTTTACTTATTATTATTATTATTATTATTTTAACGAGGGAGAATATTTATTAGATTCGTTTTATGTTACAAAGATAAAATTAAATAGATCTCGCATTAAATTCCTGATAAAAAATCAACCCCGACAAAAAAGAAAATACTATCATTTATTTAATTATCGTTATCGCAAGCATAACTAACTTAAAATATTTAAGATATTTTGAATGTCTTGAGTTTACCATATGTATAAAGCATTGGGGAAAAATGCAAAATTAAATCTAAATGCTAATGCATTAACAAATTATATTAATGATGAAATTATATATTTTTTTAAAACAAGTAAATTTTCATGTCTGACAACTTCGTTTAGTTGCTTTTTCAGAATTAGACATGCAAAGTTAACAAAGATTACGAAATTTTGAAAACGTTTTAACAAAATTAATTATTAACAGGCTTCTTTTGATGAATTATACATAGTTGTTTTTAAGTTTATAACGTCTGCTTGAATTTTTAACAAATTTTTCTTATAATTAAACTTTCATGTAAACAGTGACTGATTTTATGAAAAATTTGACAATTTTAAATTATTTTGTAATTTTATTAAAATTTGAAGAGATAAGCTTTAAGAGGTAAGGAAATGACTGACAAAAGTGATTAGACTTTTACTAAATTTAAAATTAAGTTATTCGAATATGAGAAAGCATCAAAGAAAGATTTCGTTTCATTAAATCTAAAAATTTGGAATTTAATTTTAAATGATTTATCAAACATAAATCATAATTTTCAGATTGAATCATTTATTGATTATTTTTCTCTTCCTAGAAAGAAATCGTAGTTTTTTCATGTCCTATCAATTGCTATTAATGTTCAAACCTTTTTATTTTTAACTCTCGACCAAAAAAGAGGATAGTTTTAAGTTTGAGGTCGTTCTTGTTAATGATCAACCATGAAGTCTTTGTGTCTCTCTCTGCGTACGGCATTGTAGTATACTCAAACGAATGGACGATAGAGACTTTCATATTAAATGAGGATTTTTATTTTCAAAGCTGATTTAATCGGAACTGTCCTCAGTTAAGTTTAATAAAAAGTTATATGATAGTTTTTTTTTTTTTAATCCATTAAAATGTAATTTTGTTCAAATCACTTTGCACTGATGTTTTACGATTTCCGTGGTGTCAGTCTGCAAAATTTCAACTCATCTTTTATTGCATTTTATGGTGTTTATTCAAAGTTTTGTACTTATCATCTTAGATATGTCCAGTAGTTTTTTAATTGGATTGTAAAAAACATTTTTCGTTTTATTCCTTTATAGTTTATCGGTTTCATACTAAAAGCAAACATCTGCAAATGTTTAAGAATTTTACATGCAACAATTTTTCAGTTTTTTCTTTTTCTTGTTTTAATAGATTTTTAAAGTTTTGTTTCTTCTCTGTTTAGTATATTGGTTGGTTGGTTGGAATTAACGTCGCACTAGTGCTGCGCAATGGGCAATTCTGTTTAGTATATAGCAACACTACTCCGAAAACGGTGTTTTAGAGGCAATGATATACAGAAATGAATCTAAATTTCTTAGTAAGCGCGAGTGCATCTTGCAGATTCTATTATGCACTCGTGTCTAGTTTTTTCACATGAGAGGTACCACGTAACTACTTCGGCCAAAACAACTTCCCCCCCCCCCCCAAGCTATAGTGTTCATTTACAAAGTTGTTTATTTATTAAACTAATTAATATTTGAATTTATTATGGTTAACAAATAAGTGTTTCAAACGAAAAATGTCCGCAAACTTAAAAATGCTAATTTTTATTTTAACCTCTTTATAATGAGCTATATGTCTAACATTTATTTTTGAAATTTGTTTAGCACTTTTCAAATGAAAATTTGAAATGAATGATAAATGGGTTAAATCGAAATTTTTCAGTGATTAAAAAAAAAATAATGAAAGTTTTCTAACTATAAATAATGATACAAAATCCGTTTCACGCTCCAAAAGTCTCTAAATTAGGTTGAACATTATAGATTTTACAGAAAAATTATCATAAATTAAATTTAAGTCAATCCATACATATATACTAATTTGCGAGCTGTAAATCTTCCATTTTCTTTTTTTCTTACATGTTAAATCAATAATTTCAATAATTTCTTAATTGTAGTATAAAAAACTTTATTATTACTTTTTTTTTCTTTGGACCGTAAACTCTCAATCGATTTTAACAAAAATTAAAAATTGACTTTAAATAGTGATTATAAATACACATTCAATAAATTTCTAAATTTAGTTTAAAAGAACAGGATTCGATATAACTGCCATACTTAATTAAATTCAAGGTCAGCCCTGCGTTGCCTTTTTATGATTTAAAGGCTAACGTTCTCTCTTTTCAAAATTACATATTCTATAGAAAAAAAATATTTAAACAAAATCAAATCCAGCTTTGCGTTGACAGTTTCTAATTTAAGCTAACATTCTTCCATTTCGAAATTACAGATTTTCTAATAATAATAATAAGTAATAATAATAATAATAATACTTATTTAAACTAATATATATATATCTTTACACTTGGATATTTGCTTGATTAGTTTCAGAACTATGAGAATATATTGTCATCGAAATTAAAAGAAATAAGGAAAATTTCACTAATTAACGTCATAAATATTTATGAAATATGGAAATTATCTACTAATAGGACAAAGTACGTTTTAAAATGCATACAGTGCATACAAATGATCAGTAACCAATGCTATCAGTAATATGTGCTTACTCGTCAACCATATACTTCCAATGATACACACAAAAAATTACGTAAAATAGAAGAAATAATTAAATAATTTATTTTAATTATTTCAGTAAGTAGCGTAATTGAATGAATGCATCTGCATAAAAAGTCAAAAATTAAAATTTTCATACGGCATTATTAGTTGTATTTTGCAAGAAAATTTTAAAATGGGAATATGCTTATTTCGAAAATTGAAGGTCATGTTAACAGATGTGTTACTGTATTATTTCCTAGAAGTGACTTCCTTCAGGTGCAGAGCAGAAATGCACTTTCTTTTTTTTTTTTTTTTCTGTTCTATGTGCAACATAATACGTATTGCACATTTACATGCTACAAAAATGCTTCAGTGCATATTTTTTCTATATTAAAGTGCCAACTTTAATTCTCTATCACAGTATCCAAAAATTTATCGATCAACACTATGGAATTAGTGTTTGTTTGATCGAATATTGTCTGAGACCTATCGTGACTATTTTGTGACTTTAAACCTGTCTCTTTTGTATAGCTGTAACGCTATATGTTTATATATATTAGGTCGTTGCAAAAGTTCGTGCGGACGCGGATCATTTTATTGCCTCCAAAGACGAGAGCTTCTATCGCCGTGGTATACAGTTGTTACCCGAAAAATGGGAAAAGGTTGTAGAAAGTAATGGAGAGTATTTTGATTAAAAATTGTCATTTGATTTTATGTAATTTTATGAAATGAAGCAATAAAATACCGCACGAACTTTTGCAACGACCTAATATATATATATATATATATATATATATATATATATATATATATATTTACGAGTCTGTACGCTCTGTTTTTAAAATTGACACTCAATAAATTACTGAGGCTTACTAACAAATGAAATATAATCATCTTGTTTGTTTAAAATGTGATTGCAAAAGGTAAAATCAAAACTCTTTATGTTATGGTTTTTTATCTTAATATCGGACGATTTCGTTATGCACCATATTAATTGAAAATGTTTTAAACTTGGTATATAGAATATTCACGTACATTGCTGATGTTTCTAGAGCAGAGCGAATTCACATGTATTACTCCACAGTTTTATGTATTATTCAATTCGGGAATCTTCGTGATTTTAGACAATTTTGAATACTATTTTTCTTACTTTAAATATAATAATAGCAGGCTGATTATTTTTCACACGACAATTTAATAGCATGTTACGAAGCAGCGCATAACTATTTCAAACGAATTTCTTTGTAGAATAACACCATATCAATATATTAAAGGTTTTGAAAAAAATTCAATATTCATTTCACATTCGCATGAACAACGCAGCTTTATAAACATTAAAATAACAAAAATAATGTTAACAAAAATAAGAACTTTTTATTTCTAATAAAACATAAAATTTAATAATCATTTTATATCAATTTAGAAAAAAATGTAATATTCGTGAAGATGTATTTGTTATATAACAACTAATTTTAATCCCCAACTACTAAATGTCCTCCAGGAATTTCCGAACAACATTTTTCTTTTATAATTTAGTGTGCGTGTGGGGAGGGGATCATTTATTTCTTCGTCCTTTCTTCTGATTTTATAAATTCTAATAAACTTCCCATATTTAAAAAAAAAAAAAAAATAAAATAAAATAAAACTTATTACTTTGCCCTTTAAGGTGTTAAATTCTGCTGAGCATTTTATTAAAGACATATTCCATTTCATTTCATTCTATCCGCTCTATAAACTTTCCATTATAATAGCGTTATATGCATTTATTACTTCGAATTTAATGCACGTAATTTTTTAAACCCTCTGTCAATAATGTTATAAGTTTGAAACCTTTGTCGGTATGTCTGCGGCACAGTAGCTTTTAAACAATTAAACCAATTTCAATGCAGTTATCATTATTATTATTATATTATTGTCATCATCATAATGTTGATTTATTTGAAATATTACTTAGTAATAATTTATGAAAATTTGTATGATAGATTTTATTTAAATTAATTAAAATGTGTTTTTCAGGATATTTTGCCTTCAGATTTCAAATTTTGTGAACTGACAATCTTCCAGTACCCTTGTATTGACATTTTGAAATTTGCGCTTTGGCATTCTACCAATTTCTAAATTCATTTAGATGAATGCCCGCGTAGTTTTTTGGATTGGAGTATAAAAATTCTTTATAAAAAAGTGTGAATTGACAAAGTTAAAAATTAGCTATAAATAGCGATTATGAGTTCAAAGTTCAATAATCTCTAAATTTAGTTGAAAATTAGCGATATTATACAGTTTTTCATTAATTGTTATACACCTCGTAATTGGAAGATTGCGGGTTCGGTACTCGAGCCGGCCAAAGACCGTCGTGTACAGTAATGGTGGCTGGTGCACGTAAAATCTGTCGTGGTCGCAATGTCCTCCATGTCCCCATCAAAAGTTATACCTCTGGGGGTTACCGAAGCGGGAGAGCCATCCCTTCCGTGGAGGATCAAAATTGTGATGGCATGTCTCCGGACCACCTCTAGGGGTGTGTCCCAGACCGTCGCCAATTGCCCATCTGCGAAGCACTAGTGCGACGTAAAACCCAACAAACCATTAATTATTATACAATTTTTTAATTATTTTTTCAGCCACTTTACATTCATATTTCAAATATGTGAATTGTCAATCATCCAACTTATGTCAGATGATAAGTCATTTTTCCCCCATCAGAATATAAAAATATATATATATATATTTTTTTTTTTTATCGTAAATCTTCAACCGATTTTGACAAAAAATAAAATTTTCTAAAAGTAGTGATTATGAGTTCGAAGTCCAAACATTGCCCAATTTTGTTGAAAATTAGACATTTAAAAAATATTTAAAAGTTCAATTCTATCTCTGCATTGACCTTTTATAATTTCCAAACTAGCATTATTCTAACTTAAAATTACAGATTTTATAAAAAAAAAAAAAAAAAAAAAAAAAAAAAAACAATAGTTTATTATATTTATTGTCTTTTCTTTTCTTTTTTTTTTAAATAATTTTGAAGTTTCGCTTTTTTATTTTCGCCTCTTAGCACGCTGCAATTCGTTTTCATACTAACGTAGTATCATGCATAAATTTAAATTTTGTAAATATACGGAATTATTATTAAATATACAATCAAATTAAATATGCAATGTAAATATACAAGTATTAGTATATATTGACTTCAGACCTTTTACAACAATAAATGCTGCTTCATTTACAATAAAAAATCTTATTAAGAACCCTAGAAAATCTTAATTGAATTTTGACTGTAATATAACTTTAAAGGAATTAGTAATCGACAGAAACATTTGCTTCAATCTCAACTTTATGGTCAGAAACTGATATCGAAAAACATAATACTTTGAATTGTGACATTTATACATTCTCATAATATTTATGCCCTTTCATAACGATTGTTCGTAAAGGGACATATTTATTCGCAAAAAGCGGCTCAAGTCAAAAATTCAGTGCCTTATAACAAAGTAACTTTTGGTTTTAAAAACATGATTTTTTGTTTGATAAGTAATTTTATGAATGTGATATTTTAAACATTAATTATATAACTGTATAAGTATATAACTATTTAACCTTATAAAAGTTTTTCGTTATGTTTTCAGTAATGCATTTATTGAATCGAAGTAAAATATTTTGTATGTTACAGTATTACTGTTACTTAAAATATATCTTTTCGACTAATGGCTTAAAAAAAAAAAAAAAACATTGCGGGCTAATATTACAGAATAGCTTGTAAATAGATTTTTTTTTTCAATTATTTAAAAAAATATATATACATTGCATAATTTTAAATATTTTTAATTTGCATTACTAGCATAATAAATGACATAAAGTTCAACAAGTTATTCTAGCAGGTAAATTTAAATTGAAATAAAATAGCAAGATTCAAAATCATCAAAGAAGTTATAAACAGTAATATAAAATCCTTTGCTAATCTTGCAGGGTGTTTATTAATTAACATTAAAAAGAACAAGATCCTTTTCGCTGTGTATCAGGATTCTGACTCAAAAATGTCAATCTTACATTGTATGCATATAAAGGTATAATCCCCTTTTTCCTTATTTATTTTGATAATGTGCTTTAGGTACCTTCAGAGGAAGAATTACTGTCTATTTTTAAATTATTTTGTACGCATGTGTGATAAAAATATTTTTAAATTATATTAAAAAGAAATAAGTTCTTCTTTTTTATTAATCATAGTAAGCCGTGAAATTATTTAGGTGAAAAGAAAATAGTTTACACTTTTCTGTTACTTTTTATTAAATTTAAAATACTGACTTTAATACAAAAACTTATACTACTATTGCTTCCATTAAACTTGTAATTGTAAATTAGAGAAAAAATAACAAAACCTTTTGAATTTCTTATTAAAGTACTAAATTTTAATTTTCTATAATGCGATGGAATGAATCAAAATTAGGACTTACCTTCAATTTCAATGCTCTTCAATGAAGTAAATCAATTCTAGTTTGCGCCCTATTCGTGATTTGAATAAGCAGATGATGGTAAATGTAATATATGTACTAAATAGTTCGTTAATGTGGAGTGAAAAGGATGTTAGCATATGGCAAAACACCTGTTAGCTCTAAATTTGTGTGCTAAAGTCTATTAACACAAAAGTGGAGTAAGTCAACTGGAACTGAGTTTCCTTTAATTGGGTATTGCAGGTTCGATTTCCTTCCCTTTCAGGTAGAAACTGGAGAGGTGCATAGCGTAATTTGCCTTAGACTGTCTTTTACAAGATACAACGCACAAAATAAAGGGAAAATTTGTCAAGACAGTTTATAATAAAACGTATATTTTCTAAATTTGCCCTACACAACTAATTTATTTTGTACACCTAGAGAAAGGATTTGATTAAAATTACAAAATGTGATTTATTGAATAGATTTTGTTGATTTTTATTCGATGTTAAAAAAAATCACTTTTGTTACGACAACACAAGATACATTGTTAACAAATTTATAAAATTCAAACAAAATGTCTTTGTATTTGCTTATATAAACAAAATAATTTATTTGACTTTACATTATTTATTCGTATATTTGTAAGTAAAAAATAATTTATTGTAAGAAAATCAAAATATTTTGTTTGAATTGCAATAAAAATTATAGTACTTATCTAAACAAAATTTCTGCTGCAACACATTTAACCCCTTAACCTACGATTTAGATTCGAAGATGTTGGGCCGAAATCGTATACAAGCTCGACCATCGTACGCGCTGAGCCTGATTAAGGGGGAAGCACACATTATCTCCGCTCTCACTGGAATATTTTTACAATTATTTTTTACTTCATGTCATAGAAATTCCACGCTTTGACGAGGAAATATTTTTTATAAAAAATGAACGGTGTAAAACAATCCAATTTACTCACCGTTATTAGACACCAGAATTCTTTTAAAATAATTTTTAATGAGAATTTTCTGTTTATTATAGGAGGAAAGTATTTGTTAAAAAATAACGGTGTAAGTATAAATAATGTGTGCTTCCCCCTTAATCAGGCTCTGCGTACGCGGGCTATGCCCGTAATATTCACTTCTGGCCCGACCATCGTACGCGGGCTATGCCCGTCATTGTAGGTTAAGGGGTTAAACAGAGGCTTTGTTGAGCACACGAAATTTTTGCTGATTTAACAAAACTTCTCTTTGTGTATATATATGCACTTTTACTCATAATTGATTAAAATTTCACACTATAAGTAACTGAAAATCCAACCTAAACAAATATATTACGATTAAAATTGCTACTAACTTTGGAATAGACGTCTCTCATACTATACATTAAAAGTATTTGAAAAATTACACCTAATTTATCCTATTTATTCTTTACTTAATTATTAACAAAATCTGGAAATTCCAAAACTTTGTATTTTAAAGCTTACAAATAACACTGAAATAAAATTTTAAGTCATTTTTGCATTCATACGTTACATTTTATTTCTTTTATTGATTACAAATATTTCGTTTTATTTATTATTATTATTATTATTAGTTTTATATTTTTGAATAGTGTCTGAAATTTCTTGAAATATTGGTAGTTTATTTTTATTTTTATTTTTATTTTTATTTTTTTTTATAAGAGCATAGTGAGCATAGGGAGAATCTGAATGGACGTACTGCATCTTTCCCCCCATACACACCCACCAAAACATGAAGAAAAATAATAATTTAATCAACAAAATCAAATGATTCTTTAGTTGTTTTCAATCTTGAAAAAATTTATAACTGGTAAACAGAACAACTGAAATATGTATTCAAAAATGAGATGAATCTTTTTGATGCTGCCTTCAAAGATAAATAAAATTACTCCTGTTATCCCAATGATAGATTTTGTTTTTAAATTTTATTCATAGAAGTAAAATATAACTGAGTTGAAGAAATAAAAACTGAGAGATACCAGATATTTTTAACTAAAAGTTAAATTTTGTGCCTCATAGAAATTTCGGGCTCAGGTCACAGCCCTGAACGAACGTGAGATTTTCTGGTCTTGTAAACGTTTGGGTTTCTGGTGCGTGGATACATAAACTTCAGAAGAGTATATTATCAGTTTGGACTACAATGCAGAATTCACAACGTGTCCCTACAAACATGAATCGTTGGCCCATCAACAGATATTTAGTTCGTAAGGTTGGCATTTGGTTAGTTGAAATAATATCGGTTGGTAGAACAGCACATTTTTTGTTCTTTTCATCGGCATTTTATTTGTTGGGTAACTACGACTGGCCTACGATAATAAACAACGTTATGTATCTAATAATAATTTATGTGTTAAATTTTCATATAATTTCTCCTTTCTAAGTATTACGTAACTTCAACACAAATATATTTACTATAAAATAATATAAAACAATATTAGAAAATAATTTTATTACGCTCATAAAAATATAATCGAGGACGTTATTTATTCGAAAGAAAGTATGAAAATAACAAGTAATGAATACCCAAATGTATTGTCAAAGTAAATACGAGAGATGAGCAAACGATTTGCCAACGATCATGCCAACCATCCAGCTACCATCCATTTACAAAGTTGGCCAACCAAAGGTTCAATGAGAACAGCAGTTTTAATGTTTGCCCATATAAATTTTATAGAGATGTCTATGTTGAGAACTCGAGTGTCAAGTATTTATTTTTGCATGTCTATCTCATGCCACCCAAAGCGCCACTTGCAACTGAGGAAAAATTATAGGTGGCTATCCATGTGCTGCCAAATGTGTAGTAAAAGGATTCCACACGTTTCTAGAGTATTTAATTTCGTGCGGTGTTAAAAGACAGTCTGTTCTTATATTTTTCACTTTTCAAGAGAATGTAGAATGAAGTGTCGCATTGCTGTTTACAAAGGGGAAATTCGAATCCACAGCATCTCTAAAAAGATGCACTTTGGAGCATGAGATCTTTGGACAGTAAAATGCACCTGTCACTGAATCTCCTTAGAAGATATGGAGGTAAGTATTAGCTGTCAAGCATGATTTAACCCCACGTTAAAATCCCAGTTTGAGGCATGAGATCTTTGGACAGTAGTCACTGAGTGTCTTTGGAAGTTACGGAGGTAAATATTAGCTTTCAAGCATGATATAGCCCCTAACGAAAATCCTAGTTCTTCCAAAAAGGACCCTTTCTATGATGATGGAGGAGTGGTTGCGTGCCTTACATTCTCTCTATGTGTGTACATACAACAAGATTCTCCCACTGCACTGAAACGGCTTTCATCTGTAAAGCGACCCTGACTTTATTCTTACTGTGTGCAACTCTTGTGTTTTCGGCCCTGCAGAATACAATGTCTCTAATGAGCATGTGTTGATAGTATACACCGTCCTGATTTTCGTGCATATATACCACATTTGTGCATTCTTCTGATCATGGTACCACACAATATTACGATATCAGATGTGTGATATGTTACATGCGATTTTCTATTTCTGCCATCGTCTGATGTTTTATAGCATATATAGAATAGTATATAGTCGTTTTATAGCATAAAAGCCTGATACAGCTTAGAGGTATCAGATCTTTGGACAGTAAAAATCATCATTCACTGAGTCTCTTTAGAAGGTATGGATGCAAGTATATAGCTATCAAGCATGATATAACGCCTTACGACAATCCTCATGCCTCCAAAAAGGACTCTTTATATAATGTTGGAGGAGTGGTTGTGTGTCCTTCTCTCTCTCTATGTATGTAACAAGAATGAGTTTCTCATTGCGCTGAATCAACTTTCATACGTAAAGCGACCTTGACCTTACACTCACTGTGTGCAGTTCCCGTGTTTTCAGCCCTACAAAGAAACAACGTCACTAATCAGTAGATGTTGATGGTACATGCAGTACTGATTGTCGTGCATATATACCATGTTTGTGCATTCTTTTGTCCAAGGTACCACACAATATCACGATATCCGATGTGTGATATGTTACATGCGATTTGTTATTTCTTCCATCGTCTGATGCTTGCTTTGATGCCTATATAAACATGCGTATACCTGTCTCCAGCCGTTATTATAACCCTTTGAGAACAACAGCTAAATTCTTGGACAGCCATCCTTGTCTTATGAAATGCTTTCACTGTTATAAAACGATGCTATGAAGGATCCCAAACTCCTCCCCTACACTATTATAATTTCGGTCTTCTTCTAATGTTTTTTGACTCGACCAATGATGAAGTCATACCTAATATTCTCCTGAATAGCCTCTTGAATTTATCACAAGTGTAGCCTCTCTGAACACGCTCTGCGCCATGTAGTAGACTTTACCAAATAGGTAAGTGCATAGCATCTACGTTGTTTGTAGTCGTATGACAACCATTGCGCTACATCATGTACACTATAACATCTGCATCATGTACAGCAAATGCTACGCATTTATGCATACTGAATGCTACATATGACTTTAGTTTTTCTACTGACTGATCTGCCTGTTCGATCTGTTGTCTTGTTCCAACATTATGCTGAATACTTCAATTCAACCTTAAATTTTGCACATCAGTGTATGATTGGATGGTAATAGACAACTGTTGTAATTGAATCGATTAAACAACTCTGTAAGCCTAATATAATTTTTAAAATGTAATTTATATAGTACAATTTTTTACACTTTTTATGCCTTTCTTCTACTGTAGAGTGGCATAATGTAGCAAAATATAAAATTTTAATCTTTAATTTATAATTATTTTTACTTATTAAATGACATTTGTAATAACCATATAAAAAAGCAGACACATAAAAATATATTAAAATTATTTTACCTTTCATATCCAAAACTTTCAAGATAACTGGCATTACAAAATAACATTTTTAAATATCACCACGAATAATAGAAAATAAAATTTTCTTTTTTACAAAATTGTTACAACACTTATCAATGTCGTAATTTAAAAAGTTTCGACTAACTAAACAAATAAAAAGTATTTAATTTTATATGTAAGATATACTAAATATTAATACTTTAGATTTTAAAAGGATTGAAATGCGATATGGCTGTTTTTTAATCACTTTTAGAAATTTCATTTTATATCTCTGAAAGGAAATCAAATTTCCTATTGGATTTGGGCTTAATAAATTTTATTTCTTAATGAATAAAGTATTGTTCCCATCTTTCTATACAATTACATCTTTTCTTAAAATAAAAAGTTTCGCAAATCATATTAATATTACCATTATTCTTTGACGTATTTCTCTTAGAATACATATAATGTTTTCTTTGTTGAAAGAATATAAAAATACTGGGGAAAAAATCACCCGTCAAAAATAAATTGAAAGTAATATGTATAATACTGTTTGATTATTTTTTAAACCTGAAAATACAATGTGTCAAATAACATTCAGTGAATTATAATTTTGTAATTTTGTGATTTAAAGAGGCTGTTTTTGTTATTTCGTGTTCGTAAAAATATTTAATAATTTTTAAATGACATTAAATGTTTTTTTTTTTTTAATACAATTGTTTAACTTTATAAGATTTGTAAATACAAAAGGCTTTGGAGATATTTTGTTTCAATTAATCATGCTTTATTTTATGTAAAAGTGTGGGATACATATACGGTACTACTACATGTTTTTTCAAAATTTAAGCACTTGATTTTCCTTTGTATAATTATATACGCAGTATATGTATATGTAATAAAGAAAAAATAATCAAAATCAATTTACATTAAAAAATAACATTTTTTTTTTTTTTAAATATCATGAATAAACAAATGAAAGTATTTCTCTTGCAAATAGCATACATCATATTTCCCTCTTGCAAAAATTTTTCCTAATTAAATTATGTCGCAATTAAAAAAAGTTTTGATAAAATAAACAGATAAGTAATATTTAATTTTCTGTTGAGGTATACTAAAAATTAATACTTTACAATTTAAAATGTTTGAGATATGATACGTCTTTTTTTTTTTTTTTTTTTTTTTTTAATCGTCTATAGAAATTTTATTTTCCACTTCTGAAGGAAATTAAATTTTCAATTCAGTTCCAGCTTTACACATTTTTATTCCTTGATGAATGAAATGAAATATTGTTTGTTCTCTTCTTTTTTGTTGTATAATATTGCGTAATATGTGAAGATTTATCATTATTATTTTATGTCCTTTTTCTCATAATTGAATATTTTCATTTGTAAAATATAAGATTATATTTTTAAAAAATCATCAAAATTAACCTGAAAATATTTTAAGTTTTTTTTTTTTTTTTTTTTTTTTGTCACAAATACGATTATTAGTAAATTTGAAATTTGAAATCCTCTGTTTTAAAGGTTTAGCTTTCATTACATTCTATTTTTTAAAATGTATTAAAGAAAGCATATTATATGTCAACAGTTTTTTAAATTTCTAAAATAAGATTAACACAGCAGTTATGCTTTTGATATGACGTGGAATTATCTAGATCACTGATCCTTTACATTGTTTTGAGTTTTGTTTCGAAAGTTTAATTGTGATCAGAATAACATATAGTAAAAGTTTTGACTAATCTAATTCGAATAAGTTAATCCTTATTCATATTTAAACATTTGGAATGCATATCATCTTCATGCTGAGAGAGTCCACCAAAAACTGGCATGACGAATAATGAACAATTTGTAAAAAAAAAAAAAAAAACACCGTAAATTAAAGAAAAGAAAACACTTGTTTCGGTACGAAATAATTAAACACGACCCTCCATCCGGCGAATGACAGAGGTGTGGATGCAGCATGCAAGCATCAATGCACAAAACCTATGGAAATGGCAAGATAAAATAAAAGGAAAAATTTATTTTGAAAATTTATTTAATCATAACTAAAACTAATTATAATTATCTTAAAAAAAAAGCATGTTATTTTATTTTATCTTGTCATTTGCACTAGTAGCTGTTTTTGTTCTGCGTTCATATTTGTCGTACATTATCATTTGATGAAGGATCCTGCTGAATTATTTCGTTTCAAAACAATTCTTGCTACCTTTACCATTTACAGTGTTTTTTCACAAGATTTTATTGATTTATATATTTCATTATTTTTTAATTGCATTCAAAACTTGCACTAAATGTTCATTTAGTGCAAATAAAGAAGTAGTTATAAATCATGTGGTAAATATTTATTTAATTTAGTAATGTTTTTGAAACATAAACTTGATTATTTCGACTTTAAGTAACATTCTTAAAATATTAACAGAAAGGAGAATTGTTATTCTTTAAAGTATTACATCATATTAATTAATTTTTAAAACTTACTGGTTACTCATGTGATAATAATGATATTATTTATCTCAACATAAATGTTCAGATCGAATTTGATAACTTGTAAAATAAATTGTAAAATAAATAAATAAGAAGCAATATTGCTCGTAATATATATATATATAATTAAATAAATAATTAAAAATCGCATTATAATACATATGGTGGACTGTTTTTAATATATTATTATTATTATTATTATTATAGCATGCGTGTGTTCGAAAGGTTATGTTTTTACGATTTTTCTCAGTGAATTAATTACAACAGCAAAAATATTCAAAACACAAATAAAATAACATTATGAAGAAATATATAATAAATTAATGAACAGCAATTGTCTTTTTTTCCCACCATTTAATAACGATACTCAGAAAAAATAAGAGCTTTCCGTATGGGTACCTGTATGTGTATAGTAATATTTAGATCGGTACAATTGGGTCACTTGAAATGGAACGAGGTAAAATTGAAAAGTTTTCTCCAAGAAACTTTAATTGCTTTTCTTTCTATAAACATAAAAAGAAAGTATTATAATAATGAAAATTTTCGACATCCAGTTTTTAATGAACTTAAGCGTTTTGAGATTTTCTGAACACAATTTGACCGTTTTTAGAAAATTTTCGTCTGTGTGTGTTACCAAAATTTTGTGGCCATTGTATTTCATGAAACAATGGACGTCATTGTACAAATATTTGGATTTGATCTGATCTTGACATAATTTTTTGCTGATTTTGATTTGGCAACATCGCCCATCAAGTGATGCATTGCTATGCTGCAGTTTCCCCTGTTACTTGAAATCTAAATATTAGTTTCTTCAACATATAAGCGCATAAATTTTAGTATATTAAAATGACCTTGAGAAAAAATGTCCTGATTCGATTCAGGTACATATCGACTGATAGATTGCGCAGTTCTGATGGAATTTTCTTCGTTTACGAGAAGACAATATTTAAACTTTTATAACACTTGAGTGACACATTTATGTAAGAGCATAAGCTCAAAACTGATAGGTGAGATGACTATTGCGATGTACTATGCTGACGTAATTTTGGTGCATATCTTCGAACAGGTGGCGTTGCTATTTCCCAATTTTTTTTCTTTACAGAGAGACTGCATCTGAAGTTCCAATGCTTGAAAAAACACTAAATTTCATTTGTGAGAAGTTTATTAAGAAAAACTTTGCTGATTCTGTTTCGATATATATCAGCTAACACGTAACGCTGCTATTACTTAATTTTTTGATGTTCAAGAACACATATTTCGATATTCACCTGTTATAATTACACCAAACTGCATATGTCTAATCTTCATTGTAAGAATCAATGCTAATTTAATTTTTTTGGAGTATTATTCGGTTGGTATCGATGTTATACAGAAAAATACTTTGTAATAACTGTGGTATACTTTTTTTCTTCGAAATAATGTAGCGTCTTAATTACCATATAATGTAATTATTCTATTTAATGCAATTTTTTTTTTTTTTTTTTTTTTTTTTTTTTTTTTTGTTAGTTGCAGATGGTTATACAGTTGAACCTCGTTAACGTGGGCACGCTTAAATTTTAACATGAACTGTTTCCACAATCCCCGTCAAAATGCAGATTAGTTACTGATAGCATGAACTACTGATATGCACAACTTTTTTTTCTCCACTTTGAGATTCACGTTAACGAGGTTCGACTGTATTTGATTTTTGTTATTATTCGCAGTATAACCATTCTTTACATGGAGGAAAAAAATTAAAATAAACTGAAACAATTAAAATATTTTTTAAAAAAATTATGAAACTACAACATCTGACAAATTTTAATATTTAGTATAAACGTTTAAAAATGTATATAACGTTAATATATGTCTAACGTTTTTGAAATATGTATATGTAACGTTTTGAAATTAATGTGGATAGTCCAAAATCCGATTTTATGTCACATTCATATGAAATATTTATTTTCTGTTATCTTAAACAGTAATAAATCTTAAAAAATATTTTTAAAAGTATAAATTATATTATTCAGTTATCAGTTATGATTTTTAGCTTCACTACATTGAGATACCTTTATAAACGTTTTCGTTACTATTACTTCTTGAAATAATTTTCACTTGTATTTCCTGTTTACATATAGATTCCACTTTCTTTGTAGATATAGTTAATATTTCATCGCTATATCAAGTTTGAAATATAATATGGAACAAACAGGTCACTTACTAAGACATTAAAATAATTATAAAATTTGTAAGAATTAAACGAAATTGGAGATTATAAGAAAATTAAATATGTGCAGTAAAAAATAAAACAAAATAAAAATAAAAATAAAATAGAAATAAATAAAAATGACTAATATAAAAAAATATTAAGAAGAATAAAGATGTACTGGACATTGATAATATGAAAGATATCCTTTCAAATACAGAAAAGAATCCATTGAGCCATAAACTAAAATTTCCTCAGTCTTTTGTGTGATCAAATTTGTTTCCCAAAAGAAAGAACAATAAATGCTAGAAAAAAGGAAAAGAATAAGAGTTTTATGATAGAACATGAAATGTAGACCATCACTATCCTTTCCTGGAAAAAGAGGATAGAAAAGACCACACGTATTTTCACGGAAGGCAAAGGCGGAACTAGAAAAGCAAATTTTAAGGACATAAAACGTATTTAATAAGATGTCCTATAAGCATTTTACAAAATTCCGCTCAATTGAAGATCACAGGCCAATGAGAGGATATGTAAAGCCTGTCGATCCAGCCTCCCAAATTGTGTTTTAGAAAAAAATAGTCAGATAAAAAAAGAATGGTGTTACAGTGTGGATGAAGAAACGAAGATCAGAAAATGTTTTGATATCGAATGTTAGATAACTTTTATCGAAGGAGACAAACAAAAAAAATGTGTGTGAAGACGTCTTGAGAAAAACAAATTTTTAATTAAATTTTATTTGTTCTAAGAAGATATGTCTTATTTTTTTTTCTCTCATATCAAGATAATTCATAGTAGAAGAAGAATTAGTAGATACAAAGTTATCAAACCAAACATGTTAAACGAAAAACAATTGAAAAATCACCGCCTGCTTAATGGAGTTATTTATAAACTCTGTTACATCCGTAATCGTATGAATATGTAGAAGATGAACTGTCACTGCAGTTCAATATGTAAATATAAAAAATAAACTATCCTATCACTGCACCAAAAATAAATTAAAAACGGCTATTGTGACCCTTAAAAATTGAACTATTACTTAAATATGTGAATATAAAAAATAAACTATTACTACACCAAAAGTAAATAAAAAGAACTATTGTGACTTTTAATGTGATATAATAGGACTGATTCTTTATTAACGGCATAACCAGCTGAATGTCAACTTCAAAAATTGTAAGTGGCCTTAATTCATTACAAAAATATGTATCAAAATGTTTATAAAAAAGAACTAAGGTAATTTTTAAATGTGATTAAAATTTTAAAATAATTCCTAAAATAACGAATTTTAATAAAAAGGAAAATAATAATGATAATTTAATTGTACGAAAAAGAAAACAAAATACTTTTCATAAGATTAAAAACGGTTTTATTCAATTTATTTCTTTCACTCATTTATTGAATTATTTGTTAACTAATGTCCTTTATTTCAGGTTATACAATTAATTCTAAAGAGAATTTAAACGGAGCAGATTTAATTTAAATAATAAATAGAATCTTGTATGATTATTATAGGTTATTGCGAAAATAATTGTTTAAATTTAAATTTATTTATGTTATCTGACAACGCGATACAATTAAATAGAACTGTGTGGTAAATGAATTGAAGGATATTTAAATACGGTCAATTAATCACCACAGTGAAGAAAAAATATTGCATTTGAAATTATAATGCTCTAATCAGCCGAATGCCTTAGATTATATTTCCATAGAATGTTTTTACTGCTTCAAATATTGAAACTAGAATTTTATGTGCAATAACACAACAAAAATGTTTACCATACAATCTTGAATATAAATCTCATCAAATCTTTAGCAAATTTTCGGCCATGATTTCTCTGATATTCGGGGATAGTTTCCGGTTTGGATTTTGGCTTATAACTTTAGATAGAGCAAATATTATGCAAACATATGAAAACCAAAGGAAAGCTAGAACCCTTATCTAACGTTTGATAAAGTAACTGTATCGATTCCGTCAAACACAAAAATTTGATCACCAATTTTGTGAGGTGGTCATTTTTGGTAAAAAAAAAATGTTGTACCCGGTTGTAGGCACAATTGAAAGATACGATAAAAGTGGGAATATAATAACAGAAACCACCATAAATACAGAAAATAAAAAAACTCATTTTGTAAGGATTCAGTGGCCAAAATAACAAAAGAAAGTGGCATTTTCCCAATTTCATTCGTCATCTTCTTCGTCCTCCAAATAAGAAGTGCAATGCTTGCAAGGAAAATTATTTGCATGCATATTGGTACACTTCAAATGCACCAGACAATCATACTCGTTGCATTTGATTGAGTTGGCTCTTGTTAGGCACGGTAGCAGGTGCCACAAACAGATGATGCAGAGGTCGACATCATTATCAGATTGCGGATGTTACTATTTTCAGCGCGCTTGGCCTGCTATTTGACAGATGGAATTGTCTTACTCTTTCCAGGTTTCTTCAGTTTTACGCATTTCTTATCTACTAAGCAATCTTAAATAGTTTTACCCAGCGCATTAAAATCCATTTCTTTTGGATCGGTTGAATTTTTCGACGTTGACATGGCTAAAAATGACTAAAAATACATAAAAACACTAATGAAATATGTTATGTTCATATATACGACTATATTTGACAATTTGTCTCACACACTTTAAATAAAAGAAACAAATGTGCCAACATACAGGTATGGCAGCCATTTTTATAATGATAGAAAAAGCAATTTGCGATCTGCATTTTGGTAGAATTCAATATTGCATCACAAAATATAATGCTGCAAGAAAATACATCACATTTACATTTTTGAATTAATTCACTTCGATTTACCGCATTCTGAAAATATTCACCAATTACTTTTGTGTTGCTTTTTTTTCAGATTTTTTTTTTTCGGTGCTTGCACTTATTAAGCAAATGCGTCTATTCACTTCGGTGTTAGCAGAAAAACTGTGTACTGTCACAATACAAGTTTGACAGTACTCAAATCCACCATATTTTCTTTTTGTGAAAAGATATGGTGGGGTGCCCATAACAGGAGACATTCCCCTACATATTGTATTCTTATCTATACAAAAGAAACCTTTAGGCAAATTTAAAGGTATCCGTATTAATATATATATATATATATATATATATATATATATATCAGTGTTGCGCAAGTTCACGAAAAAAACGAACTAGTTCAAACTCAAGTTCAACGTGTAAAAAACGAGCTAGTTCGCGCTCACACTCATGTCTGAAAGAAATGAACACGCTCAGTTCAAGTTCATTTTTAAAAAGAGCGAAACTCATCAAAAGTTCATTTTTACTTACATTTTTTTTTTTTTTTTTTTTCCATTTTATAAATAGATCTTATTCTTTATGAGCACTTTCATAGGTAATTTACATTTTTTTAATTACCAATTACCATGAACATTTTTAATTTAATGCTTAATTAAACTATAATTCTTAATTATAACTTATTAATTTAATTGTAAGTAAAAATTTATTTAACGGACACTTTTGAATAGTGGACCCACTATTTTTGTGTGCTTTTTTATTCTCAAATTTCCAATGCGTTTGTTTATGCGTATGGGAGACAAATTTAATCATTTAAAGGTTCCTTTGTTTTGAAGTATAGTATATATTTTTTTAAATAGTATAAAATGGTTTGACTTAATTAGTCTTTATTTCATTGCACCATAGCCAATGTCGGCTTTGAGTTCCTGGATAAGGCATTAGAAAATTTCGCTTGCTATTTAGCGTACTATAAAGGAATAAACATGTATTTTATATAAAGTGTGCAAAAATAAAATAAATTAAAAGTTCAAAATCAAGTAGGTTTTGGCATTTTTTCATTTGGGGCATATGACAATTTGTCATATTTCATCCACGATCCCTAAATTGTGTTTAAAATATTTAGCTAATTCAAAAGGAAACTCAAAACATAATTAAAATGTTAATAATAAATTTAAATAATATATAATTTAATAATAAATAACTTATTAAATAGAAAATAATTGTTAAATTCACAAAGGGTGCATAAATTGCCCATGGGAAGAAAAATCTCAAAGTGTTTAGTCGTCCGTTTATTCGAGAGTCAAATAAGAAAGTACAGCTTTTTTGTTTTTCCGGATGATTAAAATTAGAAGCTATAACCTTTAAAACATTTTTTTTAAGAAATGCCGTAAAAATAAATGCGTTTTCAGTACTGTTTTCAAATATTGTGTACACATTTTTCTTTCTGTACAAGCTTGTTTATCCTTTATATATATATATATATATATATATATATATATATATATATATGTATGCTGATGATAAAAACTGTAAACCGTTTTAAAATTCAATTATTATTATTATTATTATTTTAATTGAGTGTCAAAGTTTTAAATAGGAAAAAATATTTTTAAGTTTCTAAACAGCTATGTATATATATATATATATTCAAGTTCAATTATCAATTATCATTATTTAGCTTAATTTATGTTCTTTTTTTATTTAATTTAATTTTAAGTTTTATTATTATTATTATTATTACATTTATTACATAAAAATAAGGTTTTCATTAGAATATTTCTTTCTAAAAGAAAAAAGACACGTGTAAGGAAAATACTTTATTATTCACTTAAACAAATGAAGTCATGAAATAGACTATAGTTTAAGTAAAAAATAATGATTGCAGAATCTTTCATTTGGGTACATTTTCACACATTTCCTCATTGATGTTTGTTATTTACATTTAATAATAGATTTTTTTCGAAATTTTCATCTGAGAGATTTATTTTTCTCGTTCCAAAAACCTCGGCACAAGCACTTGTGTTGTATTGAATGCAACACAAGTGAATTGAATACACTTGCGTACAGTCTTTCAACAGAAGCACTTGATGGCAAACTTACGTTGTATTAAATAAATAGGTTTTTTTCTTTCTTTTTTTTTTTTTTTTTTTAATTAGTTATCAATCCGTGCATTATTTTTCATGACCTATCATACCATGAGTAAGACGATTTTAATTAGTCATAAAAATTTTCATTCACAGTTTTTTAACATTTCTACACGTTTTGAGATTTGTGGAATCTGAAAATCATGGAATTTATATGGTTATCATTTCTTAGTTCGTTTGTGTGTTAGTTAATTAATTTGTGTACATGACATAATAAAAACAATAAAAATATTTTAAGAAATTAAAAACCTCTTCTACATTAAGAGATTGAAAACTAATAAAGTTTTATTGGTATTTATAAAAATAAATTAATTTTAAATTGAAATTTTAAAAAACTTGAATTTTTATATTTGAATTATAATTTTTTATATATCTTTCATAAGCATTTATTAACACACACACATACACTAAGCGATCAAAAAAAAAAAAAAAAAAAAAAAAACGCACTTGGATATTTTTCTTTTCACCTTCCACAACCACCAATTTCATCGTTTGAAAAGCAAATTCCGAACAGATTTTATTATGTTGTCCTCCATGTACACTTTAGCATTCAGTCTAGTGTTAAAAATAAAATGTAATTGTCAGGAAAATTGTAATTTTAGGAATTATTTAAAAAATGGTAAGAATAAGGCAGTTTACGATGCCACAAAAAGTATTAATTTTTGAATGAAAAAAAAAAAAATAATAATACGTGAGATGGCAAAATAATTAAATGTTAACGAAATACTGGTAAAAAGGTTTTTAACAAGATATAAAATTTTTTGGCCGTTTAAATTGGAAATTTGGTTTTAGGCGGCCATGTTGCTCATCCAAGCGAGATGACCGTAAGTTCAAAAGCCATTTCTTATAAAATCGGTTCGTATTAGATTTAGAACATAACAGAGATTCAGAAAAAGTGTTTTGCAACATAATTTCTTTAACTACAGTGCAGCAACTATTAAACAAAGCAGGTTTAAATGACAGAAAATTTGGAAAAATTACATTCTTAGTAAAAAGAATTAGAAAAGCAAGACCTCAGATGGCTAAAAAAATTAAAAAAAGGATTAGTTAATTATTGGGTTGAACTGGTACTCTCTGATGAGTCAAGTTTAACTTATTTCGAGTTAAAGAAAACAAGCAGATTTGGTAACGAAAATATGACCGACTTAATGAAAATCGCACTTTTAAAACAGTGACACATTCTCCGTACATTATGGTACGGACTAACTTTGCAAATTCTTCAAACAGTCGGGCAAATTTTTATGCTCAAGGAATTAATTAACTCGGAAATAAAACACGGCCATCATAAAAGTGGTGCCTGACCGATTATTTTTGGTGGTATCTTAGACATTTCCGCAAGCAGCATTTCAAGATGATAATGCACCTTACTACACGGCGTCTGTAGGCGGTAAGTTTATTCAATTCAAATTTTCAAAATTTTCTATCCATTCCCATGAGCACCTCTAATTCTGTAAGTAAGCATGTCTTTTTTTACTTTATTTTACATTCCACGAAGGATAGAGTAGAATTTCTTCTTTACCAGACATGGAAATTTGACCTAATCAAGATCAGCTCGAAAATGTTTCGTCTATAAAAAGGCTGAGGAGAGGGGAGAGGATTCGAAATTTTAAACCTACAACTCTGCCAGAACTTGAAAAATTATTTGTGATGTTTGGCTCATTGAAATTTCTGAGATTTATATTAAAACACTGTATAATACTATGCCATTGCGCATTAAAGCAGTCATTCCACATAAAAGTGGAATTAACCCAATGCAGAATACATATTTTTATTAAAAAATTAGTTAGATCTAACAAATAAATAGTTTTATTTCATATATTAAAATATAACTTGTTTATTTCATATAATAAATCATAATAGAATACAAAGTGTATGGTTATTGCATTATGTTTAAAAAGAAAGTTTTATGTAGATTTTTATAAAGTACTTCGTAGATTGTTATAAAGCGAATTATTACATCGAAAATGTACATAGGTATCATTTCAACCCTTTGGCATTATGCAAACATGGCAGTTTTATTTGTTTCAACGATTAATTTTAAAGTTATTACAAATAAAAAAGGTGCAAATAATTATTTCTGCAGTGCGGCTTTTTTTTTTTTTTTTTTTTTTTTTTTTGTCGCTTAGTGTATATTCAATCATAAAGCATTGTTTTTATTCATAATGTATATGAATGATTTAGTACATATAAATTTGATCTATAAATATCAGTAATTATAAAATAATTTTTGTCATTTAACAATAAAAATATTTTTATCTTAACGTTTTCTTTCTGATAATATGGTCATGCAGGGGCTTCATTTGTCTTAACATTGCTTTTATTTCACATAGTTTTCAGTTTTTATATTTAAATGTATGTATTTAAGACATACGCACACACACACACAAATATATATATATATATATATATATATCAGACAAAGTTCTGTAACATTGACAAAGGCAGGCTTGTAAAGTAGGAATAGATAATTTTTAAAAAAGAGAGGAGGGTGGAACAAAGTTTTGGCCCGTACAAAACTTTTATCTGTGGAAGTAGGAAGCTCACAAAATTGTCTTTATAGATTACACAAAAAAAAACACTAACAATTTGCTAGTGGTTATTTAAAAAGTCTTTGCAAATATATGCGAGCATTAGAGATGAGTTTTAGCAACTATAATTCGAGTTTATGAAACGATTCTAGAAATCAAAGTGAGAATTTCTATTTATACAAAGGATTCATAATATATATCGTTTCACCATCTTGAAAAGTACAGACTAAAAACTCTCGGTCATTTCTTCGATTCAGTTTATTCGTTTACCTTATACGCAAAACTCAGAAATCTAAAGTTCTTAGTTTAGAGATTCATAAAATGGTTACTTATTCGTTCTAGATGAAAGTTGTATAGATATTTTTTTTTCTCAATGTAATTTCTAAAGAGAAAAAAAAATCAGAAATATATTGCATTCAAAATGCGATTCTTCTCACTTTTCTATCCATGCGCTATTTTAAAATTTATTTATTATTTTCAATAAATAATAAGCATGTGACATTTTATTTTACACTACTATTAAATTATAAATTAAAACTACTTTTGAAATTTTTAAAACTAATTACATTACATTATTAATTGTTATTTTATATAATAATATTACATAAAATTATATTCGTATAAAATAAAACTTCTGTGACTCAAAATTGTTTACTAAAATTTCGATTATACGTCTTCTCATGCGAATGCCCTTTTATGGATGTGCAGTGGAAAAGTTATATATTATATTACTAAAGAAATATTTCATGTTGCTCTTATTTGTCTTAACTTTTTAAATATTACCTTTTTATATGCATTTAAACATCCTTTTGCCGAGTTTTCCCTAGAATAAATGGACAGAGGTTCTTTTTTACTACATGCAAAGAACGCAAAGTGTTTCCTATGTTATGCTAAGTATAAAATATTAACGTATGTTTTTAAAAATACCGATCATTGACTTTGATGCATCAGAAATGTTTTGCAAGACCCTCTACACACATTAATTATGCTAACTATACCATTTCTAACACAGAATGTGCCATAGAAAACTTGATTAAAATATACTAGATTCAAGCTATTCAATAAATATTAGCGGAAACTAAAGCGTGATCATAAAAGTTAACAGACAAACAAACAGAAAGACGAAATGAAGCCATATTCACTCTAAAATACTCTTAGAAGTTTGTAAAACGCAAGTCAGAACTGAAAAGACATTTTTATTTATTTATGTTTTTAACAGTTATTTTTATTTATTTATTTATTTATTTATTTTCTGGTGATTTTGTTCCCGCGGAACTTTCTATCCGGTGCCTTTTTTTTTCTGGTGACTATTTTGACTATTTTTCAGTATGATTTTTTTTATCAGTGATTTTTTTTTTCTTTCTTTTTGGTGATGTCTCGTGACTTTTTTTTTATGCCGATCGTAAATTCTTCCCATGATCTTATATTTATAAAAATACTTTTGATACACTAACATAAGAAACAAAATTAACTGGCGTAAATGGACTGCGCTAAATTCCCATTACTTATTTGCTTTCAGAAATTTCTATTTCTGATATAGGTCATCCATCCTATATTCAGAAAAGAAAAGAACTTGGTCGATTTGCCGGTATGGCCTGAAAATAAAATGCCCCACTTGTAAGGGTAACCAGATTCTATAAATTTCCCTTATCCTAATTTACTACAGTGTTAATGTAGGGGTTGAGACCGACTGATTGCATGCGTTCCCTAGGGCTAGATGGAATGCTCTAAATGAGGGTATTTTTAAGAGGCCCTTTCTAGCCTGTATTTATACAAGTTTCGGTGAAAACCATGGAAAACTCCGAATGGCTTGGTTGACAAGTATAACCAGAAATCGTACCCGGCACTTGTTTACCAGTTTCGAGAGCTGAATCTCTCGGTCAATATACCGTGTAATTATACTGATGCCAATATTTTATTTTAGTATTTTATGCGATTTTGTGTCTTTTTCCAATACAATAATTCAAGTAATCCAAATTCATGTAAAACAGTATCATGTTTTGGCACGCTATGAAAAACTTTAAGTTATTTTCTAAGTTTTTAATATGGAATGTTGGTATTTATTGATGCTTATGCCAGTATCATAAATGATATTTTTTGAACTGCTCTGACTTATTTGTGATAAAAATATTTCTCATAATGTACATTTATGTCATACTTTGCCTCATTATGTAATATTAAGAGGTTTAGACGCCACTTCACCTATCTTCACTTCTCGCAGCCAAGTTTCATGAAATTGTACGAGAAAATTTGTTATGCAAATTTCTCATTAGCTAATGCTTTTTTTTTTTTTTCCTTAACTTGCTTTTTACATTCAAAAATTCACAACAATTAAAATAATTTTTGTTAAAATAAATAAATAAATAAATTTTAATAATAATCTAAAAAGGATTTTGTAAGTTTTTAATATTTCATTTTGAAACCACAAAGTGAAAAAACTGATGCTATTTTAAAACTAGTTAGACTTTATGAGGAGAAAAATCTCTGTAATAGACCTTTTGTTTATGCTTATTTTATTAATTTATTTGAATAACAATATTTATTCATTATTATTATTATTATTAAGTCTTAAATATCTGCAAACAAAAGGATATATTTTTCAAGCAATGCATTTAAACCAAATACGTGTGTTTTGTTTCTACATAAGACACTTGTTGAAGGACCTGTTTAAAAACTTAAAGATACCTTATTCATTCTTGTTAGTTTTATATGTACATTAAACAAAATAAATATTTAAAAAACATGAATTAAATGCATCTTAAGATTAAAAAATTTCTCGAGAATTCGTCACTTTTCAAACACGATAAAAACTAAAAATAAAAATAAAAGTACTTCAGTTTTTCTGTCTCATTTAAATTTCTAGGAATGTTTGCTGATGGAAACAAGAAAAATAAATTGACCGGCAAAAGAATATTCAAAACACTTCTTTGGGTAGAAAAAGGGGAAAGGGATAGCCTTTCAAAGCGACATCAATAAATCAATTCAGGAAGACAACAGATAGGATCGACTTCCTGTCTTTTACAAGACTATTACAATTACAATAGTTTACTTGCATGTCTGGGAACCCAATAGGCAACAAACAGAACAGAACAGAACACTGCCACTGGGGAGGGAGGCCACCCACCTTTCGGTTTTAAGTCCGGTTTCCACTTGGGCTCATTGGGCGCTTTCTATTCAGAATCCTTTGATGTGGCCACGCCAGCTCACTCTAGCTCACTCCGGCTCAAAACCCTGGAACGGGGTCCCCTGCTGAGATAATTGCGGGGCTGGGGGGTAGATATCTTTGTCAATTTTGCATGCTTTCCTTTGAGGTAACTGCCCAATCTGATAAAAAAGGGCTGCAACTGATGACAAGACATTTGGCTCTTTGTGTCGGAAGCGTGATTAATGACATTTTGAGCGTTGATCTTGAGCCCAAGTCGATACTGGCCTTTAGGCTTCCTTCAGAGACTAGCTACTATGCAGCGCGTCAAAACTCATAAATTATCCACTGTCCGAAAGCGACCCTTGACATTTTGCACACATTTACAATGAAGGACATTACTTTTTATTGCTCTTTTACAAAAGAGACCCAATTTCGATCGCAGTAGGAGGTTTGTCAGCAGAGGGAAACTCTCTCCTGCCTCGCGTCAATTCGATTCCCCACATCAAAGGAATATCAAAAGAAACCGAACTTGAAGCCAGTCTCTGAAAGGTCCTTTAGGCAACAGGCACCAAGGAAGAATGGGATGGGAAAAAGCTTTTTTTTTTTTTTTTTAAAGCATTTAAAAATCAAAGTCACCGAACTTAGGAGACAAATTTCCGCGCGTCTTCAGTAATTACCAGAAATTCGATTTAGCAGATAAGAAAGAAACGGAAAAGGAAAATCACAATTGTGTCTCCTCCTCAACTCCACGCACAGTAGGGGGTGTAGTCACCTCACACCTAGGGTGCCTTACTACTCACACCTCTTTCTTCCCTGTTTACATATCAATCTGTCAATAATCTTGAATACTAGTATTACATTGATAGATAGCTACTTTAGAAAATTAACAAAAAATGTAGATTATTGTGTCATCGTCGTGATGTGAGTAGGTGGGTGGGGGAGAAAGAGAGAGAGAAAGAAACAGATAAAAAGACAGCGATTATGATATTTAAAAAAAAAAAAAAAAAAGAACGAATGTTTCTAATTTCATATTTTCAATTCAAAATATCTAAGCTAACATGAATTATTATGATTTTTGCGCTTTTTTCTAATTTTTGCTTTATATAGAGTAGTGGACAAAATTGTGGAAACCTTTTGAAAAAAATTGATTTTAGTGGATTGATGTCTAATAACACCACTTTTTTTTTGTACCAATACTATAAAATTATATATCATTGGAAAGGTAAATTAATCAAGATTGTAAAGCAATAACATTTGTACAATTATCTGTATTATATCAAAAGTTATAGCCAAATAACTAGAAAAAAGAAGCACAGCTTGCTTACGTTTATAGGAAGTAGTTGTACTTCATTTGAATGTAGCCAATGTGCATGAGTGTTAACAGAGACAATCAGATGTCATCTTGTTTTGGCAATGCGTCAACAGGTCACAGGACATTTATCAGTGTGTATTGTAATTGCTATCAAGTTGTTGTTGTTTTTTTTGTGCTTTTTGATTTACTAGTGAGCTTGTGAAAGGTAATAAAAAAAATTAATCAATATAAAATTAAAGAAATGGCACAAAGAGTTGACTGGTCGCCTAGGAAGCGATGTAAAATAATAACATTAAGTGAACACGGCTACAGTTATGAAGAAATTAGAAGAAATATTGGGGAAACTTAACCAAAGGTGGCATTTCTAAATTTTTGAAGAGGTACAAGGAGACTCAGTCATTAGAAAACCAGACTGGTAAAGGCAGAAAAAGGTGCACAACAGCAAATGATGACAGAAGAATTAAAAGACTGTGCCCAGGTGACAGAAAAAAATCATGTCGTTGTATACAAGGGGAAATGTTGCAATGCAATGTGACGGTAAGTTCAAGGACTGTTCAGCGCAGACTGCATGAATTTGGTCTAAACGCTAGAATTCCACGCAAAAAGCCATTTTTGTCTTTGAAACAAAGGTTTGAAAGATTAAACTGGGCTGAAGCTCATGTTAACTGCAAAGCAGAACAATGGGACAGTGTAATTTGGAGTGATGAGACCAAAATCTCCCTGTTTGGTAGTGATGGCATAAAATACGTATGGAGAAGAATTGGAGAAGACGTCCATCCTGATTGCATTACACCTACCTTGAGACACCCAGTTAGTATTATGATTTGTTGTTGTATGACATCAAAATGTGTGGGAAGAATTGGCGTGATCCGTGGGAATATAAATGCCCAAAGATACATAAAAGAAATACTTAGGCCCAAGCTGCTGCCTTCTGCACACGATCTTTTCCAAGATAATGAAGCATTTATATTTCAACAGGATTCAGCTCCATGTCATGTTGTTGGTGTGTGCAAGAAGTGGTTTCAAGATAATCATATTCAACTGCTGGAATGGCCTGGAAATAGCCCAGACCTTAACCCAATCGAAAATCTATGGAGCCGGCTGAAGAAGCTTGTTAGACAAAAGCAACCCAGCAATAAAACCCAATTAACAGAAGCAATAATTTAATCTTGGTTTAATGTTATAACAGCTGCAGAACTAAAGAAGTTGGTTCACTCCATGGGAAAGTGTTGTAAGGCCGTAATTAAGGCTAAAGGTTACCCAACTAAGTATTAACTGGTATGGTGAAAATTTCTGTATATCTCATTTTTTCTGTGTATACCATCTTTCTTGTTTATAAGTGCTGTTCTATCAAAAAACTATTCTTAAATATTATTGCTTTACAATCTTGATTAAATTACCTTTCCAATGATATATAATTTTATAGTATTGGTACAAAAAAAGTGGTGTTATTAGACATCAAACCACTAAAATCAACTTTTTTCAAAAGGTTTCCACAAATTTGTCCACTACTGTATATACTTATGAATTTAGCACTTGAAGCAATTTATAAAGAATAGTGATTATCAAAATCGTTTGATTTCCAATCATACTATAAGAATGGGGAACTTAAGTAATCGTAAAAATTTTTCATCTCCGCATTTTTATGTTTTTAAACGTTTTGAGGTGTGAGGAATCCGAAAATAACAATACCGGTGCGATTAGAGCCCCTATATTATAGGTGCCTTAGGTGCGATGTCCATCTGCAGGGTGTTACTTTGTTAGTTTGTCAAACTGTTAGTTTGCGTACAAATTATCTCAAGAACAAATGATCTCAGAGGTCAAACCAGTTTTTAAAAATATCATTTATGACATTGGCAAGAACACTATATGTTTTAATATACATCGCAAGTTATTGAAAATTTTCGGTTTTCTTAACATTGAATAATAGGTAAAAATTTCGAATAAACGTGTACTATGAAAGTTATTTTCATCGTAAAGATTATACCAATTTTAAAATTCATTTATAATGCTTGTATGAGCATCATTAAAACCATGGACATTCTGCTTTTAAAACTTAGTACATTATTTAAGATTTAAATTTTTTTAACATGGCAGAATAGGCAAAACTTCACATAAATGCGTAATATGAGGATTAATTTTATCGTACAAACAATATTTAAATGTCGTTTATGATACTGGCAAGAACTTTACTAACTGTTGATAGTCTGTTTTGAAAAGTTTGTAAGTTATTCGAGATTTCGATTTTCTTAACACCGTGGAGTTACATGAAAACGAAAGTAAGAAACTGGCAATGTATCGAAACGCAATTAGCGTAGCCAAGTAGGTAAAGCATTTCATATGATCCTGCGACAGTGCCGAGTAATCAATCTTCATTTCATTTCTCTTAAAAGGAATGTAATATGCCCTCTAATAGAAACTTGTGAGAACGAGAATGTGACGGAGAACTTAGCAGAGTCCACTAGGATGAACTAGTTTTAAATATTACTGTCATATAATATTACGTCATATACAAAAGCTTTTTGCACAAATATTGAAATATAACAATAACAATTACAACGTACTTATTTCCCATAAATAATCCACTAAATTTGTAAACAATTCTTGATTCCTTCTAGAGAATCATTCACATAAGACCATACAGCATTGTTGCAAAATGCAAGAAATATTTTATTTATTTAATTTGTAATATGTTATTTTGACTTTTTAAATCTTTAATTATGTTATAAAGCCCTAAATGTGATATAAAAATTAAATAGCGATTCAATTCTTTTAAAACTTCATTTAAATTTAGTGACCACACTGTAAAAAAAATTCTGTAGTACTACTAGAAAAATTCTAGGAAACTGGTATTCCATAAACTTTTCTAGTAGCCAATACAGGTTGTTCAAAAGTGATCTTACTCCGTTAGAGTTAGTAAACATTACACGCACTTCGTTAGTAAATTTTCTAAGAAACTCTTAGTTAACGGGTCAAGTGCTTTTTTTGTATGTTTACTAAGATTGTGTTAGTAGCATTACTGAAAGTAATACTGCATTTTTACCAGGAAATGTTTTGTGTAGGATACATGGTTATTATTAGTGTAAATTCAAATAATATCCATGTAACCTTACTAAATTTGTTTTGTTTAGAATACAGAATTTTTATCAGTAATTGTGCTAAGGAAATGTAATTAATAATACAAATGATTTTCGGTTATATTCACAAAACTTTTACAGTTACGTTTACAGAAATACTACAAGTAATACAAATAAATTTATCCTTAAATACCCCATGTTACCTTACTAAAATTTTTAAATTAACAATATTTAATATTATGAGTAATATTGCTAAAAAATTTAAATAAATAATAAAATAATAATAGAAAACCTTTTATGTTTAGTTTTAGTTAAAAATGATGGCTGATCGAAAATGTTTATTTAAATATATACTTTTACAAAATCTAAATTGTTTGAAATATTAAAAACATATATCAATATCATTACCTTAATTTTTATATATAATTTATTATTATTTTTTTTTTTTTAGTCAAAATAAATAAATAAATAAGTACGTATATGGAATCACTTTTTATTGACAAACTTTAACTCAAAAAATCGATACCTTTAAAATATAACTGTGAAGAGAAAACATTTTTTGCAATAATATATGTATAACTTTATTTGGTAAATATGAGCATATATTTCACAATGTTCAATTTAAAATTTAATGAAATAATAATAGAAAAATTATAAGAAACCTCTTTAGTTTTAGTTAAAAATAATTGCTGATAAAAAATATTTATTTAAATATGTACTCTTAGAAAATTTAAATTGTTTGAAATATTAAAAACGTTAACAATATTTTCACCATAATTTTAAGTATAATATATTAAATATATCATAAACAAAATATCTTCTTGATTAAGTCAAAATAAATAAATAAATAAATGGAATCATATTTTAACGAATTTTAACTAAAAAATAGATACCTTTAAAATATGATTGTGAGAAGAAAATATTCGTTGCAATATAATATGCCAAACTTTATTTGGTAAATGCCAGAATATATTTCATATTGCTCAATATATTAAATAAAAAAAAAAAAAAAATAATAATAATAGAAATTTTTTTATGTTTAGTTCTTATTAAAAATGACGGCAGATTATATGTGTTTATTTAAATATATACTTTTAGAAGATCTAAATTGCTCGAAATATCAAAAATATATACCAAAGTCAGAGGTGAAACTATCTAACATGTAAAAACCCTGAAAACTGTAAATACGAGCTAGGACCCCTTAGAAAGACCTCCACGGAAGGCCCTCCCCCTCAGGCCTAGGACCCCAGTGTTGTCAATCGGCCTTAATCCCTAACACCAACACCAACACACCCTGAAAACTGTTACTTGCATGCAGATAGGGGAGATTTATTAATGATATATGCTATCGCTACCTATAATAAGTGATTGTATTAGGAGACTTCTTAATACATTATAAAACAAATTGAACATTCAAGATAAGAAATTTCTATAAAAAACAAAATAATTTAACATGAGATTCAGACAGCAAAATTTTTAAAAACTCTGAATTCAGGGGTAGCCTCTGAAAAGTTTTTGCCTTAACTTTTATACATAATATATTAAATATGTTTTTTAAAAGATATTTTCTTTTTGAATAAGTCAAAATAAATAAATAAATACGTATATATATTAATATTGTACATTTAATTAATAAATTTTATTTTAAAGAATCGAAACTTTTAAAATATGATGGGAAATAAAAATATTTATGCAGTACTATGCCAAATTTTATTCGGTAAAAAAATCAGCAATTTTTTCGAAATAACCAGTACATTACTTTTAAAATTATTTTAAAAAAACCTTGATGAAACTGAAGTTTACTTTAACAATAATAATAACAAAAGCTTCAGTGGGATATTATGCATTTAGTATTCGCCAATAATTCAATATATTTATTCATGTCTATTATTGTCATCAAAAATCTTCTTCATAATTACAAGAAGAAATTTAGTTTTTTTCCAATAACGTAGTATATACATTAAGAAAAAGCTTTATTGTTTTAAGTTTTATGCACCTATTGAATGTTTTTCTAATTGATTAATGTCATAAAATTGATTAGAAAAAGTAATATTTATATGTTTTTCAAAACTTTTATCAATAAATATTAAATCTATTTTTATAAACAAATCTTTTCTTAAATTATGTTTTTTCTTTTAATTATCACTTTTTTTTTTTTTTTTTTTTTTTTTTTTTTTTAAATATGAGCTTATAAAACTGGAATAAAACTGACTGACTTTATACATATGAATTAGTAAAATGTTATTTATATATATATATATATATATTATTATTATTAGGCAGTGAAATAACATCCATAACATGTTGTTATGACATTAAAAAAAAAAAAAAAGATGAAATATAATAAAGTAAAATAAAATACACTTTTAGAATTTTAATAATAAATAACAATAAAGGTCATTTAATATTTTTATAAATACATTTTCGGTGAAACTTAATATGTAATTTCTAAACTGCATAAATTATGCATACTATTTTCAGGAGTTAATTATGTAATACTTATTTTACAAAAAATAAAAACATTAAATCAAATAAATACCTCAAAATAATAATAATAAAAACTACATACCTTTTAAACTTTTTGATTATTTAATCCGACTTGTTTCCTGAACGTTAATTATATCACATAAGTAAATGATAATAATAATAAAAGCTTTGCCAGGAAAGTATTTGCGTAGCTAGCAATTTTAAATAAATAATCACTAGCTAACACAAACCTCCACCTAGCAGGGGCTGTTTATGAGATATTAGAAACGCGTCCATTATACAATAGTCCATTTTCCAACACATAGTTTCAAAATGAGGCTTCAGAATTGATGTTCAAAATAAAAGTTTAAATTAAAATAAGATAACGTGAAACTAAGCATCCTGTATTACAAATTAAGGATATATATATATGACTTCTTACTTTTTCTAAAATGCAGATATGTATAACGTTAACAATAAATAAAATATCACAGATCAGATTAAGATTTAAAAAGTCCGCCTCATACGATTTTCGACCGACCCGACGCTACGGCTGGCTTCTTCCTTCTCTTCTCTGGTATCTTCTACGCATGCGCACACATTGGCGTTTACTCAAAAGAAATCGCCTCTCCAAATGGGGAGGGAGAGACAGAGACATGTAGAGATACCGGAAATATTGTTGTAGAATTACATACGTTATTTAAGCATTGAATACAAGGATAATCTGGTTACAAAGTTTTCCCTAGTAGTTGAGATAATACCTGTACTACTACTAAGTAATAATTTGTAAATTGCCGTAAAATTTTTTACAGTGCAGTGAAGCAGGCGTAGCCTGCTAGTTTGTAATATATACACAAAATTTGAACAAAAAAAAAATAATAATAATAATAGGCTGGTTTAAAAATATTTTATTTCCATCAAGTTAACATGGTAATATAAAAACAACCATTTCACCTCTCTTCACCCCCCCCCCCTCGACCCTCCAAGATATGTGTAACACTTTTTATATTTTTTCTTAAGCAGTAAGTGGTATTTACACAAAGTTTTATTTCAATCTATAATAAAGTTGTTTTAAAAAATCCATATTTTTTTACATCTACACAACCCTCTTGCTACCCTAAGCTATATATAATACTTCTTGAGCTTTTCGTAAAGAATAAGTGATAGTTATACTATACAGAATATCGTTAAAATCGGTAACAAGGTGATATACAAAAATTACTTCCCTTTGCCCCCCTTCAGCCTCCGAAGTATATGTGACACTGTATTTTTGTCATAAACAGCAAGTGACAGACAAAGTTTCATTAAAATCAGTAAGAAAGTGATATAAAAACAATTATTCTCTTTCAATCTGCACTTAGCCTCCCCTTCCCCCAGATATATATACTAAGTAAAAGTAGAATCAATTTAATTGATGGAAATTTCTAAAAATGTATTATGAAAATCATTCTTTAAATTCATTTTTTGATGTTTATTGTTTTTGCGATTTGGAAATTGCAAAAGTGTCCTTTTTCCGGTACCCTTTTTTCCGGGTGCCTTTTTTTCTGGTGCTTTTTTTTTCCAGTGCCTTTCTTTCCAAGTGCCCTTTTTTCCGGGATCCATTTTGCGCAGTTATGCTCCTTTCTGTCTTTTTCTTCTTCTACTTTCCTTTTTATATTTTTCAGACAGAAATATTTAAAATGATTTTGAGTTTGAACTGCTTTTTCACGCTCAAGTTCGTGAAAAAAATGAGTTTCGCTCAACTCAAGTTCATAATTTAAAAAACGAGCGAAGTTCAACTCAAAACTCAAAATTTTTGAGCTACGCTCATGAACGCGTTCAAATGAACGCGTTCGTGCACAACACTGATATATATATATATATTAACATTCTTTGACCAGTTCTAAATTACTGACTCTTTTGATATACAAAATAATAATAATAATAATAATAATAATAGTACTAATAATCAGAGAAATTAATTATATTTTAAAAGTAACTTACTTGTCAATTTTGGAAGTTACTTGTTCATTGTTAAAGATAAAATCCGGTATTTTACCAAGACATATAGCCCATTCAGTTGCAATCGATTTTTTTAGAAATTCGGTGCGCTAAGTTTCATTATTATAGAAGCTCTTGCTATTAAAATGATACTGTGACATTGAATGTCACATATCCTCTAAAATAAAGTCAAACAATAGACATTTAGAAATAAATCTACATAAATTATTTTTAAGGCCGTGAAGATTTTATTGAAGTATAAAAGCATAAAATAGTGGACAACCCAGATCAAGTCCATAATAGATGAATTCTCTATAACAAAAGGTGGTGGAGGAGAGAGAGCGATTATAGATATAAAAAAACTACATGTTTGCTGGTCGGGGATTTTAGTCGAAGTGTCTAATCGAACCAAGTTCGCTACCCTATTTTGTTCGCCAGATCTATCAATCCCACGAAATTATCAGTTAAAATCGCCAAGAAAAGTTTCTTTGTCTTAATGCATAACCAATTAGAATTTTTGAGTTTAGGAGTGACGGTTAAAATTGCAACCCCAAATTTGGCAAAACTTTTATGCGCCAAAACGATGGATAGAGCAGGTAGAAGTAATTATCATTTAATGCGACATAAAGTCTGGAAAATGAGACATTCTTTGACAATGATTTCTTTATGTGGTTTTTGGAGTTAAACAAAATAAAAATAATCTGGTGTGTCACTCACACGACTTTCTCTTACCCTGAAATTTAATACAATAAATACAGGTTGCAGATTAATAGGTAAGATAACGAGTACTGTTATGTAAACCTATGTTAAACAATTCATATTAAGCTTCTGAAGAGTTTTATATGATAATTAGTTCTGTGTGAGGGGGGCTCCGCCCCCTCATCCCCCCGTTTCATTAATGCACCTACATTTATATAGAATTTAATTCGGTTATTAAAAAATAAGTCTTTTTAAAAAATAATTTATTAAAATTATTATTTTAAAAAATTATCTTTCATGATAATGCAGACGATTTCGATATTAGAGAAGTAGTATAACACCAAATATAAAAAAAAAACAGTCCATTTTATTCTCAAAATTTAAAAAAAAAAAAAAAAAAAAAGGACGATTTTTTTTCTAAGTTTTTTTTTTTTTTCGTTAAAAGTAAAAAAAATCGATAACTTTGTTTTCCCCCCAGGGGGGGAGGCGACGCTCCTACATACACAAAAAAATTTTCCCAGTTAACTATCTCTATTACAAAATATATATATTCGTTTCATTTGGTTTAGTGCAGTCTATAGACGTTAAACTCTACTTTCCTGCAATTTCCCCCATAGACGTAATGTATTAGAATTCTCTTGATTGTCCCTGTACACAAACCATTAGCTTGATCTTAACGAAAAGCTTACTGTAGCATCCCTATATGATACACATTTAGAATACCAAGTTTGAACTTTCTGCCATAATTTGTTTTTGAGATATGCTGATAACAGACAGACACACAGACAGACACACAGACATACAGACAGACACACAGACAGACACACAGACATACAGACATACACACAGACCATTTGCTAAAAACATGATTTTCGTATTCAGGGGACCTCAAAACGTGTAAATATAACAAAATCTTGCGTTCGAAAATTTGACCCAAAAACAATACTTTCTCTACCTTATGGGTAAGAGAAAGTAATAAATTATAACGGAAATCGCTTAATGTATTTCAATAGCTAGAAATATAAATAGATTTATTCTGAATTGCAACAAAATAAAAATGATTCTTTTCGGGAAATATGAAATTAAATTGCATTCTAGATCCCTCATATACAGTACGAAGCAAAAGTTTAGACAATGAAGAAATTCATGCAGATTTTAAAAAATATTTAATTAATTTTTCTAACATAGCTTGAATGCAATGTGCTGTGCATATAAACAATATTTATAACAATGGAAAATAGTACTGTACATATTGCAAGTAATTAAATGGTAACAAAAATATAATACTGTCTCAAAAGTTTAGACAAAAATTAAATAAAATCTAAATAAACAATTTTTTAAACCTAATTTTGCATCCGTGCTTCTGTATTACTTCATAAATACGAGATTCCATCGAAGAAACTGAATTTTGTATAGTTTGGGGATCGATGTCGTACTATGCATCCTCAATAGATGTATTGAGTTCCTGTACAGAAAAGTATTGTCTACCATTGCTGTAAACTTTGCGAGACATGATGCCCCAAAGATTCTCTGTAGGTTTAAGATCTGTGTTACATGCTGGCCAGTCGAGAACTCTTATATTATGAGAATTAAACCAAGATTTTGTATTGTTTGCAGCGTGAATCGCAACATTGTCTTGTTGAAATTGCCACTGAGGGCCACCTAGAAGCTCAGCAAATGGCATTAAGTTCTTTTCTAATGTCTTTGTATAATGCTGTGATATTTGACGACCACTGGTAAAGGTCAGAGATACTTGTCCAATTATAGCAAATGGCTGTCCAATTCATCAATGAGCCCCCTCCTTATCTGCGACTGAAAAAATCTAGAGGCTCCATCCGCAATCATGCCATCACGATGACCAGACATCTGGACCATCTAGATTCTACTTTTTTTCATCGCTAAGTATGACTGATTGCCATTTCTGTCCATATGACATATGCTTTCGAGCCCACAACATTCTTTGTAACTTATGATGTGGCTTCAGAGCTGCTTTCTTTTACATTTTGCTATAAACTGTTATTCCTTTTTCCACAATTCATTTACGAATCATATCCTTTGATAAAGAGAGTCCGATGACCTTTGAACTCCACGTACACTCATTTGTTGGGTATTCGCTAGTCTTTGTATCAGGCAATCCTCTTGTATATTTCTTACACGTGGCCTTCCAGATCTACATTTTGCTTTATATTCACAACCACGCGATAAAACTCGATGAATAGATTTCTTAGATCTATTAATAATAGCCAAAATTTCTGAAACGCGCTTCCCTTCAGCTTTCAACTGCCAAATCATTGAAACCTCATTCCCTTGAATTTTTTTAGCTAGCGGCATGTCGACTACGAAGCGTTATCGTTTACAGAACTTAAGTACTCAAAATCTGTGACATCATCAATTTTAAATTTGCATATGCCAGCAAATATTCACAGAAACTCATAATCGTGTCTAAACTTTTGCGACAAGCAAATTTTTATTTTTATCAAAAAAATTAAAATTATAGCAAATTAGACGACTGTCTTTTGATTATAGCATTTTAAAACATATTTTAAATATATATACAGGTTTTTTGTAATTCTGACGTCATATTTCTAAATTTTAAAAATGAATAACGTCGTTGTCTAAACTTTTGCGTCGTACTGTATAAATTGCATTACGTTAAAAAGAGATCAATGAATTTATTATTGAATTCTTTCTTAATATTAATAAAGATTATTTATTTTAATTTCTAATTAGGAATATAATAATTTGAAATAAATCTGATATATTTAGAGGATTACTAAAAGTTAATTATTTTAACTTGTAACTAATTAGATATTTAATAATCATGAAATAAATTCGGTGTAATTAAAGCAAATGGGAGCAACTCGGTCACAAACACTAATAAGTATAATACGGTAAAAAATAGTAAATTAAATTTCTGAACATATTGGTTGTAATTAAATTTTCAACTCATTTTTTACTCCCATTACACGACTACCTTAGGTAATGGAAGCATAGTATTGGGTCAAAAAACTCTATATGTATTTTTCAAGTGATTTACGTGTTTTAAGGACTCCTGACTCAAAAAAGCGGTTTTCGACAACTGGTCGTATGTGCGAGTGTGTGTAGGGAGAAACTTTAGACATCACAGGACAAATTGATTAACTCCATAAAACAGAAAATGAACGAATGTAATGAGAATTTCATTACATTCGTTCACTTTTTGTTTATTGGATTTAATCGATTTGTCCTGTAAATGGTTCATTTCTCTGAAACTAATAAAGATAGAATGATAAAATTTTAGAATTAAGACAGGTCTAGTGTACAGATGATTCTTCCAACTTTTGGTTAAAACTAGAAAACCAAGAGTGGAATCGAAAGCCCTTTTCCAAAAAAAGTCTTTAACTATTTGCTCCGAAATGGCTATATAAACTCCTTTTCTAGATGCATTTTCGCAAATATTACTCGGTTATTACAGGAAAATTGACCGTCGTCCAGATTAGTAAAGTCCCTTTTAGATCTCGAAAATTGGTGCTTCAAAAACGGCTTTACCATTTTTTTATTTTATTTTAAACCTTCTACGCAAACTTTATTTATATGTCCTCACGACGCACAGTGTTCGGAATTTCAAAAAAGCTGGCCAAAAGTCGAAATTAAAGAAAACAAGTGAAATTGTGATGTATATATATGTTTTCGAGGTCGCTGAATCCGAATCTGACATTGGTTTCTTGAAAACTTCAAAGGCAAACACAAAAACAAGATGGCGGATCCAATATGGCAGACAAAAAATTAAAAAATTAATATAAGATGGATAATTCTTACATTAAGGGGTTTTTGAGGGCACTGAATTCAAATTTGACGTTAGTTTTCATAAAAAAAGTGATATTACACTCAAAAACAAGATGGCGGATCCAATATGGCGGATCAAAAATCAAAAAATTGATAGATGAATGATAATTTTCACATTTAAGGGTTTTTGAGGGCGCTAAATTCAAATTTGATATCAGTTTTTATAAAAAAAGTGATCTTGCACTCAAAAACAAGATGGCGGATCCAATATGGCAGACCAAAGTCCAAAAAATTAAAAAATTAAATTAAAAAGTTAAAACGCTTTTACACATACAGGGGCAGGCGGGGGCACCCAATTCTTTAACGGCTGAATAAAATGGAATTCCCTTAACACTCTCCACTTTGAATCAATGCGGGATCTTGCGAGATAAAAAAGTTTCCATACTTTGAAACTTTTGGTTATGTTATAATTGAGGTTAACTTCAAAAAGCCGCTCAGGAGATCACTTGATGAAAAAAAATACAGCATAAATATTATCTACTAACCTCCACAATTGTCGGCCATATTTTGTTGAATGTTGTTGTTGCGAAATTTTCCGAGAAACACTATTTGTTTAACTGTTAAAATGCATTAAAAGAAAAAATTGTCACGTTTTCCGCCAGCCTACACCTAGAAATATGTAGATAGAATAAATTTTCCACCTCACAGTTTCATTCAGTGGCTCCCTCTGAAGGTATTTCCGCGGTACTTACGTCTAAAAACGCGCCTAAATTTTTCGACTTTTGGCCAGCTTTTTTGAAATTCCGAACACTGTGCGACGTATTCACAAGTTTGCTTTTTCAGTAAAATTGTTAAGTCGATTTTATGTCTTCCGTCCAAACTATTTGTTAAAAGAGTATGTAATATATGTAATAGTGGGTAACGGAAGTCGTGTGGCTGTTACTTCTCAGATTTTTATTATTATTATTATTTATTCGTGTGCGTATCTCAAAACGAAGAACTTCACTTATAATACTGTTTCGGCAAGTAATGATAAGTAATCGATGTTGGATTACTATTATTCTTTCTTTTTCTGGGGGGGGGGGGAGTTATTTATTCAAACCCTTTAAAATTAAAATTTTCTATAACATCTGCATGTTAATGGATGCAGTTATATATAGTATCAATTTTTAATGGCTCTTTATCATTGTAAATAAATAATTAAATATATAAACAAGTAAATAAATAAATAGGTTTAGAAAAAATTTCTATTTTTTCAGTTAAGGGGAAAAAAAAAACGGAAAAATTGATATAGACTCATTTAAAATATTATTATTGAAGCAAATCTATGCAAATTATCGCGGACACAGATTGCCCATAAGTTAAGGAAAGGGGTGGAGTTGGGAATTTGAACAATTTAATTACAGTATTTTCCCCACCCTAAGTAGACATAAATTTGATGCACTTTAAAAAGTATTTCAAAAAAAATTAAAAGTTATATTTTAAAGATTTAACAAAAAAAAAAAAAAAAAAAAAAAACTTAAAAGGCGTTTTTAATATTTTTTATTAACTGCTTAGCTGCTACTTTTTATTTATTATGATTTTTACATCCTTTCCACTTAAAAAAAGAAATAATGATAATAATATGTCAGATTGTCTGCTAACCAAAAGCCAGCTATCATTATACTTAAATTACTAATAAAATTTTATATGTTTAAGAATCATTAATTTGATTACTCTAAAGCATTTTAGCTAATTTTCAAGTCACAATTATCTAGTTATTAACAGAATAATGTACTGAATATTAGACTCTGATTTATATTTGAAAAGGCAGTTAAGAATTACATTTAATCTTGGAGAAATCTTTAATGCAAAGATAAAAATTATGTGATGTAATAATTTGTATAAACAGAATTAATGATGTTTATAATTTTAGAATTTGAAACGAATAATTTATAAATGAAATAATAAAGAAATTAATGTTGAAATTAGTTAGCAAAACAAAATGCTCCGATAACTACGCTTCATTTGCTTGTTGAAATAAATTTGAAATAATTGAGAGGCACTTAAAATTTCGAATGATTTTAAATTGAACACTAAACTTTAAAAGGGTTACTTTGTAATTTTTATAAAGAAATGCAAAAGTATACTAGTTCGAATAGATTTAAAACACTTTCTATCAGTAGTTAGCATTTTATCGGTTGACTTTCAAAATATTTTTAACCGACTTCAAAAAGGAGGAGTTTCTTAATTCAAACCGTACGTTTCTTTTTTTTTTTTTTTTGTTATCTTGTAACTTCTGAACGAATGATCCGATTTTGATACTTTTTGTTTTGTTGTAAAAGTTTTGGTCTGAAGTAGGTCCCATTGTAATATCTTTAAGACGAAAATAAAGTACAGGGTGCCCAAAAAAGTCAGTCCCGATTCTTTTAACTGCTGAACGTCTACCGCTATAGTCATAAAAGTGGTATGTAGGTATAGTAAAGTGGTCATGCGCAACGCGATTCAACTGCCTACAGCGCCATCTAGTGAAAAACAGCGGAGTTAGCGTTCCTATCTCGAAAACGGTTCAAGATAGGAAAAAAAAGTGAATTAGAAAGTTACAGGATATCATCGATTTAGTACGAAAAGACAGTATACCTTTATAGGTTCCAATGACGACGCTCAACCCTGTGCCCTTGTAGTGAGGAAGGCACTGCTTCCCATTACTACTTCAACTGTCCCCTTACCTCCAGTTTTCACGTACGAAACCCATCCCCAAGACCAGTAAACTGGTTAGATAATATCATCACTAGACCCTCCCTAATCCCAAAACTAAATAAAATCTACGCACTTTTAAAAGATATTACTAATTTAACAGATTAACCTCCAAGCTTCTTCCTACTGGCTCAAGTTGCAATCTACAATTATGATCATCCCAAGCCACTCAGTTCTGCAGCACTACTCCAGACTTGTACAGCAACGGTACCAAATTAACCACTGTTGCCCCTTATCGCGTGGGGCGAAAGCCCGGCAGCAACATGCAAATGTCAAAAAGACTTTTATTAATGCTCCTAAACCAAGAAAAAGACTAAAACGAATGAACTGCAATACTTATTTATGGACTCAACTAATGAAATCATAGACTAAACTTCTCATTGTCATGTCTTAACAAAGCTATTTATTCCTCCTTGTGCCCTCTGTTGCGTGGGGTTTAATCCTGGCACACTTGCTATTAATAAATTATCGCACTCTGTCGGTTGAGGCTCAATGCCTGGCGAATTTTGTAAACGCTTGTTGAATTTTCAATAAACGTTCGGAGCAGTTTCCTCTGTCTCGGACACTTGTTGCCCGAGACACTGAAGCGCTCAACATCGCTCCAAGAGCGATGACCGGGGACTATCCCCTGTTCAGTTTGTAGATATTAATGCTAAAACCAGAAAGATTAAAACGGGCATTTGTTTGTCCACAATTTAATATTTTGTGCATACTTCTTCGACATTGCATACGTTGTAGCGTAGCGGGTGACATTTATGCTACGTAAAATTAAACGTATGTTTATTGTAAGCAGTTATATCAGTTAATGTATAGACGTTTTAAACCGACTTCTTAAAGGAGGAGGTTCTCAATTGAAACCATGTTTTTTGTTTAATAAAGAAGCATCACAAAACTGGCGTTGTAAAAATTATTACTTACAAACTTTGAATAAACACCATAAAATGCAATAAACTCGCAACAATTGTTTCGGGTCGAAAAAACACACGACCCTTCATCAGGCGAACAAAGTAAGCACGAGTGCTGCAGTCAAAGCGGCAACGCGTATTGCATTTTATGGTGTTTATTCATGTTTTTTGTTGTTGTAGTTGAGATTTGTTAGATTATAAATAAGTGAGAAATGATTTAATTTTAATACTTTTTACTTTCTCTTACCCATAGGGTCGAGAAAGTATTGTTTTACGGTCAAATTTTCGAACGTGAGCTTTTGTTATATTTACATACTCTGAGGTCCCCTGAATTATATTTTTAGCAAATGGTCTGTGTTTGTGTCTCTCTGTGTGTCTGTTATCAGCATATCTCAAGAATAAATAGAAGCAGAAATTCCAAACTCGGTATTCTAAATCTGTATCATATAGGGATGCTACAGTAAGCTTTTCGTTGAGATGAAGAAATGGTTCATGTACAGGGACACTCAAAAGTATTCAAATACATTACGTCTATGGGGGATGTTGCAGGTAAGTAGAATTTAACATCTGTAGACTGCACTAAACCAAATGAAACGAATATATATATATATTATAATAAAGATAGTCAAATGGGAAAAAAATTTTGTGTATGTAGGAGCCTACTTTCCCCCCCCCCTGGAGAGGGGGGTAAGTCCTCATTGAAAGGGGTAAATTTTCATGATGGGTATCTTTCAAAAGAGCTCGCCAATACCTTTAAAACAAATTATTGAATCATAGATCTGCGATAATTTAAATAAAGTTATCCATTTTTTTTTTTTTTCATTTTTAACAACAATTTTTTTTTAATGTAATATTGAGAATAAATTCAACTTTTTTTTTATATTTAGTGTTCTCTAATATAGAAATCGTCTGCATTATCATGGAAGATAATTTTTTTTAATAATAATTTTAATAAATTATTTTTACTGAGTGAACTGGTATAGGAAAATATAGAAGAATTTCATGTGGTGGCCACAACACACTAGTTAAATTCATTTTATATTCAGTAACAAATTTTGATACTTATATTGAGTAAAACATTTATATAAACAAACATTTACGGGTCATTTACGGTCACTTCCGGTTTCAAAAACTGGCGAGTGACTAATATTAAAATGCATGAAACTCAAATTCTAACCAAGATAGAAACAAAATTCAAACTGATTTAAAAAGCTAAAATGTCATGCTTTAATACTAAGCCAAAAATAGAAAATTGGAGTTTTGACCAAAAATTGCATTTTAAAGGTAGGCAGGCACCTTAAAAACGAATAATTTCAGGAGATCCAAAAGTTGCACTTTCAAGTTAATAACGGGGGGGTTGAGGGGGGGGGGAGCGGTAGCCCCCTTCACACACAACTAAGTAACATATAAATCTATGTCGAAGCATAATTGTAATTGTTTTAGCATAGGTTTACATAACAGCACTCGTAATCTTACCGCTTAATCTCTAACCTGTTATTATAGTATTAAATTTCAGGGTAAGAGAAAGTCGTGAGAGTGACACACCAAATTATTTTTGTCGTCGTAAACATCTTGACCTGAAATAGGTCTCATTATGATTTCATTAATATCTAAACAAATTACAGGGTATTCACAAAAGTCCGTTTCACTCTAACTGCTGCCTCTACATTCGTAAAGGAAATATGTAAGTATCGTAAAGTGACCGCTTACAGCTACACTTGGTGGGAAGATAGCGGAGTTAAAGTTTCTATCTCGAAAACAGTACAAGGTATGAGAGAAAAGATAAATCACAAAGTTGCATCTGTTTGTTCGCAGTTTTCTACATTGTAAACAAATCAAAAAACCTTTATTTCGATGTTGAAACTTCTGTCCGTCAGCTGCAACGCATATTTTGATTTTTGTTGGAACTTTACCCTGCACCCATTCCAGAGTAGTGGGTGACACGTATTCACTGTAAAGTTCATTACATGTCTAACCGAATTTTTGGTTATAAATACAGCGTATCCGTTCTTTACATTACTAAAGCCTTTTAAATTTAATGTGTGGTCATTCAATAGATAGTTTTTCTCATATCCGATAAAGGCAAGAAAAGTGACACAACTTAAAAATGCAGTATTTAAAAATATCAACTTAAACATAAGGCCTTGACTGGAATAAAACTGACACAACTGTCTTTCGAGTGGATAAGTCTTTAGATGGAGATGTAACGTTTTTTTTTTTTTTTTTTTTTTTTTTTTTGTTCACATTGGGGGCATTTCATATATTTTTCAGAGACATAAACTGGAAAATACCATTTATGAGTTGTGTCATTTTTCTTGTGGGTTGTGATTTGTGAAACCGCCGTCGAACGTCTTTTGATGTGCTGCTACATAAATAAATTTAGCTAAATAAATGCTAAATAACTGCTAAATAAATTTTCACTGAAAAAAAAAAAAAAAATCTTTTTGTAAAAAAAAAAAAAAAAAAAAAAAAATAGAACCGACTCCAAAAAACAACTACTATTCAAACAACTAAAAATAAAAGAAAATTGGCATAAAGTGGAACTGTAAATTACGCCTAAAAGTATAAAATAATTTCCTTCACCAAACAAACTAAACACTACAATTAAACATAAATTTTGAAGTCGGCGCAAAATTAAATAAAAATTGATACCTTTAATTAATACAAAATTCAAGTTCTATTCAAAATACAGGGTGTTTATAAAGTCCCGGACCCATTTTGATGTTTAATAACTCATAAAATAATAAAGATAGATTAAAATTAATAACATAAATGGTTAGATAGACTCAAAAAGTTTCACGACCCTTGTCAATGAACTTCCACGTGTGCCCCCTTCGTCGCACAGAGATTATCAAGTCGATAGTCAATTTCACGCCAGGTAGCGGCAAGCGTGTCGGCATCCACAGACGCTATTGCGGTTGTAATTCTGACTTTTTAAGTCATCAATGTTCGACACTCTCCTCCTGTAAACATTGTCTTTTACAAATCCCCAAAGGAAAAAGTCCAGCGGCGTTATATCAGGTGATCTGGGTGGCCAAGGAATTGGACCTCCTCGCCCAATCCATCTTTCTAGAAAATGGTCATTCAAAGAACTACGAACGATGGTACCCCAATGAGGTGGTGCACCATCTTGTTGCAAAAAGACATGTGGCTGAAGCTCTTCTAGTTGTGGAAATACGAAGTTTTCCAACATGTCTAAGTATACGACTGATGAGACCGTCTTTTCTGTAAAAATGTAAGGCCCAATGACTCGGTCGTGCATTAGTCCACACCACACATTAACCTTTGGGGAATCCCTTTGTGCCTCGCGGTATTCATGAGGGTTTTCAGATCCCCATATGCGCACATTATGGCGATTAACAATACCAGAAACATGAAAGGGTGCTTCGTCGGAGAACATTATGCGCTTCAGAAAATCAGCAGCATCTTCCATGCTCCTTATCATATCTGTTTCAAAGGCCATCCCCCTAGGCCTATCGTCCGGTTCCAAAACTTGAACAATTTGATCTTTGTATGCATGCAGTCTTAATTTTTTCTTAATAACCTTGTACACCGTCGAAATTGGCATATCCAATTCTTTTGCCGCTGATCTCACAGATCTTCTAGGATTGTGTAAAAATGTCTCTCTGACACGGTTAACATCAAAATCACTTGTGCAGGGACGTCCGGAACGTATCTTATCTGCGATACTTCCAGTTTCTAGAAAATTATTTTTCCACCGCAAGATGCTGCTTTATGATGGAGGATCTTTTTGGTAAATTCTTCTGCAATTTCTCTGGTCTTGCACTATCGATTTCGTTTCTATGTACCACTATAAAATCTGTGCTTTCTCTTGTGGTGTATGCATTCTCCTTAATATCCGCTCGAATAAAACATCACATACAAAAGTACTACATAGAACAAACACATCAAAAGTAAACATAACATTGCAATAGTTGCCAAAAACAAAAGAGAGAAAAATGCAATTAATAAGCAGGCGATATTTAGAAAAGTACAGATATTTAGACTGGAAAATGAAATTATCTGAAATTAACCACATGCGCAGACGATATTTACAAAAGTAAAGATATTCAAACCTGAAAAGAAAATATATGAGTTATTCCATCAATAAATGCCATAAGTTTGTTTATATCTTCATTATTTTATGAGTTATTAAACATCAAAATGGGTCCGGGACTTTATAAACACCCTGTATATATCTCACTTTAGCATCTGCAAAACACAGTAAAAAACTAGATTTCGTAAACTGCAAAAGTTGACGGAGCTGCTGGTATCTGGCGTCCTTGTTGAAAACAAATCGCCAAATTATATCAGTAAACATATTTAATTTCTTTGAGAAATCATTGAACAGGGAGAGGGACGCCGCTCACCACTCTTGGATAGATTTTGAGCACTTCAATGGCGATCTCTCCATTTATTAAAAAAAAAAAAAAAATTTTACAAAAACGCCAGGACTCAGTCCCAAACCGACAAAGGCTGTTGATAAAATACACATTGGAGAATATATTTACAGAGCACTTAGTATTGGAGAATACTTTAACTCAAACGACGGAAATAAAATCAATACCGACATTGTGCGTAATCTTTGGCAACAAACTCATGTTATATTGAAGAATATTTTGACGAAGAGTCTTTAGTCTCTGCAAAGCACAGCAAATTCAAAACACAGTCAATTCAAAAGAGCCCATAGGCTAGATAAGGAGGTGATGATAACGATTGACATCTTTGCGCCGGAAAGTACTCTTCCCGACAAGGGGCGCCGTTGATAATAGGGAGTTACACTTTGGTGAGATGAACACTAGTTGTTGTTGATTACAATGTTGAGAATAGCACTGCGAATTTGTTGTTGTAGTTGTGATGTAGAGGAATTTACTGTCACGGAAATAAAACATGCTTTCACTGTTAGAAAATCCAAGAGGTGTGATAAACAAAGAAAGCAACAATTGCAGTGATAAGTCCACAGGCCAGGATTTTCATCCGAATTAGTGAAGTGCAGCATAGTGGGCAAGGAGCTCAAACACATATTTATACAAAAGGAAGGAAGGAGAGAGAGAAGAGAGAAAGGTAAAATAAATAAATAAATAAATAAAATAAATACAACATTAAAATTAAACTTTACAATTAAAGTGAAATGATTTAGAAAGACTTTAAATTACATTTTAAATGATTTTTAGGACTGCAAGTGATTTTTAAACACTGCTAGATAGATTTAACGTGAATTTAATCTGTTCTGTTGGAAATATCCATCAGAAGATTGTAGATTCTTTTTAGTTTAATTAAGAGGGATGGATGAGAAATAATATTTTCGAGTCAGCCCTCTGGTTTTGGTTCAGAATTTTTAAGTGGTATGAACTGTTATATGGCAATTGAAATAATAATGTTCTGGTGTACTCTCCTCTCCACAAGGACATGGGGGGGGTGCGTCGGCGATGGAATCTATACAAATATTGTGGGAAAGGCCCATGACCCGATAGGAAGGCTGCAGTCTCTGGTGGCAGCGACCAATCATTAAAGGCCACATTTAAAATCATTGAAAAGGTGTATCTACCATTTTCGGAATCTTCCCACCAGGTTTGCAATTCCCGAAACAAAATCTGTTTGAGTGATCTTTTGATAAAAGAGGGAGGTGCTGGCAGAAAAATGTTAGTACTAACATTCTCAGTTGCACTTTTGGCTAGAGAATCTGCCAATTCGTTTCCGACCACGCCCCTATTATTTTAATAAGATAACAATCAAGAATATGAAACAATACTTCGTACAATATATATTATAAAATTATACATCTCGCGTGTATATTTTTGCATTACGTTTTGATCGCCAAATCCAAAAGCCGCCAAAGATGATAGTGATCAAAGTTTTGCCAAGTTTGCAAAGAAAACTTTAGTAATTTCGTTGAATCATAAATACCGAATTGCGAAGAATGTTCACTGTTCTATGTAGATGTTACTAATGGACCAATTGTAATTGGACCAACCATTGATAAAATAATAAAGAAAACATGAAAATGGATCATTTGAGACGACAGCATTTGTAGCTACAGGTCTAAAAATAAATCTTAAAAAACAAATTAAATTTTATTTAATTTTGCGCCGACTTCAAAAGTTATGTTTTATTGTAGTGTTTAGGTTGTTTGGCGAAGAGAATTATTTTATACTTTTAGACGCAATTTACAGTTCTATTTTATGCCAATTTTGTTTTATTTTTAGTTGTTTGAATAGTAGTTGCTTTTTGGAGTCGGTTCTATTTTTTACAAAAAGATTTTATACTGTATCAAAATATATTTTGAATTTAATTTAGAAAACCATAAAGAAAATTAAGAAGCACGTACAAAACACTTTCATATTGTATCGCATTTACTTGTTAGTTCCTCTACAACTTTACTTTCTAACAGCCGTATTCACCAATAACTTCAACTCCCGGTTGAACACAAAAACTTGAAAAGCGTATAAAGTCAGGGTTCAACATTTTAGCACAGTTTGACGCGTTGCATCTGCCATCTAGCGGCATTGTTATTTTCAGATTTTTTAGCTGAAAATAACCAATCAAAAATTATATGAAAACTTTGACACTAGATGGCAGAAGAAGCGTGCCAAATTTTCTTTGAAAGCTACACTTTGCCTTTAGACGCTTTTCAAGTTTTGGCATGGAACCGGGAGTTGAAGTTAATGGTGAATAAGGCCGTTAGAGAAAGCACAAAATATAATACTTTTTATCTAGCCTTTTTCTTAATGTAAGAATTGCATCAAACCAGGTACTTTACTAACAGTTTGGTGTGGTACTCACATGACTTTCTCTTACTCTGCATTTCAGTACTATAAAAACAGATTGCAGATTAAGGGGTAATATAAAAAGCACTGTATATATAAACCTACCTTTATAAAAATCCAAACTTGGTTTAGGAACAGTTTCATTTGAGAAATAATTATGTGTGACTGGAGCTACTACCCACTGACCATCTATTTCAGTATTGCACTTACAATTTTTATATAATATTCAAAGCTGTTATTAAATTTAAATGTTTATTCTTCGTTATTCACACAACTTTCACCAGTACCTCTCCTTACTTGTTTTATGAACCTTGATTAGCACGTTCACGCCGGCGTGGGCCACCGCCGAGCACTAGCAATAATCCCTGTCCAAAAAAGGTACACTTAATACTGCTTTGTTAAATAAATCCTTGTCGAGTCATGTTCTTAGTCAGTCTAAGGAATTTATTACTATTTTCGTAACGCTGATAGCAAAAATAGTATTCAGATAAACTCAAAACACATAATTTAAAAAAAAAAAAAACTTGAAAATTCAACTTTAAAATGTTTTTTATCTACTGTATGGTATGAGGAAGCAATTTTCTTGGACATGGTAAAATAAAGTAAAGCATTTTCACCAGGTACATCCAATAAAAAAGAATGTTTTCGTTTAATTAATAGTAGCCCTTTATATCTTCTATAAATTATGCACACAACGAAATGTTTACTTATACGTAATTCCGTATTACGTATAAGTATAAGCATCAATTACCCTACTTAAAAAAAAAATACGTAATTATCGCACTGGGTTAGCGTAACTTTGACAGTTACTTTGATCGCTACTATTTTTCGTCCTAAGTATCCAATTTAGTTTTTAATTAATTAATTTATTTTTTCTAAATCGAAAAAATCAAACAAATCGAACGAGTTAGCGTAACTGAGAGCTAAATACACACAGCACAACCTTAAATCCACTTCCAGCAATTTCCAAGTAAAGCGCCACTGTTTTTCAATCCTTTTTGGTAGTCTGTAAACGAATGATGAGAAATCTTCCTCCCTATTCTGCACGAAATATGACTTCATGCACATTAAAAATATATTTTAATTTCATTTTGTTTATTGCCGCCTGTAGATGTTACACTGTACTTACCAGAAATTTCCCTCATACATGTAATGTATTTGAATAATCTTGTATGTCTCTGTACACGAACCATTTGCTTAATCTCATCGAAAATTTAGTGTCGCATCAATATATGATACAGATTTAGAATACCGAATTTACTGCTACTGTTTAGTTCTTCGGATTTGCTGATAAAAGATACATACAGAGCAACTTGTAAAAACATAATATTAGGATTCAGAGGACCTCAATACGTGTCGATATAACAAAAAACTCAATTTCCAAAATTTGCCCCCAAAACAATATTTTCTCTATCATATACATGAGTAAGAGAAAGTAATATATACAATATACATATTGTACGGAAATCTGATATAATTTAAATAAATATTCATACAGTTAAGTTCAGCACTTTTTAATTTGGACAGATTAATAGCATAAGTTTTTGTTTTTCATCTGGTACAATAGCTCGTGCATAAACAAAATAACTTTGATAAATATCCTTTTCTAAAGTACAAGAGGCATCTGTAATGATTTTGTGAGGAATTGGTTTACTTACATTGTAAAAATTTTCTGTAGTGGATTACAGCACTGTGTGCTGGTAAAAGTATTGCCTACTCACTGTGCTGTATTTTTACAATCTGCAGTAAAATAAATTTTCTGCGATTCTTACTCACGTGTGCTGTAATTTTCACAGTATGCTTTAAAGTATTTCCTGCAATTGTTACACATGCGAGCAGGGAGTAATTCACAATACAAAGCAAATTATCTATTTTTTACACATATAATTTACTTTATTTATTTTTTCATGTGGAGCAAACGGTCACGGTTAGCCCGGGATTCGAACTCACAATCTCCTACTCCATAGGCCAACACTTTGCCAATCGCGCAGTTGGTCTCACAATAACTTTTCTTTATAAAAACAGATAAGGTCAACATCAGCACTCGTTGGTTGATAAATCATGTCATAAAAGATTTCTGCAAAATTTTTTATACCGATTTACAGCACAATGTGAAGTAATCAGTCTTGAATTATTTTTATTGAACTAGCTGTAAAAATATACAGCAATCTATGCTGTATTTATGTTAAAAAAAAAGTGCTTTATTTTTACAGAAATTTTTTACAGTGTGTATTTCCAGTTTTATGATTTATTTCTAGTTAATGGAACGAAAACTGTATCAAAACAGTTTTGAAATTCATTTAAAATGACACTTAATATTTTTTACGGAAATACGCGTAGTTTTTACAAAAAGACAATCTTTCGGCGCATATGTTAGTAACCAAAAATGTGTTCTGAAAAGAAAATATAAATACTGTTAAATAGATTTTTGATAAGTTTTCGTCTGCATATAAATTTTCAAAAAGTTTGGTAAAACTTCTCCGTAAGATCCAAATTTTGTTCTATGTCTAAAAATGTGTCACTTTTTCCTTATTAACATAAAAACTATAACTTATCATCGCCTTATCAAAATATAATTACTAAACTATAGTGTGTTGGTCATATTTATTTAACATCACATATATCTGATTTATCAAACTACAATAATTCATCTGTCTTTTGTTTTATGACGTTTATGACGACTAGTTTTTTTTTTTTTTTTTTTTTTTTGTCTGTCAAATATAATTTTTGATTTTAATGAACAGCCTCCAAATAGAAACAACTGATTTCTATTTTTTTTTATATAATAATTCAGAAATTGAAATTCGTTAGAAATTTTGTAAGCACATTTACTAAATGTTGCGTATATTTAATGTTTTTTCTGATTTTTACTTTCTTCTATCTTCAATAGAAGAAAGTATTGGATTCGTAAAAATTTTCGAATTCGGGTTTTTGATGGATTTACACGTTTTGAGAGCTGTAGAACACGATTTGACCATTTTTAGAAAATGTCTGTCTGTCTGTGTGTGTGTGTGTGTGACAAAATTTTGTGGCAACTGTACCTCAGGAACTACTGGACAGAATTTCATACAAATTGGTATGTAGTTGCACCTTGACATAAATTAGTGCCTATCAACTTTTGGTAAAAATCGTCTTACAGGTTGCGTTGCCATCCCGCTTTTTCTAAATTTTTAACATGGTGATATAGGACAAAAATTTTCAAGATGGGTATCTTTCGAAAAGTCTCGTCAGTACCTTTAAAACGAATGGTTGAACTATAAATCTGTGATAATTTAAAACAAAGTTATCGATTATCGATTTTTTTTACTTTTTACGAAAGAAACTTAGAAAAAAAATCTTATTTTTTTTTTTTTTTTTTTTTTTTTTTTAAACGAAATTATAAAAACTTGGTATTTAGTTGGCTCCTGACATAAACTGGTGCTGATTAGATTTGGGGATCTATCGCACAACAGGAGGCGCTGTGATCGTATTTCTTCTAAATTTTTAACATGGTAGTATAGGACAAAATTTCGTATAAATGTACATAATGAGAGTTATTCTTAAACTGTGATTGTAAAATTAATATGAATTATTGCTAATAGTAGTAGTTAATTAGGAAAAAAAATTGTGCATATAGGGGCATCGCTTCCCCCCCTGGGGGGAAGTACCCTCTGGGGTGGGGTAAATTTTCAAGATGGGTATCTTTCGAAAGGTCTCGTCAATACCTTTAAAACGAATGGTTGAACTATAAATATGTGGTAATTTAAAACAAAGTTATCGATTTTTTTTTATTTTAACGAAAAAAAAAAAAACTTCGATTTTTTTTTTAATATTGTTACTGAGTGAATTTGTATAGGAAAATATAGAAGAAAGTCTCGTGGTGGCCACAACATACTAGTTTTCTGTTAGAAACAAGTACTTCCTTTAAAATAATAGAGAAAGTGTAAAAAATGTTTATATGTGTATATATATATTAATTATTGGATCGAATATTCCAAATACACAAAGGGATGAATTATTTGTACACTGTAAAATGTGGATGCATTAAATTAAATAAAAATACACTCTTTTTTAACATTCCTTTTAATTATAGTAGCTCTAAAACACTAAATAGCAATGAAAAAAAATCTTATGTTTCTTTACATTCTTTTTGAAATTAATATATTTATTTTTTGATTCAAATTTCAGTTTAAAATCTGTCTTAAAAAAAAAAAAAAAAAAAAAAGACTTTTTAAAAGACACGTATTTACTTTTTATTTTATGTCAAATATAACACTTTTTAATATTTTTCAGCCTGTTGTAGCTTCACCGCAAAGGAAATTAAAAAAAAATTGCATCTGGGACTTTTATTTGAAAATACGGTTTATTTGATTATAATGCAATCATGCTTAGAAAAAAAAAATGTAATCTCAGGATTTCACTTTTAAAAAGAAATTGTTCAACATTTTGTAAGAAAGAAAAAATGAGTTTAGAAATTCTGTTTATATGCATGTCTTTGGTCAATTTTAAATTGCTTCAATTCTATAAATATTTTTGGAATGCTTTAAAATAAGCATATATTATTCTCGTTTACTAGTGGTTCCTTTACAAAAAGTTACAAAAGAATCCGGACACATTGCTATGTATGAGACGTATTTCTATAAAGTACATTTTACTACCTTAATGCTGCGTAAAAGAGAATTAAATTAAAGGACCTTTAGTCTGATGTGCAAAAGCAAGTTATAAGTTATGTAAGTCAAAAAAAAATTGTTACAGGGCAGCTCAAACGTATTCAGATACTGCACTGGCGAAAATCTACAGTCGGTAACAAAAGTCTCCGAACACTAGCAAAAATTCCTATTTAAAAAAAGTACACTTAATACAGTTTTGTTAAATAAATCCTTGTCGAATCCTGTTTTTATACTGACTAAGAACAGGATTCAACAAGAATTTATTTAACAAAAGTGTATTAAGTGTACTTTTTTATATAGGAATTTTCGCTAGTATTCGGAGACTTTTGTTACCGATTGTACCTTAACCGCGATATTACTGTTAATTTCAGTGACACCAAGAAAAGAACCAACTTTAATACTACGACGCGACGCTTGGAAAATACGAGTATGTTAATTCTGATTCAATAAATGGCATCGAGCCAGAGACGGGATTGAGTCGATTGTGGCGACATCTCGTCAACCAGCGAAAGGGAAAGAGTAAGCTAAAGCAACAGACAGAACCACGCATACCAGCCACTGATGATGAGGGGGAGGGGGGGGTGACAAAACTATAACAAGTAAACAAAAGCAAAAAGTAATGTTTCTTACATTTAACTAATGTTAATATGCTTCTGGTGAAAATTGTTTTATTTTTATTTGTATTCAGATACATTATGCGGGTATAAATAAAAATTACCCGAAGTGCATTTTCATCTGTATTATGAGAATTTTTCTTAATGAACTAAATTTTTAGTGCTTTATGTAGTACATGTGCAATTTTCAAATAACATACAAAGTTGGACAAAAGTAATTAACTTTAATATTTCATTTTCGAAAACTAGTATAATGTGGACATCATAAAACTCTCTTCTATATCATTATAAATAACAGCGCCAGCATGTTTTCGCTTAACATGTATAAAAAAATAATCATAGCTTCTCACATTAAATGTTTTACACATGCAGTTCGGCGCAATTTTAATCAATATATGTTGAGATATGGGTAGTGGAAAATCACAGAATGTGAGTAATAGAAACTTTACATGACGGCCGATATACACCCGTGTTAAGACAACATTCGTGTTCGTATAATTGTCATCTGACATGTGAAATTTAATGCAATTATATTTTGTAGAAACTGGGCTTTTTTACAAGGGAAAAATTGTATTTTAACTGAAATAATAATTGGTGCCAAAAATAAAGAATTTGAATATGTGTGTATAATTAATTTCCATACCACTATGTTGTAAAGAGTTAAGCGCAGTAACAATGTAATGCTTTCATCGACGAAAATAACTTGATTTGAAAGATATTTTCTTTTTTTCCAATCCTATGAAACACAAGGTAGTTATTTTCATTTAATATCGACTGCAACCAGACGTTACAATTTGAAGAAAATAAATATAGGTGTGTAGAATATATAGTGTAGTATATAGTGTGTATATCACCATATAACATATACAATATATACACCGTCATGCTTCAAAGAGTTAAACAAAAATTCTGATATTTTAGCAGTTCGTTGAGAATAACCACACATGTAAAATGTATATTAAATAGAAAAATCATATTTTTCTTATTATTATTGCTTATATTCAACAAATTGGAACTTAAAAAACTTAATTATTTCATAGAAATTAAATATAAAGCTGCAATCTTTTCACGGTGTCTGGGGAGAATCATATTAGCTTATCATTATTATAGTATCAGTATAATTTTTTATTACAGAATAATAAAAACACATAGATTATACATAGACTTTGACCAAATATTGAAAATAATACTACCACTGTGGATACAGAATGATTAAATCAAAAAGTATTTTACACGAGAGTCATAAAAAGAAATACGACAACATAATAACTGTTTATCGAAAATAAAAACCAATAAATAAATTCGGAATCTGCATTGAATGCATCTGACTTAATAATTTCATTAAGCATATATTGATTTTATTATATTTATTTATTTACATATTTATTTATTTGAATGGAGGATAAGAGTAACGGAATGATGTGCTAGTATTTGAATCTGTTTAATCAAGTGCTGTTCGAGGAAGTAAAACTTTGTGGAAAGTTTTTTCATTAGTCATGATTATCCAACCACTGCCTCTAGTAACGAAGAAATGATAATAACAAAATTAGAGAGAGAAATTACTTACATTATGGAGAATATTATAAAGGAAATACAACATGCTTCATCTTTATGAGAATGTATTACCATCTTACGTATTACACAAATGATTCATCATTGAATACATTGTTCCTTTTGAGTATATTAGATAAGAAAATCATATTGTTATGATCTAGATATTAGTTAGAAATTAAACCAGAGGCAAACAATATATATTGTCTTTGCAAATATAGATGCATTTTAGCTGAATATTAAATATCACAAATTTAACTGCGAGTAAACTATTAGTCCTCATATGAAGATGAAGTGTAATTAAGCATCGTAATTTAACTTGATACTTACACTATACGTATTAAACTTGATTCATTATTATATTCAAGTTTACTTAGACTAACTATAGCTGAAATCATATCTAGCAATAACTTGTTAGGGGAAAAGAACTATAAAATATTAATAACGTTACGCTTTGATACTGTATAAATATTTAAAAGCATTTTATAACCAAAAATATATAAATAAATAAATAATAAAAAATAAATAAATAAATAAATAAATAAATAAATAAAACCTTGGGAAAGGATTAGTAAACAGAAAGACATTTAAAATAACTAGTACCACGAAATTTATGTAACTTATACTGCTAACAAAAACTGAAATTTTACCATAATAATATTCTCTATTTCTAAAAGATAGCTATTGCAAATGATACAGTTTTATCATTTTCTATTCAAAAAACATTTGGTAAAAATAAAATGGCACATCATAAATCGTTCCTAGTATGGTATTTTTACAAAAATATGCTCTTAACCTTTTTCTATGAAACTAGATTACGAAACAAAAGCATTATACAAACATTCTCATGTTATTTCGTTTACATTTTCAGTGCATTTATATGCTTTTTTTTTTTTTTTTCAATATAAAAATCTTCTTGCATGTATGCTTCGGTTTGGTTACGGAAGTTTGGTTACGGAAAAAATAATATCAAGAAATATGATAGAAAATATAAATGGCATAATATCTTAGAATAAATAAATTTTAATTTAAAAAAAATCTAATTTACATTTCACAGTTTTTTTTTGGTATATTTAAAATAAAGTATTAAAAAAAAAAAAAAATAATAATAATTTAAATAAATAAAGAATATCTAGCTTAGATAATTTTAATAACTTAGATAACTTTAGATAACTTTTAAAAAATCATTTTTAAAGTTAGAAATTTAAATTATTTAGTAACTTTTCATGTAATTCGTAAAATACTTATTGCAAATACAAGAGATTTAAAATAAAAATAAAATAAATCAAAATGCAGGGGAGGGGATTTTCAAGAATTTGCAAACACTTTTTAATTTAAAGTTAATTTTTAAGTTTTCTATTAAAGAATAAATGTTGTTTATAAATTGTTGTTTATAAATGTTGTTTATTAATAAATGCTGTTTATTTTGAGACATTATTTTATTTATTTTTCAATATCCATAGTCATTATCTTGCAACGGAGATTTAAATGAAAGGGTGTATTATATAAATGAGCCAGTAAAATGTCGAGTAGAGCTATACGGCACTTGTATTCTCTCTTGAATTTGGCCCTACTCGTATGTTGGAGAGTTTCAAATAAATGATCTTTTGACAGATAACTAAAAAAGTAATTTCTATTATTAGCGTGTTTTTGTATTTTATGGTGTTTGTTAAACAAATCATATTATTTATTCAAGAGAATGATGATATCCTTCATTTGAAAAAAAAAAAAAAAAAGAAATCTTTATTTTAAAATGTCCTTCTTTAAATTCTGTAGATACATTTTGAAAACGTTGCACTAAAACAATTTGCTCTGTACGAATGGCATATAAACTGATATGATGTCACATAACATAAAAGTATACACAGTGATTTAATCACTGCAAAAACATAACCCCTCCCCCCAATAAGATAATGGGGCGAAATTCGACTTTTTTGAAAATCATTCAGTTTTAGAAAGCACAATTCAAAGCTCATTTTTTAAATACAGTGCAACACTTAAAATATTCTATTTTTGAAAAGTCGATGGTGAAACTGACACTATACTAACAATGTATAGACGAGCTATTGAACATGTTGGGATGGACTTGTAGGCGTCTGTGACATGTACAGTTTCAACGTTCTTAAAACGTATCTTTAAAAATATTTACATCCAAAGAACGTTCCGGTGCTGCTTTTGATATTAGTATTTATTAAGTACTTTCTGCCTAAAATTTTTAACTCTTTTATTTCCTTTCTTTTTTAATCCATGAAACAATAAATCTTATATTTAGTAATAAATATATTTCAAAAGTTATATATATATATATATAATTTTTGAAAATAGGAGTAATAGCAGAGATCGAACTAATATAGTTAGCAAAACAATTACTGTAAGAAGTGTTTACTAGTACTTAATATAAATACTGATACCATTCAAAACCATCACTCTCCAATAAATAAAAATATCAAAATTTTGAAAGAAGTAAATGTTACAATTAGCTAAAATACAAATCATAAACATTAAAAAATAAAAAATATTTGAAGAAATTAAATTTCAGTTAAATTGCCCAAAAAAGGAAACTTATGATCAGAAATCGTTATTATTATTAGAAGCTGATTCCGATATTATTGGCAGGATAGAGAAAAACATTGTTTCATTCATCAACAGGGATAATAAAACCATCTATTATATATGTATATATACATCGGTAGGAAAATGTATATAGATCATAATATCACTCGTTTTGATCAGCGAGGGTTTTAAATAGTAAGGAAAAAAAAATCTTTTTTTTTTTTTTTTTTTTTCAATTGGCATCACGAGGAATGGTAGGGTTAAATCAAGAGCATAGATATATAATTCTATATTCTTGTTATAATGGGCAATAATGTTTTTAAATTCACAAAGGCACTATTTTAAAGAAATATCACTGAAATGCGTACAGTGAAATATTACTGCACTTATAATAATGTTCTTATAATAATGCACTTATAATAAACATTCTTGTAATTTATTTGAGGTTACTGAAAAACCCTCGGAGCAAAATTATCTTTTTTTTTTTTTTCCTTAGACCACTGAAACTTATAGATTTTAACACGTTCCTTGCAGTCTAGAAGTTCCTCTAGAATCCATTAATTATTTTTCTATGTATTCGACAAAACATTTGAATTCAAAAAATCCCAAATACTTTTATCTACTCAGTGTAGATAGAGCTACTAAGAACCCTCTTCTGCTATGACTTTGTTAACACAAACATTTAGTTAAGCATTTTATTGAAACTAATCGAAAAATAATTGAAAATTGTGGCTAATTTTAAAACATCGAAGTTACAGCCGGCAGCAAAATTATTCAAGCGCTAACATTATTCCTATATAAAAAAAAGTACACTTAATACTGTTTTTTTTTTTTTTTGTTTTTTTTTTAAATAAATCATTGTCTAATTATGTTCTTAGTCAGTGTCTGAGAACACGATTCGACAAGGATTTATTTAACAAAACAGTAATAAGTGTACTTTTTTTACATAGGAATCATTGCTAGCGCTCGGATAGTTTTGCTGCCGACTATAATCTGAAATAAATGAAATTCAATGAATAAAGTAAATGACTGTAATTTTAACAAGCATGACAGTAAATGTGTAGGTAGTAACTGGTTTAAAAGAAGAATAATGCATTGAATTCCTATTGCAACATATTCTTCATTGTATCTGAAAATGTGCACAGGAAATGCTCTTAAGAAGAATGGGAAATAAAAGAAGAAACACTAATTCATTATTTATTTCTTTTTACTTTCTAATGATTTACATACTTCGCAGAACGGTAATTTCTAAAAGTATCTTGCATGCAGAAAATAAGGAAAACAAATCCATAAGAAAAACAAATCCAAGAAGAACAAATAAAAGAAACAAAAATCCCAGGGTGAGTTTTAACTGCAACAATTGTTTTGCAAAATATAAAGACTACTATACTGTAGCGGTCACAAAAAATTTTTCTATATCATTTTAATATAATAACTAGTCGGAAAATTAAGTGAAAGTAAAAATAGTTGTATAACAGCGCCATCTATCGGTCGATGTACACAGATTAAATCACCATAATTTTAAATTAAATCCATTATATTATTTTTATAATATATAAATATTAGTATGAAATGACGATAACAAAACTGTTTTTCGATATTATACTAGTATAGTAATTAGTCAAAAAAACTTGAAACCTTAAAAAATATGCATAAGTTTGTCACCTGTGGACCGATGAGGACCCAAATGAATCATCATGTAGTCTTTTATTTAATACTGTCCTATATAATCAACCCGCAACTAATTTCGGAAGATATCACTGTAAAAGTTCTCAAAGCGTGTTGAGGACCGCATGAAATATATAAAAACGTAAAATACAGGACATCCAATATTGTTACTAATCCAGTATTTTCTTCCTATCATTAAACAAGAAAGCAATAATAACAATAAGAATAAACAAAATTGAATTAAATAGGTTGGTTGGTTGGTTGGTTGGAGGATTAAGGCCGATTGACTCCTTACGTGTCCTAGGCCTATAGGGGGAATGCCCTCCGTGGGGGTCTTTCTAAGGGGTCCTAGCCCGTATTTACGCGAGTTTCGGAGGAAACCACGGAAAACTCCGAACGGCTAGGTCGATGAGCGCGACCTGGGATCGAACCCGGCACCTCCCATCTACCAGCTTTGAGCGCAGAACCGCTCGGCCGCTGGTGGGCTTGAATTAAATAGGTATGGAACTATTGACATTAAATTAATTTTTTCCTTGTTAACGTTTCTCAATATCTCTGTCTCTCTCTCCATAGATATATACAGTCGGCAGCAAAATTATCCGAGCATTAACAAAAATTCCTATGCAAAAAAAAGTACGCTTAATACTGTTCTGTTAAATAAATCCTTGTCGAATCGTGTTCTTAGACCTAAGAACAGGATTCGACAAGGATTTATTTAACAAAACTGTGTTAAATGTACTTTTTACTTTCTTCTATATTCAACAGAAGAAAGTATTCGATTCGTATAAATTTTCGACCTCGGATTTTTGATGAATTTACAGGTTTTGAGAGCTGTAGAACATGATTTGACCATTTTTAGAAAATGTCTGTCTGTCTGTCTGTCTCTATGTCTGTGTGCGTGTGTGTGTGACAAAAGTTTGTGGCAACTGTATCTCAGGAACTACTGCACGAAATTTCATACAAATTGGTATGTAGTTGCACCTTGACATAAATTAGTGCCTATCAACTTTTGGTAAAAATTGTCTTACAGGTTGCGTTGACATCCCGCTTTTTCTAAATTTTTAAAATGGTGATATAGGCCAAAATTTTGTATAAATGAGCATAAAGAGAATTATTTTTTAGCAATAATTATGAAATTTACAAGAATTATTGCGTGCCGTCCATAGAAAACGGTGGGTGATTGGGCAAAATGAGGTTCATATTCGAATTTAGCAGGAATGGTATCATGAATCCTTTTTTTTTTTTTCAGCGCAGTGTAATTAGGTTGAACTTTAGAAATAAATACATAACGTTATTATGGGAAACACATCTATATTATGTATTTCGAAATATCACCTTTATATATTGTAGGTTAAATTGTTGATGAAGTTTATTTATTATTCAAAATTAAAAATGAAACTAAAGTAAGAAAAAGTAATCTATTATGCTGTGATCATTGTAAAAAAAAATTTCTATATCATTTTACACACTAGCAGCTAACATGCACAAATATTTAATCAACATAATTTGCACCATAAAAATTATACATACGCAGTTTCGTAATTTTTGTAAACATTGCGTAATACATAGATGCATATTTATTTAATTGTTTATATTATCAATTGAGTTTCTAGCATTGTTCTTTATTTTTTATAATGTCTGCATACCACTAAAAAATTCTAAAACCTTATTCATCAGCTTTTAGGCACAATATATAATATCTAGATAATTTTATAGTATATTTTATATTCAAATTGGTTACTTTATGCTCCTGTAAATGGCCGCTTTTTAAAATGTGTACAGACCATTATTTAAAATTACTTAAATAATACGCATTTCGAAACCATCTCTGAGCGGAAGATAATTAACTCTATCAGGAAATATTCCGCCAGTGATTTTATTAAACCTTATGGCATTTCGAAGGTAAAAATACAAAATGAGATAGTTAAACCAAAATGTATTTGGTTTCTTTCTAACGTATATTGTTATAAAGGCACATTGATAAAATACATGACGTAATAATAACGTCAGTATATTAGCTTTTAAATTTCTTAGCGCTCTCCTCCCTTAGAATAACCTAGCAACCAATGACCTTCCAGAAAATCTTGCGCACACTCCGTTTTATCCTGAGAATATTTCAGAAGTTGTGTTCTCCCGGAGAAGTATAAAACAGACGCAAAGCTGGGAAATAAACATTCGGAGCGCTCATGTGCTCAAGATAAAGAAGCGTGTAAAAATTAGTCGGTCATTGTAATATCATGTGTACACGTTTTCTTAGAAAAAGAGGAAAGACTTCTTTTCGTGTATTTTTCTTATGGCTAGTCGTTTATAAATCGGCACTATAAGAAGAAAAATTATTTTAATTTAGCATAAAATCGATTGAGAGGCTATTTCATTGTTATACGAATATTTTAAAGGGATAAAACTGATTATAGAATTGGAAGAAAATGCTTATTATTGAAATTTTGGATGTAAATTTGAAGAAAATTTCTGATAATTTGATGCCAAGAAAATGTAACAAAAATTGTTTCTGTGAACAAACAATGAAGGACGATTCGGGTAATAAAAAATAAATAATTACAATATTTTTTTACATTATTTTACATCTTTTATTAAAGAGCTTAATTCTTCCAAAAGTTGGTACTAATTTTATTGATAAAATATCTTAAACGAGAATATTTTCTGGAAAAAAAAAAAATCTTTAAATGTTTTGTGTTTAATCTTAGGGGAAAAAATAGAAAAAACCTTTAATTTCTCTATAAATAAATAGTTTTAGAGAAATATCTCTACTATTTTACCCATCTTGGTAATAGTAATACTTTAAAAATATGTATTATTGCTAGTATTATTTTTTGACGTGGTGTTCATATCCAAAAATGAAAATTTCAGATGGAATATACGAGATTTTTATTTCTGTAAGTTAAAAAAAAAAAAAAGAATAACTGTATGAATATGAAATAAATTTTACAGAAAATGGTAATTCTAAATATATAAGAAAAATACTGATATTTTCATCCTTTAATGTAGCCTAAAAGATTTAAAAGAATTAATATAATTATTCTGAAAGCTGATTTGGACAATTATATTAGAACCTGATTTATACATGTGAGCATCATGTAGGTCATTTTAATATAGCTTTACCATAGAAAATGATACATTTTGGTCATAACTCTGAATCAACAAACTATTTGCAATCTCATATAGTTGTTCAGTGAAAAAATATCATATATTCATACAGAGTGAATTTAGAAAAAAACTGTGATCGCTGTTGTAAAACAAATAAATAAATACTTTTAAAGAGCCATATATAGAGTGTAGATAAGGTTGAATTTTAATTACTTTTGTGCGTTGATAATTTTTACTTCATAATCCTTGATTCTTATGCTGAAATTTTAAGTATTTTTATCAATTAAGTGCAAAAGAAAAATCAAAAAATCTGAAGTATAAAGATATGATAAAACAGATATTCTATGAAGTGCTGTCTTTCTTCCGGTGTTTTCTGTGTCGGTATAATATGACAGTTCTTAAAGTTAACTGATGTGTGTCTATGAAATTTGATGAATTTATATAGAATTCCAGAAAAGGTATTCCTGTGTTATTTTTATGCCACTGAAAAACATATAAAAATGAGCAAAAAAATTAAGCTTGTAATTCTTGTTTAGCAAACTTCTTTTTTCTGAAAATACAGTGACAATTTTTTTACAATACAGAAAACATATCTCCAATCAATCAAAACAAAATTAGTATTTCAATGAAAAGTGCGTCTTTTAATATTCCGTATATAGTAAATTTACAAATAAAAATTGCGATTCTCTGAAATTTAATAATAACTATAATAATAATTATTATAACTCAAATTTAAACTATATAATATAATAAACATTTTCAATTAAAAAAATATTTTAAAGCTAATTATCACACGTAAATATTTTATATCTAAACTATAAAGAATTATCTCTTCAAAAAGTTATTTCGGTAATTGATGAAGATGAAAGTGTAAACCAAAATCTGTTTAAAATGCATTGCTCTCAAAAATATTTTGAACACAAGTTTCATAAGAAAATCACATAAGGAATCTTATAAAATTCCAACTTCTTTTTCAAATCTCATTCAGTTTATATGTAAAAGTTAGATAACTTCGATTAGAGCGATTCCGAAGAGACATTCTAACATTTTTCACAAGAGCTTGTATTTTTCCAGCCAAATTAGTAAATGAAAAGAACAACTATGTCTGTGTTTAAAAACATGTCCATGCAGATTACATCTGCAACTAACGCCTCACAAGAATTGAACTCAACTTTCTACATGGAAAATTTATCTCCATTTGGTTTCTCAGTCGCGGCGGTTGTGCTTTTTGCAATAATGGTCTTTGGTTGTTTAAGTAACTTGACCGTTGTAATTGTCATTGGTAGCACCAGAAGACTGAGGACGCCCATGAACAACATTCTTTTGAATCTCAGTGTTAGTGACTTCATAATCGCATCCTTAGGAACACCGCTTAGTTTCTTCTCTGCAATTCAGCATAAATGGATCTTCGGAGACACAATCTGTCAAGTGTACGCTTTCATGATGACATTGACAGGTAAGTGGTTTTTTTTAAAAAACGTAACATTGTAAAATGGTTTCATTATAGGTTCGTTGAATCCTTTTAAAAATTCATTACAGAGAAATTAAGAACATGTACGGATGATTCCATGGATGAAGGTAACCTCAGTCACACCTTTATTTATTTATTTATTTTATTTTATTTTATTTTATTTTATTTTATTTTATTTATTTATTTTTTGCCACCAATATTGCCATGCAGATATATTAATGGCATATTTTTAGTAATTTCCGTGATTAAATAGGATAGTGATTCTTGTTAGAAATTACTGCACTGTTAAAAATTTCTGTAAATTTAATGTAAATATTTATCCAGAGTCTCCGTAAATTTACAGTAATTCTTAGTTAAAAGTGAATAATCGAGATTCTCAATCTTTATTCTGTATTTTACCAAGTTTTAAATTATTTAAATTTTTAATTAAAATTAAAAATGACTGTTTCTGCTTTAGAAAAAGTATTCCAATTCCGAAATATATTCTCACCAATAATTAATTAAATGAATATTAGTCATTAAAATGAATGTAAAAATAAGTTTTTTAACATCTCCCTTTGTTTTTCTCTGTAATTTTACGTAAGACTTAAGATAATAGATTACACAGAGTTTTCTGTTGAAATTTTTAACAGTGTGGTGGAAGCAGAACTATCTCTGTGTGTGACTGACGTTATATTTTTCGTCGAATTGCCCTAATGATTATAATTTGTAAAGCAATTTAATTATAGTATATATCGATAGATAAGAATAAACCCTCCCAGCACTTAAAACACAGAAGCAGAAATAAGCAGTTAGAAAAAAAAAAATATTTCGTCGCATTTCTACACATGGAACATATTATGACTGAACATAACTAATAGAAATACCAAATATCTTAAAAACCAACAACTAATATAGTATTTTTGACGATATAGATCAGAGATTTAAATTTCAATGAGAAACTAATACGCCTTAATTGCCCTTGGAAATCAGGCACCTTCCTTTCTTGTAATCCATTTTTTTCTTTCTTTCTTTCTTTCTTTTTTTTTTTTCTTTTTTTTTTTTTTTTCCATCGTATTTCCAAGATATCTCTTTTAAAAATAAAGTTTTCCGAATTCTGTTTTTTGAATTCTCCTCTTTGCGCATGTTACCTTTTTATCTTACTAAGCATTAAATAAAAAAATATAAATAAATAAATATTTCTTTTCGAGATTGGAAATTAAACTTTTAAGTTTGCTTAACAAAATAAAGTATTTAAATTCATTTTTTTTTTAAATGCTTCTTAAGAAAGAGAGAGAGAGAAAAAAAAAAAACTTGTTCAAAATCTGGAATTCAAAAAAACAGAATTCGAAAAAGATTTTATTTTTAGATGAGATATCCTGATAATATAAAGCAACAAAAATCCCATTGGATTACATGGAAAAGGAGAAAGGAAGGACTACCAAGGACCCTACCGGCCCTCTTCACTTACTGCCGCCGGAAGGCCGAGCCAATGTTATTCTATGGGGAAATTTTCTTATAACTTATTAACTAATACAAATTTTTAAATTCCGTTTTCACATTCAGAAAATTCCCAACTGTTAAATTGACGGACCTTTTTTAAAAATGTATTTTTTTTTAATTTTTAATATTTTATTTTGAAATTGAAAAATGAAAAAAAATCACATACTGAAAATTCGTATTTTGCAGCTTAAAAATAAAATATAAAAAAATAAAAAAACATTTTTTAAAAAAAGAATCGTCAATTTAACAGCTGTGAATTTTAAGAATGTGAAAACAGAATTTTAAAACATGTATTAGTTAATAAGGTATTTGTAAAGAAATATTTCCCATAGAATAACATTAGTTTCTGATTCCGGCGGCGGTGAGTGAAGCTGGTCCTTAAGAGAAGCTTTTTTTAAAGTTTTAATTATTATATCCAAGAAAACTTAGCTTTTTCTTTACAAAAACATCAAGTCTGCATGGGATGAAATAAATTTCTATCTACTTCAAAAGTAATCATTTCGACATACGAGCAAATCTTTCTCAATTAGAGTTAATTTCAGTTTCTAATTATCACGTAGAGAAAGCCATAACATGAGATGAAATAGTTATAACTCTGGAGTAAATGTGAGCAACTGCGTTTTCAAAAATTCTGAAAGTCGTAAAATTTTGTCTGAACATTAGGCAAAGAATATATAATATTTTTTCATGACTGATGTTTTAACATTAATTTCAAGCTTACTTAAACAATCTATCAAAATAAAAAAGAAATAAAGAAAAAAAAAATCATATTACGATGGTAATGTATTTATGTATCTCTCCCTTTTTTTTTTTTTTTTTTTTTTACTATTATTAGAATATTGTTGTTTCTTAATCTTTATAACTATTCCCAGGACATTTTTTTTCAAGAAATGAGGTATATATGGCTACATTATATGACTGTAGTAAATACAGCCATATTATTATTATTATTCATTTATTTATTCATTTATTATTTTATTTATTTATTTATTTATTTATTTTGTCTTTAAATTCCGAGATTAAAATGCACATGTAGTAGTGTTACCATCAGTAATTACTATACGCTAAGAAGAAAATGAGTAATAAAATATCTTCTGAAGTTTTACAATAAAACACAAAGTTCAACAAATATTATTCAACAACAAATATTATTCAATCATAATACAATATTATTCGAAAAAAATAATAATAATAACAATAATAACAATAATATTGACATCGATTATCTACAGAGAAGTACATATAAATGGTACTATGATAAATAAATGTTAATAAAAATTCGGTAGTAAATATTTTTTGTGGTCACAACAAATGAGTGATTCAGTGAATTCGGTGAGGTAACTATAATTATCCCCATAAAATAAATTATAAAAAATATTTTCATGGGGTGTTCTTAAAAGGTCAATACCAATTACAATCATAAAAATAGATAAAAGTTAGAATTTTAAAAAATGTATAAAGTTAACTATCTTATAACTATCATAACTATCTTATTCCATTTATATTATTCTTATTAAAAACTGGCTAAAAATAAGAGAAGAAATATTTATTTGTCTTGTAGAATTAAGCATACATATGAGCAGTGGCGGATTCAAAACTTAACTTTTTTTTTTTTTTTTTTTTTTTTTTTTTTTGGGGGGGGGGGGGGCTAAGATTTTTCAAGATGTAATTCCAGATAGATGAAAAGTTTGCAACTGTACTATTCAATTGGTAATGACAGTACTTGGGGGGGGGGGGGTTGAGCCCCTTAGCCCCCCGACCCTAAATCCGCCCCTAAATCCGCATATGAGTTGAAAGAAAAACACTGTGTAAGAATTAAATCTAAATTAAGTTTTTTTTTTGTTGTTGTTGTTCAATGTTTAAGTGGGATCCACGCACGATTTGACTAACCTGATGTAGAAATATTAATTAATTGCAAAGCTAAAATACGGATTTACACTCCTTTTTCTAGAGTTGAAATATATATATATATATATATATATACAGTCGGTAACAAAAGTATCTGAACACTAGCAAAAATTCCTAGATAAAAAAAGTAGAGTTAATACTGTTTTGTTAAATAACTCATTGCTGAATCAAGTTCTTAGTCATTCTAGGAACTTGATTCGACAAGGATTTATTTAACAAAACAGTATTAACTCTAATTTTTTTATATAGGAATTTTTGCTAGTGTTCGGATACTTTTGTTACCGACTGTATATATATATATATATATATATATATATATATATATATATATATATATATATATATATATATATAATAATAATAATCTTTTTACTTTCTTCTACATTCAATAGTAGAAAGTACTGGCTTCGTAAAAAAAATTTCGATATCGGGTTTTCGATGGATTCGCAAGATTTGAGAGGTCTAGATGAATATTAGATCATTTTTAGAAAATGTTCGTCGGTTTGTGTGTATGTGTGTGTGTGTGTGTGTGTGTGTAACAAAATTTTGTGGCAACTATATCTCAGGCACTACTGCACAGAATTTCATACAAATTGATATGTAGTTGAACCTTGACATAAATTAGAGTGTATTAACTTTTGGTCAAAATGATGTAACTGGGAGCGTTGCCACTCAACTGTTTGAAAATTTTTAACATGGTGATAGACGAAATTTCGTATAAGTGTTCATAAAGAGAACTGTTAAAAAAAAAAAAGAAAGAAATTAAAAAGAATTATTTATAATAGTGATATTCAATTCACAACAACAACAAAAAAAAAAAAAAAAAAAAAAAAAAAAGAAGAAGAAGTAAAAGGAGAAGAAAGAAAAAAAAGTATATATATATGTGTGTGTAGGAGCATCGCTTCCCTTCCTGGGGGAATATCTTCCCAGAAGTCCTCTTTGGGTAAGTCCTCCTAGAAGTTCTCTCTGGGAAGTCCTCCCCCTAAGAAAAACAAATTTTAATTATGAGTATCCTTTAAAAGAACTCGTCAATATCTTTACAACGAATGGTTGAAGCATCGATCTGTGATAATTTAAAATAAAGTTATTGATTTTTTTCATTAAAGAAAAAAAAAAGGCATTTTTTAAAGATGTCATATAGAGAATAAAATTGACTTTTTTGGATATTTAGTGTTATACTTCTCTAGAATGACAAACATTTGCATTCATCAAGGAAGGTAATTTTAATAAATAATTTTGTTAAGTGAATTTGTTTAGGAAAATACAGAAGAATGTCATGCGAGAGCCACAACATGCTAGTTTTTTAATTAAAATTAACCATATAGCACACCTTCTTTCCAGGACTTTTCCAAGATGTCCTGGGAATGTCCTAGTTAACAGGTGCGGAGTATGAGTATTTCTGGGTTCATGTAAGTTAATAATTAGGTTTATTTTATTTTATTTTTTTCTATTTAAAATATATTTTAATTAAGTTAAAGGTTTCGCAACAGTTTTTTTTTTTTTTTCCAAATAATCCACAATCATTTAGCAGTAAGGAAGTATTTATCATATTATCTGGTTAATTTCTTCATCTTCTTCTTCCTCTGCTTCTTAATATTATATATAACCTTTAAAAATCTCGCCATGAGAAATTGAAAGGATTATCTTAAAAAGTATTTTCTTGAAACATATACAATATATAAAATACATATTTTAGATAGTAATGTTATTATTATTTTTTTTTCCTGAAACATATATTAAGGTTTATTATAATCCTTCTTACCTCTTTAACAGCCAGTTATTTATGCTAATAAGTGAGTAATTTCAAAAATAAAAATAAAAATAAAAATAAATAAATAAAATAAAATAAATTTTCATACATCGTCATGTAAGTGTTGTGTTCATGAATAATTTAATACGTAATTACGACATATGTATCCCAAATTTAATTATTTATTCTATTTTATGCAAGAATAATTTCCTGCACTTGCATTATGTATAAGTAGCTTACATAATAGTTTGTAATAAATATTTTTTTTATTTATGAAGAATGCGCAAAAGTTTTTTTTAAATATAAAATTCTAAATGCTGAAATATTCCGTAAAATTTACTAAATTCACAAAGTTATCAAATCTCTTATTTTACAAGGAAGACTTCATTACTGAAAAGTTTTCATAAGGTTTTTCAGTTTATTTCATTATCGAAAATACATTTGAAAAATTCTGTTTTAGAAATATCAGTGATAAATTTTATTTTAAAAATAGAACGATTTTCTGCTATGAATTTATCATTAATATCTTAAAAATTAATGAATATTTATTAATTCTGAAAAAAAAAAAGGAAAGGAAAATTGTGTTGCCTTTATTATTATATTTAGACAATATACATATTACAAAATCGTAAAATGCCATAAATTTTTATTGTATTAGTTGTCTAAAAAATATTATAATGATTCAATTTTTATATATTTTTTGTGCATCTGTAACACCTGAATATTAGTTAACTTAATTAATATATATGTATATTCCTCTCTGTAAAAGAGTGTTTTTGAAATATAAATTATGAGGAAAAAAATATTAATTCATGAGAATATATTTAATTTATATCTCAAAAAGGTAAAACATAGCACTGTGTGCCCCCCCCCCCCAAAAAAAAAGGAAACAAAACTATTAAATTACAGCTAATAAACATTTTTGTAAATCTGATCTGACTGACATGTGAAATTAAATTTGACCTTATATATAAATACATATGTTTATACATATCAGATGATTTTTTGACTTATTTGATTTAGTAAAAAAGAAATACTCATTATACTCATTGAAGTTTGATGCTTGTACTGCCCCTTTTTCTGCCCCTTTCTTTTTTTCTTTTTTATTTTTACGATGCTATTTTTATACAAACGAAATCAAGCAGTAAAAATAAATACCGAAAAAGTCTTCAGATTATTAATACTTACTGCATTAAATCATTAAAAAAGTAAATAAATAAAAAAAACTTTTTGTTTTTAAGCATGAAAATTGTAAAACTAAAATAAATTTAATAACAGATATTCAAATTTTTGAACACGCAGTAAAAAATAAATTAATAAATAAATAAAAAATAATAATAATAATCGAATATAACCGCCAAACTTGAGCATGCAATTCTTGTAATTGGACTACAATCATACACTTACCTAGTAATTTTTTCTAGAGGGTGGGCGTAGGGTGTAAAATTATTATCACTTATCTTTGTCACAAGTAAAAATATAAATGATATTCTTTAAAAAATTATCCTACAAACAAGGCGAGAGAAAATATATTTCTCCAAAATAAGTGATAAGACTTTTTTTTTTTATTAGTCGTAATTAAAAATAATAATAATAATGTACAGCTTTTTGATGCACAATAGAAATTATGCATAGTCTAACACATTTCAGAAAAGGTTTTGTCATTAAGTACAAAAAGACGAGTTATCACATCAAAGGATGAGTGAGAACCTCATATAGTATGATTTGTAAGGAAGGTCAAGAATATTTTTATTTTTATATTAGTTCTTTACATCGGATTTATCATTTTAATTTAATATATGTAATATCCTTTAAATATTCTTCAACCAACCCAAAAAACTTTTACGATGTAATATTATTTATTTACAAAACTGGGAATACTTAATAATTGACATAATCAGTGACAAAGAGAAAAAAGTTTCGAGCTAAAATATAATTTTAGTTTACGCACGTTATGAAATATATAATGAACTGCTTTTAAACAGTTATCGACGCAGAAGTTTCATTTATTCAACAATCAGTTTAATCTTAATCATAAACAGTTTTATATATATATACTGCTTCGCTGATCACTATATTTCAATAATTTCTGAAAATTACATATAACCTATAAAAATTTCATAAAATCAAAAAATTACAAATGATTAATTGAAATCCTTCGAAAAACTTATTGCCTCCTCCCGGCGAAATGGAAAATAATTTACAAAATTCTCTTGTGTTGGGTTCACATATCAAACCACATATCAAAAAATCACATTCCTGAGATAATTTAGAGCAGAGTTATGTTTGGAAACGTGTTTTTTGCCCCTCTCCCTCAAAGGGCGAAGAAGTATATTTCGCAAAATCAATTTGTAGCGCGTACTGGGTAGATATAGCACACACACATAACAAAAAATTTGCTTTCGTGAGATATTTTTAAATGGAGTTACGTTTGGAAACGTATTTTCTACCCCCCTCCTAAGGGAGAGAAGTGGTAAATTTTACAAAATTTATTTATACAGTGTTTAGGCACTCATAACCAATCAATATATCGAAAAATTACCTTTCTGAGATAAATTAGAAGAGAATTTCAATCCGAAATGTACTTTTTACCCCCCTCCCCCACAATTCCAAGAGGAATAAAGGAGGACACTTCACGAAATCCCTTTTTAAAGCGTGTTAGGTACACATACCACACATAGATACGAAAAATTTGTCGTCCTGAGATAATTTTGGATAGAGCTACGTTTGGAAAACTGTTTTTAGTCCCCCGACTCCATAGAGGGAAAAGAGAGAATTTCACAAAATCGCGTCTCTGTTCGTGTTTCATGCAAATAACCAACCCAAACACGAAAATTCGTGAATGCAGCTCCCATATATTCCCCAGGACAAATTTAACGTAAAAGGTCGCTCCGTCGCAAATTCCCTCCCCCCTCACGGAAAGTAAATATCACAAAACAATCTGAATTGTTTTTTGGAAATCCATTTTAGAAGACATACAACCAATTCCTAGTTTTATGTGACAGTCTTGGAAGATTTCTACTACTAAATCTGAATTTTCCAAATTCTCCTCCACCCCCACCCCCACCCCCCCAAAAAAAAAAAATCTCACTTCTTTCCTTAAAATAAAAAATTCGAAAATCGACAAATTTGTTTTTATTTATTTATGTTTGTGTGTGGTCTCCCCATGCACAATTCCTTCTCCCGAAAGAAATTTGGAGCCGAGTTATGCCCTCAAACGCATTTTTGCCATCTGCTCACCCCTCAGGAAGAAGTGGGGGAAGAAATTTTAAAACAAAAATCTCACGCATATCTATTTTTTGCTTCAAATATAAAGGATTGTGTGAAATCTCGATTTGTGCATGTAAAATTACGTTTTGCCCTTCTCTCCCCCTGCCCCCTTGGAGATTGAATTTTTAAAATTCTTAGAAATTGGTTTTTAGGTATTTGTGTTAGCTATTTTAAAGTAAAAATTTTCCGGATCTGTTTTTTCCTTTGAAATATAAAGAGTCTTTTTTTTTTTTTTTTTTTTTTTTTGTAGGGGGGGGGAGAGTGTCTACGTCACAGAAGGAATGTTTTTACCAAGTTCCGTGCTTCTAGGTGCAGTGTTTTAGGCTGGGCGATGATGAATCAGCTACTAACTCACTCACTCAGGACAAACGATTTTACATATGTAGATGTATTTTTTTTTCTCTCAAAAAGTTTTTATTTCTTACATCTAAAATTTTTAAGAAGTGACGTGGCCAACCTCATACTACCTACATTTTGTTTATGACTACTCCTCTCTTTCATGTTTGTTGGATCTATTTCTTGTGCTTTAATTAAGTGATATATATATAACTAATGTTAAGCTGTTATTAAATAGTTATTTTGTATCCCGTTTGGTATATCATATGGAAAAAGTTTTATATTACACATAAACAAAAAACAAAAAGAAAAAAAACTATTAATTCAAAGACCTATTTAAAAAAAAAAAAAAAGAAAAAGAAAAAGAAAAAAACAGTAACTTTCATTTAGCTTTTTAGAAACATTAATCTTCAAATTGATTCGATTAAAATTAAAACTTACAATAGTAGCAGATAAATATTATTTAACGAATATCATAACCCTATTTTTTAAAGTCTCCCCCCCCCCCCTCCCTTTTTTTTTCTTACTTCACAGAGCAAATAAATTATTGTAGGATAAAATATCATTATGCAATATAATATAATCTACTCTTTTCAAGACTGTTCAAATCGATTCCAGTATTCAATCGATATGACCTAAATTCCTTGTTCTTTTTTTCTTCGTTTTATCTCTTCAGTCTTAACAAAGACGTTCATTAACTTCTTTTGCATTTCTTTAACTTCTGACTCAATCTCTATTCAAATTTGCCAAAGACTAAAATATTTTTAGATAACAAATCTTTAGATGGGAAATTTGTTTATACGTAAACGATGTTTACTTATAAAAATAATAATAAAGTTGTTATTTCTAAAAACAATCTATTTTTGAAAAAAATGATGCATCGTTATATAAAAAGATGCTGCTTTTGAAATTGTGCATAATCTAAAAGAATAGAAACTGAATAACATAAAAATAGGAAGAATAAATGAAATGCGAAAAAGTAAATTTCCATACGTTCAAATCCACTTAGTTGAATATCGTTTAACCCTTTCAGTCGCAGTGTTCCCGCTGATGGAACACCTAATTTTAATTCTCAATTACAAAAACTCATCCCGGAAATATTTTAGCAAACATTTACATTTATAACATAGCAGAAAAGGCCCTTTTTTAACGGGAAAATTTAAAATTTCTTCTATTTTAATTGTGTTCGTAAATTCCGATGGCAGAGTAATTTAAATGATCCGAATTACCTTGCGCCGCAAAGGGTTAAAATACTCCGGAATAAATTGAAATGTTGGCATCTATGCAACTTTTACGAGTTTTTGTTGTCGATAATGTTTATCTATAAAGTGATTTATTTATTAAAAGTCGAGGATCAAAAACGAATTGTTAAAATAGCCGGTGAACTGTGGATTTTCGTTGGAGAATACCAATTTTCGTATGATCTAGCGATTACTGCTGATCCGAGATTTAATCCGAGTGTTAAGAAGTTGGTGAATACGGCCCTTAGTCACTGAGTTTTGCGAAAATAACGCCATATAAAGAAAATTACTTCTATACAGTGACCTAGAGGACAATGGCCAAATCACATCATACGTGTGAGGTCGTTTACATACCTGGTTTCACTTCTAGAGCTAGCTTTCCATGCTCTCTAGATGTTGTACTCTATACACGACCCTATAACAAAAACGTGCGAACACTTACTTATTTCAGTAAAATATGTTCTCGAAATATAGGATAGATTTCAAACATTCCTATAACATCAAAAAATGGAATTTTTTGATGGAAATATATGTGTTTGGAGAAATGTTGACAGATGCTCCTGCCTGTTACAAATACGCGAAATTCAGTGCTGTATAATTTGGTATCTATTTTTTAAAAACATTTTCAAAAGATACATTTTATTACGTTGTGACTTGATGAACACTTTAGTCTTCACATTGACTTAACATCAGTTGACTAAGATTATTATTTCTGTAACTTTATTATATTCGAACGTAAAATTCATTTTGCAGTAAAATACAAAAATGCTGAATCCAAAATATGAAAGCGATTTTCGCGTCTGCATTTTCTCACTTGATGATGACGCTTACTTATTTCGACACGGAATAATTCTTGCAGAGTCTTCTTTTAATATAAAAGTTTAATTTTAATTTGTTCTTTCATATAACTTAATTTATTTTTAATCCGTGTACCATTGCTTAAATTGTTTCTCACACCAGATTAACATGGTTATTAACTAACTCGAAATTGAAAATCTTGACAGGTTTGAGGAAAAAAGTTTTTTACTGTTTATATAGTATGTTTATACCGTAAGGCCATAAAACAGTGTTTTAAATATTTGTTATTAAATTAATATAAATAAATAACCCATATTACATTGTATATATGAAATTTCATTATGGTCTCTGTATCTGTGATATATATTTATCTGGAATTGGCATTTGGCATTTGGCACTGAATATATTTTTTTGTTTTCAAATACTGTTAAATTTGTTTTAGGTGAAATGGGAGAAAAACTATATGCTAGACTAAATGATTCGTAAACCCATCATAATTCATAATATGTTTGGAAAAAATTAACAAATCGAGTATCTCCTTGCTATTATTACGAAATAAGAATGGGAAAATAATAGAATTTACAAAAACGCCAGAATTTACAACATAAAATCGGCGGGTGAGATACATCCGTTTAGCACTAGAAATTTTATTTATTAAAATGTAATGTACAAATTTCTGGTGTTAAATGGTTTTTTTTAACCTGCGAATTATACCCTAGAAATTACAACACTTGATTAATATATATATATTAACTTTATCACACATTTATTTCTAGACCTTCTTATTTCGATTATTTGAATAACTAATCCATCTACGGAAAACTTCGGAGTCCTTCTCTTTTCTCACTTTTCTCGTTCTTCTCTCATTCGCTATTCAATCATATCTATGTTTTATCTTTTTTTGTTTTGTGTGTGTGTGTATGCGTAGATTCATCTGGTTCAGTAATACAGAATTAAATTATATAATACTTCAGAACTGTGAAAATATATTAGCAAACAAGTCACTTTGATTAAAATGTATTGATATATATTTTTTTACTTTCCGAACACTATAGTGAGGAATGTATTGTAATCATGTCAAAAATCCGAATTTGAGATTTTGATATTTCTATACGTTTCGAGGTCCTTTGAGTCCGTTTTCACTATTTTTGCGATAATGTATGTAAGTGTGCGTGTATGTATGCTTGTATGTGTATGTGTATGTATGCGTGTATGTATGTCTGTGAGTGAACACGCTAGCGTCTAAAGGCTTTGTTCGAATAAGCTGAAAGTTAGTACGTAAAATGTAAGTCACCATAGTACGAACCCTATTGATTTTGGTGAATCTAGCACTTACAGTTTTTTTTCAAGGACACAAAGAAAAATTCTTTATCATTATGGCCTATGGGACCAAAATCTTAAAAGCGCGATAGCATCTAAACTCCTCATTCAATTGAGCAAAAAAATTATACACATATTATAGGTGACAGATACTCAATCTGTATAGATTTTGGAGAATCTAGCACTTATAGTTCTTTTACAGAGACACAAAAATTATTCATCATTATGGCCTATGGGGCCAAATTTTTAAAAGTGCGATAGTGTCTAAACGCCTTATTAATCTGAGAAAAAAATTTTTACACATGTTATAGGTCACAGTTGCACCAACTGTATAGATTTTGGTGAATCTAGCACTGACAGTATTTTTACAGGGACACAAAGAAAAATTCTTTATCATTATGGCCTACATGACCAAATTTTTAAAAACGTGATAGCATCTAAACGCTTTATTCAATTGAGCTGAAAATTTATATGAATATTATAAATCACTGTTGCACTAACTATAAGCATTTTTGGTGAATCTAGCATTTATAGGTTTTTACAGGGACACAACGAAAAATTCTTTATCATTATGATCTATGGGGCTCAAAGTTCAGTAGCGTTCAATAAAACATCGTGTAATGTATGGAGAAAAACACTCAAACACTCTGTTATGTTTTTCTCTCTTTTGTTTGTTTAACAACTCCTGTTTCTTTACTTTATCTACAAAACTGTTAATTACTCAATGTTCGGAAAGTCGAGTGGACTTACTCCAGATTTTTTAAATTATCACACTTTCTTTCTTTAAATACTCGTTTTAAAGATATTAGCATTTTTTTTTTTTTTTTAGATTTATATTAATTACATAAATTTATAATCCATGGAATGGGAGGGGAGGCGTGATTACTGTACGAATATATATATATATATAAAAGGTCATCGATGACTATTTTCATTATGAATATGTTTTTTATTTCACATTGAAAATTTTCAGAAAAATTCTTATTACATATATTTATACGACGTTTTGTCCTATACTGCCGTATCAAAATTATGATAAAATGGAATGATAGTGTCATCTGTTGAACGGCAGATCCCCAAATGTAATCAAAACTAATTTATGTCAAGGTCCAGCTAAAAATCAAATTTGGTTAAATTTCATTTATTGGTTTGTGAAGTACAACATCCACAAAAATTTTGATACGCACACACCGACAGACAGACATTTTCTAAAAATCGAGTGAAATCGAGTTCATGACATCTCAAAACTTATAAATCTATTGAAAACCGAATTTTGAAAATTTTCTCAAATCCAATAATTTTTATATATATATACAGTTTTATTTGAATAATTTTTAGTGCTGCCTTTGGCGGGCCTTTATTATACACATATACTTAAATTAGTATTTAAACAATGTATATTTGTGAGAACATATATTATTACAAACAAACAAACAATTACTTAACAATTGTTAAATAAACAAAAATGACAGAAGTGTTCTAGTGAATTTAGACACTTTTTATTTCTCATCTGCTTGGGTATCTTTTCTAAAAAGAATATTAGTGATTTAATAATTTTTTTGGAAGAAATTACATTAAACAAAATTTAATTTAATTTTCTTTTTCAAGAGCTGATTATTGGATTTTAGTTTAACTCATTCGATAATTGGCTGAAAATATACTTCTGAAAATAAAGCAAAAAAGAAAAACTGAAATAGATTTATCAAAAATAAAATATTTTATTCGCGCAGTTTAATTTTGTCATTTCTGATGTCTAGGAAATTATTTCTCATAATTTGATCATAGATCTTTTAGCTTATTTCAGCAGATTTCCAAATATTGTGCGTATTTTAAGTCTAACTGCATAGTTATTACTTTATAAAATATCGAATTTTTTCTAGATTCGAGCATTTTAGGATTGTCTAGAAATAATATCAGACCGTGTTCTCACATGATTAGTTATGAATTTTATGTGTTTTATTTTCAATAAAAAATTTATTGAATCTCTATAAAAATATTTTGTCATCATTAAACGAATAAGATTTGATCGAGATTTTCCAATGCTTAAATTGTGTAGGAATATTCAGCTTATGAGGATGTTTTGTCGATTTGTCTTATCTTATTTCTATGCATGCAATTATGTGCATTAAAGATTTTTTTCCGAACAGCAAATATTTGTATAATACAAAAATTTATCCTGATATGAGACGGCTGCCATGAATAAAATGCTTAATAAATGCTTCATTTATTGTCATGTATTATATTTGTTTGTGCGTCCTTGAAAAGCAGTTGCCTGCATTTGGGTGCGCCAATGTTTATTAAAAATTCACTACAATTACTGATAATAACATATAAGAATTTCGTAGCAATCTAAATATTATTGCATTGGATAAAGCGCAAAGGGAAGTAAAGACAGACACAAACAAATCATAAATGTATTTAACCTATGACAGTACAGATAGACGTCCGTATCCACTATTAACTTCATCTCTCGGTTTAACACAAAAACTTGAAAAGCGTCCAAAGTCAGGATGCATTTTTCCAACAAAATGTGGCTCGCTGCTTCTGTCATCTAGCTTCGAGAATTTCATATAACGTTTGATTGGTTATTTTCCGCTAAAAAAAATCTGAAAATAACAATACCACTAGATGGCAGAAGCAACGCGTCAAATTATTCTGAAAACTTGCACAATGACTTTATGTGCTTTTCAAGTTTTAACGGCGAGTTGAAGTTATTGGTAAATATCTGTTATAAGCACCTTTAACCTATGGAAAAATTGAAAAAAAAAAGAATTTCATCTAAAATTTAGATTTATTAGATAAAGACTGTTTAAAATTAGGGAAGTATAAATATAAATGTATTAATAAATAAAAATGTACAAACTATCTAAAAACGAATATTAATTTTTTTTTAAGTTTTTAATTTTTTAATTTAATTTTTTACTTTTTTCGAAGTAACAAAAAGTAAATAAATAAATAAATAAATAAATAAAATAAAACTATGAAAGGTTCACAGAAGCAGTATAATTATTTAAAACAGAGTAGAATAATTTCTGGAGATAAAATTATCAGTGTTATTTATTTTAATAAAACTATTTTTTGAAAATATAAACCAAACCTATTCCAGTTAACGCAAATTTAAAAACATTTCATTTAGTCAGTTGCAAATTAAATATACATACCTTTCTTTCAATTGAAACATTTACTTGTCTAAATCATATATTTTCTCTTTTCGCTATATATTTAGCTTCTTTTCAAAGTTAAAATAATTTTCCTTAACTGCACCTGATATCTATTTTATCCTAATCATCATAAATGCATAACATCCTAACATTATCAATCTAAATGCATTATTTCCGGAGAAGAATAAAATGGAGAGGAAAGGAACTTGCCTGCATCCGGTTACTGTTTCAAGATTACTAATACTTCAGTAGTTTTTCTTCGTACTAATGCATCTTTTCTTTTCTATTACAATTTACTACAGATGAGCAGTTAGTTAAAACCATCAAATTATATGAACAAAGGGTTAATTGAAACAGTCACATATCAGAAATATGTACTATCATTAACAAAAAAAAACTACTTAAATGAACGTCGTTTGCATGTATCAGATATAGTAAAATTTTACATAAACCGTTTACTTACCATATTACAAAATAAACATAAAATGTATTTCAAAAATACTTTTTAATTACTTAAAATTTTTTTAAAAAGTATAAGCAATAAAATTTAGATATAACCTAGTCATTGATGAGCATTAAATGGGGTGGTACTTTAGCGCACAATTTCCAATTACATTTGAAATATTTTAACGGTTAGATATAGTTATTCAGCTATTTAAATTACTTTTCGGATAATACTAATTTAGCAGTAAATAATAAAAAATAATAGTTTACAACAAGTCTGTAAGTGGTACTACTTATGAACCTTTTTGATTAATTCTTAACATCCGCTTTCTAAATCATGTCAACCTGGAAAATATTGAGTAATTATGAATGAGAAAATAAAACACAGCACATTATCAATAACAAAACAAAATAAGAAATGTAGTTTTACATTTTCTTAACAGTTAAAAGCTTATAAAATCTTATTTGAGCATGACAATATGTACTTGCTTAAGTTTATATTCTTACGAGTCCTTATACAATTTTTTTTTATAGAACGCTGTTACTATCATTAGATCTAAATATTTAGCAGATACTAGTTCATCTAGGTAATCATTTCATCCAAAGGAACCGAAAACTTCCTGACAAGTTAACGGATTTTAAATATATGTATATATATATTTATCTAATGGAATAGAAAGATACGCTATTAAAAATGAAGTGCTCAAAAATGTGTAAATGGGCATATTCATTTCGAAATGACTAATTTTGTTCCAAAAATGAAAACATGCTTGTCTCCTTTATGAAATATCGCATGTTTTCAAACTAATATCTGTGCATTTCATAATTTGTTGAATGAATATGCTGAACGAAAAGATGTTCTTGTCCGAGGTTACATGATAGGTGATAGATAAACAGCAGACGCATTCTTTTATATCTATAACGATTGCTGAAATGACTTATTTTCTATTCTTATTTTTATCAATCGTATTTAATCTGTGTTTTTTTTTTATATATATATACATCATCATTTTTAGTCAATTTTATATCATTATTCATCATCTTTTGTTTGCTGTATACATTTACAATCATCATTTAGTGTATATTTGTTATTGATGTTCATGGAGAACATGTTAAATACTCTGATTTTTGGTACTTAAATCATTGACAGTGTAACATTGTACGGTGTAAAGTCATTTAGGCCAGTAACTAAGGTAATTAACTTGTTGTAACACCTTTATGAAATTAAATTTAATTGAAAACATTTAATATTTCAAAGTATAATCCATAAACATTCCACAAGAACAAGCTATTACTTATTGCTAGATCAGTTAATGTAACAGTTACACTACAACATACAAAAATCGATTTTTACAGGTGAAAATAAATAAACACATATAGTGTTTTTTTTTAAATTATCAAATTTACAAATACAATTATTCTACTGTTTACAAATGCACATTATTACTTTTACTTTACTACATATTAAATATTAACACTTTTATTCTTAAGAACAATATTTAATTTAATGCAATTCTCAGAATTCGATTCTTTGTTTTCCCCTATCACATGACTGAGCAGACGACGCAGGGAAGAGTCCATTGAATTACTACAAATTTAAACAGAAAATATTCAAAAACAAAATTTATTCTCTCAAATCTCTAGAACTAGTATATTTCGTGGCGGTTTCATCCTAATTTACGGAAGAATACAAGAATGAGAATCTATGTTTGGAATATTAGGATTCAAGACGGTCGATGCCGATTTTGGAGCATGTTAATGTACTCAATAATAAATACATGGAATTTTTAAATTTGAGAATATTTGTTTCGGAGCTATTTTAAGTATGTGACTTGCTCAAATTTGACACAATTTTACTCTTATTTGAGAATTTTTGCTTTTTTATTTTTTTTCTGCGTATTTATGTCACCCATTCAAATATCTTTCAGCGCTCTAATTTCCGAAATTACATTTATAAAGTCCTAAAACCAAATATAATCTAACTTATAATAATTGAGTCAATTTATAATATTTGATAATGTGATATAAATTATTCACGTATAATATATACGTTCTCAGTTGAAAATGGTACGAATATCACTAATACTTTGTTAACAGGGGCTCATAAAAGAATTTGGATATACTACAATTTACGAGAGACACTCCATTAAGGCGTTTTTTAATAGTTTTATACTGCTTAAAAGCTACTGATATTAGCACACAGTTCATTCAAATAAAAAAACATATAGATACTTTTTACAAAGAATATTAATATATCAATAAAGATTGATCTGTGAAGTTACTAATATTTCCTCTAAAGAGTTTATAAAAGAAATTGGATACATTAAGGTCAATAAAAGCTACTTTTTAAAGCATAATTTAATACATCTATGCAGCAGAAAATATACCGAAATTAACATACTCTATTTAGATTAACAAAAGTCTACATATGAAAATGATATGATTATTATAAATGGATTCACTTACAGGACCGCACAAAAATATTTTGTTTATTATGGAAAATGTTCGATCTGTATTTTTAGTTGTGAAAAACGTTTTTGCACTTTTTATTGATAACGAACATTATTTACTATTTGACCATAGCCTCTTAAACTAGATGCCTTTCGCGTGGTTCGGATACTTGGTCACAGTTCAAGCGGTAGACAGCGCCACCTGGTACAGATTGCACGACTTTTTTTTATTCATCTGTCACCAATAATTTTAAGAAGTGATACATGACATGTATAATCGACGTTTCTTCGAATCTAGTCGCCTTTTATGTATATAAAATCCCACTTTTAAAATTTTTCGTGGCTGTTGAATAAAAAAGTCGCGCAATCTGTACCAGGTGGCGCTGTCTACCGCTTGAACTGTTGCCAAGCTTCCGAGCCACACGGAGGGCATCTAATTTAGGAGGCTGTGATTTGACATTTATTATGTGATGTGTAAGAAGAAAAAGGAAAATGTTTTATATTTTTATGCATATACTGCATAACTTTTTTTCATATTTATTTTCATATACGTTTCTTCTGGTGTGTAACTAAAATCAGTCAAGGAAGCAGATTTCTTATATTTTCTTTATATGTGTTTATATTTCTATTTTTATATCATTACGTATTAAATTGTATTTATAGTAAAACGCACGCATACATCTTATGCATACATAGCAAATGTCTGAAAAATATGTGATGCATTAAAAACAAGACTTTTCGTCAAAAGCCACTTTTTTATGATGATCACTTAACTTTATTCTTTGAAATATGTCAGAAATGTTTTCAACGAGGCAAAGGAAACTATTTCAGATTCTTTAGATTGTTGGTTGACATAAGAGGAAATAAATGGGATATTTTGTATATAATCTTTAGGATTTTATCAGATTTTTAAAAGTAAAATGAGGCTAAAGAGATGAATTTTTTTTAAGTCTATCTAGAATTTAATTAGGGAAACATCTATTTGAGATTGAAATATTTATGTTGCTTTATTTTATTTAGACACAGATTAATCAGTTTTGACTTTCACAAAAACTAGCAAAACTGATACTGTTCTACATCAAATAAAAACAAATAGATAATAAAAATTATAATTTTCAAGTTTGGAATATTCATTTTAAACCTATAATAAAACAAGAAGGAAAAATCATTCGGTTCGCATAATATCACTTTCCAAATCCTTTAAATGTCTAGCTACTTTGTCTACGTAATCGAAAAATGAATCGACAGAAGGACAGAAAGATAGACAGAGAGACTAACGGATGTCATAATCATTCTTAAACATTACTGAAAAGTGTTACAAAAGCTTAACACAAAAGGGAATGCAATATCAGTAACGTATCACTTAATGCATGTTAGCATTTTAGTGTGGCCTTGTAAATCTTAACTCTAACCATGCCATATTCTGTAGAAAACATTAGTTTAGCATATGAATAATAAATTTCAATTCCAAAATAATTTAAATGCGATTTATACAAACCTCTCTCGTAGAAAGCAATGAATTGGCATTCTTTTGAGTATCCCTGTACATAAACATGCCGTAGTAAACTTATAGCATATATTATTTTGAATAGCATATATTATTTTGAAGAAATTCTAAAAATATTTACAGATGCTAGAGGCGGCCAGATGGACCATTGGACAGCAGATGGACAAAAAAATAGTCAAATAAATTGATTCATATCATAATCAATCTTAAACATTTTTGAAAGTGTTAAAAATATTTAATAAAAAAAAAAAAAATGCAATTTCAGCGATGTCCAATAATGTATTGGGTATTGTCAGTAATGTATTTGGGTATTTTTGTATCTTCCTGTAAATCTTAATGCAAACAGTATTATATTTTATAGGAAACCAATTTGTATGCATATGAACAATGAATGTCAATTTCATTATGATTTGTGCAAAATAAAGATATTAAAGTAAATTTTTACAAATACCTCTTGTAGAAAGCAATACTCTGAAATGCTTTTGTGTGTCTCTGAACACAATCCAGCGGTGGTATATACGGCATTTTCAATAGGGAACATATCGTAGTGCAATTTCTATCAGTTTCAACGAATTCCTTCAGTATTAATGAGAGTTACGGGGATAGACAGACGGTCAGACGTACAAACCAAAGTTATAAACACTTTTCTAAATTGTTGGAAATTATTAATAAAAATGAAGTAAAATTTATATATATTTTTTTAGCTAAAATCATTAAGTATGTAAAATAAACTTAAACTTACATAAAAATTTATTAGAGACTGTAGTATATGATTGAAGTTTGGCTTTATTTCTTTTAAATATATTTCAGAAAGATAAATATCAAATTTGATTCAATAGGTATTTAATATATATACCTGTATCAATTAAATTTGATGACAGTATTTATCTGCATGCAAATATGGTAACTATAAGTGCACTTTTAACCAAAAATACTTTTCCTAATTACTTGTAATCATAATTTAGTTTAACTAACATACTAGTAATTAGAAATGAATTTTATTGTTATATTTTGTTTTCAAATCCACTTTTTAAATAAATAAATATATATTTATTTATTTATTTATATAAAAACTCATTTCAAGGAGTATTCACATTCAAATTATGAAAAAATATTTAAACTCAAAAATAGTTTTATTTGTTTTACATATAGCTTTTCGTCATATGTTTGTAAAATATACATTATGCGTCGAACAATTTTAGGTGTCATCTATAAAAGCGTGTGCGTATCAAATATTTGTATGATATATATATATATATATATAAAGATGTGTACGTATGTGATATATACACTCATGGACAAAAAAATTAGCGCACCAAGAAGGAGTTGTCAAAATGAAAAAAAAATTTACATACGTAATGACTACTTTGATATAAGTAAGTGATTAGAAAATCAAAGAAAAAGGATAATTTATTTCAGAGAAAAAGGCAAAAGAACGGAGGATTTTATACTCTGTTGGACCCCCTCTAGCGCGAATGCACAATGCGATACGATCGTGCATTGAGGCATACAAGTTCTGTATGATGTCTTGAGACATTTCGTTCCATATTTGCTTAAACCTTGCCTCTAGTTCGTTCAAACTCGTGGGATGCCCAACTCGCCGTCCCAAATGATCCCAGATATGCTCGATTGGAGACGAATCTGGGGATCGGGCAGGCCAAGGAAGGGTAGTAACAGTGCGGAGACAGTCTTGTGAGAGCCTTGCCGTGTGAGGCCGAGCATTTTCTTGTTGAAAAATGGCTCCTGGGAGCCGTTGCATGAGTGGCAACACGTGTGGTTGCAGGATGTTATGGACATACCGCTGGGCTGTCATGGTGCCATGGATCAATACTAGGGGTGACCGTGTATTGTAGGCAATGGCACCCCATACCAACACACCAGCTGTGAATGCAGTGTGCAACTGTAAAGAAAAGGCAGAATTGAGGTATTCCCCCCGTTGCCTCTACACACGTACATGTTAGTCATCCCTGCCCAAATTGAATCTGGATTCGTCGCTAAGCACGACGTGGTTCCACTCGGTTGCTATCCAACCCCGTCGAGTGTGACACCACTCCAAACGGAGCAGAGGGGGTGGGTATTATTGGCGGCACATGTAATGGACGCCGCGATACCAAGTGTCTTTCAGCCAGGCGCCTTCGTATGGTTCAAGAGGACACAGGGGCCCCTAGTGAAGGTTCTACCTCTGCCTGGATGGCGGCCGATGAAGCAGTTGGCTGTACGCGTGCATTTCTTACGATGTGGCAGTCTTCTCGACGACTGGTCTGTCGAAAGCGTCCTGAGCCTGGTCTTCGTGTACATGATATCTCTCGGGTCCACTGGTTCCAACACCTCCCCACAACACAATCAAAGCGTCCTAATTGACGAGCTACTCGCCTAGCTGACCACCCAGCTTCCATCATGCCGATGATTCTCCCCCTCTCAAACTGCGACAGCTGCTCATATTGTTTTCGAAAACAACGTAATGGCATGTCTACCTCAGCTCTTCCTTTGTAAACGAGTCAGCACACTCAAATAAGCCTTGGTTACCTTTTTTATACTCCACAGAGAATGACAATAAACGCCCTCTACCGGCTATACGTAATGCGCAATCACACTGCATTTCTAATCATTTGCATATCTCCCCGACATGTACATTCATGCCAAGTTTCGTTACGATCCCGCAATTATTTCTTGTTGCGCTAATTTTTTTTGCCCATGAGTGTATATGTATATATATATATATATATATGCGTATGTGTGTAATACATATGTATGTGTAATGCCGTGTTCCAGTTTTCTACTTTATCAACTAAAACAATTAGCGAGCAATGGTTACGTCACCAACCATTGACAAACATTTGTTATATATTTTTCTTTAAAGGTAGATTTTAGATAATACCCCAAAATATGTTATTTAAAACCTGTACTAAAATCATATATAACTAGCAAGTTTACATCAGAAGAAATATTCCATTAGTCACTTGCAATATTTTGTTTCAATTATATTCATAGTTAGAAAATTTTCGTTCGCATTGTTTGACATGGATCCCTAAAATGAATAGACTATTTCTTCAAAAATTCAACTCTTCCTATTATTTACCATAAAATAGAGTTTCCAACGCGCTATTTCATTCATCTTCTTTTCCGCGCTTGATTTTCTGTAGCAAGTTAAAATGTCAGCATGAAACATAAACTTATACCGACAACAATGCTGTTCGAAAAGAATGTGAACCATGAACTTTATTACATGCTCACTTAAGCAGATTTTATTATCCTGGTCATTTTATGCTGTTTTCCAAATTACTCTGCCCTTTTCATCCTTTTTTTTTTTTTTTTTTTTTTTCTTTTTAACTCATGAAACTAAACAAGCCTTTTTGAATCATAGGATTATTTGACAATTTATAATTATACATTCCAGACCTTCTATCGTTTATACTTCTAAATTATGTTAGACCATTTGAAAAAATGAACCTTTCAAGAGTAGAGAATGAGAGTGAAAATTTTCGAACTTGAAAATATTTACAATGATTTACAAAGGAAAAACGAATATGTAACGAATGGATAATTAAACATTTTCCAACCTTACTTACCGGTTAAATCGTTTTATCTTTAAATTTTCAACTCGCTTGGAGAGTGTTAAAAACGAATAACCCAACTGAATATTCATTTTGAACAATTTCTTCTTATATTCAATATTGTATGTGAATATTTTTGTGTGACATTGAAAATCGATCATCATTTCTGATCACACCATGGTCCATAGAAAGTGTAGTTTTGAGGCATAAAAATAATGGATGATTTTTCCTTTATGTTATGTGCAATATGAAAGTACTAAAAATATTTAAAGATGTACCTGTCACAGACCAATATATATCTCAATTTGTGTTCAGCCCCAGTACGCAAAGCAATAGCGCTATAGTTCAATATTAGTAGAAAGCATATCATAACAATCCAAAATACCTATCTGTAGCAAGTAATCCTAAATGTTTTTTACGAAAAATATAGCACTGACAGACAACACGAAACGAAAAACTTTTCCACTTTGTTGGAAAATGTTGAAACTGAATATAGTATATTAAAATCAAACGCTCTTTTTAAAAAATAATAATTTTAAAATTACGGACATATTTACAAAGTTCTATTTTACATATCGTTGTGTACAAAAAAAAAAAAAAATAATAATAATAATAATAATAATAATAATAATAATCTGGTGTGTCACTCAAACGACTTTCTCTTACCCTGAAATTTAATACTCTAAATACAGGTTGCAGATTAATAGGTAAGATAACGAGTACTGTTATGTAAACCTGTGTTAAACAATTCAAATTAGGCTTCGGAAGAGTTTTATATGATAATTAGTTTTGTGTGAGGGGGGGCTACCGCCCCCTCAACCCCCCGTTTCATTAATGCACCTACATTTATATAGAATTTAATTTGGCTATTAAAAAATAATTCTATTTTCAAAAAATTATTTATTAAAATTATTATTTTAAAAAATTATCTTTTATGATAATGCAGATGATTTCCATATTAGAGAAGTAGTATAACACTAAATATCCAAAAAAATGTCCATTTTATACTCAATATTTAAAAAAAAAAAAAAAAAAAAAATTCGTTAAAAGTAAAAAAAAAAAATCGATAACTTTGTTTTAAATTATCGCAGATCAATGATTCAACCATTCGTTTTAAAGATATTGGCGAGCTCTTTTGAAAGATACCCATCATGAAAATTCACTCACCTCGAGGGGGGACTTTCCCCCCAGGGGGGAGGCGAGGCTCCTACATACACAATTTTTTTCCCCTGTTGACTATCTCTATTACAAAAAATATATATTCGTTTCATTTGGTTTAGTGCAGTCTATACATGTTAAACTCTACTTACCTGCAATTTCCCCCATAGACGTAATGTATTTGAATACTCTTGAGTGTTCCTGTACACGAACCAATTGCTTGATCTCAACTACAAGTTTAGTGTAGCATCCCTATATGATACACATTTAGAATACCAAGTTTGAACTTTTTCCCATAATTTGTTTTTGAGATATGCTGATAACAGGCAGACACACACACAGACACACAGACATACACACAGACCATATGCTAAAAACATAATTTCCGTATTCAGGGGACCCCAGAACATGTAAATATAACAAAAACTCGCGTTCGAAAATTTGACCCAAAAAAATACTTTCTCTAACTTATGGGTAAGAGAAAGTAAAAAAGGAATTAAAAATAAGTGAACAACTTCTTTAATTAATGTCAAACCATTGAGCAGTACGCAAGATAATTTACTTACAGATAATCTTAAAGTAATAGCGTATTTGACACTTAAGAATCTTTAAATATTCGCAAATGTCAATTTAACTAGGAAGTTTAGAAGAAATAAATAGCTTTATACAGGGTGACAAGAAATAACTTGGACGAAGTTTCAAACCAAATATCTGTAACTACCACTATCGCAAACTCATTTTGGAAGATTTTGTCTTACCTTGGTCGCAAAAGTTCTTTGGAAACAAAAGATGGACCTTCCAACAGGATTCCGCACCTGCACACAGAGCTAAAGGCACTCAAGATTGGTGCAAAACAAATTTTTCTGACTTCATTGGAGCTCAAGATAGGCCACTGTATTCCCCAGATTTGAACCCAATGGGTTATTCTGTTTGGTCCCTCTTGGAGACAAGGGTGTGTGCTAAACCTGATAAAACTTTGGCATCCCTAAAAGAATTCTTATGCAAAGAATGGGATGAAATATCAGTAAGTGAGTTGCGGCCCATAGCCGAAATTTTTGTGACACGTTTAAAGCTCTGTATGAAGGCTAAAGGTAGCCACTTTGAAAATTTGTAAATATAATAGACAAAATAATGTATTCATATTTATTGAAGTTTGGTCGTAATATTTTCGTTAGCATTAAAGTTATAATGTATCATGTGTGTTCAAGTTATTTCTTGTCACCCTGTAAATGTCTTATAATAGCATTGGATTTTAGTCCATGTTTGTAATGAAGCTCCATTCTACTTTCCTGACATTCCTACTAATTAACGGATACTGAAATAAATTTAAATAATAGAAGTCATTAAGTAAACACAAGGAAAAATCATAACAGGTGTTTGAGTGTTTCTTCCCCAGCTAGTATATACCTATTAATGGATCTTAATGTATTCAAATTCTTTTATATGCCCCTGTAAAAGAGCTTTAAATTAGTACGCTCGCAATATAACATTTTTTCATATATTTTAAAAAATTCACCATTACTAAAGCAAATTTCAAATAATTTGAGCTCATAGACCGCAATTTATAAAAATTCTACTTCCTATACCGGTAATAAAAAAGTACTACACTAATGTAAATCTGTGCAGTTCTTTCGATGATAACCTATAAAATACCTACCAATTTGTATCTTAATCGAATGTACAGACGCAAGCGACTTCATATAATTCGAGCCTACAGTCTATAATGATAAAGAATTTCTTTTTGTGTCCATGTAAAATAACTATAAGCCCTGTACTTATCAAAATCTAGGCAAATCGTGCAATGGTGACCTATAGCATATCTAACAATTTCTAACGCAATCGTTTAGATGCTATCGCATTTTAAATATTTTGAGTCTATAGGATGTAATGCTTAAAAAAAAAAAAAAAAAAAAATGTATGTCCCTGTAACAAATCTATAAATCATGCGACATTGACCTATAATATACCACCCAATTTTTAGCTTAATCAAATAAGCTGTTTAAACTCTATCCCACTTTAAATACACAAGTCATAACGAAAAAAAGAAATATGTATGTTCCTGTAAAAAAACTATAACTTGTATACTCATCAAAATTACTGTAAGTCGTGCTATGATGATCTATAACATAAATATAAGTTTTCAGCTCAATCGAATTCGACATTTAGACACTATCATCCTTTACATAATTTGCACCCATAGGCCATAATCATAAACAATTTTTCTTTGAGTCCCTGTATAATAACTATAAATATTACTCTTATCAAAATTTATATAGTTCATGCGACGGTGCTCTGTAACGTACCTACTAACTTTCAGTCCAATTAAACAAAGCGTTTTGACGTTATCGTGTTCACTGACAGATATATATATACAGAAACAAACATACAATTGAATTACTGAAAAAAATCCAAAAACTAATCAGGAAGCCTCAAAAGATATTTTTGTAATTATAATACTTTCCTAACATAATTATGTTCGGAAAGTAAAAAAACTAACAACTTTCATATGGCTTATAACTGTATATTTGAAATGGTTAAACGAAATGTGCCCTATATTATTAGTAAAAAAAAAATCATTTGTAAATAATTAATAACTTATATTAATATAAAGACAGCTTCACGTATGTTTATCAGGTAAATAATAGTATTTATAATAAAAAAATTTATAAGAGTTAGGTTGAAACTAAAATTTTTCAATTGTACATTGTAGAATAATAAAAAATAAAAGAAACAAAAATTAAGACAAAAATATGTGTTTCATGTTCCATGTTTGACAAGGAATAGACATGAAAAAGAAAACCCGAATGATATAATATCAATAGAAATATGAAACACTTCAAAAAGCAAAACTCTAGAAACTGCGAAAAGTGTTTGATGAACCATAAAAGAATGATCTTAATGAATAAAAGAAAATGTCCAGACGAAAAATGATGTGAATTAATGTGTATATTACTTTAAAGATAGTTAGAAGAGAAGAAAAAGATAGATAAATATATACTTAATAATTCTCCATTTGTTTTAGAATTAATATTTATAGCTTCCTCTATCTCTAGTCTTTCAAATTAAACATTTGGAAAAGAAATGTATGTTTGTTCTACAGTTATATTTTTCTATCTCAACTAATAACAATCACCATTTTATCAACTTTCGGCTTTCTTTAATAAATTTATGATGCTTTTACTGCCTGTAGATATTGTTAAATATTATATACCATTTCTAATACACACCAAAACAAATCAAATAATACATGTCAAGAGAATCTTTTGAGGGAAAAAAATCCCAAGTGTACAATAATTTTCATTTGTCTTCTTCGAAAGGACTTCAGTGGTAAAGTATTATGAATCTACACTGAAATTTAAAAAATCTCAAAATATAAACTTTGTATATTATTTTACTTTAGTGTCATACCTGTATATCATATCGTAATACATTACCTCTATATTATATTCCAAAACTAAGTGCGTTATAATATATGATAATCAAAACAGCATTTAAAAAAATAAATCTTTAATAAAACTACCTTTTACAAGCAAAAATGAAGTAAGGAATTTCTAATTAACTTAAAAAAGATTTTTGATTACAAAAATCAGATAGGCAACAAATGAGAAAAATTAAATAGACCAAGCATCTCCATTATAAAATACCCGTGTCGTAAATTACGCATATGTATTGAAGTTATGTTAAGGGGACTCAAGAGCAAAACGTTTGAAAAAATTCCTTTGTATATATTATTAATATTAAACAAGAACCTTTTCTAAATCAATTGATATAAATAAAAAATTTCTGAGAGACAAAAATGACAAAAAATTATTTTTAAAAACATTTTATGTTCAAAATCTAACTTCTAATATGTAATATAACATATACATGTATATATATATATATATATATCGGTTTGTCTCTTTATCCATTGACTACATATTAGAATAGATGTCGGACTAGTAACCAATTTAAAACCCGAATAAACTACTACGTCAGAAACGCCAAAGAAAATTATTGGAAATGCATACAGCTGTTTCGGTAGCCTTAAGCGAACCGTCTTCAGTGCAAAAAGAATTCTGAATCTGGAGACGTGCTCGTATGTATAGGAGTCCGCAAACAAGAAACCAATAAATCGGCTATTTCTAAACATTGCTGGGAGGAAAATCATAATTTTAAATTTAATTCAGCTGAAATAATTTTCAGACCTAAATCCATTCATGAACTCGATTTCTTTGAAGCTTTTCATATTTATAAAAATTTTAAAAACCTTGTAAATTGCGATCTCGCTATTCCCTATTTGTCTGACTGTTGGAAATTTTATATTCAGTCCACATTTTCTTAATTTTTCTACTGTTTACTCAGCTAACTTTCCTAAATTCCTATTGGCCACTCTTCCCACCTTTTCCATAATCCTATTGGTTGAACTAAATCCGGCCCCTTTCCTATATATACGAGCACTTCTCCAGATTCAGAATCCTTTTTGCACTAAAGACGGTACGCTTAAGGCTAACGAAACAGCTATATGCATTTCCAATATTTTTCTTTCGCGTTTCTGACGTAGTAGTTTATTCGGGTTTTAATATTCCAACGCCAAGTCTCCTGTTATTATTAATAACCTATTTGTTCCCGAACATCCCATCCCCACCAATCCGCAAATTTCTTCGCCAAACCGACATTCCACTTCCATCAAAGCAGGCTTCCCCCACCTTCCTCTGTCACAGAATTTCTGTGCTGTGTGCTCTTCAAATCGACAGTGACACGTTTAAAGAGTTTTTTTCCAACATTTTATATTATATTCTTATTGTAATTTCATAACATGAGACTTTTCTTTGAGTTTTGGTGGTACGAGGGACAAACCGTTTAAAACATGCAAAATCACAAGAACCCCAAGAACCAGTTACCAAGAAACCGATTATCGCCAAAAGAAGTTTCCCATTTACCCATAAACCGTAGCGACGTTCGCGGAATTTTTCTCCATAGCCAGTATAGGGAATCCGACCTCCACTTCTCTCAGTACTCAATGTCTTTATCAAACAGTGTTGTTTACCGAATTTTGCTTTCAATTCACACTAAGCGAAAGATTGGCGCACTTTTTTTCGATTTTCAGTTAAGTTAAAATTATACCTTTTTGGCATATTTTATCCATTTGCTAAGCATCTACTGGACGTAAACGTATGAAGTTGTTTTAATATTGTTGTCTGTATAGTTGTTGGTATATTTGTGCAATTATGGTAATGTGCTTGAATTATTTTGTGCCTTCCTATGAAAGAAATTTAAATGGTACGTATGCAATTTCCAGTAACGACCTAGCTTTAGAAAATTCTAAAACATTTATTTGTTTTCTTTTCTTTTAAACAATTTTATGTACTGTAGATGATTAGCCCTTATAGGATACAATATTTATAAATTCTTTCAAGCTTTCCAATAATGGAACTATAATACATACATCATTTACAAAACTGCATTTTAGCAAGGCATATATCATTATTTTGTTAAATGCGTTAAAGTAAGGTAAAAATGTCCATGGGGTAAGTGTAACTTTTGCTTATATATCAGCTGAGAAGCTAAATTTGGAGCATTTGGAGCTAACAAGGAAAGGGCACGTGACGTCACTCACAGTCAAGTTATGGTTAAAGTGGCATAACACTATCGTTTCCACCAATACGGGTTGATCTTTTGCCAGTCGAGAGTGGCAAAGATTGATTAAAGGAGCGTTTGTTTGTAAACATGCCCTTTCCTTACAGTATCCTATCCGTTTGCTTGAAACATTCTTTGTTATATTTAGGTTTAAGAATGACATCAAATATGGGACCGTAATAGTTTGAAAAGTTCGAAACATTTCTTACATTTCCATTCTTCTATAGAGAACCGATGTCAAACTTTCAAATTTTGTATTTGCTTTGCTGTTGTTTCTTCTTAAAGTTAAGGCCAATCGACAGCGCTAAGATCCTAGAACTGAAGGGGAGTGCCCTTCGTGTGGGTCTTTTTAAGGGTTTCTAGCTCGTAAATGCGCAAATTTTGGAGAAATTCACGAAAAACTCCGATCGGCTCGGCAGATGATTGTCATTGTTTTACCTGTGAAATAAACTCTACAGGTTTTGGTAAGCAAACTACATTTTGTATGTAGATTTTGAATGTAACTTCGGATTAATTCTATTTTTTAAGCATTCGTCTTGCATTTCATGATTACACTTACCCAAAAGTTTCTGCATGTAGAGCAAGTGCAGTGGAATTCCTTACTTACTTACCTTTGTAGTATAAATATGTGTGGTATAAGTATGAGATAGAAGTATCGTCGAAAAACATTGTCATAATTCTTCCTGAACCTAAATTAGGACGCAAAGGAGAACTGAAATGAGCCAAAATAATGTTGCCTATATTTTATTTTCTTACATTTATCCAATTTAACATTTTACGTTTTAAATTTCAGAAATCCTTTTGAACCAATGATTCATTCAAACTATTTTTCCAAAGATTTTTTTCTAACTTTTAATTCTCTTGCATATTCCTTAACTTTATATTTCACAATTAAAATCATGTCATAATAAAACAAAAAGTTTTTGATTTAGTTTAATAGGAATCCGCAGAAAATTATCAAACAAAAGCACAATATAATTACTTAATTCTTTTATAATTTTTAACTTTTAGCTGGCTATTAATGTTACGCACTTTTTGAAAATTTTGCAAAGCGCTCACAATGGTGTACCGAAAAGTCTGCAATTTTGAAACGAGTTAGTTTAAAAATTCAAAAATTTTCAGATTCAGGCCATCTATTCTCCGACCAGACTATACAGTCGGTAACAAAAGTGTCCGAACACTAGCAAAAATTCCTATGTAAAAAAAGTACACTTCATACAGTTTTGTTAAATAAATCCTTGTAGAATCCTCTTCTTAGTCAGTCTAAGAACATGATTCGATAAGGATTTATTTAACAGAACCGTATGAAGTGTACTTTTTTGACATAGGAATTTTTGCTAGTGTTCGGACACTTTTGTTACCGACTGTACCTCAATTCCGACTGTGGCAGTCGTTATTTTGATCACGTGACGTCACATTCCGACTTTTGATTTGACGACTGTCGTTGTTTAAGGACGATCGCTATGGCAGTCGGATCGGAGAATAGATACCCAGGATTGTTTTCACCGGTTTTGTTTACATATCTTTTAATGCACAGTGTATGGGTATAGTAAGCCGAAGTTACACTTGCTCCATATCATATCCCACTATTTTTCTATAAGTACATACACATGTATATATTTTCAAAAGTGTTTTAAAATTAATTTAGGACTAGGGAACTGATATTTTCACTATATTTTATATCGTCACTTCAACTGCAATGGGACACATGTGTTCCATCTAGAAAGACCAGTGGAACATACATGTCCCACTTTCACAATCGTCCCTATAGTTAATTTTTGTTTTTATTTTTGCAGAATATTGCTATTTCTTTTTTATTTGACCTACTAAAGCTCTAATTTACCTCATTTTTGGAAATAAAAAATCTGGTAATGAAAGGGTTAAACACCAAAAAACTAAAATAAAACTAAAAACAAGGAAGCAGAGTGAAAAAAAAATATATATATATATATATTTTTTTTTTCAGAATGTTTTTAAAATTTCAAGTATAAACTCAAACTACAAGACATCTAACAGAAATGAAAATTATCTATGACCGATATTTTAACTTATAGCTTAGAGATTATAAAAACAGTTTCAAATGCGCTTTCTTTATGTGATATGATTCTTTAAAAGCTTTTCAATTTTTAATCAATTTAATAAAAATAAGAAAGAAAAATCCTTCAGTTAGCATCTATTATAAAACCCTTTTCAGCTATAAATATTGTGCAACCATTTTTCCCATGCCTAGCATTGAGAACGATTCCAAAGGTTTGTAGGAGTGCCAGATTGATAGTCAAGTTGGGATTTGATAAACATCCAATTATTCGGTGTTTCTTTTCGCTCGTTTTACCTCAGCCACAAGGTTATCACTTCTATTCTAACACTGAACTCGTTGAGGTTTCCGTGGTCACAAGAAACGTCTTTGAAGAGTATTCATTGCATTATTTAACCTTCAATTTTTATTCCCTCTGCATAGGTTCAAATTTTTCATGGCATGCCCTGAACCACGCCTGTAGGTCATTATCAGAATGTCGCCTATTTCCTAATGCGTAACTATAGTGTGACGTTAAACCCATTCTAATCTTTAAAAGAGCTTTCGAACTTTATTAAATATTATTAAAAACACAAAACAAGGCTAAAAATGCGCTTCGAGCAAATTTTATTTACCCCATAATGTAATGAAGAAAAACATATATTAAAGGAATTCATAGCTTGGAAAGAAAGGTATTCATTTAAAAAACGAAAAAGAATTATCCTGTAGTCGAGAACCAGCAGGATCGTTTTCTCGTGCCTAAATTAGCATATGAGGCTAGTTTCATGAAAATCGTTAGACCTGTTTACGTGAAACCAATACAAATATACAAGAATTGCTCATTTAAATGTGCAAGATAAAAAGTGAAACTCAAAATTTATAAATTGATAAGTTCACTTTTTGATAGAAAGTATTTATTCTCCAATAAGCCGTACATAAATTTTTATTATGATTAAAGGTTGAATTTTTTCAGATAATATGCTTGTAAACTTCTCCGTTGCCTATTACATTATCACGTAGAGAAATATACTATCAAAACAAAAATCTACATTTACTGTTTTGAAAACAGATTGATTGTGTGTAAAAAAAAAAAAAAATAAAAAAAAAAAGTCATAAATGGCACTGAAACTTAATTATTCTATAAAGTAAAACCACTTAACCTTTAATAAATAGTATTTTCTTTGATGAGTAATTATAAAATAATTATCCTTTAAGGCTGAGGCAGAATATGAAATCTGAATTACAATTAACGCGTGATAAAAAAAAAAAAAAAATCATAAAATTGCTTTTGATTAAACATATTGCAAGCTACGCCCACTGAAGTCACGTATATTGATCAGTCGTGATGAAACTAGTGGTGGTTTGTTGGTACAGAAGATAAAGCAGATATTTACAATAATGTTTCATATTGTAACACGCATTTTTTATTTTATACACACACATATATATATATGCAACGATTTCGGCTACAAGCTTGTCCAATGATTTTGTGCGCAGTGCAAAAGTAATTGCTTTTTTCTTTGATAAAAAAGTTTTTTATTTTTAGAGATATCAGTACTTTAACTACTGAAAATATGCTAGGGGAAGCCGGGGAAATAGGAGACAAAAGGGGTAATAAGAGACAAAAAATATTAATAAAATCTATACTATTAATCTAAATAACTTGAAATAAATATCTCGTATTAATTTCATTAAATGGACTCCTCTTGATTTTTTATGTGATTTTTAAACTTAAAATTTTTTTTTATTTTTTTATTTTTTTATTTTCATTAAATCCTTGTCTCTAATAACCCCAGGCGGGGTAATAAGAGACCAGGCTTGTAACTGTCCATATATAGCAATGTAAAATCATGTGGGGTAATAAAAGACATCTGGAAACAATTCTGAATTAGCCAATAGTTTTTAAGTTTTATTATTTACATCCATTCAAAAAATATGTTTTTTCGAAAATTAACTGTCATAAATGTGTTTGTGAAATTCATTTCTTTTAATATTAGGTCCTAAATAATATAATATTGTACTTAATGACAGTTCTACATAATCAAAATAACCTAGGGATCAACCGAAAACATCAATATAATTTTTTAAATGGGCAGAAAATATTTTACGCATTTTCTAAAGTGTAGTCAAAAGTAGGCAAAAAACCGTATCTTTGAAGCGTATACAAGCGAACAAAATGTTATAAAAAAAATTTCTAGTAATTATAAATGAACTTATTTATTATGTAATGAGGTATTAATGACTAAATACTAATTTATAGACATTCTAAACTTAAATTTACATAACCATAACAACTAAATATGGTCTAGCCTAATGAGTAAAACTGCTTTTTGATTTAAAGTGAAAAAAAAAAAAAAAAAAAAAAGGTTCTCTTGGTAAAGTCAGACTAGGCCTAAGACTAGGTAAACTCTTCGAAAAGTAGTCAGGGAGAATTAACAGGAACTATAATGGGGAAGGATACAGGAATTAACAGTGGGGGTAAATAAGAGACTCATGTCTCTTATTACCCCCACAAAAAATAAAAATGGGGTAATAAGAAAGATGCCTAGAACATGTAAATAAAGAATGCTTTCAAGGTTTTAAAAACTGTACATCAAAAGTCATAGTCTTGGTCAAAAGGTTACACATTAATAAATCCCACACATCTTACCTACAAAAAAAAATTTTAGAAAAATTTAGAAAAAGTCACGAACTTTTAGGGTAAGTTCAAAGTGAAGGTTTTTTTTCATCGTATTAAAAAAAAAAAAAAAAAAAAAAAAAATCAGAATGTGTTATAAACTTCTCAATAAGTGTATTGTAGTAAAGAATACACATGATACTTAATATTACGTATTTTTAAAGTTGTCTAAGTATATTTACTTTCTTCTATCTTCAATAGAAGAAAGTATTGGATTCGTAAAAATTTTCGATTTCGGGTTTTTGATGGATTTACACGTTTTGAGAGGTGTAGAACTCGATTTTAACATTTTTAGAAAATGTCTGTCTGTCTGTCTGTCTGTCTGTCTGTCTGTGTGTGTGTGTGTGACAAAATTTTGTGGCAACTGTATCTCTGGAACTACTGCACAGAATTTCATACAAATTGGTATGTAGTTGCACCTTGACATAAATTAGTGCCTATCAACTTTTGGTAAAAATCGTCTTACAGGTTTCGTTGCCATCCCGCTTTTTCTAAATTTTTAACAGGGTGATATAGGGCAAAATTTTTCAAGATGGGTATCTTTCGAAAGGTCTCGTCAGTACCTTTAAAACGAATGGTTGAACTATAAATCTGTGATAATTTAAAACAAAGTTATCGATTTTTTTTACTTTTTACGAAAAAAAACTTAGAAAAAAAATTTTTTTTTTCTCCCCTTAATTTTATCAAACTCCCACGGTTTCCGTGTTTTGACAAACTTTGACAAAATTTTGGGTAAAATGTGACAATTATTCTAAGTTTGTCAAAACACGGAAACCGTGGGACTTTGAAAAAATTGGGGGAAAAATGCAAAAATTTGTTTAAGTTTGTCAGAACACGGAAACCGTGGGAGTTTGATAGAATTAAGGGGAGAGAAAAAAAAAAAGTGGGACTTTGACAAAATTTTGGGTAAAATGTGAAAATTTGATAAAGTCCCACTTTTTTTTTCCCCTCTCCCCTTAATTCTATACTTTTTTTTTTTTTAATTATTATTGTTACTGAGTGAATTTGTATAGGAAAAGATAGAAGAAAGTCTCGTGGTGGCCACAACATACTAGTTTTTGGTGGTTTTTTTGACTGCGTCTCTTATAACCCCTGTCTCTTATTACCCCGGCTTCCCCTAATTAACATGATTATTATTTAAGATGTGTATCAGATTGAGTGTTGCCAACCGTCAGTCTGTAAAGATTATTAATTTAAAGCTCGTATGCAGTATGGCATAATGATCCGCCGCCACTTTGAAGATTCTAAGTCAAAATCACTTAAAAGCTCCTAATACAACAAACAGTATTTAAAATCAGACAATAATGTTTATTTTAATAATTACTTGTGTTGCATTTCAAGGCTTTCTAAGGCATGAAAGGATTTCTAATGCGCAATGTTTCATCAATATATATCAAAATGATTTCTAACTCTGTTGGATTTATAACATAAAATATTACAATTATTCCGATAGATTTATATAATATGACTTAAATTTATTTATTGTTTTTATTTTAATGTATTCTGAAAATTGTTATGATACGAATGCAAGTATGCCAAAACAACCAAATTACATGTCGCTTGATAAACTATAATGAAACTACTTGAATATTTTGTTGAATACTCATATTTTGGAATATGTGGTTCGTAGCTTTTTACATAAAACTGATCAATCCCAAAAATGCTGTGATTCAGCAATCGAAAACTACTTATTTATGGAATAGAAATCAATCAAGATCCTGTGATTGTAATCCTTATATTTGTTTAACGAACTGATTCAGTATATACGTATTGATCCAATATATCCACAATCAATCCATTGTCATATTTGTTACTAGTCTATCTAGCATTTTTCCTGTTTTAATAATGGTATAACATAAAATGATACAAAAGCAAAATACATTTTTAACAGACAAGCATGATTCAAATCTAATGGCGCCTTAAACATCGACGTAATTGTTTTAGCATGTATATCATTATCATTATTAAAAGAACTAGTGTGCGCTATGGTCATCGCAAAACTTCCTTCCACATTTTCCTACACAAATTCACGTAAACAAATTAATAACTAAATTTATTTATTTTTTATTTACTTTCTATTATAAATCCTGATGATTTTCATCGTAAAAAATTATAAAACTAAATTATATAAAAAAAAAAAAAAAACGGAAAGTGTGTGCTTTACTATTCTAAATCATAATTTTTTTTTCTCTTAACCATAAGGTAGAGAAAGTATTTGTTTTTGGGTCAAATTTTAGAAAGTGAGATTTTGTTATATCTACGTTTTGAGGTCTCCTGAATACGAAAATCATGTTTTTTAGCGGTTGGACTGTGTGTATGTCTGTGTGTCTGTCTGTTATCAGCATATCTCAAGAACAAATAGTAGCAGACATTCCAAACTTGGTATTCTAAATGTGTATCATATAGGGATGCTACAGTAAACTTTTCGTTAAGATCAAGCAAATGGTTCGTGTACAGGGACAATCAGGAGAATTCTAATACATTACGTCTATGGGGGAAATTGCAGGTAAGTAGAGTTTAACGTCTATAGACTGCACTAAACCAAATGAAACGAATATATATTTTTTATAATAGAGATAGTCAACTGGGAAAAAAAATTTTGTGTATGTAGGAGCCTCGCCTCCCCCCTCGAGGGGAGTAAATTTTCATGATGGATATCTTTCAAAAGAGCTCCCCAATACCTTTAAAACGAATGGTTGAATCATCGATCTGCGATAATTTAAAACAAAAATATCGATTTTTTTTTACTTTTAACAAAAAAAAACTTCGATTTTTTTTTTTTTTTTTTTTTTTTTTTTTTTAATATTGAGAATAATATGGACTTTCTTTGGATATTCAGTGTTATACTACTTCTCTAATAAGGAAATCGTCTGCATTATCATAAAAGATAATTTTTTTTTAAATAATAATTTTAATAAATTATTTTTTTAATATCCGAAGTAAATTCAATATAAATGTAGGTGCATTAATGAAAAGGGGGGTTGAGGGGGGCGGTAGCCCCCCTCACACAGAATTAATTATCATATAAAATTCTTCCGAAACCTAATTTGAATTGTTTAACATAGGTTTACATAACATCGTTATCTTACCTCTTAATCTCCATCCTGTATTTATAGTATTAAATTTCAGGGTAAGAGAAAGTCGTGTGAGTGACACACCAGATTATTTTTTTCGTTTTTTACTCTCTTTTATACATATAAAAGAAACGGTACTACATTTGTGATAATTGTCGATCACCCATTTTCGATGGTTTAATACGTTTTGAGATTTCTTGAACTCGATTAAACCATTTTTCGAAAATGTCAGTCAATTTGTTAGTCTAAGTGTGTTTATGTGTATTAAAAATGTTGTGGATGGATGTGCCACTGGACTAAACTTAAGTAAACTTAATTTTTAGTGGTACTTAAATTGTTTCTAATTACATTTAGATACGATTTGCTCAAAAGATGATGCTATCATTCCATGATTTTTAATTGTTTTTGCTTTTTTTTTTTTTTTTTGTTAAATGTTTTTTTTTTTTTTTTTTTTTTTTAACTTTCTCTTACTCATAAGGTAGAGAAAGTATTGTTTTTGGGTCAAATTTTCGAACGCGAGTTTTTGTTATATTTACATGTTCTGAGGTCGATGTTATGGAAATATATTGGGCTATATATACTATATATAGCCTATATATATACTTTATATAGCCTATGCTATATATACTATATATAGAACTATATATACGCCCAATATAGTTCCATATACTTTTCATAGTAATCATCCTTTGCCCTGGTCCTATAAAATTGCTAATTTTAGATTTTTGATTAAACGTGCCTTTAGTCATTGTTCTACTCTTGAGGCCTTAGACAATGAAATCGATTTTATTTATAATTTGGCTTTAAATTATGGTTATAAAATCAAGACTATAAATAAATTAATTTATAAAATTATGTCCCCTCCTCACCCTCCTTCATCTTCTAATAGTAATAAATCCTCTAATAATAAATTTAAGAAAATTCAATATTGGCCTGGTCTTCATGAAGGAGTTTCTAAATTATTTAATAAAAAAGTTCATCTTGTTGCTAAAGCCCCTCTAAAATTAAATTCATTAATTTCTAAAAAATTAGATCCCCCTCCCTCCAAATTAAAATCTGGTTTTTATGAAATCCCATATAAAATTGATAATAAAACTAACTATTATATAGAAATGACCAATACACCTTTTTATGATAGAATGAGGGAACATATTGCAGATTTAAAATATAACAAACCCAACACAGCTTTTTCACGTACTTATAATACTAATCCCATCGAACCCAATTTTGAAAATGCCAGGATAATTTACAATACTGACAATAGAAACCAAGCTCTCCTTTATGAATCATTTGAAATTATTAAAAGAAAATCCGAAATTTGTAACGAATCATTATCCATAACCCCCCCTCCCTCTCAATTTGGCTTCATTTCTTAGGCTTGAAATAATTTATGGTTACCCTGCTGTTGTTTTCGTTCTGGCAACCCCGCTGTATGATACTTTTGGCTCCGTTTTATTTAAGTGTTTTCTTTTTCTTGTAGTGATCATGTTTCAAGTTTATTTAAGTGTTTTTAGCTCATTTTTTTAAAATGTATAGTATATTTTTATAATTTATGTAATCATCTATTAATTTCTTTGAAATTCTATTTGTGGTTTCATAGAATGACTTAAATTGTCTATGTTTATGGTTTTTAAACAAGATTCTACCCTGAAGATGGTTTAAGATGAATTGTAACATTGTAAAGATTCGAAACATTGTAAAGATTTCTGAAACATTTAGGATCGTTTATTATCCTTTCCGATTAGTTTCAAAAACGTAGAAATTTCCACAATCGTAACAAAAAATCAGGCACGTAACAGAAACGTTTCAATAACTTAACAAAAACGCCGTATGCTTTAGAAAAGTATCAGAGAATATATTTAAATGTGTTACGATAATGAAAGATTGTAAGCATTTTGGAACATACCTGAAACATTCTGTGCTGCATGGGATAGGATCAGTGTAAATAATAAGTCCTAAGGTTCACCTACTTCGTATCTGTATTGTCAAATGGTCAAAAGTAGTGATCTGTTCTAGAGGAACGAATCGAAAAGGCGTATGAGGTCGGGCGGGACGTCATACTCCCGGAGTGAAACGGGAAAATAAAGATTTTTGTTTAGGAATTAATTTTTTAATTACGAAATATGTATTTTTAATACAGAAAAATATAATAATAAATATTAATCACATTTTGTAAATGACCTAATTACATTTTGGCACAAATGCAAAATCATATATTATATTTATTATTATTTTGTGTTGTAAATTCTTCAAATTGTTAAACATTTTAGAAAATATCTTATTTTATTTTATTATATTTATTTATTTATTTTTGTTTTTATTTATTTATTTTTATTTATTTATTTATTTATTTATTTTGCAGAAATGAATGAATAAATAAATAAATAACGTTGTTAAGCTGTACGACATTTAAATGCATTTGTTGAATTTCATCTTTTAATATAAAGGATATTTTTCGAAATTTTAAATCTCTGTGAAGGGAAAAAATTAAATTTCAAAACTGGAAAAGAAAACATTATTTTATAAATCCTTTTAGGAAATTTCTTCTGCCAGAGTTTCTATTTATTTACCAATCCACAAAGCTTCAAATAAGGTTTCGAAATCCTATTGATAGAAGCAATTAAATTAAGCAGTATCCTTTTTTCAAATTTATTCTTAAAGTCAAATTTTACATTATGAATAGTTTTGGCGATACGAAAGAGAGTAGAAATCATTTTATTGTTAAAAATCATTCGGGATTTACTGAAAGAAAATAACTTTTAACATTTAGCATAAATGCATTTCCTCTTAGAGTTTCTTTGGATTAGGTCTGTTACTCTTAATGGATTTTCTATGAGCATCTGTGTACTATAAAAATAAATAGATAAATAAATAAATAAATAAAAGGCTTTACGGAAAAAAATATTTGCACTAGCTTTAAGCTATAAGATGGATGATTTTGTCGTTTGTATAAACTATAAAATATAATGAACCAAAATGAGTTTAGTTAAAATTTTAATATTTAACTGACTCTCAAATTCCATTTTATCGATTCACTTTTACTATAAAACAGTTTTTTATTGTTTTTGTTTGGACAGAGTTATCACTATTTGAAAGGTTTAGTACATTGATCTAAAAGAAATAGTGTGGTCAAACCAAATATTAGTTTATCATTTTGAAAAAAATGATACCGGGGTATCATTTTGATATAAAAATAGGGGGTATATCAAAGAGGGGTATCATTTTCAAAAATTGATACCCCTATTTTTCTGTGTTAGAAAAGGTAAACTTATACCGAATATACATTCAGCTAGAGATGTGAGCAGTGGAAAGAACTAGGTTTAAATCCGAGAATAACCTGAAGTTTTCGGTAAGGAAATTTTGAAAGTTTACAATACATGGGAATTTTTTCAATATGTTTTGAATGCTGAGTTTTTTTAAATGTTCGTTATTATTAAATTAAAATTTTATAACTGTAATCAGAATCATAGAAATAATTTTAAGCGAAATAGAAACAGGCAAATTGTTAATGTATTAATAAATTTTTATTATTTGCTATTTTATTGACGAATTTAAAATAGCTATAAAAATATTGCTTGAAACACTTAATAGCCAGTATATTATGATTTTTTTTCCGTTTTTAGTATTTGATGTTAATCAGTGTTAAGTTAAATATAAATATATATGCCTGTGTGTATATGTAGAGTGTGTGTGTGTTGCTGCAATTAGTATGGTACTATACAGACTTTTAGTTTTGAAAATGATATGGCTTCTTGCTTCTTAAATGTCATTTTAAATTTGATGGCTTGTTTTATTCACAATCTTTGTTACTTTTTAGATGTCTGATTTATTTTTAATTATGTCATATTTAATTTTTAATATTATGAATATATTATTGTGAATAACATAATATTTTAAATATACTTTTAAGTTATTAATAAATAAAAAATTTATTTATGTTTATTTACTTTAAACCTGATGTTTTTGTTTTCCCAACTTACTGGCAGAAATGTCAAAAGAATAAATCAATAATAAAAATTTATTTTATTATATTTTTTAAACATATTTTTATAAAAAAAATTTCAAAGATATGGAATAAATAAGAAATAATCTTATACAAACTTTACATAATATAATGTACTTACACAATTTTTAAAATAGGCAACGGCGGTAGCTTATTTCGCACACTACATATTGAAATATTTTCAGATTTTCATGACATACTTATTGAAATCTAATGGACGAAATTCACTGAAAATCGTACCTTCAAAATATAAAAGCAAGAAAAAAATGAATTAAATAAGTCAAAAAAAATCAATAAATCTGAAAAGACAGCTTAAAATATTTAGAAGTTATAGGAAAACAAATAAACATTCTGCCTACGTAAGAAGTAGGAAACTTTATTTGCAATATTGGAGGTGTGGTGTAGAATAATTTAAACCTGTATTAGCCTTTTTTTTTTTTTTAGATTCTACATTAGATTCTACATTTTATTTTACAAATAAAAATGTTTCTTTTTTATTTAATTTAATTTTTTTTTTTTTTTTTTTTACAAATAGTATGTTTTGTGTTGCATTTTGTTTTTTCATTATATTTTATTTTTATGTCTAAATCAGAAAAACGTTCTCAAACGTTAGTCACTCAAGTTAGAATATTTTCCCTGCAGAATATTAAGTGAAGAAAAAATGATAGGTGTCAAGCATATTATATGAAATATTTTACAAAAAATTATGAAAATATTTTTTTTCAAATCTTTGTCTTTACGTTGACAAGAAATATATAATTTAAAAAACAAAGTAAAATAAATCTACGTAATATGCATTGAACCATATGTGTATGTAATATTTAGGTTTAATATATATGTAAGTTAGTACGTAGTAGGTATAATAAATGTGTGCGTGTGAATAATGTGTATATATCTGTTTGTGTACTTATATGTGTTTGTGTGTTATATATATTAAAATAAACCTACATTATCAACATTTTTGAGTTGTCAGATACCAAAAGTGGCCGCTAGTGAAAGCAAAATGGATAAATAGCTTCAAGTGTATAGTTCATTAACATAGTTATATTAAAAGTAGAAAGAGACACTAATTAAAAAATTCTCTTTACCAAATTTATACATTTATTAAACAATAACGATAAGTGTACCACAGATCAAATGACAAAATTAATAAAAGCATTAGTGTACAAAAAAGAAGAGTTCAAAGATAGTAAGCTTTCAATGCAAATGAAAAGCATGTGGACAATTTTTACTCAATGAGGACTGTAGTTTAAGTCTGTAACATTTCAAGTATTAAACTCACTTACTCAGTATCTATCAATACAATTTATGTATTTAATGTAAAATGCAAAAATATGATAAAAATTATTGTACTTAATTCACACATTTTTATATAGCGTTCGAAATATTTGGAATAAATAAGATTTGTTCTTAAAATTTTGCACAGGATATTGCCTTTACATCCTTTTCTTAAACTAAACGAAATAATCACATGATTTGTTATATATATATATATATATATTTGTATTGGTTTTCTCGGAAACGGTTCTAATGATATTGAGAAAAGTTTGGGTTTAAGAGTATTTTGGGCTAAAATATCGATTGCACTTATCCTCATCTTCAGAAAAAAAATCGCGTTCGCTGTTAACCCTTCATCCACATAATTCGGGTTTACTCAAATATATATATAACAACACTGATGAAAATTTGGTGTTAAGGGATTTTGGGGCTGAAAACTCGATTGGACTTCTCATGTTAGGAAAATTCGTGTTTGCTGACAATCCCTTATCTGCCGATTACAACGTATGTCAGAAATCAGTTTTACTCAGAAATTATATATAAAGATTTTGATGAAAGTGTGGAATTCAGGATTTTCTGGGGTAATTCGTGTAAAGAAACACAAAAAATTATTCCTTATCATTATGGCATATGGAATGGAGTGAATTTCTTTTAAACGAATCGCAACACGGTTAGATTCTACTCATCAAAATGAAATTACATACATTATTGAGACGCTCAAAAGCATCTTTTCTTTTGAAAAATATGTGCTTAATTTAAATATTTGATCTACAGGATTTTACAAAAGTGTTCCGAAATGTTACGCATTCATCCAAATTATTTCAAATTTCCTTCAATTATTCATGAACTACGTAGGTTTATGAACCCTTTACAGTGATAGATAAAAGAATTTCAGAAAATTAGAGCCGATAGACAGATTTTTATTTAAGCGTATTTTAACATACGTAATTTAGATGCTTAAAAGCCTGTTTTCTCTAGACGAAAAGTATGTGTAGAATAAAAAATTTATTTACTTGAACACACAAAAGAATTTCGCACTGAGAAAAAATATATAAAGTTTTCATGTAGAACGAATAGGTGGTGCTTTTCTAAACCCCTAAACTAGAAATATAGATTTCCGAGCTATGAGTATAAGGCACGCCAATACACTGAGAAAAAAATCTATAACTGACATCTAGAATCTAAATTGTGGCTCTAGAAAAAATAGTTCCATGTCATCCTTTTGAATTTCTTATAAAAAAATTTCTAGTCCTCTTCGAAAGCGAATTCTAGAGACCTCTATTAGAATTCTTCAGCGTTTGCCTATACAATCGAGAACAAACCTATTTGAAAATATCTCCAAATAAATGAGAATACAACAGGCGGGTTTCAGCAGCTATAATCTTGGTTAATGACCCAATTCTAGAAAATTAAGCGAGAATTTCTCGTAATACAACACATTTAGAAATGTGTAGACTAGAAATTCTCGACCATTTCATCTATTCAGTTTACTGGCGTGCCTTATGCGCATAGCTCGGAAATCTATATTTCTAGTCAAAGGATTTAGAAAATGACCATTTATTCATTCTAGATGAAGGCGGTATATTTTTTTTTTCTGTGTGCGATGACATTCTGTAATCATCCAAATGATAGCAAGTTTTGTTCAAATATTAATGAGATACAATGAGTTAGTTATACAGTTTTTATTGATGTATACGATGTTTGTGGCTCATGTACAGAGACATACAAAATAATTTTGAACCATTACGGTCTATAGATGGTGTTTATTTTAAGTGAATTTTAACATGGTTTTACTCTATTAAACATAATGTAAAAACGTACGTTATTAGAATGTTTAAAGCATGGTTTCTGTAGAATATTGTAGCATAGAATTAATACTTAGTTTAGTGAGCTACACAAAATAATTCCGATATGTTATGCAAATATTTGGCATCAAAGTTGGTACAAATATTTCTGAGATACAAGGAATTTACACAATGTATGAGTTACGTGGAGATATATATATATATATATATATATATATATATATATATATATATATACACTAAGAGACAAAAAAAAAAAAAAAACACACTGCAGAAAAAATGACTTATTATTTTTTTATTTGTAATAACTTTAGAAGAAATGGTAGAAACAAATAAAACTGTCTTGTTTGCATAATACCAAAGGGATGAATTGATACCTATGTACATTTTTGATATAATAATTCGCTTTATTACACTCTACGAAGTACTTTATAAGAATCTTCAAAAAACTTTCGTTTTAAACATAATGCAATAACCCTACACTTTGTAATCTATTATGATTTATTATATGAAATAAACAAGTTCTATTTTAACATATGAAATAAAACTATTCATTTGTTAGATATAAGCAATTTTTATAAAAATATGCATTCTGCATTGGGTTAATTCCACCTTTATATGGAATTACTGCTTTAATGCACAATGGCTTAGTGCATTGCCATTGCATATACAGTGTTTTAATATAAATCTCAGAAATTTCAATGTGCCAAATATCACAAATAATTTTTTCTAGTTCTAACAGAGTTGTAGGCTGTAAATATTGAATCCTCTCCCCTCTCTCTTGCCTTTTTAAAGACGAAACATTTTCGAGCGGATCGCAATTAGGACTATTTCCATGTCTGGTAAAGAAGAAGTTCTACTATATATCTTATGTGGGATTTAACTTAAAGTGAAAAAATATGATCACTTACAGAATTATAAGTTCGCATGGGAATGGATAGGAAATTTTGACAATTTGAAGTGAATACTCTTACCGCAGACGTCGTGTAGTAAGGAGCATTATCATCTTGAAATTCTGTTTGCGGAAATGTCCAAGATACTTCCAAAATAGTCGGTGGATTATAAAGACTGTGTTTTATTTCGAGTTAAGTGATCCCTTGAGTGTAAAAATTTGCCCGACTGTTTGAAATGTTACGCACCTCCGTACCATAATGTACGGAGAATGTGTCACTGTTTTAAAAGTGCGATTTTCATTAAGTCGGTGATATTTTCGTTCTCAGATCTGCTTGTTTTCTTTAGCTCGAAATAAGTTAAACTTGACTCATCAGAGAGAACCAGTTCATCCCAATAATTAATAATGAATTTTTAAATGTTTTTAGCCATCTGAGGTCTTGCTTTCCCAATTCTCTTCACTAAGAATGGAACTTTTTCAAATTTTCTTTCATTTAAACCTGCTTTCTTTAATAGTTGCTGCGCTGTAGTTAAAGAAATTATGCTGCTAAACACTTTTTCTGAATCTATTTTATGTTTTAAAGGTAATACAAACCGATTTTATAAGCAATGGCTTTTTAACTAGCGGTCATCTCGCTTGGATGAGCAACATGGCCGCCTAAAGGCAAATTTCCAGCTTAAACGGCCAAAAAATTTTTATTATTTTAATTATTTTGCCATCTCACATATTAAAATATTTTTTGATTTTTATTCAAAAATTAATACTTTTTGTAGCATCGTTAACTGCATTATTCTTACCATTTTTTAAATAATTTCTAAAATTACAATTTTCCTGATAATTGCATTTTGTTTTTAACACTGGACTCAATGCTAAAGTATATGTTGAGGACAACATAATAAAATGTGCTCGAACATTTGCTTTTTAAACAATAAAATTGGCGGTACAAGTATTGTTTCCAAGTATTGTTTCCAATATTTATTTAGTATGCTTACTTTACGTCACAATAATTTGTGTATACATATAATTTCGTTAAATATAACTAAGGTTACAGTATTAAATCTTGATTCTTTTTACATTATTTTCAAGTATTTTTTCCATTATTCATTTATTATGTTTACACTACGTCACAATAATTTGTGTATACATACAATTTCGTTAAATATAACTAAGGTAACAATATTAAATCTTGATTCTTAAAAAATGATTTACCCAAGTGTAAAGATGAAACCGGTGCTAAAATTTAGAGATTAATATGCTCTTTAAAATGACATAAGATTGCCTGGTCAAAACCGTCAAGACCCGGAGGTTGCCTCGAAAATAGGTCAAATCTGTCAAGTAAAGCAGTCAACCACAATAAAATAGGCGAGTTTTGAAGATTTCTTAACGAAATGTAAAAAAATACGAATAGCATCAACAAAGAAAATGAATAAGGATGAAATTATATGAATATTTGAAAGGTGTGGCTGGTTCCAGAATGTACAGCATAGAAGTTATTTTAAAATGGTATATGTTTGCCTGGTAAAATTCGTAAAGCAATAGCGTTCAGTCTCCAAAAAGCTAACGAATATTAAAGTTGTTTAACACAAAGTGAAACACACATGAAGACTATTTAAAAAAGGTTAAACACGAAATGATTAATATTTAAAAGATGAAATTGCGATCTAAATGTAGAACATACAACACTTTTCAATTTGCTTACGATTGGTGCTTCAAACCTGTCAAGGTATAGCGGTCAGCTTAGAAAAGGAAGCGAATTTCAATATTCGTTTATTTTACTTGTTTAATGATGTAAGAGATTTTAAAACATAAAGAAAATTAAATTATTATGCGTGACCATTCTTTTTCTAATCTGTATAAAACTAATTTCAGCTGACGAGCTCGTTTTTTCCCCATTTTTCAATACTTAAAATATTCAAATTGTGTCACAGTATTGAGAAGATAAATTCCCTGAAGAAATGTATGCGGCTGCTTTGTAGAATTTTATACGAAAATTTTGGGTTGTGCCGATTTTGTTATATTAAAAATTTGTCAATTTTAGAAAATTTTCTCAATTAATTTTTTTTATATCTAATTAAAAATAATCAATAATACCTTCTGCAAATTAATTATGGGTACAAATAAAGCGAAAAACATTTTTAAAAAATTTATAAATTTTTCTTTTTTCTTAATAACCATGAATTAATTTATGAAATTGAAATTTGTAAATCTTGCTGCAAATCTGAAATAAGAGTTTTTTTTTTTCATTTTATTTAATTATTTATTTTGTATACTAACAGAAATTTTTATTATGAGTTTCTTGGGCATTATTATCTTTCTGTTAACTTTTGCGGGCATATTTTCTTATCTGTATCCGCATGCTACATTTTTAATTTTTACTATTAATTCGTTGTTTTTATGGGAAATTTTAGAATAGTTTCATTACAGTTTATTTATTTATTTTTTTTTCTTTTTAAATACTTTTTATATTTTTTCTTCACATTGTATAAAAAACCCTTCAAAATTAGCTTTTTTTTTTTTTTTTCGAGGCAACCACTATTTCTCGAGATTTTCACCTGGCAACCCTATGTGGCCGGTAAAAGAGAAAATTATTCTCTATATTTTATATACGGTTTCATTTTTAAATATGTTAGGGTAAGAAAACCGCTAAAATTCGCCCCCCCCCCACACACACACGCACACTTTTCGTGGCAACCTTTTTTCTTGGCGGTTTTGACCAGGCAACCCTATGCCATTTTAAAGACCATATTATTCTCTACATTTTAGCACCGGTTTCATCTTTACACTTGTGGGGTTCGAAAAGCGACCCCTATTTTCGAGGCAACCTCCGGGTCTTGACGATTTTGACCAGGCAACCTTATGAAATTTCAAAGAGCATATTAATCTCTACATTTTAGCACCGGTTTCATCTTTACACTTGGGTAAATCACTTTTTACTTGGGTAAATAAATCGTACAATACGTCCCCTATTTTCGTGGCAACCTCTAAAACTTGACGGTTTTGAACAGGCAACCCTATGCCATTTTAAAGAGCATATTAATCTCTACATTTTAGCACCGGTTTCATCTTCACACTTGTGGGGTTCGAAAATCGTTTAAATTGTGACCGTAAGTGAGGTTGTTTCTCTTAAACTTCACGGCTTTGACCAGGCAACCCTATCAGATTTTCATTGTAACAATGAATTCTATCTATAGAAAAAAAAATCAGCTTCACACCTTATCAAGTCAATTTTTTGCAGCCGGCGCTTGGACTATCAGAACTAGTGATGCTTTCGCTACATCAGTCGGTGGTGAATTCATTCTCATAGATAATAACGCCCGGCCACAACGTGCTCACCTAGTGAGTAATTTCGTTTTCGACGAAAGAATTCTTCGAATACTAGCATTTCCCCATATATGAAACCAACAGAATATGTTTGGAACCTGCTAGGGAGAAGGATTGCTACTCGCTCCTCACCCCTCGAATCATCCAGCAGTTGGAAAGCTCTATTCCAATGAAGTGGGAGAGAATACATAGTCCATCATTAATAATCTCATTGATTCCATGCTTCGTAGATGTGTGACATTGCTTTCTGTCAGGGAAAATCATACCCCACATTGATACTCATTTAAATCCGAGCAATCACATATTTATTTCTTTGTGTAATATGCATGATTTTTTTTTTTCTGTTAATTGTTTACGACGAAATATCATCAATAAAATTTAATTATTTCTTGTCCGTTGCTCATTTTTCTTTTCTCATATCATACAACATTTATACATCATATAACAATCAACAACACATGCCCGCATCTGCAGTTTATATTCAAAATCATAATATCATTTAATCAAAGTTTTGTTCTTATTAAATAACATTTAAGTTCAATTTTTTATATAATTTTACTTACATGAGAATTTTTAATTTGGCAATTTTAAGAAAATGAGTGAATAGGAGCTAATTCAATCTGAATGCTTATCGGCCAGAAGGTGGCTCTGCTATACAGCGATTTCCACAATTTAAGGGAAGGCTATATCTCAGGAACTATTGTCCTGAATTGCATATAAATTTATATGTAGATTCACCTTGATATATATTAGTGCCTATCAACTTTTTGTGTCAACTGATAAGCAGGTGGCGCTGCTACACAGCGATTCCTGCAATTTAAAGGAAGACTATATATCAGATGCTATTCCGTATCATCAAACAAAACTTTATTACGAAACTTGACATGTTAGATAACCATTATAAAAAAGTATTTTTTAAGATGTTATTCATTACACATAAAATGTGTTGTCTTTGGATAATTAGTGTTAGCGCTCTCTAAGATTAAAATCATTTGCATTCATCATGTTAGATAGTTTTAATAAATCATTTGCACATAGTGAATTTGTATAAGGAAATATAGAAGAAAGTCTTGGGGTGGCCACAACATACTAGTTTAGATGTTGTTTTATCTGAAGAAAAATACTCAAACATTCTCTGCAATAAATGTATACAAAACACACTGTATACATACAATAAATTTTTAAACATTATTTGTAAACTTTTACTTTGTTTGAAAATAAAATTTGTCTCGTCGCGAATTCGAATTTGCAATATTCATTACATCCTAAATATTTCTCCATTCTGTTTTTAACATTTTTATTTTTATTTACACCTTTTTTTTCTTACTTGAAGACAATACTTAAACTTACGAAAATATATTATTATGCATATTAATTCATTATATATATATATATATATATATATATATATATATTTTTTTTTTTTTTTTTTTTTTTTTTTTCACAGTTGAACATAAATAATGCTATTACAAGACTACCTTTTCTATAAAACTTCTTCAACAATTTTATTATGTATTGTTATCTAAAATTAACATCAGTTTTATTGTTTTATTCTCACGTTTGACTTATTTCCATTTCCGCATTTCAGAATTTAGTCAGTGCAGCTTAAAAGCATTTACCTAAACCGGTAAGTGCATTATTGCGAAATAATAATTCTGGCGGCTTGGGAACCATTTCATGTTTAGGTTTACACATGTTTAACTACCTACTCATATCACTAAGTCGTTCAATAAAATAAACTTGTTGGAACAGTCCAGTTATTTATGGAAGACATTTTCATGAATTTTGCTTAATCACAGCAGACGAAGAGAATAGCACGGTTTTCCTATTTAGCAATATATGCAGCTATTTAATTATAGTATTTATTTAAAGATTAGTGTTTCGACAGCGCTATTTTGAAAGCTTGATAAATTAAGTTGTGATATTATCGTTAAATAAATAAGCGCTAAGCAAACAAACACAGAGGAATAACTAAAATGTTAAATTAAAAGAAATATAAAATTTTGTAAGAGTTATATATGTATATTTCTTCCGATCGGTAGGGCGCTACTCTCTGGATCCCGAGGTCCCGGGTTCAAATCTCGGTGCGGGCATGGATATTTGTTGGTGGTTTATGTATTTATGGATATTGTGCATTATTATTGTAGAATGTAATATGTATCATTCGAGGTAGAAGCGACTGTAATAATAAATATTAAAGCTTTTAAATAAATAAAATATTTATATTTTCTGAACCACTGTTGTTGTTGTCGTTGTGGGTTAACGTCAATTGTCTAAACAAGGAACCTAGGCATCTGTAAGATGCCCTCCGTAGGTGATCGTTATAAGGGAATCTTTGCCCGTGTTCGCGTCAGTTTCGAAGAAAACTACTGGGAACACTCTACGGCTAGGTCGAAGGGTGTGATTTGGGACCGAACCTGGCTCCTCCCATACATTTTTGATATAATTATTTTTTATTGAGAGTTTACAAGGCGATCTTGATATGAATTTTATAAGGATGTCGGCATTTTTCATTTTACTTTGCATGTATATTTCTAAGTGTTGGCTCCAACTTCCATGGAAAATAAGTAAATTAATATAAAATTTGGATTTTGTTTTTTTAATGTATCATACAGTTTTAGCTGCCGTACAAATTTTATATTATTAGAACATATAAAATGTTTTGTTATATTATCATTAATTGCTCATGTAAAAAATAAAATTTCGTGAGTTGCTAAAAAATCTCAAATTTTAATGTCAATTTATTCATTAAATTACTTATTAGTTAAAGTATTTTGTATGTAACCTGTTAATTTGTATGGCCTGATACAAATGTTTAAAAAAAATAAACGTTCTTCAATGTAGTTTTTCCCCTTCTTTTATTATGCATACTTATATTGCTTCTAATTTGAAAATTTTTGTAAAATTTATTCGAAGTAAAGTTTTTTTTTTTTCCTTACATAACGTTCAGATTTAATTTATCTCAGTGATTATTATTTTAATTGGATAAATAATTGCAATTCTTTTACAGTTTAAATAACCAATTTTCGTCTGTAAAATTTTCTTCATTAATATACATTTAATGTTTTATATAAATTTGTAATTAAAAAATTAATAAAGTGAAGTTTTTAAAAATTTAGTACATAATTTTAGAAACACAAAACAAAAATGAAAATGTTTTGGTTCGTATCCCGCAAACACAATCATATTTAGATTTCTGCATTACGCAAGAGAAATTATGATTGAAATAAGAAAGAAATCATTACTCATAGTATTTAAATTACTAAGTTAACTTGTAATCAGCTAAAATAACGAGTTAGGTATTTAAATACAATTGAAGAAATTTTTTTTTGCAAAAATAATTTCTTTTTTCCCTGAAAATAAACAAAACAGTACTGAAAAAATCATTAACATTCAAGTTTTACAAAAATTACAAATAAATATGGAATAGTTGGTATTCCATATTACTCGATTCGTCCTTTTTGAGAATAAATTGACCTCAGCCATCTATTGGTAGAAATAAATTCATGGAAATCAGACTACTAACTAACTCAAACTCCCTTACCTGAAATGGCACTGGGTTTTTACTCATTTTACCGATTCTTAAATAGCTAAGAAAATTCATACTTACCTCCAAAAAGGTCTGAATATTGATAAACTAAAGAAGTTGCATGATACAAAATATGTTCTTCTCACTGACACAAGGTGACCTACCGGTCATACTTGAGGCCCAGTGAAGGCATTTGACGTGCCTCCGGTAGGTTGCAAGTTCATACAGGTCCATGATATGTAACGGTATTACATTTTACCCGACATTTCATATTCCCCACCGTTTCCCTACATACGAAAAAATGTAGAAAAAAAGTGTAATAAAATATTTTATTTATTCTTACTTTCACTTACACATGTGTGGTAGAAAAGTTTTCGGGAAAAGAATAGTTTTCAGCTCAAACTTTTGAAATTGAGTTTTTGCTAAAATTAGACGTTTTAAGGTTCCTTGATCCAAAAATCACATTATAGTGGCTGCTCTGAGTGCGCGTTTGCATTATCTGTGTGTGGGTTACTAAAAAATAAATATTAGTAAAAAAGGCCAGATTTCTTTGTTCTAGACATGTACTTTGTTCTAGACATGTACATCTAGGTCGAAGAACTAGTTCGTCAACAGTGTCATACAAAAGAATTCTACATCAATAGATGAAATTTCTCGTTATTACATTTTAAGAATTTTACACTGCACTAAACATAATGAAATTAGCATAAATTTTTTATAAGCATAAAAACTGGTTTACGAGTAGAATACGTTAAGAAAATCATTCATCATTCGTTTACAGGGCCTCACAAAATAATTTCATTTCAGGATGTGTTATGAATATTTCTTACTATGCTAATTTAAAGTACTTTAAGCATTATATATCGAATTTTTTGACAACATACAAGGCTACTTAAAATTAATTGAATATATTTTAATCTTCTTTATGTAATTGATGGAAGTACATTACTAAATTTTTCGATAACTAGGAAAATTAATTGCCTTAACTATTCCAATGCATACAATTTGTTTTCTGTGCAGTCCTTTGAAGAATTTTTTATTCAACAAAAAATATACAATAAATTTTTTATTCACTTGATAAATTCATAACATACTCAATACTCACTTTTAATAGTTAATTCAGCCGATGGAAGATAAGGTATTCAAATACGGAGAGAAAAAAATCCAAGTCAAAAATAGGACTCCTGTACTAAATTAAACTCTGTTTAAGAAAAAAAAAATGTTTTTACTTGAATTTTATTAATAAAATATAATATTGAACATTTAAAAAAAAAATTAAAATTTTTCAAAAAGTAAATATTGATAGTTAATAATTTTGTCAAATAACTATTATTATAATTAAAAACTCACGTTTTGTTTGTGTTCATTCTTTATTGTATATATATATATATAAGTGATTGGCATGCCAGTGATAGGCATGCTCCAGTAATTAACATCTATCGCGAAATAATTAATAAATAAGAAAAATAATAAAATCATATAAGAAAAATAATAAAATCATAAGAATTTAAACATTTTATGTCAAACACTGGAGCATAGGGTGCTAATAACTGGTAAAATGAATAACTAGCAGTGTCAAACACTGGAACATAGGGGGACAATTACTGATAAAACAAAAACTGACAGTCTCAATTACTGGAACACTGAGTGGGTGTCAAATAAAAAAATAATAATAATAATTGTTATCAAATGTATATATTTTAACATAATATGTGGTTCTGAATGTCTTTCATGCCAGATGTACTAACTTAAGATTTCTATAAATATTTTCTGATCACTAGAACATTAAAAACATCAGAGATTGCTCCAAAAGTGTCAGTCACTCGTGCACTTACCCTATATATATATATATATATATATATATATATATTTAAGTTTGAAATTATTTAATAAATTTTGTTTAAATTATTATATTTAACGTTACAGAGTAATTAAAACTGACTCTGTATTTTTATGTTTAAAAATCTTGTGTGTAACATCCCCATGGCTTTAATTACCCACTACTACACATATTATAAACGCTTCTTTGAGATAGTTTGGTCGGAAGACATAAAATTTACCTAACAAATCAGACTCATAGCAGATTTTCTATGCGAGGAAGTTAATACATACGTCGTAAAGACAATTTAAGGAGCGAGTTTAAAGAAAATAGGTAGAGACTTATTTATTTATTTTTATTTACTGATTATTTATTTATTTTTATTTATTTATTTATTTTTATTTATTATTATTTTGAAATACCAAGTTCTAAGATATAAAATTAACCTACCTAATCAGGGTTGGGTTGGGTTGGATTGTGGGGATTAAGGCCGATAGACTACATTAGGGTCCTAGGCCTGGTGCCCTCCATGGGGGGGGTCTTTCTGAGGGATCCTAACTCGTATTTACGCAACTTTCGGATAAAACCACGAAAAACTCCGGACGGCTAGGTCGACGAGCGTGGCCCGCGATCGAACCTGGCACCTCACGTCTACCAACTTTGAACACAGAACCACTCGCCCGCTGCTGGGCCTCCTACCTAATCAGGATGTCTGTCAATTTTCCAGTAGTAGTCGAGCAAATCATACGAAAGGACATCTAAAAAAGGGTTTAGATAACAAATTTGAAGAAAATCGTTAGGGCAGCCGTTTTTGAGATACAGACTTTCGATACTACTTCCTATAATCCCCAAAATTCGGCAAACTTATCTCTTCACCAGAAACCCATAATTACATATAAAAAGACATCTGAAAGGGAGTTTATATGACAAGTTTCAAGAAATGCACTTGCGAGACCTAAAATTGAGTTAGTTATACAAGATGCCTATGAGTTTTCTTCAATATCCAACTAATGTATACGAAAAGGCATCTGAAAGGGACTTCATATAGCAACTTTGAAGAAAATCATTAGAAGCGTTTCTGAGATACACACTTATGGCCGAACTTCCAGTTTTCCAAGTTAAACCAAATGTTGACAAAATTATCTTTACACTGGAACTGTCTGAATTCTGAAGTTTCGTCTTTCTGCCTTTATTCGTTTTGGAGATATGATAGTCAGAAAATTCACCAAACACACACACACACAACGACTAATTTCGAAAAAACACATTTTTGGACTCAGACCTTAAAACATGGAAATCAGTGGAAAATTCGATATCGATATTTTTGAACAAATACAATACCTCCTTGTTTATTGGAAGTAATGGAAGTAATTATGTATTGGATGTATACCATTGGATGGGAAGTAATGGAAGTAATGGAAGTAAAACGCCTAGACTATGCAGCGTGGCAAGCGCTTATGAGTAAGTTCCACTGTCATCTATTCATATAAATACTATTTTCATCATATTGTTGGTGTTTCTGTAAATTTTAATTATAATATGAAATAACACGTAAAACCTCTTGTTTATTTACAAAGGTTTTAGAAAGAGGAAAATAAAGCATCGCATTATATGCAAGATCGAAATATTTTGAAGAGTATTTTCAATTTCAGTTTGTGCTTTACCGGAAAACCCTGCTCTAACACTGCTTATCGACTGAAAAATCTATAGTTTGTATACAGATGCAGAGAAAAGAATGCATATGTAACAATTGCTAAAACTGCTTGAATTGTGTTTCGACAAAATTATCCAATTTTAGCCTTTTAAAGAAACTGCAGCACGCAAGGACATACCATTTTCAAAATTTGTACAGGAGAGATTTATTATTTTATAAATAAGGTTACACAACAAAATATGGATTGGTTACTTTAAATACACAATAGAAATTGAAAGAAGGGCATTCGCTGCGGACTTATTTCATTACATGTGTTTTGACATTTTGTCACCGCTATTTTAGAATAGTATTTTTTTATGTTCCTGCAGCATTTAAACTTTCTAGAAAAAAAATCTTTTTGAAAATGATATTAAAAAAGAACGCAACCGATGTGTTCCATGAAAAGGTTGCACAAATAAATTAAAAAGTATTACTTCATTCTTTTCTTTTTTTAATATATATATATATATATATAACTTTGAATTAAAATGACTAATTTGTATAAATTAATATGTGATATGCAGTGCAACGTAAATTATTTTTAACAGAGTGGACAAAATAATTTACGTTGGAAATTGCCGTAGTTTTTGTTTAATATTTCTGTAAAATCTCTTATTCTTGCATTTGATATTTATTGATCTCTTAACGAAATTTATACTTTTGAATACATATTAAAAATATATTTAACTTTAAAAAATTATAAAAATGGCAGCCTACTTAAGGTTAGGATGGCTTATGGGATTTTAATGTGAAATGCACTTAAAAGTACTTAATCCAAATTATTATTTCTTTTTCTTCCAGATTAACAGGCTCGGTCGCCTTAGAAAGACACCCCTCCCCCCGCGGAGGACATTCCCCCTCAGGCCTAGGACCCTAGAGCAGTCAATCGGTCTTACTCCCAAATCCAGTCTAATACAATCCGATTCTTCCAGTTTAATCTACGGTTTAAATTACTAACCAAACAAGGGACAAATCAAATTTTTATGACTTACCAGATGAAGGGAGATTGATTATCGATCCAAAACTAATGTAAGAAATCTTAAAAATTTGGAAAAAAAAAGTAACTTGCGTCTCGTTACGAATGTAACGCTAGTGTGAGTGACCGGCGTCCTCTTACGGTACTTGCATATAAGAGAACCACGCGACACGGATTCTTATCCCAACCGCATTTTGAATTCTTTTATCCGGTTTTCATTTAAATTGCTTTTTACTATACTAGATAGTGTTATTAAGTATCTGCGCTTGATACAAAACTGCATAAAATATTAAAAATAAATCATTCATTTATAACTTCAAGCTTCCAAACCAGAAATTAAACTTGGGTTCTTAACAATGTTCTACCAGGCGCAAATTTCGCATGGATAGATTCGTTATTTACATTTTGCTCTAAAAAAAGTATTAAAAAGTATTTGGTCTCTTTCTATAAAAAATATATTATTTAAAATTCGTAAAAGTCACAAATGCTGATTTTTCATTATTCTGCAACAGTGAATTTTTAAAATATGTATAAGTTTATGCTTCAGACTGAATTATTCGCAGAACAGATAATTATTTCTAACTTTCAAAGAAGACAATAGTCTCGGTAAGATAGAGATTTGAAAATCCACGGATACGTCGACGATCTCTGTTCTGTTTCTAATCTCGTCACATTTTGCTTTTATTAAAACTTATCGGTTTTTCTCTCTAAAATTTGAAAGTCTGTCATAAATAAGAGCCAAAAGTATTCCAAAAAAATTTTTTTTTCATTTTTAATTGCATTATTATTAAAACGAATAGTGTTTTTGAAAATGCTAGTGTATTGATTGATTACAACTCTTCTAATACTCATCTTAAAAAGCACTGATGAAGAAGTATGAATTAATAATATATTTCGCTATTCTTAATTATTAACTTTATTATAAATAGTATTTTAGAATATTTAAGTAAAAATTTAAGATATATATTTTTTTACTCTATTAGCGATGGCAAAAAAGTTGCTGTCACTCCTACACTTCTATGGTAAGTTGAATGTGCAGAAGGACCTTATTTCGTTTATCCATATTAAAGTTTGAAGCTTTCCATTTAAAGATATTTTAAGTAAAATCACAAAAAAGAAAAAAAAATGAAAAGAAAAGAAAAGCGTTAAATGAATGATATCTTAGATGTAATTCCTTTGGATAGTTTATTTTATAAATACTAGTGCAAGCATTTAGTATAGGGAATATTAATATGAAATTTATTTTATTTCATTTCATTTTATTTATATTATTATTAATTTATTATTATTATTGTTTATCAATACGAGTGTACACAGTGGAGATATTAAAATGAAATGTCTCCTATTTTTATTTCATCTTATTACTCAAACTGTTCTGTGACATTAATAAAGTGCTGTTAATTTGTCTTTTAAAAATAAAATATATAATTTCATATTTGCATATATATATATATATATATTATAGGAATAAAGTTCACATTCTTTAAACGTATCTTAGTTAAAAGAACGAAATCAGGCTACAGCATAAATGAAATAATAAAAAGCTTAGTCGTATTGCAATGAAATTAAATCATTTATTAAAATTCTAATATAATGACTTTAAGGCAAAACTATTTTTAACTATGTCGTGCTTATATAAACAAAAGTAAATTACCATATTTGACAATAACTGAAAATTTTTAATAAATATGTTTCTAAATTTCGTTGATATTTTCTTTATACGCTTATTTAAAAAAAAAAAAAAAAAAAAAAAAAAAAAATCAAAACAATTCCAATTATAAATGAAAAGTACTACCAAAACAAATAACATTTGATATTTTAAAGCAACACTGTAATTACTCCATTATCTCTAATTACTTATTTAATTACTACAACTTCGATACTTCGATTCATTTATAGAATTGTAAATTTTTCCTAAAGGAATCATCATTTTGTGTCCCCAGGGTTGTTATTATCTTTAAAATATATTCTTTATACAACATACTTCATTTAGAAAGCATTGAAATTCGTCCGGTTGGTTGGTTGTAGGATTTAAGGCCGATTGACTCCTGATGTGTCCTAGGCCTAGGGGGGAATGCCCTCCGTGGGGGTCTTTCTAAGGGGTCCTAGCCCGTATTTACGCGAGTTTCGGAGGAAACCACGGAAAACTCCGAACGGCTAGGTCGATGAGCGCGACCTGGGATCGAACCCGGCACCTCCCATCTACCAGCTTTGAGCGCAGAACCGCTCGGCCGCTGGTGGGCCTGAAATTCGTCCGGGCCATAGAGATTAAATTTTTTCATCTGAGAAGATGACTTTTTCCCAATTTAGTCGATCTAGAATCCATTTTCTTGCCGATTCCAACCGCATATCTTTGTGCTTTTGAGTGATGGTTGGTTTCGATTTCATTTTCTTAAATGTAATATAAATGTTGCAGCTTTGATAGTTCTCCATATGGTTGTCCGATGAACACCCAGCTTGTATTGAGCCTTTATCTTCGCACAGGAAATATTCTTATTCTTTGCGGCGTTGCATATTCGATGTTTGTCGTAACTGGTGAGCTTTCCTGTTCGCTTCTTATACGCTTTTTTTCCCATAATTTGCTCCTTTCTTTATATAATTTCGCACAACACTCTCACTTCTTCCGATTCGGTGCCCAGTTTCACGATTGCTAAAGCCTTTACCACGCATAAAGTCAATTTTTATCCTCTCGTCTACTGTCAAAGTTTTCCCTCTTGCCATCCTGAACAAACTCAAGCAACAAATTTTGCACTCGAGCATTAAAACTGTTTCTAGAGAACTTTAGCAACACGACTATCTGTGTTTTAATTTAATTCCGGTACCTCTGTTAAATTTTAAACGCAAACTACAGAGTGCGTTTAATTTCGTGCAAAAAACGAAAAACAGTGAAAGATAAGAAAATGCTTAAACATTTACATAAGCTTGCATGAGCCTAAACATACGTGTTCAAAGCACCTTATTCAGTTAGTCATATGCAGTAACTGTAAGTCACATTCCCTCTTTTAAACATTTAAAAATTCTATTTCTGGTTATTGGAAAAGGTGCGTTTATAATCATGCAACGCACTGTATATATATATAATATATATATATATATATATATACACATATATGTAGTCTCCAGTCGATTGTGGGCGTTTAAGAACAATAAAAATACTAATTCAATTAATTAAAAATTACTTAAAATTTAATAAAGAAAGTTAAGATTTTATACATTATTTACAGGAATGCTAATGAGCATTAAAATTGCTTATCCAAAGTGAGTTTAACAGCTCGTCGAATTTATTCATAATTCGTGGCATAAATAAATCACTCAGTACTTCACCCATTACGTCGAACATGAAACACAAAGTTATTAAAAAACAAGCAGTACAGCCATCTAGTCTGTATGCCTCGTCAAAACTCTCCGTCGAATCTGAATTTCTATCCTCCAACGCTCTTAGCAGCGGCGTGTTCAGGAAGTGGCGTCACTCACGTCATAAGCACGCATTTCCTCTAATATTCTGATACTCCGTCGATGATCAGCTGGCCAGGATTCTGGGTACGGGAAACAGAAACTAAACTACGTAGCTTTGGATTCAGCAGTTGCGGGAAAGCAAGGTTAGGGGGAAAGAAGGGCTTGTCACTACAAGCTCGGCCGTCCTGCATCCGGCTGGTCCTCCAGGCGGTCACACTGAAAAATACAAAAAAAAAAAAAAAAAACACAAAAGCAACACAAAATAATAACATACTTATTTACAGTTTATGAGAATTTTCATATTTTTGCTCTTAAGCTAAGTGATCCTATGTCTGAGGATCTTAGCTTGAGTAGATGTGCAATGGGAGCCTTCATGGCATCCATTTCTAACTTTTTCATCAATATTATCATTTTTATTTTTCACTGTCTTATAATCACAGAAAAAAGTTAGTTTTGGCTTTACGGCAACTTGGTTGCCTATGGTAACAGTTTTTGGTGGTTGTCTACTCAACTTGCATTTTGCATTATTTTTCTTTTTAACTCTAGAAAATTGTTTATTGATATGTGTACTCAAATCTTTATTTTGGGACTCGGAGTTATTTTGGGACTCGAACTCGAGACCCTCTAATCGATCATTTTCAGTTTTAATGTCTTTTAAGGCCATGCTACAGAAGCCTTGTTCGAATATAAAGTCTATAGTTGCACTCTTATATGTAGGGAAAACTTCTAATTTTATTTGTACAGCTTTGGGAAATAATATGGCTATCTCGCTAATTGTGGTCGTCAATGGAAGTGATGGGATGAACAACTTTCTCAAATTTACACTGGCAGTCTCTTCTTTTGGCAAATTCTGTCTTTTACACTCAATGGGATCTATTGTCGATGGCTTTTTTCTCGATTTCTTTCTTTTAAGGAGTTTGGAATTTTCGTCAACTTTTTCTTTTAACTCTTTCAACTCTTCGGCTAACTGTGAAATTTTTTCAAGTAGGACTCGTTTTTTATCTTTCTTCAAATAAGTGTTTTCTTGCCTTGGCGACTTCATTCGGTACACATTCGTCTGACTTCGTCCCTTTCGGCGCGGCTCCTCCACTTCCTCACTATCATCATCTATCTGGAAAATACTCGTCTGACTTTGTTTCTTTCGTCGAGGCTCCTCTTCTTCCTCACTGTCATCATTTACACTAATATCGTCCTCTAAAAGCATCTTATCGTCATGACTTTCGTCACTCTTGTCGTCGACGTCATTTTCACTTACGGCTTTTTCGGGAGATTTTAAGAATTTTTTTGATGGTATAGTAGGTTGAGGGGTTACATTTTTACATTTTTTAACACTATTCACTGTTTTATTTATTTCTGGGGATTTCTCAAGAATTTTGTTCTTACAATTAATAGGGGCATCAATAACAACATTCGTTTTACTTTCTTTTTCATATGCATTTACTGGAAGTACTGTTACTAGATTTACCTCGAGAGAATTAGACTTATTTTTTACAAAGATACCTTTTTCATTAATTGTTGTTTTACCCAGCATTAATACGTTCATGCCGATAATTATATCATAGGGTATTACGTCATTTTCTACAACACAAATATTAGTTTTGGTTTCAAAATCATCAACTTTAAGATCGACATCCAATGAGCCTAACGGCTTTATTGAACTTTTCCCGATCCCCTTCAAAGTCGTACTCATAAAATTTAATTTATTCACATTTAATTTATCGAAAGCATTTTTTCGCAACAATGTTGCTTCACTTCCTGTATCGATTATACCGCTGAAATTTACATTATTAATCAAAATATTTTTGTTCAAACTACGATTTACACCAATATACCATGCATCAACTTCGGGTTTTGAACCCAGGTTCAAATGCACTCCGAACTTTTATGCCCAAACTGTTTGCATGTGAAACACTTAAAACCCTTCATTCTATGAGGGGCAATCTCTACACAAGTGGCTTTATCACCACAATTATAGCATAGTTTATTATTTACTTCAATTTTAGGACTAAATTTTTCATGTACATTATAGGCTATGTGCTTCGGTTTTACATTATAATCTACTTTAACAATTCTATCAAATTTAAATTTATTTTTCTCATTGTCTCTTTTATACATTTCATATAATTTTATTTTCTCTTTGAATTCGCGAAGATTTTTTGCACCATATAAAATTACTTTATTTTCACTTTTATCATTTATTCCTTGGATCACGTAGTGCATTAAAGCGGCATAATCAATGTGCCCGTTCTAACTTAACTCTCTTATTTTAAAAAAATACTCTGTAACAGTTTCATTTGCTTTCATTTTCTTTTTACTCAGTATTTCGTGTAAAGAGGCAGAATTTATCTCGATTTTGAATTCGTTGATTAGTGCATTTTTTAATTTTTTATAAGTCAATAATCCTTTTTTGGATTTAATGAAGAGAAGAGCGTTTCCGCTCAACGATCTCTTACAGAAAACGATTTTTTGTAATTCACTTAAATTAAACATTATTGACAATTCTTCAAATTCGGAAAAAAATTCAATAATATTTTCATGCGGCTCGCCGCTAAATTTAGACATGGTATTTTCAAAATCATTGAAAGAAACAGTTGCACCAAGTGATCCATTATTACTACAATTTGCACTTTTTTAAATTTTGCCATCATCATAATTACCATCATTATCACTACCTTCATAACACTTATTATCATTTATATGGCATTGCACAGAGGAGTCAATTTTTGTGACGTCATTATCGCCACTACTTTCGGATTCACTGCTCGATTCATTCTGAGAATCTTCCTCATCTGAATTATTTTCGGAATTTTCTTGTTTTAGTAATTCTGTGTCACACAAATTTAACAACAGTCGATCTCGCAATTCGTTTTTGCTCCCATCAAAAGGGACATTTAATATATTACAAATAAGAATACGTTCGTTCAAAGAAAAATTGTCATCAATTATTTTTTGTTTTTCAATGTATTTTTCGTCGCCAATGGCGAAAGTGAATCCTGTGAATTTTTTTATTCTGCATGTGTTCCCCTACGATCGTCGTTGTCATCGAATAAAAACCGATGCAGAATTTTAATTTTACTACAGTTCTCTGTCCTCAGTGCAGCGCCAATTTTGGGAATATCCCCTAAGGAAACCATTGTACAACAAAATAAAATGTACGTACCTTTGTAGAGCAGAAACAGCTGTTGTTCTGAGTTTTATTTAAATCTCCATTCGGTCGATTTGTCGTTTTTTAATCCTTGCATTTTGTAGAACATATTTCACATTGTATCACTCATTTATCCACATAGTTGTCGGATGTCACACCATAAACATCAATAGTGAGAAAAACTTTATAGTTCACCACTTATCACAGTTCAGCTGTTCAACAACAGTTTTTTAAATAAATAAATAGTTCAGTTCATAAAAAGTTTATTTTAATTAAAGTTTGTAGTTCATCACAATTTTACTTTATATTAAAATTTGCGTTCAATCTGAAGTTTAAGTTAAATTAAAATAATCGATTTATCCTTTATCAAGTAAATTTCACGATTCATTCTTGATCCCACTTCTGATGTAGTCTCCAGTCGATTGTGGGCGTTTAAGAACAATAAAAATACTAATTCAATTAATTACAAATTACTTAAAATTTAATAAAGAAAGTTAAGATTTTATACATTATTTACAGGAATGCTAATGAGCATTAAAATTGCTTATCCAAAGTGAGTTTAACAGCTCGTCGAATTTATTCATAATTCGTGGCATAAATAAATCACTCAGTACTTCACCCATTACGTCGAACATGAAACACAAAGTTATTAAAAAACAAGCAGTACAGCCATCTAGTCTGTATGCCTCGTCAAAACTCTCCGTCGAATCTGAATTTCTATCCTCCAACGCTCTTAGCAGCGGCGTGTTCAGGAAGTGGCGTCACTCACGTCATAAGCACGCATCTCCTCTAATATTCTGATTCTCCGTCGATGATCAGCTGGCCAGGATTCTGGGTACGGGAAACAGAAACTAAACTACGTAGCTTTGGATTCAGCAGTTGCGGGAAAGCAAGATTAGGGGGAAAGAAGGGCTTGTCACTACATATATACATATACGAGGGTAACTCGAAATTTTTGAGACACGAGTTGACGATAGGAGCTTAAAAAAATATCATTTGCTAAATATGTAAATTCGAACTCTTTTATGGCCACAGAGCATAATTTGTGGCAATAATTGCTATATTGCTGTCATAGAATATTTCTTTTAAAAAAGGGAAAATGAAATTGTCGACACGAGAACATTATCGAGCTATTATTTTCTATGAATTTATAGTGGGGTTACGTCATAAAAACTGCTCCAACGTCTACAGTTAAGAAACGAAAATGAAGCTCTGTCGCGGTACTACTGCATTCACACGGTTTACAGAATTTCTCAGAAGTTGAAGTTCTCTTCTGAATGAAGAATATACAGAAAGACTTTGTCAGCTGTATTCCAAGAAAATGTGTCAGCCGTACAAAAAATATTTATCGATTTTAATCGCTGCACTTACCAAAAAAAAAAAAAAAAAAGGATTAGAAACTGAACATTGGATCTGCAGCTATATGTAACATAAAATTACTTATGAAGAACTGCATAGGAAAATATTAGTTTGTCATTGGTTCCCCCCATAATTTAATAGAACACCAATCAACGGACCGTGACAGAAACTGTAAATAAATCTTTAAATTATTTAATGATGGTAAATACCACATTCTAAAACCATAATTTATGATGAAACGTAGTACATATCGCTTTTCGACATTCCAAAATGCCAAGAAAGTAAAGTATGGGACTTTGAAGATGACCCGAAATCACCAATGGTGAAAAGATAATGATTAAACAAAAAAGTAATGTATGTCGTTTCCTTCAGAAATACAAGGCTTATTTGCAGGGACAGACGACTTTTACAGATGCCTGATACATCTCTAAGTATCTTTCAAAAATTCTTCAAGAAGTGAATGTAAGAGGACTCAAGCTTCACCATGACAGTGTATCTTCTCTTACGACAAGATTGCCAGTCGAATTTCTTGAACAAAACTCCATAAAAGTGATATTCAGATAAATTCTATTCCCATGACCTTGCTATCTGTGGATTTTTGCTAATTTTTAACTTACAGAAAAAAAAATACATGATTGCAGTTTTTCATTCTAAAGATGAGATTGATGAGGCTACACAGGCATATTTTTTTATCAATTCCAAGAAATGAATCGCATGAAGCATTTTAATCTTCAGGATTTTCGCCTGCAAAACTACATTGTTGGTGGAGGAGGTTACTTTCAACCACAGATTATTATACAGATAGGACACTCCCGTATATTCTTCGGTAACCAAAATTTGACTGCAACGACCCTATTGTCAACGGCTGTAAGTTTCTCGAGCTCTCTAGCTTACGCAATCGCTCGTCTTATTTTTATTGTATCTATGTTCATATCGTAATAGTGCAACGTTAAACCCAACATCCAACCAACTAACCATTGCATTGATGTTGGCAACTTTGTTATTGTTTACAAATTGATTGTCGAAAGCAATTTATTTTAAGAAGCAAGTACTAAATATTAAGCAAATAAATTTCGAAAATATACATAAACCAGATATCTTTTTTTCATTTTAAAGCATTTTATATTATTTAAACCAAACAATGTTAAATATTTAAGATTTCATACCATACTGCTATTTCAGCATTACAGTTTGTTATATTAATTTGTACACTTGAACACGAACGTGTTTGGTAAAATTTATTTTCAAACATAAGCTGTGAATGTTATGATTTTGTGAATTTAAAAGTAGCAGAAAAAGTGAGGGAAAGAAAACTGCACATACGTTTTCATTTGGCAACTTTATTATTGTTTACAAACATGATTGTCAAAAGCAATTTATTTTAAGAAGCAAGTGCTAAATATTAAGAAAATAAACTTTGAAAATATACATAAAATAAAAACATTTTTACATTTTAAAACATTTTGTATTGTTTAAACCAAGCAACGTTAAATATTTAATTATTTCATACTGCTATTTAGAATTACAGTTTGTAATTTTAATTTGTACTTGAATATGAATATGTTTGACAAAGCATATTTTTAAACATTATAAAAATTAATTTTTATTTCTTAGAAGAATAGCTTTGAATGTTTTGAGGATAATTTTGTGAATTCAAAAACAATAGAAAGTGAAGAAAAAGAAAACTTCCCATACTAACCTGCTACTAACTACTCGCGAAATAGAAAAACAATTTTCGAACAAAGATGCTATTCATGTAGACTTAACACATGTAGTTCCCCTCTGTTGACACTAGTGGTGCTACTAAATTTCCGGTTCGCGTTTTAGCTTCACTGTCCTATCTGTATGATAATCTGTGCTTTGAACATTCCTAAAATTTAGTAAGTTTAATACGTACCATTTAGCTGTACCTCAAAAATTTCAGAGTAACCTTCGAATATATATAAAGTAACAAACGTTACAGCTTAAAGGGAAATTAATAAAGTGTTTTAATTATTTATGAGCGTCCTGAAAATGGGGAGGAGTGCAAAACAATGACGTCAATAGCATTCATCAAGGTATATTATTTGTATGCTTGAAATTTTGCTAAGTTTGTTAACCTACTTGCGTATGTTCAATATGCCTTGATATGCATGTAGTCTTTTTATGACAAAAAATTAAAATTAAATTAAAATTAAAAAATTAAAAAGTATTTATATATATATATATATATATATATATATATTCTTTTTCAGTTTTTCGTACAAAAACATAATGTTAAATAATAATGTTAATAGTGTATTTTACATATATTTAATCGCACATTCTTGTTATTTTTAAAATCACCGTACTGTAAAAGAAAAAAAGAATTTATTTTTAATACCAGCATATAAGGAGAAAATTAACCTTTTAATAACAAAAATTTCCACATAAAAAAAATATTAATGCATATAAGATAACGTGAAATTATATAATTATTAAATAACATTACTCATGTTCCTTAATAAACTGCATTTTATTTAATAAATATTAAACAGTAAATAAACTGTTTCTGTAACAGGTTGCTAATTTAATAATTCCAAAAACTGAAATGAATTTTTACAGCAAGAAGAACAAGCTTATTCGTTTGTAGAAAAATAGTTAATCTTTGTACACTTTATGATGAGGAATTTAATAAGTAATAATTCCTCACACGTAAAAGATATTCGTTATTGAAGTAACGCTACTTAAACTTAATTGTACTCTTTAGCAAGTTATAATTGATGCTGCTTGTTTCAATAAACATTGTTTCTTTAGCTATTTCTTTATTGTTGGAAGTCTGCGATGTTTGCACTTTGCTTTTATAAGATTTTGTAAATTCATAACAGCATATATTTGTCAGTTACAAGTAGAAAGGCAATGGTAATTCCCCGGTTGAGATTTAACCTATATTAAGTCGAATTCTACGAATCAACAGAATATTACATTAAGGGCCCTCTTTATTTAACGTCGCCGCAAGCCCAGGCTAATGTTATTCTATGGGAAATTTTCTTTGCTTATAACTCATTAACTATTACATATTTTTAAATTCTGTTTCCACATTCAGAAAATTGACAACTGTTAAATTGACGGACTTTTTTTAAAAACAGTTTTTTTTTTTTTTTTTTTTTTTTTAACTACAAAAGGAAAAATGTTACATATTAAAAATTCGCATTTTACAGCTTCAAAATAAAATATTAAAAAAAGAAGAAAAAGAATCCGTTTTTAGAAAAGGTCCGTCAATTTAGAGTTGTCAGTTTTCTGAATGTGGAAACAGAATTTAAAAATATGTAATAGTTAATGAGCTATAAGTAAAGAAAATTTCCCACAGAATATCATTGGCTTGGGCTTTCGGCGACGGTAAGTGAAGAGGGCCATTTGTCTTTATCCCTTAACATTGATAAAGAAAACATCTCATAAATATATTTTTTTTTAATTAATGTCTATTATTTATGACTAGCCGCCTCTGGCAATTGGTTCGGGACTCTTGAAAAATCTGACCGTTGTAAATTCTCGTTTCAGAAACCTACAATAGCCTGTTTGTTCACCGTGCAAACGACTTTTGCAAATTCTGATTGTACCGTGACCTCTGACCGTAGGAAACTCCCGTTCAGTAGCTTCTACTGCGCACAGTGGATCTAAGTATAACCGCTTGCGGACATAGGATTATTACGATAATTAAGGTTGTATGGACGAATTTTTTTATTACATTTAGGATTAAATTAATGTAATATATGATACTGAAAGGGATACCATGTTTCTTCACAAACATTTTTACATTTTGGCTCTACAAATAGCTATTTAAAGATAAGTTTCAGAATTTAGCAATAAAGTTTTAGAATTTTGAAAATACAGGGAGACTCCTACAAGGATATAAGCCAAACAGGGTGTGACGAAGATTTATTACAGCATTTTTACCCTTTTCCAAAAAAAAAGTGGTAAGTGTTTATGACTTCGGTTTGTCTGGCTATCCAAGCTTTAACTGCCGTAAATATTATTGCCATTCTTTCAAACTGACATGTTATTCAAGCTCACAATAGGATGTTCCCTATTGAAATTGAAAATGGAAGTAAATAAAACCACTAGTTTATGAACAGGGACACCGAAAGAATTTCAAAGTATTACGTTCTATCGGTGGTATTTCTATAAACTATATTTTAATGCCTTTATTTTGCACAAATCATTATGAAAACAAATTTTGTTATTCATATGCCTCCAAAAAATTATTTTTTCTATTGAATATTGTATGTTTAATATTAAGATTTACAAGGTACACTAAAATATTTGGATACATTACTGGCTACAAATGGAAGATGTTGGAATGGAATTTCGTTTTTAATAAGCGTTTTCTGCACTTACCAACAAAGTTTAAGATTGAAAATGAATTCAGTTAGCCTCTCTGTCTGCCTTTCAGTCATTTAGGCTATCTGTTAATAGTTTAACATTCATTATTTACATTTTTAATTTAAACATTTTTGAGGTATTAAGAAAATCACAGCAGACATTCAAATTCATTTACTTGTTTATGTGTTATCATGGTCACGACACACACAGAGAGTAAAATAAAAATTAATAAAAAAAAGAAAAATCTTCCTAATTTGGAGATATATTTTTCTTTTTAACCCTTAAATGCCTGATTATTTTTTAAATCAATTTAAAAATGTTTTATTCTTACCTTTATTAAATAAATCACGGGAAAAATACTTTAAAAAATCATACATTATTTTAACTATGGTTTACAGCTAAAAAGCAAGTTATTGTCAGTTGGCAAACATGAGCATTAGAGCTTCAATATTATTCTAATAATACTTTAAAAGACAAAATTAGGTATGTTGCCGAAAGGCAACACACGGCATTTAAGGGTTAAAAAAGAAAACATAATAATTATGATGAACTACTACTAAAAATTTTTGAAAACTTAAAATAAACAATTCCAAGAAAAAGGGCAGTCCTCGAATTTCTAGGGTATATGGTTACCATGTTTCATGCCTCATTAGCTATTTCAAATACCATTAAAGAAAATATTATATGAAATGTATTTTTTTTTAATTTTTTTTTTATTATTAAAAGTAAATTTTGCTCATACGCATTTAGAAAGCAGAGTGAAGCATTCATGCCTGAATATTTTTTTAAAGTGGCTACTTTTTCAAACAGTTTTGTAATTGTCTGTTAATACAGACTTTCCTCTTATTTATGTGAAAAATTCAAAACTATAAAATTCTTAACTATTTGGAGATGTAGAAACATTATATTTATATTTGCAAAAAACTGTGAGATTTTCATAAAGATATTTTTTCTTTATTATTATTATTAATTATACTAGTTATTCTTATAAAAATTTAAAAATTCAGCAAAATTTTCAAATTTTTAAAATCAGTTTTATTGAAAAAACTTATATAAATTTTATATTGCGATTATTATAAGAAATATATAAACTATCTTGAGAGATTTATGAAACTATCTATTGTGGTGGAGCAATTTTTGAATTCGTAAAACGGATCATAAAATGTAAGCACATTCATTTTGAAAAGCCGCAAGTTTTGCGCAAAAAATCCTTTACATTACATTTAAAATACGCAGATTCAGGTGTACAAATGTGTATTTGAAAGTTTAAATAATTTTAACCAATTTCAGTTATTCAACTTTGAATTTATTTATTTATTTATTTATTTTTAATAAATTCTTTGTGTATATTCCATGGTGAAATTTTATGCAAAATTCAAACAAAATAATTATTGAAATTTTATTTTTCCGACTGAGTGGAAATAATGCCTGGACCGGGACTCGAACCCCGGATCTTTGACTTACAAGGTCAAGGCTCTACCAATTGAGCTATCCAGGCCGACACCCCGGTCAGCATTACTCACTCAGACAACCTTTAGGCAGAAACATCTCTGGTCTATCATGTAGATAGCTCAACAGAAAATAAGCCGCAGGAAATGGAAAACACCATTAGATAATGGGAGAAAGAAATACAATTTTTATTAAAATCACACAATCAACTGTGGAAAAAATCATATTTCTTGAAATTTTATTTTTCCGACTGAGTGAAAATAATGCCTGGACCGGGACTCGAACCCCGGATCTTTGACTTACAAGGTCAAGGCTCTACCAATTGAGCTATCCAGACCGACACCCCGGTCAGCATTACTCACTCAGACAACCTTTAGGCAGAAACATCTCTGGTCTATCATGTAGATAGCTCAACAGAAAATAAGCCGCAGGAAATGGAAAACACCATTAGATAATGGGAGAAAGAAATACAATTTTTATTAAAATCACACAATCAACTGTGGAAGAAAATCATAATTATCGAAATTTTATTTTTCCGACAGTGAAAATAATGCCTGAACCGGGACTCGAACCCCAGATCTTTGACTTACAAGGTCAAGGCTATTGGCCGACAGGTGACATTGCGGATACTTCTTTTCGGTGATTTTTTTTTTCAAATGCTTTATTTCACATACAAATTTGTTAAAATTGCACCAAAGTTCATAATATTTTTTTCTTTTTTAAAAACTGTTTTGATTACATTTTTATGCATGTCAACTGGTAGATTGCATTGTTATTAGATTAATATAGAAGAAAATTTTGTGATTATCGAAGTATACTTGTTCAGAGGGGAGAATAATCCCTCGATTTCGAAGGATATATTCTGTGAAATATAAATAAAGATATCAATTTTTAATAATTTATAAAAAAAAATTCTAATCTTTAAAATATTTATATATTCTGCTATAGTTAAATATTTATATATTCTGCTAAACGTTATCAGTATTCATTTTATCTAATTTGTTAAATTTCTTTTATTTTTTTTTTTTTTTCAACTTTTAGGAGGAATACACACACGCATACACACATAAAAAAAAAGTTTAAGAAATGTTATTAATAATAGTTTTTAAATTAAAACTACCAGGATTTCTCTAAAAGAAAAATTAATGTATGTTATTTATTATTTAAAATCACTGAACAATTAATAAAAATGTTTCTTTTAGCGAAATAGTTCACAAATAATTTCTATCACTTAAAAATTTAATAATGCGCAGAAATTTGCTCATTTCTCAAAATTATACGTCTCTTACAATACATATTTTTTTTATTGTTGAAAGTTGTGACATTAATTTTTTTTTAATCAATTCTTTGGGAAATATAATTAATTTATATTGTATGTGGATAATAAAGGTGTTTAGAAATTACTCCGGGGAAAGCTTTATCGGTTAACTAATACTCTGTATTTCAAAAGTGAATGAAACTTTATTCCTATTGTATCCTAGATATGAAATTATGCAATAATTCTTTTAATATTTGTCAGATATTAATGCAAATAGTGTTCGTAAATAATAGAAAAGTCATCATAAATAAAATATTTTTTCTTTAACCAGCACTTTGTGAAATCAATCTTTTCATATTTTAATATTAAAATGTTAAGTGTTAAGTAAATGTAATGTATCTGTCTATGTAAAGAATAATCATAGTTAAATGTTTAATTAACATGCATTATAAAAATAATTTCAATAACAATTTCAAATAAATCTAGCATCTATTATTCATATATCTTTTCAGTTTATTAACACAGAAATTAATTTTGCAGAATAATTGAACTTAAAAAACAATAATTAAATATTTGTGCAAAAATTCCGTTAAATATTATCATAGAAAAATTATAAAGTAATTGTAGATTTCATTTAAAATTACATTTAAAAAAAGTTCGGTTATGTAACTACTGCAGGAATTCCATTACCCACTAACACTTGCTAACATAAGAAGACTAACATAAACTCGAAAGTTTAATTTTTACAGACTATGGTATGATTAGCATCAATGATTGCTTTACAGGGTCAAACAAAAGTACTCAGATACATTAGGTGACATACGAAGAAAATGTTCGAATTGCATTTTCAATTATATTATGTGATTTTAACAAATTCAATAAAGTTTTAAAACAATTAGGATTTCGGTTTGTCTATATGCCTGTCTATCTCTCTGCCTCCGTGCGCATTCTCATTCCCACATGTAATGTTAGAATTCCTTGAAACTACAGACTGTCATATTTTTAACTCAACTGTAGAAAGCTGATGTAGTAAAATTAGTTTTGTATAGAATGTATTGCAGTTAACATCAATGCTTCATTTATAGGGCCATGGAAAATTAATACGTTATATCAACCGGAAATTGGTGAAAACGCATTTCCGATTTCCAAAATATTTATGACTTCAGGTCAGCCTACATGTCCGTCTATTAATTTGTTTGTGTGCTCTATCATTTCCGTGAATACTTTTTTAAATTTCTTTAAATCAATATATGTCGTTCATGTTCACCAAAGAATTCTTCTAAATAAAAATAGTACGCATAGTACAACTGTTTTTCCTACTGGATTTCCTGCATAAAGTGAATCCTAATTCAGAAAAATATGGCAGTGCAAATTTACAGCTGATTCCAGCGATTAGTTTTCGAGTTATAAATAAATCTTTCTTTTGGAAATGCTAAGGGGTTCAGTCTCTTATAAATTTTTCAATGAGATAAAGAAGAAAATCTTTAAAAGTAACAGAGAAAATTAAACAAAGTATTTTTAATTACGGTCAAACTACATACAAGAGCAATGTCAAGCGAAACAAAAGGAAACAAAAAATTAAGAATATTTAAAAATCCTCACGTCTCATATACAATTATATTAAAATTTAATCACATCAAAAACCGAGACACTATACACTAAAAATATACAATTTAAAACATTAAGTTACACAAAACATAAATTTAAACGTTTCGATCCTTTTACAGGCTCCTCATCAGTAAATCGTTGAGTAGAACAAGAGAACTCCTTTAACAGAGTACATTGTATTTAGCGGGAACTGCGCATGCCTCATTAAGCGGGGAAAACTGTTGCTTTGTATACCAGCCTTGTAGATGGTTGGTTTCTATGGCATGTTGCACTATTTTAGAACGTATATAGCGGTTTTTTAAATTTCTTTTATGTTCGAGAATTTAGGTATGAAGGGAGCGGCCAGTTTCACCAATATAAACCGAACTGCAAGATTTGCAAGGAATATCATAAATAACACCTGTACGGGAAAAACGGGAAAATAACATCTGTTACTCTTTCTAAATTTGTTACTTCCGTTTATAGAAAACCTATATTTTAGGGCGAGTATTTGAATTTTAATTCTGCGAACCCTTCTTCACACAAGTGTGCTGTTTCCATTCTTTACTTCACCGCGCTAAATCATATTGCAGTACTAATGAGCTTTTCCAGTTAGAATTAAAAAGAATTTTTTCGGACTTAAAACATGATAATTATCCCTCTCGCTGTCTTAAAAGAAAATTAAAAGATTATGAATTTAGTATTGATAATCATGAAATTAATTCCTCCAAGTCACCTAAATCTTTCGTTACTATTCCTTACTATAAAAAAAATGTATAAATCTATTGCCAAAATTTTACGCACTGTCAATATATCTTTATCGTATAAACCCCAATTTCTAATTCATAATTTCCTATCTAATTTTAAACCTGTTATCACCCCCATCCTTTTCCCGTACAGGTGTTATTTATAATATCCTTGCAAATCTTGCAGTTCGGTTTATATTGGTGAAACTGGCCGCTCCCTTCATACACGAATTCTCGAACATAAAAGAAAATTCAAAAACCGCGATATACGTTCTAAAATAGTGCAACATGCCATAGAAATCGACCATCTACCTGATTTTAGCAATACTAAAGTTATCATATCTAACTGTTCAAATTACCATTCAAGAATTTTCCTCGAAAGCTGGTATACGAAGCAACAGTTTTCCCTGCTTAACGAGGTCTGCGTAGTTCCCGCTGAATACACTGTACTCTGTTAAAGGAGTTCTCTTGTTCTACTCACCGATTTACTTTTTGATGTTTTACTAATGAGGAGCCTGTAAAAGGCTCGAAAAGTTTAAATTTATGTTTTGGGTATTTTAATGTTTTAAATTGTATATTTTTAGTGTATAGTGTTTCGGTTTTTGATGTGATTAAAGTTTAATAAAAAATTAAAAAACTGAATTGTCGGTTGACAACTATGGGAATGCAAGGCTAACTTCTGAAATCGCTTCTTAGCTACCGTCATAGTTAAAAGGTTAATCATTTAGTTCATATATTTATTCTTTATTCTTTTTTATTTTTATTTTTTTATTTTATTTTTATTTATTTTATTTTATTTTTATTTATTTATTTATTTTGGAGGGGGGGGGGATATTATTATTTTAATGAAACTTCAGTCTTCAAATTTTATTTTTATAAATATATTTTAAATAAGGAAATATATCTTCATAGAAATTATAAAACAAATCATACAGTTTCAAAGAGTTAAACTACCAAAAAATGGTAAGTACGATTAAAAATGTTTAATGTGTACTTCGTGATATCGTACAATAATTTATCTGAAAAGATATAGTTTATACGTTGTTGTTGTATATAATTTTTTGATTGCTCACAAAGTTTCTATACATAATCAGAGAACACCATTAATTGATCACAATTTTGTTAAACCTTTATGTATATATATATAGCTATATTATTGCAATTCGTACGTTATGTCACGCCTACAACATAAAATAAGTAATTTTTATTAAAGTGAAAGAAAATTTAAGTTTTATTGGTGATCAGTATTACCATGTCAGACACTTTTTATTTGAAAAACATCGCACGTTTTCCAAAGAGCGTTGTCTGGCCAATCTTAAGTGTAGCATATTTTAATATATCTAAAATATATTATATTCATATATGTACTTACATTTTACATTAGTATCTAATAAAGTATTTAAATACATATCTAAAAACCGAAATCAAGGATAATCAAGGTGCTGTAAACAGTGCTGTCAGACTGAGGAAATTTATTATTCAATATCCATCACTAAATTTTAATTGCAACGGTTGCCTGAACGTTACGAAGATATCTTACAAAAGTGTCTTTAAGTGATTAGGCAACTGTTACACAAAAAATATAGTCGTGGTTATTGAATAAAAATTTCCCTAAATCTAGCAGCACTGGCTGTAAAGATGATAGTACCTCTATTATCTTTTGTTTTTAATTATTTCTTAAAAAAATTCCGGTATGAAAAAATAAAATCTTGTTATAATTTTGTACGATCTTAACTTTATTTTTCTAGATTTACAGATAACCCCCTAAAATATCTTTTTGGTTATAACTCTATGAATAATAATGTATACAAACTGTATATTTTTCCGTACTAGCAGACTCTCAGAAATTCAAATATAAAGTGAAAATTGGGTGTTGCATTTGAAACCATCAAAGTTAGCGTTAATTTCAATATGTAGATGAACCTCTAATTGAAAATTTTACGTCATTTTCAAAAAGTGCATTTAATTTTCCGTTGAAGGACATCTATTAAATTTTTCTACGTCAATTAATAACGAAATAAAGCGCGTGTTGCTTTCATTATTAAAATGAATAATCATTTACGTGGCGCCTATTTATTTCTAATGTGTCTGTGTATGCCACCGCGTCAAGAAAGCATATATCCATCCCTGCATTACTATATGATTCTGGAATCATCAGGATACATTAGAAGTGCCTACTCTCCTAGAATTTCTGAAACATAGTACTGAAACATTCTTTTTATATGTGTGTTTATGCAAAAATAAATAGAATATTTTCTGCATAATTTTTTTTATAGAGATTTATATTGAGAAAAAATATACATAAAATAAAATAAAATAAACTGTATAGGATTTTCTTGATTATTTTTCGTTATTCAGGGCTGCCATGGGCAAATTTTTTAATATTCTTTTTGTACCTCTATTTCCAAAAAATAAAATTAATAATGTATTTTCTCAGGTACATCTTGAATTTGCCTGCATAAACTTATTATAATTTTTATGTTATGGAAAATTAGTGGTACAAAAATAATAAAAAAGCAGTTGTGTGTGGCAGCCCTGTTATTAATCCATAAAAGAAATCCAAAATTTTATTATATGATTTAATATAATCAAATATATATAATGAATTCTAAACTTTTAAATTTCTAAAAATTATAATTAAATTGTTAAGAAGTTATAACTCAATCATGCTTTCAAAATTTTCAAAATTTTTAATTTAAAAGTTTCTGATTCAAATGGAATGGAATTTCATGTAATTTATAAGAAAGGCTGGGCAAAATTTCATGTAATTGCTTTGGTACATAACAAGATCTTGAATAAAAAGTTCACAAAGGGATTGCTTTGACTATAATTGCACAATATACAATTCAAAAAGACGTTTACTTATTTTTATTATTAAAATGTGGATAGTTTGGTATTTATAATAGAGTCATTGTTTATTAAAACATAATGTCTTGAAATGATTAACAGATTTTACTTTGGAATATGTGTAATGAGAAAACTAACATCATATGTAACGTATTATTTGAATCAGTGCCTACAATACTCATTTCTTAAAAATTTACAAATTTACAAATTGCATTGTTCATGCATTGCATTTTATAGATGCAAGTATAATTTTGTTCATATTGCTGCAGGAAAGACAAAAGTAATTTAAAAGCAACAGTTTTTGCTGTAATAGGAATTGGAGTTTATCAATTTGTAATTTTCCATAAGTAAAATTTGCACATTTGTTTGAATTAATATTAAAAAACTTAAAAACGTATAATTTTTTAAGTGAAAACGTCTTTAGGCGCGTTGAGCACTTTTAGGTGAACAAAAATCATGAAACTCGCGTCATCGTCAGCGAATGCTTTGAACGAAATTCTGCAGGCGTTTGTTACCATGACAACCCAGTCACAGAGAGTCTGATCGGTATAAACATACATTTTGCCAATTGACATCACGTGGTTTTTCTGCTAGGAATAAAAACTGCAAATTTTAAAATGCTTCAATTTTCTTCTAAATTCTTTGAAACATACTGTGCGCCATTAACAGCACACGGGATAGTTGCAGTTCAAATTTCATCGATTTTGGAAAAAAAATACATTTTAATTGCACATTAAATTTTATTCTAATACGCGTATTTCAATTTCAAATTATGATTAAATTATTTTTAATAAATCATTCGAAAGATATTATACGAAAGTGGAATTCGAGATTACAGCTGATTTACACGTTTTGAGGTGTCCTGAATGGGTTTTCTTTTGTATCTCAGCTACTAATTAAAATAATTTCATAAGTAATACATCATTTGAAAGCTTTGTTGAGTTGGAATCGAACAGTAGCTTACAGAAATTTCTACTGTCAGATGGCGCTGTGATATTTATAAATTTCAAAATTTCAATTTCTGATTATGATTAAATTATTTTTAATACATCATTCGAAAGATATTTTTAGGTTCTTTTATATTATCGAAAGTGAAATTCGAGATTTCACCTTATTTACACGTTTTGAGGTGTCCTGAATGGGTTTTCTTTTGTATCTCAGCTACAGTTGGTAACAGAATTGTCCGAACACTAGCAAAATTTCCTATGTAAAAAAAATACACTTCATATGGTTTTGTTAAATAAATCCTTGTCGAATCCTGTTCTTAGTCAGTGTAAGTACATGATTCGATAAGGATTTATTTAATAAAACCGTATGAAGTGTATCTTTTTACATAGGAATTTTTGCTAGTGTTCGGACAATTTTGTTACCGACTGTACTAATAAAATAATTACATAAGTAATACATCATTTGAAAGCTTTGTTGAGTTGGAATCGAACACTTCCAGAAATTTCTACCGCCAGATGGCGCTGTAATATTTTAAAATTTCAATATTTCGATTTCTAATTATGATTAAATTATTTTTAATACATCATTCGAAAGATATTTTAAAGTTCTTTTATATTATAGAAAGTGGAATTCGAGATTTCACCTTATTTACACGTTTTGATGTGTCCTGAATGGGTTTTCTTTTGCATCTCAGCTACAGTCGGTAACAGAAATGTCCGAACACTAGCAAAATTTCCTATGTGAAAAATAATACACTTCATACGGTTTTGTTAAATAAATCCTTATCGAATCCTGTCTTAGTCAGTGTAAGTATATGATTCGATAAGGATTTATTGAATAAAACCGTATGAAGTGTATTTTTTTTTTAGACGGGAATTTTTGCTAGTGATCAGACACTTTTGTTACCGACTGTACTAATTAAAATAATTTCATAAGTAATACATCATTTGAAAGCTTTGTTGATTTGGAATCGAACAGTAGATTATAGAAATTTCTACGGCCAGATGGCGCTATAATATTTTAAAATTTCAATATTTCAAATTCTAATAATGATTAAATTATTTTTAGTACATCATTCAAAAGATATTTTAAAGTACTTTTATATTATCGAAAGTGGAATTCGAGATTTCAGCTGATTTACACGTTTTGAGGTGTCCTGAATGAGTTTTTTTTTTTTTTTTTTTTTTTTTTTGTATCTCAGATTCTAATTAAAATAATTTCATAAGTAATACATCATTTGAAAGCTTTGTTGTGTTGAAATCGAACAGTAGCTTACAGAAATTTCTACCGCCAGATGGCGCTGTAATATTTTAGAATCTTAATATTTCAATTTCTAATTATGATTAAATTATATTTAATACATCATTCGAAAGATATTTTAAAGTTCTTTTATATTATCGAAAGTGGAATTGGAGATTTCACCTGATTTACACGTTTTGAGGTGTCCTAAATGGGTTTTCTTTTGTATCTCAGCTACTAATTAAAATAATTTCATAAGTAATACATCATTAGAAAACTTTGTTGATTTGGAATTGAACAGTAGACTACAGAAATTTCTACCACCAGATGGCGCTGTAATATTTTAAAATTTCAATATTTCAATATTTCAATATTTCAAATTCTAATTATGATTAAATTATTTTTAATGCATCATTCGAAAGATATTTTATAGTTCTTTTATATTATCAAAAGTGGAATTCGAGATTTCACCTGATTTACACGTTTTGAGGTGTCCCGAATCGGATTCCTTTTGTATCTCAGCTACTAATTAAAATAATTTCATAAGTAATCAATATTTTCACCTAATATAAGGCTTTGTTTATTTACTTTGGGTAGCTACAAATATTGTGCCGAATCATATAGTACAGATCATAAATACTTCTTTACAAAACAAAAATAATTCGGAATTAATAATCTAATAGCTCGATGATACAATTCACAAATAACTTTGTTTTCACTTCTATCGGCAGTCCTCAAAAGACTGGTTTGATTTTTTTTTTTTTTTTTTTTTTTTTTTTCACATTTAAGTTAGACAATAACAAATTCCTAATAAAAATACTGTAATTTTAATATGAATAGTCTCATAATAATTATGCAGTTTTAATTTTTACTTTCCGAACATGCATACGTAAGGAAAATATTGTAACCTTGTGAAAAATCCGACTCTGAGATTTTGGTGTTTGTATATGTTTTGAGGTGCCTTGAGTTCTTTTTTGCTATTTTTACGATGATGTATGTATGTGTGTGTTTATATATATGTGTGTATGTATGTGTGTCTGTTTGTGTATGTATATGTGTGAGTGTACACGATAGCGCCTAAACGTTTTGTTAGAATGAGCTAAATGTTGGTACGCATATTATAGGTCACCATAGCGCAAACCCTATTGATTTTGAAGAATTTAGTTTTTATAGTTATTTTTACAAGGACAAACAGAAAAATTCTTTATCATAATGACCAATGGGCCCAAATTGTTTTAAAAGGGCGATAGCGTCTAAACGCCTTAGTCGATGGTACTGAAAATTTATACACATGTTATACGTCCACCTCGTAGAAATATTTTTGGACTTTTGTGAACCTAGCACTTATAGTTTTTTTTTACAGAGATACAAAGAAATATTCTTTATCGTTAGGGCATATGGACCCAATTCTTTTAAGTGCGGCATCGTCTGAACGTCTTATTCGATTGAGCTGAAAATTTATACACGTGTTACAGGTCAGCGTGGCACGAACTATATAGATTTTCGGATATATAACCCTTATAGATTTTTACAGGGACACAACGAAAATTTCTGTATCATTATGATATATGGGCTCAAATTATTTAAAGGGCAAGAGCGTAAAATTAACAACGGAGAAAAATATTCAAACATCCTGTTATAAGTTCTACTTATGTTCATTTAACGATTTGTGTTACTTTAAGTTATTTATACAACCGTTAACTACGTAAAGTTCGGAAATTCGTGTAGAATCACTCCAGATTATTATTATTATTATTTAATAGTATTAATACATATAGATATATATTTAATGTAAATTAAAGTATATTAAAATATAGCTTAAAACCATTTTAGCGTTAGACCTAAGATTTAATATTTATACAACAAAATATGTTTTCAAAAAATGCAAATAGCTTTTATACCGTTCGTCTATACACGACAACGCAGTACTTATTCACCAAACATTTATATAGTATTAATGCATTACTTTTATGTATATTAAAGTACATTAAATTATAACCTATGAATGACTTTAACATTAGACATAGGATTTAGCTTTATACAACAAAATAAGTTTTTAAACAAATATATACAATATTTATACCTCTTGTCTATTACAAGGCAGTTTTCTTTCACCTATGAATTCATACTATACTCTCTTGTTGATTACATTATAATAGATTTCTTCGATGTGATAGTGATCTCTTAATAATAATTTAAAAAAAAAAAAAGTTAGTCTAATGTGATCCACATTTTGCTGAAAGATAAATAAGTTAACATAAAGTAGAATACCTAGGAATAGTGTATAAAAATGTAACGTATTTTTCTTTACATCAAAAACTGGCTGCCATATTTCACGTTAATCATAATAATCTGCTTGGGAAAATTTTACCACAAATACAATTTCAATATTTTAACTTTGACCTTCGTGTTTTGATAAATATTTATTTGGCATCCCACATGCCAAATTGACGAACCAAATCTTGAGGATGAATGTAATCTAAAACTTACGCTTTTTCCCCATGTGTAATTTGTAAAAACAACAGTTGAGAAATTGACAATAGGCCATGACGCCACCCAAACTTCTTGCTTTATTAATCGACACAATTAAATTCATCTTGAAAAGTCAAAATTCGTTTAATGTTTTTCTGGATATTCTAATTTATATTAATTTATTTCTCTTTCAGCATATTGTGTATCAGATCGGACTTACATTAGAACTTAACAAAATTTCCAGATATCATAACGTTACACGTGATACTCAGTGTAATCAACCCTCCTATGATAAAGTTGATAAGTTAATGCAAGGCCTTGATAAAATCTATAATGAATCTAAAATCAATAATATTAAAATGTCTCAGAATAAAAACGAAAAGGAAAACTAAACTAAAAAGAATTTGTGAAAAATGTATTTTATGTCTAAAACCAACAGATAATTTTAGAAGGAAATACACTGGTTCATTTATAGTGTTTAAAAGTATTTACCTATGTTATTTTAAATTAAAAGAATAAATTACAGCAACAGACCTACCTGGCGGAACATTTCCACATTTAGCCCCATCACAAAAAGTTACTGGCACTCTGGAACTCTCTTCATATTAGAAACGACGTACTATGTAGAAAACGGGAATTCGACTATGGAAGGGTTTCACATGGCAGATTTTACTACCAAGATCGAAGATTCCAGATGTTCTACAGCAGATGCATAGTAGCCCTACCAGAGGCCATTTTGAAGTGATGAAGACTCTCCAGAAAGTTCGAGAACGCATCTACTGGTGCAAGGCAAGAGACGACGTTGAGAAATGGTGCTTGTCTTGTGATGCTTGTTAGATACGTAACAGCAAGAAGAAACGAAGCCGAGGAAGACTACAACGGTTTAATTTGGGAGCACCATTTGGTTGGATCACACTCAACATCTTGGGTCCTTTGCCACGGACCTCTATAGGAAATAAGTAGGGAAATGTCTTCGGTTTTGAGCACAGTTTTGATTTTCGCATATAACTTTTGATAGCGTAGATATTATGCAAACATATGAATACCAATGGAAAGTTAGAACCCTTAGCTAACGTTTGATGAAGTTACTGCATTGATTCCGTCAACCATAAAAAAATTATTACCAATTTTGTGAAGTGGTCATTTTTCGCAAAAAAAAAAAAACACTTTTGTACTCAGTTGTGGGCACACTTGAAAAATCCGCTAAAAATGGATAAATAATAAGAAAAACCACCATAAATGCAGAAAAAATCAAAATTTATTCATTTTGTAAGGATTCAGGGGCCGAAATAATAACAGAAAATGGCATTTCCATATTTATTCGTCATCTTTTTCGTCCTCCAAATCAGAAGTGCACTGCTTGCAAGTAAAATAATTTGAATGTATGTTAGCACACTTCAAATGCATCAGACGATCACACTCGTTGCATATGATTGAGAAAGCTCTTGTTAGGCATAGTGGCAGGTGCTTCAAACAGATGACACAGAAGTCGACATCGTCCGATTGCTGACTCCAGTTTTTAGCGCGTTTGGCCGGCACTTTGAAAGGTGGATTTGCCTTACTTTCTCCAGGCTTCTTCTGAGGGACTCAGATGCTGCAAGAAAGTCCATATTCTCGGGCAGTTGATTTTATGGATTTCTTATCCACTAAGTAATCCTAAATGGCTTTAACCAGCACATTTAAATCAATTTCTTTTGGATCGGTTGACTTTTTCGGGGTTGACATTGCTAAAAAAGCCTAAACATACATACAAACACTAACAAAATATGTTATTTTGATATAAACGACCATATTTGACAGTTTGTAAGTCAATCACACGTTTTAAATGAAAAAAATATGTGCCCACAACCGGTTACATGAAGGTGCCCACAACCGTGAATGGCTGTCATTTGTATAATGGCAGAAAAAGCAATTTTCGGTCCACACTTTGGCTGAATTCGATATTACAAAGCAAAATATAAAGAATATACTGCATAAATATACCTTGCATGTACATTTTTTAATTAATTCACTTCGATTTGTCGCATTCTAAAGATATTCACAAATCACTTTTGCGTCACTTTTTCCCAGATTCTTTTTCGATGCTTGCACTTACTAAAAAAATGCATCTATTCACTTCGGTGTTAGCACAGAAACTGTGTAGTGTCACAATACATGTTTGACAGTGCTCAAATCCATCATATTTGCTTTTTATTAAAAGATATGGTAGGGTGCCCATAACCGGAGAATGCCTATAACAGGAGACATTCCCCTATATCATCGTTGTGATAGACTACGCCATAAAATGGCCTGAGGCGTATCCGATTCCTGATCAAGAAGCATGCAAAGTTGCAGAGATTCTTGTGCACCAATGCGTGCCAATGTATGGTAAACTTTTACAGCTTTTTAATGATTAAAGTGCGAATTTTATCTCTGCTTTATTCAAAGGACTGTGTTATATACTTGGCTTGGACAAAACTCAGAAAATACCCCCACATCCCCAGTCGGACGGTATGGTTGGGAGGTATAACCGCACCATCCTAACTAACCTCTCTCTTCTAGTATCAAGGAACCAGCAAGATTGGGGCTTGAAATTACCGTTGTTCCTGCTGGCTAAATGAAGTGCTGTCCATGAAACTATGTGATCTTCTGTTTGATTGTCCATCAGATGCTCCGTCATCGCCCGAGGAGTACATTCAAGATCTCCAGGCACGATTTGAAGACGTACACAACTTTTCTTGGGAGCGGATTCACATGGCAACGGAGAAAATGAAGACAAGGTATGGTCCAAAAGCTACACAACATGAATTCAAGGAAGGAGACAAAGTTTGGTTGTAGGACACTGTTCGACAAAAAGGACTCTGTTCTTAGCTACAGGGTAATTGGGACGGTCCCTACACAGTCTTAAAAAGACTGAATGACATCGTTGTAAGAATTACTAAAACACTTTTGATCGGTTAACCACATACCACAGCTAACAGTAATGTTTAAATTTGAAATGTAAATATTTGTTAAATGTGTATATTCGTAATGTAGTAAATATTTGTTCTTATTTATTAATTTATAATAATTAAAGACTTGCCTATTTTCAGTATCTAAATTCTAAATTATCCGTAACCTTAACAAAAATGTTACTAGTATCCATAGTTTCAAAACGAAGATGTTTCTAAAACTTTTTACATATTGTTGCGTACTTGAGGGTTCGTGAGTTGTCCGAGAATGAAAGGCCAAACGTACAAAAATTCAGTAATTTATTCACAGCAAGTTCCAGAAAAATACAGGTCTATAAACCAAGTATCAGCTTCAATTTAAACAGTAAACACAGCTTAAACAACAGCTGTCAATAGCAAATCCACAGTACATACTGTATAGCAATAACACATCAAGCAAGTCTCTTCCAAAGAGGCTCAAGAGCAATGCAAGCACTAGCGAAGCTGGCTGAAGACTGAACTGAACTGACTGCCTTGGCAAGAGAGCGCTTCTTATATACTGTTCCATGGAACCCAGATTTTTCGAGAAAACTCTAGAAAGTGGTCAACCAATCAACTTACAGCTTCCATATTTGGTATATCCCTTATAAGGATTTTCTCGCCAAGGTCGCCAAAAAAATCGCCAAGGTTCGAAAAAGTCGCCAAATTTGGCGTCAAATCCATTACCTGCCTTATTGGGCTTTTTAATGCGTTTTTAAGGGGAAATAAGGCTATTTCAACGCTAAAATGACTAGAAATGGACAAAATTAGCACTTTATCAACTTACTAAGCCTCTTTGAAAGAATTTATACAAAAATAAACACAATTAGTTACAATTTTGTAACACTGCCCTCCTCCCAAGGACTGCACGTTCCGGGCAGTGCAACCCTTGGTCAAGAGGCTATACTAACCAAATTTACACAATCTAAATTACAAAAACTAATTTGCATATAACGACAAAATACAAAAAAAAATAAAGTGAGAAATATTTACAAAATTCACAAATATGTACAAGTATTTCTATACAAATATTTACAGTGCGCATGCGCAAATTTTACCAGTATTTACATTTTAAATTTTAATATTACCGTTACTTGTGGTACTTGGCTAGCCTATTATAGTGCACCACCTTCGGTTTTGATGAAGGTGTTTTAGTGATCCGCACCACTACATCATTCAGCCTTTTTAAGACTGTGTATGGTTCGTCCCAGTTGCACTGTAACTTGGGAGAGAGTCCTTTGCGGCGAACAGGATTCCACACCCAGACCTTGTCTCCTTCCTGGAACTCATGTTGTGTAGCCTTTAGATCCTACCTTGTCTTCATTTTCTCCGTTGCCAGGTTAATCCGCTCCCGAGCAAAGTTGTGTACGTCCTCAAATCGTGCCTGGAGATCTTGGATGTACTCCTCGGGCGATGAAGGCGCATCGGGTGGACAACCAAACAGGAGATCACAAGGGAGACGAAGTTCACGTCCAAACAGCATCTGGGCTGGAGTATAGCCGGTAGTTTCATGGACAGCACTTCGATAAGCCAGCAGGAACAATGGCAACTTCAAGTCTCAATCTTGCTGGTTCCTTGATACTAGAAGAGAGAGGTTATTCAGGATGGTACGATTAAACCTCTCGACCATGCCGTCTGACTGGGGATGTAAGGGTGTTGTCCGGGTTTTGTCTATGCCGAGTAGTTGACACAGCCCTTTGAAAACATCAGACGTAAAGTTCCTACCTTGGTCGGTATGAAGTTGTAGGGGCGTGCCGTACCTTGACACCCATTGCTGCACTGGGACTTCTGCGACTGTGCATGCCTCTTGATTGGGAATGGGATATGCCTCAGGCCATTTGGTGAAATAGTCCATCACGACGAGAATGTATTTATTTCCACTGGAGGTCCGTGGCAAAGGACCCAAGATGTCGATTGCAATCCGTTCAAATGGTGCTCCCACGTTATACCGTTGCAGTCTTCCTCGACTTCGTTTCTGCGGGCCTTTACGTGCCGCACAAGCATCACAGGATTTACACCATTTCTCCACATCCTCCTTGGCCTTGCACCAGTAGAAGCGTTCCCGAACTTTCTGCAGAGTCTTCATTACCCCAAAATGGCCTCCGGTAGAGCTACTATGCAGTTGTTCTAAAACATCTCGAATTCTTGATCTTGGTAATACCATCTGCCATCTGAAGCTTTTCCCATCATCAGATTCGCACTTTTTGTATAATACGCCGTTTCTGATATGAAGAGAGTCCCAAAGTGCCCAATAACTTTTCGTAATGGGACTAAATCTGGAAATGTCCTGCCAGGTAGGTCTGTTGCGGGTCGTCTCCTTCAGCTGTAATATTGGGTTTACGTCAGGATCTTCCAACTGGGCTTGTCTAAGTTCTTCGTCACTCCATGGATCGGTATCTTGTTCTGATGGTGTTGCGACAGTAACTTGGCGAGCAACTGGCTGTATTCTTTGGGGTCTATCATCGGCTTTACTGCTGTATTTATGATCTTCAGATGGAGGCTTCCGCAAGAAGGCATCTGGATTTTCCCGATGAGCTCCTCCTTGGTAGCATACTTCAGAGACATTCTTGGTTGCGTCTCTAGGTGTTCTTGCTGGGCAGCTTCGTTTGATATGCCAGTCTTTTCCACAGCCCCAGCATTTAGTTGTTGGAGTCTTCCCTTCTTTCCTACTCTCAAGAATGCGTAATCTTCTATTAATTTCTGCAATCATTTCCTGAATCTCTTTAAGATCATCTTGAGAGCCGTTCACTTTGTCTGCTGTGCTGTTCTGGCGATGTTTATAGGAGGCTTGTTGGGCTGTCTCGAGCTTTAGGGCATACACCAAGGCTGACTCCACATCCTTCACGCCGGAGAGTCTGAGGGCTTTTTGAATATCTGGATCTCAGACAGCATCAATGAAATATTCTAGAGCCAGATCATTACGTGTTTCAGGATGACAGTCAGAGAAAGCCAAATGTGAAAGCCTCTGGATGTTTGATGCTAGTTCTTGTAAGCTTTCCCCTGGTCTCTGACGACGGGACCTCAGCTGGAGTCGACTATATTCTTTGGACCATTTCGCTCCAAAACGTAGCTCTAGTGCTCTGGTTACAGCTTCGAAGTCATATCGCTGTTCCTTCGAAAGGGTCTCCAGAATATCTGCGGCGTCGCCCCGCAACGACCCTACCAGATGAGCCGTCTTTGCAACAGAGTCCCAGCCGTTTGCTTCAGCCACGATGGAGAACTGCGTCTTATATACATGCCAGGAAGAACTGCCGTCGTAGGTGGATAACTTAATAAATTCCTGATTCTGGATTCTTCTCTCTTTCCTTTCAGTTTCCTGGGGCATGGATTCTAACTCTTTTCTTCCACTTTTCTCTCCAGATCTTCTTGTATTCTCTTCAGTTTACCTTCTATCTCTGAAAACCTTCCTTTCAGTTCCTGATCAAAATTTTCTTTAACTTTCTCCTCGAAACTCCGTTCTACCCTCGTAACACTCTCTTCAACCTTCATAACATTTTCTTCTATCTTCATAGCTTTCTCTTCAAAACTTTCTTCTATCTTCATAAATCTCTCTTCAAAATTCTTTTCCACTTTCAAAACTTTCTCTTCAAAATTTTCTTCTATCTTTATAACTTTCTCTTCAAAACTTTCTTCTATCTTTATAGCTTTCTCTTCTATTCCATCCATTCTATTTTCCATCACTGTTAATTTACCCTCGATTGATTATTTCACCGTTGAAAGCTCTCTCTTCATCTCATCTTGGTTAGATTTAATTTCTTCGGTCAAACTTGCTTCCATCTTTTCCTGAGCTGCTTTCATTTCTTTCATCTCTTGACTCAGGCTATCTTTCATCTCTCTTTGCGATGCTTCCATACTTTCTTTCATCTCTCTTTGTCCTTCCTTCATTTCTCTTTGCCCTTCTTTCATTTCATTCATCTGGGTAGCTAAGCTTTCTAGAAGTTTCTTCATCTGTTCCTTCATAGCTCTAGTTATAACCATTCACAGACAATCCCGCTTCTGACACCAGAAATGTTGCGTACTTGAGGGTTCGTGAGTTGTCCGAGAATGAAAGGCCAAACGTACAAAAATTCAGTAATTTATTCACAGCAAGTTCCAGAAAAATACAGGTCTATAAACCAAGTATCAGCTTCAATTCAAACAGTAAACACAGCTTAAACAACAGCTGTCAATAGCAAATCCACAGTACATACTGTATAGCAATAACACATCAAGCAAGTCTCTTCCAAAGAGGCTCAAGAGCAATGCAAGCACTAGCGAAGCTGGCTGAAGACTGAACTGAACTGACTGCCTTGGCGAGAAAGCGCTTCTTATATACTGTTCCATGGAACCCAGATTTTTCGAGAAAACTCTAGAAAGTGGTCAACCAATCAACTTACAGCTTCCATATTTGGTATATCCCTTATAAGGATTTTCTCGCCAAGGTCGCCAAAAAAATCGCCAAGGTGGGAAAAAGTCGCCAAATTTGGCGCCAAATCCATTACCTGCCTTATTGGGCTTTTTAACGTGTTTTTAAGGGGAAATGAGGCTATTTCAACGTTAAAATGACTAGAGATGGACAAAATTAGCACTTTATCAACTTACTAAGCCTCTTTGAAAGAATTTATACAAAAATAAACACAATTATTTACAATTTTGTAACAATATAATTGCATAGTTGTTGGCGGAGTTTTCAACATAAATGATAATTAATTTAGATTGTAAATCAAAAATTGCTGACTTAATTTCTTTGAAATTATAATGCTTGGTATTTGAAAAGTTATTCATTTTATAAACTGATTTAAATTTGAATTTATCGAGTAAGCTAAATTTCCTTTCATTAAAATATTTTACAGGTTTATTATAATCTGAAGCAATTTTGTAAATAAAGTGGTCCAAATCCAGATTAAATTGAATAATTATATCTATGAATTTATATTTTGTAGGAGTGCAAAATTTAGTTCCGTACTTCATTAAAGAGCTTAAAATAAGATTTTCCACTGTGTTGATATCACTAGTAATAATATGTCCATGAAATTGATTTAAAAATGATTTACACTTGGAATCTGAACGTTAGCTTATAGGATGTTCATTAACAGAAAGATTTGGTAAATTTATCCTAATTAAAAAATTTTCGACCTAAAGCGTATATTATATCTCAAAGTTTAGAATATATATATATATATTATCGGAAAAAGATTGGTAAGATCATTAAAATGTTATTCAAAATTATTTTTATTTAAAATAGCGTTAGAAAAGTTTAACACTAAAAAAGAGTTATTTACTTTTTGTCAAGTTTAACGTTAAATAAATTGATTCTGTAGTGTAAAATATTAAAATAATAATAATAATAATAATAATAATAATAATAATAATAATAATAATACATCACTAAAATTGGAAGTAAAGGAATAATTTTGAAAAACTTTAAAATAATTTAAAATTAACGTCTTTTTGATTCCAAATATAAATGTTCTTTCCAGTTTTAGTGTTGAAAAAAGGGAATTTCTAAAGATTTAATCTATTGTAAAATATAAGAATTGTCCAAATATTGGGACAAAGACCTTGTAGTACCTCTTAGAGGTTCTAGGCGTCTTTTAAAAAACTAAGTGATCTAATGATGCATAAATACTTTGGTAAAAATTAATTTTTGACCTCTTAGAATACACTATATGAGGTTTATTATATACATTAGAATTAAGACCAAGTGGATAAATTGTATTCAAAGATTTATTATACTGCGATTCACGTAAACGATGTTCATTCAAATTTTTTTCTTAAAATTGAGAATTTTTATAGTAGTATTGTTAAAATTGTATTGATGAAAATGATGATACTCAAAATTGTTGGAAAATTGACGTGATTTTTAATATCAGAGCGATGTAAGTTAATGCATTTATGCAATGGATTACTAGTTTAACCAATATATACCAAATTATATAAATTACACTTTATAGAATAAATGATATGAGAAGCTTTACAAAAAGTAGCAACATCTGGAGTGCTGGCAATTAATTCTGCTGGAGGACAAATAAAACAACGTGAGAAATTGCATTTTTAAAATAGAGACTACGAAGTGGAGGATGATATAGGTAACAGGCTGACAATACAGTGAAATCCCTATACATTTCTCTGTACCGAGCACAAGACAAATTATAATATTTAATAGGAAACCACCACAGAACTGCCGTTTTAAAGTAATAATCACAAAACTTTGAATACACTTCATAAAATGCAATAAATTCACAACAATCATTTCGGGTTCAAAGAACACACGACCTTTTGTCAGACGAACAGAGTAGGCACGAGTGCTGCAGTCAAAGCGACAACGCACAAAACAGTTTTAGGGAAGAGCAGAAATATTTAAAGACAAATGTGAATATAAATACTGGTGTGACCAGAATTTTGAAATAAAAGAAAAAAAATAAGTAAATAAACAAGATTAAGACATGTAGCAAAACCTAAAAATATCAAAATATCAAAATTAAATAATAATTGAAGTTATGTGAGTAATTTCCAAGCATCAGACAAAAACTGAGTGGAAGAAATATCATTAACAAGATTTTTCGTATTTTTAAGTATGTGAAAAGCTTCATGGATACACAAATGGGAAGGAGAGACTGGAGATGAAATTATGTTAGTTCTAGAAAAATTAAAACGGTGACAATGAACCCATCAGTGGGAAACTATAGACGATTTGGAGATCTCTTCATCACGAACATGACGACGTTGCTCATTTATTCTATATTTCAAACGCCTCCTATTTTTAAAAATGTAACCTAAATTGCCCAACGAACGTGGGATTAAATAAATGCCAGAAAGGTTTTCAGTAGGAATGGGATCTTTAAGAGAAGATAATTTAATTTTGTTGACGGTTTTGTAAATGACTTTAAAACCAGATTGTGAAAGAATATTAGAAATTTTAAAAGAAAGTGGGGAATAAGAAGGTAAAACAACTGGGATGTGACTGTGATCGTTCAAATCGGGAGCAGAAAGTTTAGAATTCTTGAATTTATTTAGAACTTTATCGATAATAGAGGGATTATAGCCTCGAGAAATAGCAAGAGATTTTAAACAATTAATTTCTTTCGAAAGACTAGATGGACAAGAACAAATGTGTAGGGCATAAAAAACATAACTATATAAAGCAGACATTTCCTGTTAATGGTCATGGTTAGAGAGAGCATGCGGCGGAAGAGAGACAGAGAATGGTTTACTAAAGACAGTGGTTGAGAACCGATCTTTGTCTTTAGACACAAAAACGTCAAGGAATGGCAAAGAGCAATCCTTTTCAATGTCAAAAGTGAGTTGAATGCAGGGGTCAATCGAATTGACCAAAGAAAGTAAACTGGAAAAATCAATATAAGGGGGAACAAGAAAGAAAGTGTCATCAACATACCTGAACCAGTGAGGAAATGTATATACACCAAACAGTTTTTCTTCAAAATAGTGCATATTAATGTCGCAAAGCAAGGGAAAGAGAGGACTGACCATTTCCATACCCTCATTTTGGGAATAATAAGTACCATTAAAAAGGCAGGCAGTTTGCCTGATACATAAATGAACTAAATTCACAAGCTTCTCAATTTCAATTACAGAACGATTGAATTCACGTAAATCTCTTCCCTAAACAAACCAGAGTACCTTGAATAGAAACATTAATGAAAAGGGATTTAACATCCAAAGAAATCATAGTATAGTTAGAGATGCATTTAAGTTTGTCCACAAAGTCATACGAGTTTTTTACTGTATAAAGGTTACTACTAGTTAAATGAGAAAGAAATCTTGAAAGGAAACGAGCAAGATTATAAGAATCCGTACGAATATTAGACAACTTATACTATGATTTCTTTGTATGTTAAATCACATTTTACTAATGTTCCTATTCAAGGTGCTATGGTTTGTTTATAGAAGAGATTATGTGAATTCAATTAATCTTCTTTTGAAATGGAGGAGCTTGTGAATTTAGTTCATTCATGTATCAGGCAAACTGTCTTTATCTTTAATGGTACTTATTATTCCCAAGATGAGGGTATGGCAATGGTTAGTCCAATCTCTCTATTACTTTGCGACATTTATACGCACTTAAAAAAAAAAAAAAAAAAAAAAAAAAAAACCTCTTCAGTGTACATATATTTTCTCACTGGCTTAGGTGCGTTGATGGCCCTTTCCTTCTTGTTCCCCCTGATCTCGATTTTTTCGGTTTACTTTCTTTGGTAAATTCTATTGACCCATGCATTCAATTCCTTTCGAGACTGAAAAAGATAGTTTTTTTTTTACTTTTTTTTTTTTTTTTTTTTGTGTCTAAAGACAAGGATCAGTTCTGAACCACTGTCTTTAAAAAGCCATTCTCTGTTTCTCTTCCGCCACGTGCTCTCTCTAACCACGCCCCTCAACAGAAAATGACTGCTTTCTGTACTTATGTTTTTCCTGCCCTACACATTAGTTCTGATCCATCTGCTCTTTCGAAAGAAATTAATTATTAAAAATCTCCTGCTCTTTCTCGAGGCTATAATCCCTCTATTATCGATAAAGCTCTATATAAATTCAAGAATTCTAAACGTTCTTCTCCCGATTTGAATGATTACAGTCTCATCCGAGTTGTTTTACCTTTTTCATTCACCACTTTCTTTTAAAATTTCTAAAATTCTTTCACAGTTTGGTTTTAAAGTCATTTACAAAACCGTCAATAAAATTAAATTATCGTCTCTTAAAGATTCCATTCCTACCGAAAACTCTTCTGGCATTTATTTAATCCCATGTTCGTCGTGCAATTTCGGTTACATTGGTCAAACTAGGAGGAGTTTGAAATATAGAATAAATGAGTATGGTCGTAATGTTCGTAATAAAGAGATCTCCAAATCTTCTATTGCTTCCCGCTGCTGGGCTCATGGTGATCGTTTTGATTTTTTTAGAACTAACACAATTTTATCTCCAGTCTCCCTTGCCATTTGAATATCCATGAAGCTTTTTACATACTTAAAAATTAGAAAAATCTTGTTAATGGCATTTCTTCTATTCATTTCTCGTCTGATGCTTGGGAACTACTCCCATAAATTCGATTTTCCTTAAATTTTTATACTTATATTTTGATTTTGTTGTTTTGTTACATGTCTTAATCTTATTTATTTGTTTATTTGCTTCTTGTATATAAAAATTCTGTCACACCAGTATTAACATTTACATTTGTCTTTATGTATTTCTGCTCTTCTTTTAAAACGGTTTTGTGCGTTGCGGCTTTGACTGCAGCACTCTTGCCTGCTAGTGAGTTTATCGCATTTTATGGTGTTTATTCAAAATTAAAAGTTATTCTAGAACTAATATAAAAAAGTAAAAATTCTACAATTAGTTTTAAATGTGCAATAATCTGTATTACAATTAACTACAAATAACAAAGTAAAAAATAATTTAAAATAATAATTTAAATAATAATAATAATATATATATATATATATATATATATATATATATATATATATATATATATAGTTCAATATAAAAAAGAGGTAAAAAATAATTAAATATACACGTTCTTGGTTAAATAATATGTATTTTATACTCAATAACTTTATTAAATTTTAGTAATAATATAACAATTTATTTACATTACATACAAATTAAGTAATTAAAATTCAATCTAATTCTATAGAAGGTTCCTAAATAATAGGTATACGTTCCTCAATAATAGACATACCATAAAAAACAATAAAGTCTTAAAAATAGGATGTGGCAATTGACTGTTATATCCTAAACAAGGAACTTCTAACTGCTTAATTTCCGAATTGTCAATGATTATGTAATCTTAAAAAGTTTATTATAATTAGGACTGATTAGATCATATCATTTTATTGAAGAAATCACCAAATAAAATGGCTTGATATATAAGATATATGAAACCAAAATGACTAATATTCGTGGAAGAGTACTTAGATGAAGAGTTAATGATAAGGTAAGAAAGACCGATATATTCATCATAATATAACAGTTCATTATATTTAAAATATCACAAACCAAAGTGACTAATATTCATGGAAAAGATTCCAGATTCCAAAGTATTCAAAATAATTGAGACATAAAACAATAAAGTAGGAAAGTCCAAAATATTCATGATAATATAAATAATAGTATTAAAAATAAAGAAATCTAGTAAATGTCGATAAAGTACAAGAACCGAGATGGAAATTGCTCAAATAGAATTCCCAAATCATAATCGTCCGTAATATATAAGACCAAGTACTAAAATATTTACTAAAAAAGTCATTAAAATAACCTGAGAATGATCATAAAATTGAACAGTTTTAAAATTAAATAAGTAACACTGTGCAGAACAATAGAAATTAAATTTTTTATTTTTATTTTAATTGAAATTTCTTTATTAAAATGAAATTTTTATTCTCATATTTATTTTAATTCAAAATAATTTAATTTAATTTAATTTTAATATGACACATTATACGCAATTTCAGCTATAAAATGAAGTACTTAATTATTTTTTTTAATCTGTGCTTAAGTATTAGCAAATTATGTTTAAAAATATTTTAGTAAATCATAATTGAAAAAATTAAATTTAATAAACTCATCATCGCTTCTATTAAAAGCGCTATGTGCAGCATGTACAATAAAAAGGGTTCAAATAGTAAATAGATACTAAAGAGATATTTAAATATCTCAAATATTTAATTTAAGAAAATTATCAATTTAAATAATTAATATAATCAAACCCAAGGCTACTATGATTGTAATTAAAATTGAAATAAATTAAGATAATAAGAAATATATAAAAGCATGCATTATTTATAACGTTATCAAGGGCATGATAGAAAATCAAAGCCTGCAAAGTAAATGGTTTTCTGTTACAAACAGAGCACAAACTAAAATTCTCTTTGTTTCATGCCCAAACCATTTACCATTAATCAAGAGAGAAAATGAACTTAGAGTAACTAAGAAATATCAAATTAATAAGTTGAAACCACGATTAAAAGAATCTGCTAAAAAAAGTACCTTCAACATATCACTACAAATAACCAATAATTATCATTTGAATGAGGAATAACCGTAAACAGACAATAAATCAAGAAAACGAATGAATATAAGACAACTTAAAATGTGAAGAAAAATAAGATTTACTCACTAATTATTCATAAAGAGACATGAAAAGTTTGCAGTAATAAATGAAGCACATGTAATTATTAAAAAAAAAAAAAAAAAAAAAAATTAGACTGCGGTTAGCCGTGAAATAAGACAGTGAAACTGTTAAACCATGAAAAAATTAACTACTTGAAATATGAGAAAATTATGAAAGGTAGCAGAAAATGTATAGTATAAGAGATTGAATGAATTAATTTAAATTTTTATAGTTTTTAGAACTCGCAAATTTAATTAAACTGAATTAAAAGTAACTATTAAATTTTAAATTCAATACAATTAAATCTATAGATTTTATATAACTGTAGAAACATTCTTAAAGAAATTTTTAGTGTTGCCATCTAAGAAATAGGTTTTTACTTTTATATCTAGAATTGCATAGTGCAGTCATTTATTATAACTTTTATAATTTATTAATCCTAAATTTAAAACTAAACATTATTATCAAAAAAGTTTATTTTAACTGCGAAATTAAACCATAACCCACAATTAGTTCTAAACTAAAACATAGCATCAAATAAAGATAATAGAATGCATAAAACAACTTCTTACTTAATGCTTCTTTTTGGGTCAGATGTCTTCATTTTTCTAAGTTTAATTTCCTGTCGAATTGTGGTAACTTCAATATTAATTCATCACTCTTGAAAAAACACGATTATTTAATAAATTTATGTACATATTAACATATTTACAATTTGCTTAACTATAAAGTATATTTCAATTCTGGCATACGCCATTTCAGCGTTCTCTCTTCTCAAACTCCATTCAGCATCTCCATCAAAAGAAAAACAAAAACGTGGCTGTTGCCAATACAAGAAAAGAAATAAACAATAATAAAATAAAGAGTTCGAATAAGTCTTTCAGTTCATAAAGTTTATGGATTGAGAAAGTTCGGTTTCGTAACATCCTCCCCACCTTGAGCAGGGAAGGACATACGACATGCTCAATCTGGATCGTTATTGTCCACACCAAGGCGTTGCACTGGTTGCACTAAGCGACCATATCGAGTTTGCTGTTGAAGTTTAGAGCGGCTTTCATGAGCGTTTTGAGGCCGCTCATGAAATCTTTTGCACTGAATGCATCTTTGTAGAATTTTCCTAATTGTTCTTCTGCATCTAATTATCCAGAATTCTTCTCTTAAACTTGACATGAGAATCTGAACTCCTGCATGATCCATTTCTTTGTGCTTTTCTTCAATTATTCTGGATGTTATATTGTGATCTGCTGGTAAGACAATTGGATATCTGAAATTAAGTGAGTCTTCTCTCATTGAAATTCTGGTACGGACTCTAATTAATTCTTTCTCGTCAATAAATGTCGGAAAGTTAAATTTTTTCTTAGCTTGATTAGAAAAACATTTCTTTTGTGCATATTTTAGCACTGCATATTCCGCTTTATTAAGTTCTTCGACTGTTAAGTTAGATAATAAGCGGTTTTCTTTTAACTTCTTTGCATTTTCATAAAATCTAAGAATCCAAGCTGTAACTTTTAGCATTTTTTGGTATGAGGAACAATTTTCATAAAGATCAAATTCTTGAGAGGAAACATCAATTGCTGTTGCAACTGTTTTTCTTTTTTCTGAGTATATAACTTCATCATCAGGAAGAATGTCACTTTTAGGCCAAAAGTCGGGCATTTTCTTTAACCACTCAGGTCCGTTCCACCACTGGGACTTCGTTAAGGTATCTGGGGAGCATCCTCTGGAGGGTAAGTCAGCTGGATTAAGATGACCAGGAACATGATGCCAATCATCGACATTCGTCAATTTTCTAATTTCTGTTACTCTATTCTGTACAAAAGTAGCCCAACCACCGTCATTTTTTATCCAATATAAAGCATTCTTAGCATCCGACCAATAGAAGGTTTTGAGATTATCTATTTTCATTTCATCGATAATCGTACAGGCTAGTCTTGCGCCAATTAAACAAGCAAGTAACTCTAATCGCGGGATCGTAACTTCTTTTAAGGGAGTCACTCTTGTTTTCGCTTGAATTAGCTGACAAGACACATTTTCACCATTCTGTACTCTTAAGAATATGCATGTGGCATAAGCAACTTTGCTACTGTCGCAAAAAACATGAAGCTGTTTTTCACTGTCACTTAAGTCGAATTCGGAAAATCTACGAGGGATCTTTATATTTCTTAACAATTCCAGTTGTTCTTTCCATTTTCTAAAGGATTTTGTCATTTCTTCTGTCAACGGAGAATCCCAATTAAACTTTTCTTTCCAACATTTTTGCAGAATCAATTTTGGCATCAAAGTGGCTGGACTTGTATAACCGATGGGATCAAATATTTTATTAACCACAGAAAGAACTGATCTCTTTGTAATTGATTTAGGTTTTTCTTTATCATTAGATGAATTCATCAATCTTATTGTGTCATCTTTCTTATTCCAGATCAGCCCCAAAATTGCTATATCAGAATTTTCTTCAGATTCTATCTCCATGTCATTAAGAAAATCTTCGTCTAGTAAGTCTTCATCAATTTGTGTATACTGCCAACCTCGAAGATCAAACTGAGCTGATGCCACAATTTGTCTTGAAGTTTCTATGAATTCTCGCAATTCTTCTGTACTGTTTAGACTGGAAATACAGTTATCGACATAAAATGACATTTTCAGTCTGTTGGCTATCTCTTTGTAAGGCTCTTCGATTTTGTCAAATAAATGATTTAAAGTAGCAGCTAATAAGAATGGAGAAGCATTTAGTCCAAAGACAACGCGACAGTGTTGGTATACTTGTAACTTATTAGAATCACCATTTTCGAACCACAAAAATTTGACAAAGTTCTGATCATTCTTGTTCAAACCAATCTGGCAAAATGCTTTTTTGATGTCGGCACTTATTCCTATTCTTCCTTTTCTAAATCTATGTAAAATTGCAGGTATTAATTCGATTAAATTTGGACCTTTTGCGAGACAGTCATTTAACGAATAGGAAAATTTCTCTTTAGCTGAAGCGTCGAAGACAGGACGCACAGGTGTTGTGGCATGCTGCCTTATTACAGCTCTGTGAGGCAAAAAATGGCCACTATCGCCTAAATCAGATATTTTCTTGATTATACCTTCATGTAGCCAGTCATTAAATACATTTTGGTATTTCTCTAAATTTCCAGAAGTTTTCAATGATCTCAATGTTGATAATAATCTTTTTTCTGCTATTTTGCGATTTGAGGGTATTGGAGGATGATCTTTAAGCCATGGAAGAGAAACAACGTACCTCCCGCTCGAATCCCGTTTAACTGTTGAATTAAATAAATCTAGAGTTTCTTTATTTAGATCATCTCTTTTTTTACTTTCTACGGAATCCCTTATGCCCAAAAGATCTAACTCCCATAAATCACTGATTTTTTCATTTTTGATTCTAGAAAATAAAGAGAAAACAAGCATAGAGCTATCGCTATTACAATTAGTCTCAGTAATTTTACCCATTAGGGTCCATCCCAGTAAAGTTTCTACAGCAGCTAACCCACTAGATAACATTATATGATTACCCGTCAAAAGTTTTCCATAAATATCTGCACCAATTAGTATATCAATATTGTTATTTCTGTCAAGAGTTTTATTGAAACATTCAACATCTGAAAATATTATCCCATACTGTTCAGCTTCCCTTACCCATGGGCCATTTCTAATTTTAGGAATAGCAGAACAGATTACTTCCTGGTCATAGACCTCAAAATTACACATATAATCTTCAGAGAGAGAACTTATATGTATTCTGTAACTATTATGTGTCCTAGTTTCTTCAACGCCTCCGAAAAGGCTGTGTGTCATTTTCTCGTGTCCTAATACATCGTAACCCATTTTAGAAATAATTTCTTTAGTTGCGTAACTACGCATTGATCCTGTATCAAAAATTACCCTACAAGGTATTTCTTTCTTACCATTCCTTAATTTAACAGTCACAGTTTGTAACAAAACATCTTTCATATGTGTTCTATTCCCCAGTACTTTATTATTAATAACCTCGCTTTCTTTAGAAACGGGTTTCTTATCCTCAACTTGGCTAACTGTTTTAGATTCCGAACACATAATTTTTAAATGTCTTCTATTACACACTTCGCATTTTATCTGACTTCTACAAAATTTCGCAGTATGCCGCCGTTTTAAGCATATAAAACAAAATCCATGTTTCATTAAAAAATCTTTCTTTCTCTGTAATGGATAACTAGAAAAAACCTTACATTCAGTTAAAACATGTTTTTCCCCATTACAAGCGAAACACAAATTAGAATTTTTATCTGTTTCATTTAACAAATTAGAAGCAGTTGGGTATTTAGAAATATTCTTATTATTTAGAAGCTTTTCGTTTTTTGCACTTTGGAAGGAAGAATACGATTGAGAACTAAATTCTCTTTCGCGACTATCTTTTGTTAAAAACTGAGCTTTTTCCCTGTAAGTTACTTCAGTTTTCAAAATATCAAGAACCCTTGAAACATCCCAATTTTCATCTAAATCGCATTGTTTTGCAATTTCCAAAACAATATCCTGAGGTAATAATTTAATCAGTATTGGACAGAGTAATGAACCATAATTATCAGATTTTATTTCCAACGCATCCAAATTTCTAATCTCAGTCTGAGAAGTATCCAACAATTTCCTAAGATCAACTATATCATTTGATTTTTTAACAGGAGTTAAATTCAGAAGCTTATTTAAATGAGAATTTATAACTACCGTTTTTTTCCCAAATCTTTCTTTTAAAGTTTCAATTGCAGACTGATAGTTATTATTCGTTAAGCTAAAACCTTTTATCGCATCGGACGCCACACCTGTCAAATAACTGCGAAGGTAATTAAATTTATCAACATTAGAAATTGCGCAATTTTTATTTATTGCTGAATCAAATTGATCATAAAATCTCTGCCAATCAGACGGATCGCCGCTGTATTTTTCTATAGTAAGACGAGGAAGAGTTACGTAAGGGGATTCGAACGGGCGAACTATTGCACTCTCTTCTGTCTTATTATTTTGCATTAAAATAGGAACAAGCGGTTTTTCCAACTTAGAAAGTGCTTTTTTAACTTTGGTTTTATTTATGACAATACTCGTATTGTATTCATCACATTTTAGTACCTCAGACTCAACTTCTTTTACGTCAGTAATATTCGAAAATATCTGAGAATCTAAATTCTTTATTTCTTTTTCTTTAAGATCTAATTCGGCAAGTAATTCTTCAAGGTCATCTTCAGTATAATTCTTTTCAAGTAATTTCGTTTCAATTTTCTTAAATAACTTTGTCGTCTGCGTTCTAACTGTAGAACGTTTAGCTTTAATTACTGCATCCATAATATGTAAAAAGAGTAGCAAGTTCTATAACTTATGTTAATTTCTGTAATAATATACTCGGTACCCTTTATTACATTCAATTTTATAATTAAAATTTCTTTGCAGTAAATATTCAAACTAGCAACAGAAACAAATCACTTAAAATAAATTATCTGTTCATATAAAAACGATCATTATTTTTTTCTTTCTTTAAATCGAAATTCTTGCGTAATTTCTTTATCATTTTTATTCTAAACATAATTATGCAATATCAAATTAAAATGAGAAACATCTGGTCGTCTGTTCGGGCGCCAGATAAAACATAGCATCAAATAAAGATAATAGAATGCATAAAACAACTTCTTACTTAATGCTTCTTTTTGGGTCAGATGTCTTCATTTTTCTAAGTTTAATTTCCTGTCGAATTGTGGTAACTTCAATATTAATTCATCACTCTTGAAAAAACACGATTATTTAATAAATTTATGTACATATTAACATATTTACAATTTGGTTAACTATAAAGTATATTTCAATTCTGGCATACGCCATTTCAGCGTTCTCTCTTCTCAAACTCCATTCAGCATCTCCATCAAAAGAAAAACAAAAACGTGGCTGTTGCCAATACAAGAAAAGAAATAAACAATAATAAAATAAAGAGTTCGAATAAGTCTTTCAGTTCATAAAGTTTATGGATTGAGAAAGTTCGGTTTCGTAACATAAACCATGAAAAAATTAACTACTTGAAATATGAGAAAATTATGAAAGGTAGCAGAAAATGTATAGTATAAGAGATTGAATGAATTAATTTAAATTTTTATAGTTTTTAGAACTCGCAAATTTAATTAAACTGAATTAAAAGTAACTATTAAATTTTAAATTCAATACAATTAAATCTATAGATTTTATATAACTGTAGAAACATTCTTAAAGAAATTTTTAGTGTTGCCATCTAAGAAATAAGTTTTTACTTTTATATCTAGAATTGCATAGTGCAGTCATTTATTATAACTTTTATAATTTATTAATCCTAAATTTAAAACTAAACATTATTATCAAAAAAGTTTATTTTAACTGCGAAATTAAACCATAACCCACAATTAGTTCTAACCAAGATATTTAAATAGTCAATGTAAAATATTTTGGGTTAAAAAAAAAAAAAAAAAAAAAAAAAAGTTATTGATTAATTTTAAGACAACAATTTTTAAAAAATTAAATTTTATTTGTTAAAAAAGGATTTAACTATTAGGGGGGCCGGAAATTAATGTCGTTTTGAATTAAAATACTGACATCGGAAATTTATCCTGGATAAAATTTAAGATATTCTTAGGTAACTTATAAGATGGCTATTTGTAAAGTACCATGTAAACACTGTTAAACAAAAATTTCCGGTTTCATTTTATTAATTCAAAACGACATTATTTTCCGGTCCCCCTAACATATTTTTAAGGTAACCATTATACAAGGCAAGATTTAAAAAAAAAAATTGATATTGATTGTTTTCAAAGATATTTGAAACTATATGTTTTATACGCATATTAAAATTTATAAGAATACTAACAAATACAGATTAATGTGAGCAAGTTTTAAAATTAATAAAAAAATATATGTATTAGCTTTAAAAGGAAAATCTTTACGTTTATCATAGAAGTCAAATTCAAATTGAAAATTATTATTAAAAATAATTTTTTAATCTAAGAAATTATTTACATTAGAATTTAATTCAGTTTCACTAAATGACAGAATATTAGGATGAGTAATAGGTAAGTCTAGATTATTGTTATAGTTAACTAAATATATAACTATAATGCCATCAATATACCTTAGTAATTTAAAATTAGTACTCCTAATATCTCTTTCATAATAGTATAAATATAAATCTGCTAGCTTACTGGAGGCTATACCACCTTGCGGCAGTCCTATGCGTTGTTTATATATAGCCTTATTAAATAATATAGAGTTATGAAATAGGATAAACCTAGTTAAAGTTTTAAAAGCAAAAGGTGTTACTTTATCCTTTAAATTTAGATGTTTTAGATTTTTATTGAAAAGTTTATTTATAATTTTATGCATGTTTTTAATAGTATATTATTAGAAATCAAGTTTTGAGTTTCTTGTAAATGGCTCTAACGATTAGGGTTAAGGGATTTTTAGAGTAAAAAATTTATTGGACTAATCCTCATCTTCAGGGAAATTCCCATTTGTTGTTAAACCTTTTACCGCCGCTTGCTAAATATGTCAGAAAACTGGTTTATTCGTAAATGGATATAACAGTTTTAACAAATTTTAGAGTCAAAGGTTTTTTAGAAGACAAACCCATCAGACTTGGTATCCTCGTCTTTAATAAAATTAGCGTTCACTGTTAATCCACCCTCAGACCAAGACAAACTATGACAAAAACCTCGGTTTTTTTAGAAATGGATCTATCCACTCCTATTACTATTGTATACGATAACTATATTATTAATACCTCATATACAACTGAATATGTACTCCTAGCAATTTCCAGAAGTATATTTCAATGTCTTTTTTGTGTAGCCATTTAACCGTTTGAGTCCCAAGCAGCGCGATCGCGCTGTTGAGATTTTATGTCGAGAAAACCCAGTACTTTTCGAACATTGTGGGCAACTGACGGTGCGTTAACGATTGTTGAAGTCGCGCGCTCAGATTTACTGAGGCAAGTACGCCTAATCATTTTGATACACACAATTATTAACAATGAGAAACACTTACGCAAGAATACGTCCGATCGTTTTGCAAACTGCAATATATGTGACGAAGCGATGAGAAAAAGACGAGAATCGCGTTACCTAACAAATAGAAGAAGCGCTATTGCTCCGATTGGGATTCATCGATGTAAAATAAACAAAGTGCTATCGCGCTGCTTGGGTCTTTTCGCACTCATTTAGAGAAAGCGCAGTTGCGCTGTTTGGGATTCTTCGACAGTGTTTTTTCAATACTCCCTGGGACACAAACGAATAAATAAATCATTAAAGCTAAACACACTATACCCTATGTGCATGTAACAGATGTTTTTTTTTAGCATATTGCTAAAAAAATAACTCTTATTTTCATTGTGTATTGTGCAGCATAAAGACATATATAATGTAAAGAAGAACATCTCATATACTATATTATATCCAAAATCTTTTGCTAACCCTTGTATGCAAATCAAGATTGTTATTTGTACCATATCCAATAGAAAACATTCTATACTAAACCTAAGTAACGTATCGCAGTTGGAAAGCTCTCTAAAAATATTTACGGAAAATCTAAGAGCAGCCAGACACAGATGATGAAAATTCGTAAACAATTTTGAATACTTTTTTTTTTTTTTTTTACAAAATATATTTTACGTTATCCTACATAGATTATAAAGTCGTATTAGTAAAAAACATCAGCTTCTTTGTTTACTGAAAAGGGAAATATATGTTTCTCTGAAAATAATCTACAGATACAAGTGTTGATTTCTGTTCTGACAATTTATGGAAATCCGGCTAAGCATAGAATAAATTTTAAAAACAAATCAAGGAAAAGTAAATATTAAATATTTTCAAAATATTCTGAAAAATATAGTTCATAGTGAATTTTATGTCAATTCAAAAGCAAGTCAGAGTATACGAATTTTAACTGACACACTGACAGCGTGTGCGGAGATTTGTAATTTCAGAGAAAGTACATTTTCGAATCTTTGTTCACTGAAAATAGAATAAAAAGTACGTGACTAAACAACTACAATGACTAGCATGCAAATATTTCCAAATACATCCTCTTCTAAGGCGCATAAATATTCATAAGTTTCACTTGCATCAAGCATTACATCTACATCTACTTAAAGACGATAGTTTTCTATTAAAATATTCCATAAAAATTTGCGTTAATAAATTTATTGAATCAATTCTTGATTAAATTATTTCCGTAGTTTACTCACAATTGGATTTATATTTCTTTCTTTCTTTTATCGTCTAATTAATAAAGAGGAAAATTATAGATTCCCATGCAGTAGTTTTATTTTATGTCACGAATGGGAGGACAATAAAAAGATGCATTGACGTCACAAATTATAATTCATTCACTGTTAAATCTCTTCCAGCTTATCCGCTGTGATAACAAAGATATATTAGAAAAAAAATTATTATACATGATATCGATTTATTAATGTACTTTTAATAAATTTACTAATATAATAATTATTTAACTGAGTGTATTATTAAGTTTTACATTGATGTACATAACGAAAGCAATTCTTTACCAGCAAAGAAAGTTAAGTCCCAAAAGCAAAATTAAACTAGTGTGTTGTGGAAACAAATTCACGCACTACATATTATTTATTGAAATTATTTTCCATGATAAATGCAGACGATTTGCATTTCAGAAATTAATAAAAATCAATGACAGAAAGAAGTCGATTTTGTGTTAATATCTAACAATTTTTTTTTCTATGGAAATATGTTAATAATTCTGTTTTTATTAAAGACTTTTTTTTAGCTTACATTCTCCGTCATAAACCTTCTGCCGAATCCGGGTTAAAAAAGGAAAAAGGGAAAATGAATTAGAAAAATCAGTCTTGTCGTTACAAAATTGGTATCAAATGAAAGGGGCGATTTTTCTGAATCCAGGGGTGCAAGCAGTTTTTCGACACGACAATTAGATTTTTTTTTTAATTAACTAAAGAATGAAATTTAGGTCGCAACACTTTATTTTAATTCCTTTCAGTCATTTTAAAAAGTACGTGGCTTGTTGCAAATTCGGTACCAAATGAAAGGGGCGATTTTTTATTTTTATTTTTATTTTTTAATCCACGAGGGCAAACAGTTTCTACACGCGGCAATTAGATTTTTTAAAATTTACTAAAGTGAAAATTTTGGGTGGCAACACTTGATTTTAAATTTTTCATACTTTTTAGTACGAATTAAGCTACTAGAAAAGTCTTTAATTATTTTTATTTTTATTTTTATTTTTATTTTTTTATTTTATTAATTATTACAGAACAATGGTTGAATCATTTATTTTAAATATTTTAACCAGTTCATTTGAAGGATACCCATATTGAAAAGATACACACACCCCGGGGGAGTACTCTCACCCCCCAAGAAGGAAGCAATGTCCCTACATATGCAAAAAAAAAAAATCCTAGTTAACTATTACTATTATAAATATTTTTTTAATTACATTAAAAAATTAAAAATTATTCTCATTATTTGCATTTAAGCGGCATTATGTCCAATACTACCACATTAAATATCACGAAAAGATGCATGACCACGCCACCCTTCAAGCGTTTTATCCTTAAATTTGATTAAAGGCATTTCAAGTCAATGTCCAAGTAAATATCAAATTTAGTTAACTTCCATCATTCCTTCTTTTACAACGTCCAAAAAATTTTCATACACACACAAAGACGGGCATTTTCTGAAAATGGCCAAATCGTGTTCAAGACATCTCGAAACCAATATATCAATCGAAAACGGGATATTGAAAATTTTCTTGAATCCAATACTATCCTATGTATTATACATAGAAGAAAGTAATTAAACTAAGATGATGTAAAATTATTAAATATGGATAACAGTTTGTTTTATTACAAAGATATTTTGAACTGTATAACTATCCTAAATTAGTTTTAAGATTAAAATAAATAAGACCTTTGCCATTTGTTAATCTCCTCATAAGCTTCGCTAATTAACCAAGTTCCTAATAATCAGTAGTTGTGCTAGCATTCGACGCTCAACCGACGTAAAACTTAAGTATGCCATAGAAGAAATCTAGAATATTGTAATGCACATACGCGCATAAATTTATTAGATATAAATATTATTATTCATATAAATATGTCATAAATAAATATTATTACACACTCATATATAAATGTATTATGTATAAATGCTATGTCATACATATATAAATATCTGTTTCTGCAAGCAGGATAAAAATTTATTTATAAATTTATTTATTTTAGTTCTCCATCATACGATAGGTGTAGGAAACTATATGGAAAGTGAAGGAAAAAAAAAACTTTTTCTGTCACTGGTATGGGTGAGAACTTCAGAAAATCTGTTAGAAACTAATTCTATAACTAATACGGTTGGGAGTTAAAATTATCTGCGTTCGATCTGACCTCCAAAAAGATCTAGGTTGGGTGTAGCTCTGACTCTTTCGACACTTTGACGTAAAACCCATGAGAAATCAGTGAACAGCAAAGAAGATCGAACATAAAAGCCGCAATCCGATGAATCTCCTACAACAATACAACACACAAAAAGTGCCAACACAGAAATGTTCAGTGCTCAAAAAAGAAGACAGGTAATAAAAACCGTGATCATGCAATCCTCTTATAATAATAGTCTACACAAAGATCTCTCAAAATTTGACGCTGAAAGTCTAAAGGAAAATAATTTTCCTTTGAATATTCAGCGGGCGCAGTCATATCAGCAATTCTTTAGTAAACTGACACTTGCCTCGCATTGATATGTGGATTCTTCTTACAGAAGTAATACTGGCGGCTGCCAACTGCATCATATCCCGTGAGGACCTGGTAAACGAAAAAGTCAATTTGAAATGAGCAAATCCTTACCGTGTGTGCATCAACCCTTTGTACAGTATTTTTATTCATTTTGCTACTTCTCAATTGATAACCTTCTTAGAGTGTATCTAACGTTCTTCGGGCTGAGCTTCATTGAGAGATTGACCACTTCTCTATTCGCAATTTAATCAACTAGCTCGTAATAATGATGACGATATCAATGCAGGGAAACTATAATCCTACATCGCTGAAAGAATTCGCTATAACTCTGCTTTGCTAATAACTATAATTCGCTTCACCAAGTCACTGATCCCAGTTACAAATTTGTACTACGGCACTCGAGCACTAGAAGTGTCCCAGCACTTAAAGCACTTGATATAAGAATGACATCCATCTCACTGAGTGTTGCTTATGCAATGTTCGAAATTACAACTTCGATCGCAACGCTAACAAAAACATTCCAAGGAACGTGCAGCTGACACTGAAATCCTCCCCGATTTTCTCTTTGCAAGTACAGTCGGTAACAGAAGTGTCCGAACACGAGCGAAAATTCCTATGTAAAAATAGTACACTTCATACGGTTTTGTTAAATAAATCCTTGTTGAATCCTGTTCTTAGTCAGTGTAAGAACATGATTCGATAAGGATTTATTTAACAAAACCGTGTGAAGTGTACTTTTTTTACATAGGAATTTTTGCTAGTGTTCGGACACTTCTGTTACCGACTGTAACTCCATATGTACACAAAATTATAATAAAAGTAAAGTATCGAAAATTCAAATTCTTTTATAATTTTTATACTTTGAGTTTAATATAAATTTTAATCTCTCAGGTGTAAAATACTTCGGCAAAAGTTTTTCGGTAAAAAAATACTTTACCAGAAGAAAATTAATGAATAAGCAAACGCTAATTTTCATGAAATTTACATATTTTGTATAGATTATACTAAAACGATGTTACATATGCACTGACAATATTTCCCTTTTTTTAAGAAACGAAGATGCCTACTATTTAAGAAAAACTTTGGAACGTTTTAAATAAAATATTGTAATTTTGTATTATTTTAAATCATTAACAAAAAGCGTATTTCCTGTATTTAAATTAGAAGTAAATTGGGTATTTAAGGATTTTTTTTTTTCGGGAGGGGTGGGGGGTTTTTAATTTAAAACACCTGAAAACTAAAATATTAACATTTTCTGCTTTTAACAGAATTTATTTTTATTCTGATTTTCCGAATATTTAATACGTGATAAATATTTTTCTCTTAATACAAGTTTTCAGAAATCAATAGAAATGTTTTCATACAGTACATGTTGTACTCTATAATATATACTGCACAATATTATGCATATTATACTGGATATCATGCATATAAAAAATATTGTATTTTTAATGAAAAAAAATTATATAATGCTAATCTAAATTTATGAAATTAATGCAAAAGAAAAAGAAAAAAAAATCATAACGAACAAGAATACAATCAAATAAAAAATTACGCTTACCTCACTATAGTATATTTTTACAACTATAATAAATACCGTTTACCTATAGGGAAGATATTTACATTATAGATAATTTTAGGGAAATAGGCTGCTGTGAAATAATGTGGTATAATAACAGACGTTATGGATTCATTCTACATAGCTTAGATATTTGTCTGTCTATCTTTATTGCTAAAAGTGATAATACCTCTGTGTTATGTTGCGAGGTATTACCTGAGCCAATATGTTTGAAATTCCTCATAAATCAGCCTCCAGAGAGAAATTATTACTGTTTTCTGTGGCGCTAGATACACATTTCTAGAACATGTTTATGGCACGTATTTTAATAAATAGAACTTTTTTATGGCATGCGTTATAATAAATGGAATTCATTTAAAGGATATATTTTGTTTTGAAACACGAATACAATTTTAATATTGCATTGAACACAAAAAAGTAGAAAATATAATTGAATTTTATTTTCAAATTGTGATGTTTTTATTTTCATATGAACTTTACAATTTATGTAGACTACACCAAGAGTTTTTTATTTCGGAAAAAACATAAGTGAATCAAATCACTTTGTGTTTACATGAAACTGAAGCATATAATCTGTAGATTAATAACAAACTTTTATTTTTAAAAATAGAAAGTCCCACTTTACATGCAGTGTGTAACAAAACTAGTGGTCAAATCTATAAAGGGTGATAGAATTTGCCAAAATAAATAATTTTTACCACACAAACTGCGGTCTTACAGAAAACGCCGAACTGCGTGAGGGCGCCTATTTGGTAAAAATGGGGAATAAAATAAAGACGAAAAAATAAAGTGTAAAGAATTTTTATCATTGAAAACTTTACAACAAATGCTCAAATGAGCAGCCACTAGTAATGCAGGATTCATATACGCGACAGAGTGAATTACGTATTTGTTGAAAGAATCCTACCATTTCCTTAATGTCAGAAACTTAAAGGAATGACGTCCACTGTTCCAAGGATTGTCTCAATTTGATCTATCGTTCTCACGCACCGCGTTCGATTTATATCATGCCTTTCGACGAGGAATGAGCCCGTCAACAAGAGTTGCTTGTACAAGTGTTGAAATGGCCTAGCGCCCTCGGCTAGCGCCCAGTTTGGAAATCGTACCTGGTAAAGTCTATTACCTTCTGTAGCATTACCCCTTTCAGTCCCTACATAAAACACATATCGGCCTTGTTCGAATTCTAATACTTCTGCATCTTCGGCGAAGATTAGCAGCTGAATGACGAGTTCTTCAAAAGATGATGTTTCGTCCACTCCAGAGAAAGCACCCTCTTGCGGCTCGACCTTTGCTTTTCAACCTCATATTGCATTGTGGAAGTTGTTTGTTTTGAGCAAGTTCTATCACCTTTTAGCGCTGTGACCATTAGTTCTGATATACTCTGCATTTTTATGTACTAATAAACTGACTTACACTGATTATGCAAAGGACATTTTAAAAGTTAACTATATTAAATTTCCATATAGTTTGTCTTTTCTCAATTTCTAATCTTGCTTTATTTTACTTTTTCTTAACGAATCTAAAAATTTTATCTAAACTCATTCTGTGAAATTGTTGCGTAAAACGATTGCTGTCACCCTATAAGAGAACCTTGAAATACTGATTCAATCAGATTATAGTAATGCGCAGATTACTACGATGCTTTGAATTATAATTTATTTTAGTACTGAGAATTTTAAAATCCCTAATTAAAGTCCTGATGGATAGCTTAATTTTATTAGATTAATCTATTATTTACTAGATTAACGTATACTAAATAATTATTGTACAAATAATTTGGCGTGTTTCTTTATCGCGTGTTAGATAAATAATTATGTTTTTAGCATAACAATTTTAAAATATTTTTTTCTGTGTATTCACTTTAGTTCGTTAAGAAATAACCTTTTTATTTCCATATATCAAATCGATATTTTCTCAGATACTACCTATTTACATTTTATCTTAAATTTAAATAGTTACAAAATATATGAAACCTAATACGAATTTTTCAAAATTAACAGCAGTGATGAATTCTATAAATGACATATTTATTTCTTTTACTTCACAAGAGTATCAGAAATTCTCTTCGTTAAATTCCTTTTTTCTGCTTATTAATGAACCTGAAGTGCGATTCTTCGCCAACGAAAATTGCATAACGTTCCTCTCCCTAGAGCAGAAATATTTCTTCGCTACACTAAGAGAAGTGTGTGACTGCAACACTGATTAGTAATTTCCATCTTTATCAAAAATTTTACTTGAAGCATTAAAATGTTGTTATTAGCTTCAAAATGTCACAAATTAATCTTTATAGATCTATGTGGATTTAGTAGCATGCTCCGGATCAGCCCAATGTTCAGCCAGAACATTTTTTTTTAGAAACATAGAAAATGTATTTAAAGGGATTAAATGGTTTTCAAAGACTAAAAAAAAAAAAAAAAAAAAAAAAAAAAAAAAAAGAATATTCTTTCTTTTTTTTTTTTTTTTTTATAATATACTAGCTGACCCGTCCGGCTTCGCACTGATGAACAAATTTTAGTTAAAGATGGATTGACATGTAAAAAATCAAGAAATATATCAGTTTATATGTTATAGTCAGGCAATATTATTAACTGGAAAGTCAAAATATAATTTTACAATTATTTTTTTTAATTAGTTGTTAAATGTTGGCAATTTTTACTTAATGCTATTTATTTATTTATTTATTTATTTCATAAAAAGAAACATTTCTTTACTCATGAATAAAAAATATTGAAAAATAAACCTATGACATGAAAATGTTTTTGATAAAATTGACGTCATAATAGCTTTAATTATTATTTATTTGTTCATTTCGCAAATATATTTAATTATTTCCATAATTGATTATTATTTTAATAATGTATATTAAAGGAGAAATCAATAATATGAAACAATATTCGTACAATATATACTATCCGCGATTGTAATGAAATGCTCGCCCTCTGGTGGGCTAAGGTAAATATATCATACCACTGATCGCTTTCACGCTGAAAAAACGATAGAACAACAAGAAAGAACAATAAAGAAATACACGTGGCTATTATATTTACTAACAACTGCAGTTGAGAAAGCTCCATCTATCGATCATTACAAACGCGAATTACAGAATCTGGTGTGAAACAACCACACGACTTCCATTACCCACTATTACACGTAATATATACAATTTTTTGGAGATATTACTTGCATTTTTTGAGATTTTCGAGTAAGAGAAACTTGATACACGTATAAAGACACATACAACAGAGTTTGCATAGCGAGTTAAAAAATAAGGGGAAAAAAATAGATAGTTATTTTTTTAAACACGAATTTCCGAGATCTAAAACTGAACTACCTAATCAGGATGACCGTTAATATTCCTGTAATAAGCACGTAATACTTGAGAAAGGTTATCTAAATTGGATTATAGAAAAAATTTTCAAGAATACGTTAGAGCCGTTTTTGAGATACCAACTTTTACCAAAACTTAGCATACTCAATTATTGACCTAAAAACAATAATTACATACAAAAGGATATTTAATAGGAAGTTAACATGGCGAGTTTGAAAAAAATCCGTACAGGCGTTTTTAAAGGAACGCATTTGCGAAGTCTGAAATTGAGCTGTTTATAGAGGACGCCTATCAATTTTCCTGAACTAAGCAATTTTTCAATCGAAAGGGCATCTAATATATTATTTATACAGCAACTTTGAAGAAAATCATTAGAGGTGTTTTTGAATATGGGCTTACGGTCCCATTTCTGGTTTTCGATGACCCAATTCCGGTTTTTCAATTTTCACGAAAATTTGGAAAATTTATCTGTACACCAGACCTGAATCACTTGTGAAGTTTAGTAGTTCTATTTTTATTAGTTTTGGAGATATGACAGCCAGAAGATTACACACACACGTGCACATATACACACACACTGACCAATTGCCAAAACCTATACAATACTTCCACTACCTACGGTAGTAGGGTAATTGAAGTAAACACATACATCTCGTATTTACTACGATAATATACAGATATTCGTATTACGTTTTCGATCGCCAAATACAAAAATCGCCAATGACGATAGATATCAAATCTATGCTTTGTTTTCAATTAAAATATTGAAACTTTTAATTAAAAATTTATTTTACCAAAATTTATTATAGCTTCTAGCACTTAGAGAGAGACAGTGTAACTTTTGATTATTGAAAGAAAAAAAAAAAAAAAAAAAAGCAATCGGCTTTTTAGTTCTAGCGATCGTTCTCTACATATGCATATAAACCTTTCTTCTTTTTATATTAGTATAGCTATAGAGCATAGGTATATTAAATAGGTTTCCAATCAACATAATGTAACTCAAATAATTAAATGCTATTTACATTTCAGTAATGGCTGTATGCGCTATGTATATTGAGCTACCTGCCATAACTGTTAGTTGCTAAAAATAGTCGCCAAATAAATTTAAACATCTCAATACGCAAGCGAAGTGTGACATCACCACGGCCTTACTAGATCACTCCTCGGCGCCAACACGCCAACGTCGTGAAAGCGGCCATAACAATCGACGATTTTTCCGGAATCAAATGCATTGGATGTTAGGGTTGGCACACAGCGCCACCACGGCAAAATTAACTTAGTTTTGTATATGAAACTGCATAAATTTGTTCCGTTTTCAGAGCATTTAAATTGATTTAATTAAATTCAAAATGCAGTCTTCCGATACGCAAAAATATATGAATCATAAAAATAATTGTGGCAATAATTTTAAATCAATTCATTGAAAAATGATAAATGATGTTAGTCGTTTTCTCTTAAATATAAAGATACTCTTCTTCCAATTTCTGTTTTGCATGAAAGAAAATAAATAAGAATTAGAAAGACTTTTATAAAAATAATTTTAAATTGTGTCTTTTTAAAAATTATATTATATACATATATTAATATTTTGTTGAACCATGGATGAATATTTAATGTTTCTTGGCATTTTCCACGTTTGTTATAGCCTGAGAAAGTAGATGGCGCTTGTTGCCAACCCTGAAAATCGATTCCTCGGCATACATTGATCTTTGCAGTTTTGTTACGGCCGCTTACGACGTTGGCGTGTTGGCGCCGAGGAGTGATCTAGTAAGGCCGTGGACATCACTGACCGCCCATGGATGCAAGAAAAAGATTTTCCATGTTAATCGCTCATTGGATTTTTTTTTTTTTTTTTTTTTTTTTTTTTTTATTAAAATTCTAGAAGAATTATTTCCCGATTTTAATCCTCATATTTGGGTATAGATATGTATTAGTTATTGTATGCATGCGTTAGATTGAGTTATTTTGCTGTCAAATTGACAAAATTTTAATTTTAAATTTCAAAACTGTCACCCTTGGCGTTTTTTGTATTTGGCGATCAAAAAGTAATACGAAAATATACATGCCAGATGTATATTTTCGTAATATGTATTGTACGAAATATTGTTTCATATTATTCGTTACACTCTTAATGTAAGTTTTTAAAATAACCATGATTTTTGAAAGGAATTAAATTATATTCGCCAGATAATTTGGCGATATTTTTTTTTTCTGCCAAGGATGACGGATATCAAATCTATTCCGCTGCAACATATTAGTATATTATATCAGATACTTTATTTAGACATTTGAAAACAAATTTGACTTCAAATTATGATAGAATATTTATCCTTTCCCTTTTAATTAGTTTATTAGTTGGATGTTTATTGTGTAAATATCATCCTTTGAAATGAAATGTTTATGTTTTCAATCGAATATGGAAATTTGCCATTTTTTTTTTTCTAGAGTTTTGAAATTTAAAATTCCAATTTTATCAATTTTACAACAAAAACAATTTAATCTAACGGATGCACATGATAACTAATACATATCTATATCCAAATATGGGGATTAAAATGGGGAAATAATTTTCCTCGATCTTTATTATTTTTTTACAAAAAATCCAGTTCACTTTTTATATTATTGTTTCGCGTGAAAATATATTTTATTATATGTCTAAAAATAAATTAATTCGTAAATCTTTTTGGCAACAATTATAAATTAAAATAAATAATACTATAAAATAGAATTTCTTATTTTATTTTATTTTATTTATTTATTTATTTTTAAATTCCAATTTCGTTTACACACATCAGTTTAAACCACGGAGTAATAAAGACACCGTGGTTTAAACATTGATTCTTAGATATTATATCATATCATATCAAATTAAATTATTAGAAAAATAAACACTTTTAATTCTATAATGACGTCAGATTTAACGTGTAAGTTTAACAATTAAAAAAGCTTTATATGAATTTCAATTTAATGCACGTGCAAATATATTTCTTTTCTTTTCACGTCAAGATATTTTAAAAACGAAATGAATATGTAAATGTTTCTTTTATGTTGGCAGCAGCTAATTTTTTTAATATTTCATTATTTCCATTTCTATTACGGCTTCTATGGGGATTTTAATTAAAATGCTCAGATTTTAAACTAAAATTTATTTTATCAAAATTAAATATAGCCTATAACAATATGGCATACTGTAGCTTTCGGTCAGTGAAAGAAGTTTTTAAATCGGTTCAGTAGTTTCAGAGATTACCCTCCACAAACAAACAATTTTTTGCGCTTTATATAATGATATAGATATATATTCAAAATTTTAAGCATATAAGAGAGTAATCTTCAAACATTATTTTATAAAATTTTATTTGGAAATTTTGGAAATATACGATTTCTGAAAAACTAATGTACCAATTTTATAGAACTTTTGCACACTTATCTATAAATATATGAAAAAGTAAACTCACTGATTTACTTACTCAACACTGCTGTGGCGATTTTATGAGAGATAGATCACAAATTTTGGTGAGTAGGTTGCTTTTATGACCCTGACCTCCTCTAAGATGGGATTTTGCGAAATACCCCTGTTCCTACACCTTTATAAATATAACTCGGCTCCAAATTAGTTCACGGTGAAGAAATTTCAGATGGGAAGACTAGACTTGAGTACGAAAATAATCGTTTTCTACGATTTTGGAACTTTGGTTTTTTAAGGGAGGGAGGATATAAAAACGATTTTCGGGGGCAAATTTAGCAAAGTACGTATTTTCGAGTAAAACTTTCCCAGTAATAGCATAAAGATATACAAAACCGCCAGGCGTCTTCGTGAGGATATTGTTTTTTACGATTTGAGCTTTTTTTTTTGGGGGGGGGGGGGACGAGTTACAAGGGGTTAAATTCGAGCCCCCCTTTTAGCACTAAATTCGTCCGGGGAAATCTATAGGAGCTGAGATCACAAATTTTAGTGTGTGGCTTATTTAAGTGTATGCAACATCTATTGTAACGGGATTTTACGAAATTCCCCCTTCCCCCCTTGGGGGTAGTCAGACAATAAACACTTTTCCAAGCATATAACTTTGCTTCAAATTATCTCAGTAAGATTAATTTTTATGTGTGGGTTGTTTATGCGTTCCCAACATACACTATAACGGGATTTCAAGAAATTTCCCCCTGGGGGTATGGGGGGCAAAAACACGCTTTTAAGAATAATCCCAGTTATCTCAGGATAGCGATTTTTTTATATTTCGATTGATTATACGTACTCAAGACGCACGTTACAAAGGGATTTTGCGAAATTCCAAGCTATCCCCCTTGGGAGTGGGGATGGGGGGCAAAAAACATGTTTCTATGCGTAACTCTGCTCAGAACTATCTTAAAAAGGCGATTTTTTATGTGCAGGCTTGTTATGCGTTCCTAATACGCACTATAAAGGGATTTTGCGAAATTTACCCTGTCCCCTCTTTAAAGGCGGGGAGAGGGGGGGGGCAAAAACAGGTTTTTTGGAGTAACTCTGCTCCAATTTATCTTAGGAAAGCGATTTTTTGATAGGTCAATTGGTTATGCGTACTCAACACACACTACAAAGGGAATTTTTTGAAATTGCGTCCTATCCCCTCTTGGGGATTCGGGGGAGCAAAAAATATGTTTCCATGCATAGCTCTGTTCCAAATTATCTTAGAATGGCAATTTTTGATGTGGGGACTGCTAATGCTTATTCAACACACACTACAAAAGACTTTTGTAAAATTCCACGCTACCGCATCTTGGAGGGGGGGGGGAGGGAGGGAGCAAAAAATATGTATCCATGCGTAACTCTGCAGTAAATTATCTTAGGAATGAAATTTTTGATATGTGGGTTGGTTATATGTATCTAACTCATAGTATAAAGAGATTTTGCAAAATTCCTTTCCCCTTCCCTCCTTTAAGAGCGGGGGAGGAGGGGTAAAAATCACGTTTTAAAGCATAACTCTGCTTCAAATAATCTCAGGATCTCGGTTCTTTAATGTGTCGGTTAGGTGTGTGTATGCAACATGCACTATAAAGGGAGTTGGCAAAATTACCTACTCCCCTCCCCGCTTTGAGATGAGGGGGGGGGGGCAAAAAACACATTTTCGAGCTTAAATCTGTTCTAAATTACCTTAGAATGGTGAATATTGTTGTGTGGATATTGATTAACTGTACGTAATATGCAGTTTGAAGTGATTTTGCAAAACTTTTAACTTTACCCGCAAGGGAGGTGGAGTAAAAAGCAGGCAAGGCGCTGCCGAAGGCATTAGGACTACAGGCTCGAAATGTGGTGAGCAGGAGCTTTAACTTTTATTTTGACTGATTTCAATGATTTCATTTTTCTTTTTCTTTTTTAGATTTTTTTATTATTATTAATGGTATGGTATTTTGAGAATTCATTTCAATATAATGACCAGCAAAGCGGGCAAAGCCTCCTAATTTAAAATAAAATTGACTAGCACTTGAACTAAGTATTTAAAAAAAAAAAAAAAAAAAAAAAAAAAAAAAAAAAAAAGAAAGAAACCAGCAGAGTTGTATGCAAAAATAGCACAATTTTTCGTATTTTACCTCACACATAGCCTTGTAAAAATAGTTATAATAAAAAAAAAAAAAAGCCTTCATTCAAGCACTATTATACAGTATTTTCAAGAAGTGTACAAAATTTTAATAAGGTACAGTCGATAACAAAATTATTAGATTTATATATACACTCATTGGCATAAAAATTTTCACACCAAGAAAGAGTTGTCAGAATGAAACGAAATTTTACTTACGAAAGTACAACGTTGATATAAGTAAAAGATTGCAAAATTAAAGCGAAATGATCATTTATTACTGGAAAAATTACGAAAGAATGGAGGTTTTAGTATCATGTTAGACCAGCTCTAGCGTGAATGCACGATGCGATGTGGGCGGGCATTGAAGCATACAAGTCCTATCTCGTTCCACATTCGTTGTAAACGCTCCTCTATTTCGTCCAAACTCGTAGGCTGCCCACCTTGCCATCCCAAGTGATCCCAGATATGTTCGATTGGTTACAAATCTGGAGATCGAGCAAGCCAGGGAAGGATGGTATTGCTGCGAAAACAGTCTTGAGACACCCTTGCTTGGTGTGACTGAGCATTGTTCTGCTGAAAAATGGCTCTTGGGAGCGGCAACTCCTATGTCTGAAGGATGTCACGAACGTAACACTGGGCTGTGGATCAATATTAGGGATAACCGATTGTCGTATGCAATGTAATCCCATACCATCACACCAGTTGTGTGTGCGGTATGCAGCTGTAAAGCAAGGTCAGGATTGAGGTGTTCACCAAGGTGCCTCTACACACGTACATGATTGTCATCACTCCCCAAATTGAATCTGGATAAATCGTTGAAGACGACCTGGTTCCATTCGGTTGCAATCTAATACCGTCGAACGCGACAGCACTCCAACCGGAGGAGAGGGGAGTGGTTATTATTGGCAGCGCACATATTGGGCGCCACGATAGCAAATGTCCTTTAGCCAGGTGTGATGGTACGTACAGGGACAGGGACAGGTCGCGTTGGTGCTGCATATATCCGGATGGCGAACAACGAGACAGTTGGCGCTAGGCGTATGCTTCGTATGATGTGATGGTTTCTTCGATTATTAATCTGTCGAGTGCGTCCTGAGCCTACTCGTTCTATAAGCGACCTCTCTCTTGTTCACTAGTCTCAACACCTCCTCACAGTAAAATCAGAACGGCTTAGGTGGCTGGCTACTCGCCGAAATGATCACCCAGATTTCATCATTCTGATGATTCTTCCACTCTCGGACTGTGACAGCTGCTCGTATTGTCTTCGATAGCGGCGTACATATCCGTCTCGCTAAGCCGATGCGTTAACTACCCCGGGCGTAAATATACACTTTTCCGAAGTATGATCCTTTGTGGTGCGTTTTTATTAGTGGTACTAGCCCCGTGGCTTTGGGATAAAATGAAATGACCTCTAAAGTGATCTTCACAGTGTTTTCAAAGAATTTGCTTATTTCAGAGAAAATAGGGTGTGAAATGAATCGGAAAGGGAATGTTTCTGGAACAGCGAAAGCACAACTGTGTGCACCTGTGTGAAAAACAGTGGCAATGGGAAGCAAATCTCGTAAGTTTTCCTTGGCAGGCAAGAGGTTAATTTGAAGATCAAATTTTTTCAACCATGTTCCAAAAGTTCTTTTTTGTAAGAATCCCCTTATAGGCTTGTAACTACATTAAATTTTTTTTTACTTACTAAGATTTGTGAGTTCATATCAGGTTTTCACATAAAAGGACTTTTGCAATGTGGCTGAAATAATTGGATCTTCAAATTAAATACGCAGCATGTAAAAAACACTTTATGAGATTTTTACTCTGGAAAATACCTAAGATCTAGCTCGTTCTTTTGTTGGCAATTTGCTTAATTTTTGCTCTATTGAAATGAACTTTTGACTAAAGTTGCCCAAGATATCTAGATATCAACATATGTACTAAACATTTTCGCGCATGTACAGTAAAAATATATTAACTATAAATACTCATATCTCAACAAATATTATACGTGTGAATTCTTTTTGTTTTCTTTCGCGCATGTGCAGTAAAAATATATAACTACAAATGCTCATATCTCAACAAATATTATACGTGCGAATTTTATGTTTCAGAATAAAGTTTATCTAATGTTTTGTCAGTAGTTCTGCAAATATTGTAAAGTTTTATGGAAATCCGTTCTAGTTTTAAGCAACATTTGCCAAAAAATTAATAATAACTGAAAAAAATTATATTCGCCTAAATAATTGCGCAATTTCCACAATAAAACATATAAATCTTGTACATAGTATGTGCAACAATGTGTTAAAGTTACAAGTCATTTGTAGCTTTTTAGGATACAGGGTGATCCAAAGTATTTTTGCTCTTCTTCAATTTGTGGCTGTTCCCCTAATTGCATTTTGGAACAAACCGATAGTCGAAAATCTGAGTTTTTAAGTGTTCTCTCGATATCTGAAGTTCTGAGCCACTTCGTCCGGTATATTTTTAAAAAATCGAAAAATAAAATTAAATAAATAAAATAATTTCTCATAATTTGATCACTCACTCTAGGTGCAGGTTTTGAGAAATCGTGTCCACCGCTTTTCTGAAGGGTTTTTGGAAATCGGGAGAAACCGGTTGAATTTTCCATTTTTTTTTTTTTTTTAATGAAAGTTGAAAAAGTATGCTTTTTTTCAGTCTCTGATATCCATGTAACCCTTTAAATCAGACAGTATATTTATCAAGAATCAAAATACATTGAATAATTGAAACTTTAATAACGAACATTAAATATTTGTTGACTAAATCCACACAAACTGTTAATTAAAATTATTAGAAGCACATATGTTAGAATTTTTTAAAAATAAATCTCAATTGTAAAAATGCAAGTTTGAAGCAATAATTTCTATATTATGCAACGTTGTTTGTAAACAGCTTGTTCTATATAAAATTATATGTATTTGTGTTCTGATGGAATTTGTGTTGACATGTATAAATGTGATTTTGAGCAAATAAATTACACTTAAAGTCTAGAAGAATAATATTTGAATACTATTAAAACATTTAATTTTATCACTGTAAAAAAATTCCGAAATTTTCCAGGGAAATTCTGGTCACTAATGTATTCAATATTTATTAGTAATGTTGCTAGAATGCATCAGTAACGAGTAACCATCAAATATATTATTAAAAGCACTACTAAATTTTTAAATCAGTAACGTTTCATAGAAAAAATCTGTTATTCTCAGGAACCTGCTCCAAACTTATAAAAAAAAAAACAGGAAATTAGCCGATTAGTAAAAGTAAAATTAATATAGTTTTTTTTTTTTTTTTAGCACTGATAATTTAAATATTAATCTGTGATTTTGACAAAATAATCTAATTGTTTTAAGAAGATTTACAAGCATACATGTTTTAGGAGGATAGGTCAAAGCAATGTTAACAGTAGCAAAAAGTAACAAAGCAACTTATAGAATCTGGGTACTTGGAATAATATACCATACTTAACAACGGAGCTAACCTAGAGGGTACCTGGATGGTACTGTTCGTTCACTTGATAACTAGAAATACTTATCTGTTCTGCAAACGATGACACGTCTTGTAGAGAAATGTACTGAACATTATATTTTTCAAAATTCCAATAACGCTTAATGATAATGAGTATTTAGAATTTGTAATATAGACCAAATGTTAGCAACATGTAGTCGAATACAATTCAGATGAATGCAACATTTCGTCTAAGCTGTAAATCCTAACTATATGTGATAGTTAAGTATCTAATCACCGAATTTCATTAACAAAGCGAATTTATAAGATTTTCGTAACAAAATAAGCAGAGAAAACCCATTACGATTTTCTATGTGCTAAAAAATCAAAATTATTTTCCTTTTCATGAGATACAAAGAATAAGTTGGATAGTTTTTACTAGTGTATACAATATTTACGGATCCTGTACATAGACACACAAGAGAATTTTGTGACATTAAAGTCTATGGACAAATTTTTATCTAGGCTCATTTTAACGCATTGATGCTACTGGAAATAATATACATTATAAAGATGCTTAAAAGCACGTTTTCTCTCTCTCTCTCTCTCTAAAAAAAATAAAAAAATAAAATGCATTTATCAACTAAATTAATTTACAGGACTACACAAACTAATTCCGATGATATTCTGTATTCATGCGAATGATATCAAATTAGGGTGAAATATTAATGAGTTATAATTAATTAGGTGTATTCCTATTATTGGTGTATGTAATAATTGTGGCTCCTTTTCAGGAGCACACAAATAAATTTCGTACTATTACGCTCTATAGACGGTATTTCTTAAAAGTGTATTTTAACATGATTAAGCTCCATTAAGTACTATGAAATGTTATTAGAACTAGCATCGCCCAGTGGTCGAAACTCGACCATTTTTTTTGCAAAGCGAGGCAAAGCAAAGTTATTGCCTTGTCCTAAAAGGAATGCGACTGCAACACAGCTGCGGCAATTGTTTGCCGATATTCACTCTAACTGAATCAGCAGAATTTTACTTAATATAACTATTTCTCTCTGTAGATGTTAGCCTTTCCTGAAATGAGAGAAAATCGCAACGTGAGAACGCCCCTTGTTGTGTGATACCCAGAAGCTAATAGGTACCATGTCAAACCAAGGCCCAACCAAGTATCGAATTCTGTTAAATTAATTCGATTGGTTCATAAAGTACAGTGTTTGAACAAAAAAAGAAAAAAAAAAAAAAAGATATTTTTCAAAAATGGCCGAATTGAGTTCAGGAAATTCCAAAACGTGTAACTTTATCGAAAACCGAAAATCTAAAACTTTTCTGAATCTTATATTTTCTACTTATATATGCAGAGGGAAGAATAATAAATCCACTTTTTAAAAAATAGAAATAAGTAGGCAATTTCACTTAATTAAAATGCAAGGAAATCTCAAAACGTATAAATTCATCGAAAACCGGAAATCAAAAGTTTTTATGTATCTTCTACTTGCTTCTTCTACCCACAAAAGCTAGCAATAAAGACACTTTTTTAAAAAATAAGTAGCCAATTTCAGTTAATTGAAACGCAAAGAAAGCTCAAAACATGTAAATTCAGCAAAAAACGGAAATCGGAATTTTTTCCGTATCGTCTACTTATACATGTAGCAGTTAGTAACAAATCCATTTTCCTTTTATTTAGTATATTAGTTGAATATTTATTGTTTAAATATCACCCTTTGAAATGAAATGTTTATGTTTACATTCGAAACTGGAAGTTTGCCATTTTTTTTCTGGAGTTTTGTGATTTTAAATTAAAATTTTATCAATTTTACAGAAAAAATAACTCAATCAAACACATGTAGACAGTAACTTATAGATAACTATACCGAAATATCGGAATTAAAATCGGCAGATAATTTCCGTTATTTTTTAATATTTTTTTTACAAAAAATCCAATGGACGATTAACATAGAAAATCTTTTTTATGGCTCCAGTGACGTCATCACTTCGCTTGCGTATAGTGATGCTACATTATACAAATTACTGTGTCTATGGTTTTATTTGAGCTTTATGAAATTGCCAGATTTAACAACTTTCTACTTTTAGGTATTTTTTAATGTAAAGGAATACGTGTATAAAAGGGAAAAATGAGGGAAAATGCATAAAAAATAAATGTATTTTTAAATACCTTCTTGACATCGTAAGAAAATAATATTTGTATACGCAGCTTCCGGCTGACCATACCTTTCGAATGATATAATTTTCAACCCTCTACTCTCATAATTAATATGTTAAAAAGGGACTACAATTTTTATGCTTGCCTATTAATATATAGAAGATGCTTAAAAGCATGTTTTGTGCGCAGTAAATTGGGGGCATGAACTGTTAAATAGTTTGCAGGGTTACGCAAAATAATAATATATGTTATGCAATCACTTTGCATGAAATTTGATATAAGTATTTATTAGTTAAAAGGAATTAATAGAAAGCTATCAGTTACCAGAAAATATATAAATATACACATATATACAGATAGATGAGCACAGGGTTGTGGCACCAAAGGGTTGTGGGGGTGTCAGCCAACCTCAGAAGTGTATCTGCTTATGTAACGAGTCAATCATATATATGTATATATATATATATATATAATATATATATATATATGAGTAATTCTCTGAAAAGTGGTCATTTCATGTCCCAGTAGGCTTGAGGGCATATTTTTAAAAGCACAAAAACAAAAAGCAGTCCAAACTATCAGTATTAATTGGTTTTGCATATAAACTGTTATTCTTTAGTTATTGGAATTCAAATATAATTTTAAAATATTTTTTTTAATGCAAAATATCATTCCCTCACTGTGTCCCCATTCCCACATGTAAGGAAATAAAATGGTTTCTGTGATATTAAAGCATCTATATTTAGATAATTTGAAGTAAATATTTATTAAACATACTTTAATAAATATTTATCCATTATACTACATTTATATATTATGCAATGAAAGAAATTAGAACACTTATTATTGTTGTCCCTGGTAATAGATATCATTCCCTCATCAAACTGTAATTATACCCCTACTTACTCCAATAATGGCAGCATGTACTTTACATAAGTCAAACTTAATTTATATAGAAGCAAAGTAAAGAAAACATTTTGTGTTATGTTGGAAACATTTTACAATGAATAGCATACGGCTCTCAAACGTTAGATTGAAATACAGTATTTTTATTATATGTCATTCCCTCACTCATTATAAAGTTAACTAAAAGAAATCAGATTTACTTTTTTATGCTATTATATTAATAAAAATGTGTTTTAATAAATATTTAGTGTTTGGAAATATAGCTAAACTTAATAATATTTTTATAAAGTAGTTTCGAGAAGAAATTTGTCATTCCCTCACAATCATTCCCTCATTTTTCTAATTAATAAAAATAAGTACTATTTCAAAAATTATCAGATACAGATTGGTTAATATTATTTTTTATTAACTGTGTATGTATTTTTATTATTTTTATTAACGTGTATATGCCCAAAATTAAAAAAAAAAAAAATTGGAGCAATTTCATTTGAGCTAACTTTTTTTTTTTGAAAAAGCCCACTTTTCAGAGAATGACCCATATATATATATGTATGTATATGTATATAGATATACATATATATGTGTGTGTGTGTGTGTGTGATATGGAATTAATAGAAATGATGTACTGAATAATAAGTGATGAAAATAGGACGTTGAGGCTCCTGATCTGCTGATTCACTATTTAACCATTGCTGAAACGTCTGTGGAAGCCTCCATGTTCAGACTCAAAAAGATTTTGGGTTCTGTCTGTTGCTCGTGATAGCGGCGTCAAAAATAACAAATGAGCCAACACGCAATAATAACATATGAGCCAGACACGCAAAGGAGCCAAACGCGCTAATGACCACACGGAATTAGTTGTATAGATTTGGGTGTGTATTCTATTTGTAGTTCGTGTACAGGGACACACCAAAGTTTTTCTTATCACTACGGCCTATGGGAGAAATTTGGTTTAAACGTATTTTAGCATCGTTACTCTGCATTCAACAGAATGGAATTTGCATACATTACTGAGATCTTTATACTCATGTTTTTCTGTAGAAAAAAATTGTGCTTAGGCTTCATAATTAATGTACAGTACCTTATAAAAGTGTTCCGACAATGCTACATAATCATCCATATTTCGAACAAATATAATGAAAAACATAGAATAAGTTGAATTGTTTCTACTAGTGTATACAATGCTTGTGGTTCGAAATTAACATACATTGTAAATATACTTAAAAGCACTTTTTCTCTATGGAAAAAAATAGGTATGTATAGACAAAATAATTTATTTACAGGGTCACACAAAAGAATTCTAATAATATTCTGTAATCATACAAATGATGTCAAATTATGTGGAAATATTAATGAGTAATAATTAAGTAGGTGAACCTTTTTATTCGTGTATATAAAAAATGTGATTCTTTTTTAGGGACACACAAAAGAATTTCCTTCCATTACAGTATATTGATAATGATTCTTAAAAGTGTATTTTAACATGGTTACATCTCCTTAAATATAATGAAATGTTATTAGAATGTTTAAAAGCATATTTTTCTGTGAAAATTTGTGGCCATAAAAATGGTAATTCATTTACAGGTTTACACAAAATAATTACAATATGTTATGCAATCATTTTGCATTGTATATATATATATGTTATATATAGCTAGATATAGAAAGATGTAAGAGGGGCAGGCGGCAGCCCCCCTCAGAAACGTCTGTTTATCAACGAGTCAATCGAGTTTACACACACACACACATATATATATATATATAATATGGAAAAAATAAAAATGATCTGTTGAGTAATGTCTGATGCAAATAGGACGTTGAGGCTCCTGATTTGTAGATCCACTAGTTTAAATAATTGTTTAATGTCATTTGTTCAGTTAACTTCCTTTCTTCATATTGACAGTAAAACGCCCTATCTACTTCCCATTTTGAAATTTATTCAACGTGTATACAGGAAATAGAGTAGTGGCTGTTTCTGCATTTAAATAAAATGTTTTATTCAAGTTAGGTAACTTAATTACGTTGGCATGTAGAATATTTTTTATATGTGATTGATTACATTTTAATGGGGACATGATTAGTTCGGAACAAATCTTGATTAGTTAAGTCAATAAAATGGAACCTACATTTAGATATGAGGAAATTAAACTCATTTAACAATTTAATTTTTATGAGAGAGCTCACGGGCAATTTTTGAAATAATATTAGAAATTGCAACTTTTTTTAAAAAGGTTTATTGAGTCTGAATGATTTTGTTGGTTAAATCATGGAACTAGAGCATTTTAAAGAAAGTTGTGGATAATGTTGCGAGATCAAATTCGAACTAGCTTTATCGTTCAGAATCAAGGTGAGGTCTTCTTATTAACACAACCAAGAAAGAACTTGATATATTCCATTTTTTTAACTTTGGGTTCGAGTCTCGATTTAGACATGTGTTCATAGTGATTCGTAATCACACTCAAACAATCGATCTCTATCTGATCAGGCCTAGTATAAAAAATGTCTTCAGAACAATACACTGAATGCCCTCCCCATTTCATGAGAAAATATGCGTATGTGGAGCGCGCTAAACAAGGCCCAGTAATCTTTATATATATAAAAATTTCGTGTCACGATATTTGTCCGCGATAAACTCCTAATAGTACGTTGGGTACACAAAAAAAGCTGCACTTTTTGATTGGAATATGCCACTTTCTGCGGCCATAGTAGATGCCAAAAGATAACTTTCTGGATAGGGAGCCACTTGAAAATCCGTGCAGAACACCCCTATGGCGGCCATTAAAGATGGCCGCCGTCAGCTGCCATATAGGGGCGCTAATTGTTTTGTATCTGAGCTCCTAATAATCCGATTTCAATTTTCTTTTTTTATAATACCTTGTGAATAAAATACTTTTTAAATTCTATACATTTATCTTTGTATATTATAAAGTGTGACACTCACACTACTTATAGTACGTTGGGTACACGACAAAAAAATGCCAAAAAGCTGCACATTTGGGTTGGAATATGACACTTTCTGTGGTCAAAGTTCATACCAAAATATAAATTTCCAGATACCGAGCCACGTGAAAATCTGTGCAGAACACCCCGATAGATGGCCGCTGTCAACTATGATGATGGCCGCTGTCAACTACTATATAGAGGCACTAATTGTTTTTGTATCTCAACGCCTAATGGTCCGATTTCGATTTTCTTTCTTTTTTACTATCTTCTGAATAAGATATTTTTTAATTCCAATGCATTTATCTATGTATATTCTATGGTGGGGCATTCACACTACTTATGAAAGCTTCTATTGAAATCATCTATTTCGTCCTGAAACTTTCTCTGATAAGCAGCATGCTGTTCATGGGGAACAGACCTGTCAGTACTGTTAATTATGCTTGTAGACTAAAACTCGTAAATAATATTAACTAATTGTGGCCCAGAGAGCATCCATCTTCTGAACATGGCTGTGTCTTGCAAAAGACCCAACAGCACTATTATTTCCTTTTATAAGGGAATGGTCTTTCTCATGAGCTTGATCTACAGCGAGAACAGAAAAAGGATTGTTGGTTTCGTGGATAACAAACTGACCTCTGTAAAAGTAATCATATACACTGGGTGCTGTGTCTTTATGTTCTACTAAGTTTTTTATATAGGCAGGCAACCAGCGAACATAGTTGGTATGGTCCATAAAAAAATAATAAATAAATAAATAAAAAGTGCTATTTTTTTTAGCGTTTGTTTATACAATTCGTAGTTACCATCCCTGACTGAATAAAGACAGAAGTATCTTTAGGTTTAACACTAGAAGCTAGAATCGAAAAGTTGGGCAGTTTGAACGTTTTTCATAAATCCATTTTTCAAACGAAATCTTTGGATTTTGTTACATAAACACTTCTTTAAGTAGCATGTTTAAAACCACAGCAGTCTTCTGATGAATGGTTCTTGCTTTTGTGACATGTTTAACTTTAAGAGATGCTTTTGCTCTTTTCTGTCTTGATTCCAGAATTTGAAACAAAGTACTCCAACCACTATCTTCCAGAATCTGGCCAAGCACTTTCAAAAAAGACATGTACTTCAAAAAAGCTCCAAGTATGGCTACAAACTTGGAATCAACGTAAAAATCAGGCCAGTTCCACTGGACAGATTTTGTCAAAGCTTATAGAGGCTGATCCGCACACATGACAGGAGTTTACCCTGGATTTAAAAATGTAGTATTTTTTTATTTGTTCCATTGCATGCTTCAGCATTGCTAAAAAAAACTTTTATTGAAAGGGGTAAAAGAGAACAACGAGTTAATACAATCGATGAAAACTTTTTCCTTGAAGCATGAAAAGCTGCCCATGAAATATCTTAAATTTCCCTCTTTTCTGTCAGTGATAATATGATCTAATTAATCCTGTGCCATTTTCCACTCAGATCCAAATTCTGAAATTGACATTTCGAAAGAAGTGGTCTGGTTTGCTTTTGGAACAATTGGATTGATCAATACAAGAGATCACTTTTAACAATTTCACAAGGCTCATCAACTTTTCCTTTCTCAGGGACATGAAAAATAGAAACCGTTGTTCCATGGAATGATGATGCTGAAGTTGTACTACAACAATTAGTATTAATGATGTCGTACGCACCAATCACAAAAATGACCGTGAAGCATGTCTGAGGGGCATACGATACCTTCTTCTTGAGTTCTGAAAACCTCTAAGTAAGCAACACTTGCTGTTATCTTCCGAATTCTGTTTGGTAATATTGAGAGGTCTCTTTCATGCATGACTTCAGTTTTTGTATTATTTCGTGCTCTTCAAAAAGAAACAGGCCGGGATATAATGGAATATGTGGTTCATGAATTTTCTTATGGTTATGACGAATAACGTTGCCTCTCAGAATACGTTCACGATGGTTGAAAGCTGTTAATTGACTGACAGTCAAAGCATGCTGAGTTGCTCTAGTTGCATTCGGTACTGAAGTGTAACCATGAAGTAGATAACACGCTAGAGCCAGAAGGTGTGGAGGTACGCTTGCAGTTTGTTGATCATCCTACAGGTGACTATCAAAAGTAATTTTCTTCTGGGTTATTACTTCTCTAATTTGTTTGATGAATCTTCCTCATGCAATAGCACTATCATCAAGATTTTCAGACTGAACATTTTGAAATATATTAGCCTCATATCGATACAGAAAGTAATCTCTGATTCAAAGTTGAGCTTTGAGTTGTAAGAAGCGATCGAGAATTCTCTCACGTAAACGAGTAGTATGTGTATTTGGAAGGTCTTTACTTTCGATGCCCAGAAGATTTGCTAAACTATTTGTATATTGAGTTTTATGATGAGACATTTTAAAAAAATTTCAGTGCTTCCACATTCAAAGGTCTGGATTTTTTCTCTTACAAATCCTGCAACAGAAGTAAAAGTCATATACTTTCACGGATGGACCTGACCTCTCCTTTTTTTACTTCATTTGACGGTCGTAGGCAATTTGTTAAATATATATAGCACTTTGAATGATACTTTGCTTCTTTAAAAACTAAATCTCTACGCTTGAGGAATGTTTTACGTTCAACATTATTTGTAATTTTAACGTATTTCATAAGTTTATCGTCTTATAAAGAAGCAACTTTATACATAAACCACTGAGTAGTGTCCTTCCCATTATATATGAAACATATTTCATCTTTCATTTTAATATATAATGTTGTACGGATAACAAACATTGCTTTTTTTCATTTGGTTCTAATACAGATTGTGGATTGTCCTGTGGACTGTACTGGGGTTTGTTCTGAGATGACATACTGGGATGATCAATGTTTGCGTTTCTTTGCCATGTTATGTTTTGATTTTTTAAAGTTAATGTGCACTTTTGTGCTTTATTTTTTCTAAATATTCCTTTTATTTCTCAAGATTCATTTTAATTTTTGAAATCTAAACCAAAAGGCATTGTACCGATAAACTGAAATTACATTAAAATTTCTGAAAACTTCCTGTGAAACTTCCTGTTCTCACTCCAACGAGTGATTCAAAAGTATATATGGCAAGACAAATCAATTCTTCATGTCTATGTTTTTGACATAAGCAACATATGGTCCAATCTATGCCATTGTGAGGAAATTTGGATTTAACCATCTGACCGCCGCTGACGGATATATCCGGTCACTGAGCTGTTCTTCTTTCCACAATAAAACTTATAATTCAAAATTATACACTTATGGAAATTTAGCTTGTTTTTCAAGTTTGAAGGTTGTAAATAATATTTATAATGATTATAATCCTTACACAGTTACATTTTCTATCTCAAGTTGAAATAAATATAAATTTAGTGCACTGAAAAAACTATTCAGTGAAAACAACATTACAAATTTGCTCTTTTCAAATGTCGTTATATGGTTAATATGAATATCTACCAGCCGCAAACGCATTGAAGCCATTTTCAAAAAAAATTCAAAACAGTTCAATCTGAAACAAATAATGTTCAGTATTTAAAATGAGAAAAACATTATAATGAAAAAAAAATCAAGATTACGTCAAAAACCAACAAATTACAAAAATGCCTCCTAAAGAATGGATTTTTTTTTTTTTTTTTTTTTTTTTTTTTTTAAAGTTGCACGGAATTATAAACGTGTAAAGATAAATGTAATAAGACAAAAGTGTCTTAAAAAATCGAAATCGGGCCATTAAAACTTAAAATACAGAAAAAATAAAAATAAAAATATCAGTGCTACTACACGGCGGATGATGGCGGCTGAAAAGCTTTGATAAGTAGTGTGAGTGTCACACCATATAATATACATAGATAAATGTATAGAAGTTAAAAAGTATCTTATTCACAAGGTATTAAAAGAAAGAAAATTGAAATCGGATCATTAGGAGTTCAGATACAAATCAGTTAGCGCTCTTATATGGCAGCTGACGGCGGCCATCTTTAATGGCCGCCATTGGGGTGTTCTACACGGATTTTCAAGTAGCTCCCTATCGAGAAAGTTATCTTTTGGCATCTACTGTGGCCGCAGAAAGTGGCATATTCCAATCAAAAAGTGCAGCTTTTTGGCTTTTTTTGTCGTGTACCCAACGTACTATAAACTAAGGAACCGATTTTAATGAAATTTTGCAGACTGTATGCAGTTTGGTCCAACTTGAGAGATAGGATAGTTTTTATATCAATTTATTGTCACAATATTTTTTATTGCAAATTGTTTCTTCATTATATGACAAAGATAGCTTTAAATAAGCCATTTAAATATTAGATACTAGCAGGCTTTGCCCGCTTCGCTGGTCACTATATTTAAAGGAACCTCTTTTTTATATTGCTTTATGGGGGAAAAAAACTGAAATCGATTAAAAGCTCGCTTTGTGTTCCCGCTGCCTTCGGCAGCGACTTGTTCGTCTTCGCAGCCTCCTGTGCCTGGCCCTACTGCCTGCGACAATGGCTAACCCGTCCCCCGATGGCTTACCCGTTCATAAACGATGCAGGCGACGCCCGCTTCGCTGGTCCCTATTTTTAAATGAATCACTATAATTACTGAATTCTCAGAATTACATTAATTTTTATCACGTGAAAAAAAAGAGAAACAAAATCTTATTAAGAAAAATGTCGCACCGGGTTCTCACAGCCTTCGGAAAAAATTCCCAAAATGTTCTAACTGTTATTTCTATTTTTTCTCCCTTCGCCCCACCCCCACCCGTCTATGCTAATAATTTTACAAATTCGAAAATATCTGCAATCGATTTGTAAGTATCATAAACCTCTATGCACCAGTTTTGAACGATCTATCTCTGTTTTTATTTTTTTGCCCCTCCGCTCCCTCTCCCCTTCCCGCCCCTCCCAATAATTTTAAAAATTCAAAAATATCCTCAATCGATTTGTAGGTATCGAAAACCTCTATATACCAATTTTGAATTATCTAACTCTATTTTATTTTTTTTTTGCCCCTCCGCCCTCCCCCCTTCCCGGCCCTTCTAATAACTTTACACTTTCGAAAATATCCCCATTCGACTTGCAGGCCTCTAAAACCTATCTGTACCAATTTTGAATGGCCTAAATGCATTTCTATTTGTTTTAGCCCATAGCCTCCCTTACCGCCCCACCCCCCTTACCGCCCCTCCTAATAATTTTACAAATTCGAAAATATCCCCAATCGATTTGTAAGTATCGAAAACCTCTATATACCAATTTTGAACGATCTAATTTTATATTTATATTTTGCTCCCCCCCTCTCCCCTCCCCCTTCTCGCCCCTCCTAATTAATAACTTTACACTTTCGAAAATATCCTCATTCGACTTGCAGGCCTCTAAAACCTGTCTGTGCCAATTTTGAACGGCCTAACTCTATTTCTATTTGTTTTTGCCCCCTTACCGCCCCCCCCCTTACCGCCCCTCCTAATAATTTTTACAAATTCGAAAATATCCGCAATTGATTTGTAAGTATCGAAAACCTCTGTAAACCAATTTTGAACGATCTAACTCCGTTTTTATTTTTTTGCCCCCCCCCTCTCCCCTCCCCCCTTCTCGCCCCTCCTAATAACTTTACACTTTCAAAAATATCCCCATTCGACTTGCAGGCTTCTTAAACCTATCTATACCAATTTTGAACGGCCTAACTGTATTTCTATTTGTTTTTGCCCCATAGCCCCCCTTACCGCCCCACTCCCTACCCGCCCCTCCTAATAATTTTACAAATTCAAAAATATCCGCAATCGATTTGCAAGTATCGAAAACCTCTATGTACCAATTTTGAACGATCTGACACTATTTTTATTTTTTTGCCCCCCCTCCCCTCCCCCCCTTCTTGCCCCTCCTAATAACTTTACACGATCGAAAATATCCCCATTCGACTTGCAGGCCTTTAAAACCTATCTGTACCAATTTTGAACGGCCTAACTGTATTTCTATTTGTTTTTGCTCCATAGATCCCCCCCCCTTGCCGCCCCACCTGGGGGCTGAATTTCTTAAATTCCAGAAATTGGTTTTTAGATAGTTGCATTAGCTATATTTTAGAGCAAAAATTTCACGTATATCTATTTTTTTTGTTTGAGATATATAGGATTATGCGAAATCACGTTTTACGCATGTGAAATCACGTTTTCCCCCCCCCCCCCCGCCCCCCCATGGTGAACCGAATTTCAAAAATTCCAGAAACCAATTTTTAGACATTTGTATTAGCTATATTTTAAACTAAAAATTTTACGGATATTTGTTGTTTTGTTTTAGATATGAAGGATTTTGTAAAATCGCTTGCGACGTTGTGTTTCTCGGGTCGTAAACATTAACCGTGCCGAATTTTGTCCCGATCGGTGAAACGGCCTAGGTTTCTATAGCGGACAGACACACAGACACACACACAGACAGACGGACTCTGCTCTTTTATATATATAGATAATTTAATTGTTGCCAAAAAAAGAAAATTACGATTTCATTTTCTTTCAACATAAAAATAAATACATTTAATTAAACGTGAACATAAAAAAAATTATAAAAGTTAAATTCGAAGAATTAACATTTTTATTTGACTGTTTTCGAGAGCATTCGTTTTAATAATAGTTTTGTTGCACAGATTCGAGAAGTTCAAAAAATGTTTGATATTGTCAAGGAGATCCCATACTAAAACTGTGAAGAATATAGTCGCCAATCAAAATATATCTATATATTAATAGGCAAGCATAAAATTTGTTGTCCCTTTTTAACATATTAATTATGGGAGTAGAGGGTTGAAAATGGTATCATTCGAAAGGTATGGTTAGCCGGAAGGTACGAATACAAATATTATTTTGTTACGATGTCAAGAAGGTATTTAAAAATACATTTATTTTTTATGCATTTTCCCCCATTTTTCCCTTTTATACACGTACTCCTTCACATTAAAAAATACCTAAAAGTAGAAAGTTGTTAAATCTGGCAATTTCATAAAGCTCAAATAAAACCATAGACACAGTAATTTGTATAATGTAGCATCACTATACGCAAGCGAAGTGATGACGTCACTGTTTGTCCATGGAGCCATGTAAAAGATTTTCTATGTTAATTGTCCATTGAATTTTTTGTAAAAAATTATTAAAAAATAATTATCAGATAAAAAAATTTTTATAAACCATGTTTTTTAATTTTCTGTTGAATCATATAAACGCTACTGAAGGCAGCCGGAACCCCAGCAATTGGATAAAAGTATTAAAAAAATTCCTTGCTATCGTCTTTTGAGCTATTATAAAAGTTTCAAATGGCTATATAGCCGGGAAATTAGTTAAAAGTTGATTGCAAGCTTTGTATTGGAAACGCTGCCGAAGGCAGCAGGGTCCCGAAGCAATTGAATAAAAATATTTTTAAAAAGCATTTTCACCGTATTCTGAACTGTTCCGAAAGTTTCAAATGTCTAGCTACTCGAGAAGTTAGTTAAATAAATTTTCTGTTGAATCATATGAACGCTGCCGAAGGCAGTAGGGACCTGAAGCAGTTGACTAAAAGTATTAAAACAAATGTATTGCCACCGTGTTCTGAGCTATCCTGAAAGTTTCAAATATAGTTGGGAAGTTAGTGAAAAATCGATTGCAAGCTTTGTACTGTTAACGCTGTCGAAGGCAGCAGGAACCCGAAACAGTTGGCTAAAGGTATTTAAAAAAAAATGCATTTTCACCGTGTTCTGATATATTCTGAAAGTTTCAAATGTCTAGCTAATCGGGAAGTTAGTTAAATAAATTTTCTGTCGAATAATATAAGCGCTGCCGATGGCAGTGGGACCTGAAGTAGTTGAATAAATTATTAGAAAAATGTATTGTCACCGTGTTATGAACTGTCCTGAAAGTTTCAAATGTCCAGATAGTCGGAAAGTTAGTGAAAAATCGATTGCAAGCTTAGTACTGATAACGCTGCCGAAGGCAGCAGGAACCCGAAACAGTTGTCTAAAACTATTAAAAAATGCATTTTTACCGTGTTCTCAACTATTCTGAAAATTTTAAATGTCTAGCTAGTCGGGAAGTTAGTTAAATGTTCTGTCGAATTATATAAGCGCTGCCGAAGGCAGCGGGACCTGAAATAGTTGACTAAAATTATTAGAAAAATGTATTGTCACCGTGTTGTGAGCTGTCCTAAAAGTTTCAAATGTCTAGCTAGTCGGAAAGTTAGTGAAAAATCGATTGCAAGCTTTGTACTGATAACGCTGCCGAAGGCAGCAGGAACCCGAAACAGTTGGCTAAAGGTTTTAAGGAAATGCATTTTCACCGTGTTCTGAACTATTCTGAAAGTTTCAAATGTCTAGCTAGTCGGGAAGTTGGTTAAATAAATTTTCTGTCGAATCATATAAGCGCTGCCGAAGGCAGCGGGACTTGAAATAGCTGACTAAAATGATTAGAAAAATGTATTGTCACTGTGTTGTCAGCTGTCTTGAAAATTTCAAATGTCTAGCTAGTCGGAAAGTTAGTGAAAAATCAATTGCAAGCTGTGTACTGATAACGCTGCCGAAGGCAGCAGGAACCGGAGACAGTTGCCTAAAGGTTTTAAGAAAATGCATTTTCACCCTGTTCTGAACTATTCTGAAAGTTTAAAATGTCTAGCTAGTCGGGAAGTTACTTAAATAAATTTTCAGCCGAATCATATAAGCGCTGCCGAAGGCAGCGGGACTTGAAGTAGTTGACTAAAATTATTAGAAAAATGTATTGTCACCGTGTTGTGAGCTGTTCTGAAAATTTCAAATATCTAGCTAGTCGGGAAGTTAGTTAAAAATCGATTGCAAGATTTGTCCCTGACAAACACACAAACAAACCCACAAACAAACCCACAAACAAGAATCGAAGTTAATAAAAACATGGTAATAACGGAAATTATCTGCCGATTTTAATTCCGATATTTGGGTATCCGCGATTGTAATGAAATGCTCGCCCTCTGGTGGGCTAAAGTGAAATTATCACACCACTGCATATCATGATATTATGCAATCAATTTTCCATGATGTAATGGCGGAGAAAGAACAATTATTAATCCATGTAGCTATTATAATTACTAACAACTGCAGTTCAGAGAGCGCCATCTATCGATCATTACAAACGCGGATAGTTATATATAAGTTACTGTCTACATGTGTTTGATTGAGTTATTTTTTCTGTAAAATTGATAAAATTTTAATTTAAAATCACAAAACTCCAGAAAAAAAAAATGGCAAACTTCCAGTTTCGAATGTAAACATAAACATTTCATTTCAAAGGGTGATATTTAAACAATAAATATTGAACTAATATACTAAATAAAAGGAAAATGGATTTGTTACTAACTGCTGCATGTATAAGTAGACGATACGGAAAAAATTCCGATTTCCGTTTTTTGCTGAATTTACATGTTTTGAGCTTTCTTTACGTTTCAATTAACTGAAATTGGCTACTTATTTTTTAAAAAAGTGTCTTTATTGCTAGTTTTTGTGGGTAGAAGAAGCAAGTAGAAGATACATAAAAACTTTTGATTTCCGGTTTTCGATGAATTTACACGTTTTGAGATTGCCTTGCATTTTAATTAAGTGAAATTGCCTACTTATTTTTATTTTTTAAAAAGTGGATTTATTTTTCTTCCCTCTGCATATATAAGTAGAAAATATAAGATTCAGAAAAGTTTTAGATTTTCGGTTTTCGATAAAGTAACACGTTTTGAAATTTCCCGACCTCAATTCGGCCATTTTTGAAAAAAAATTTTTTTTTTTTTTTTTTTTTTTTGTTCAAACACTGTACTTTATGAACCAATCGAATTAATTTAACAGAATTTGATACTTGGTTGGACCTTGGTCTGACATGGTACCTATTAGCTTCTGGGCTGTATCACACAACAAGGGGCGTTTTCACGTTGCGATTTTCTCTCATTTCAGGAAAGGCTAACATCTACAGAGAGAAATAGTTATATTAAGTAAAACTCTGCTGATTCAGTTAGAGTGAATATTGGCAAACAATTGCCGCAGCTGTGTTGCAATTGCATTCCGTTTAGGACAAGGCAATAACTTTGCTTTGCCTCGCTTTGCAAAAAAAATGGTCGAGTTTCGACCACTGGGCGATACTAGTTTATTTAAACGTGTCAATTATTCAATTAAAAAGAAATCCATTAAATAAAGTGCCCGGCGAAGCGGGTGAAGCCTGCTAGTTACTTAAAATGCGCTAACATCTAAACGCCTTTTTCGATTGAACTAAAAATTGGTAGATAGGTTATGAGTCACCATCGCACGATTTCTACAGATTTTAATGAAGGCAGTATTTATAGTTCTTTTACAGGGACGTAAAGAAAAGTTTATTATTATAACCAATGGATTCAAGTACTTGAAGAGCGACAACATCTTTTGTATTCGATTAAGTTATAAAATGGTATGCAAGTTATAGGTTATCATCGCTAGATATGACCATATTTACAGAATTGTAACATGTATAATTTTTTGCTGATATACAAAGTAGAATTTTTATATATTGCAGTCTATAGGCTCAAATTATTTAAAGTTCACTTTAACAATGTAAAATTATTTAATAATGTTAAATTTTTTAAAACTTAAAAAAAAAAAAAAAAAAAAAAAAAAAAAAAGAAGAGATAAATATTTGATATTGCGATCGTATTATATATAAATCTTTCACAGGGACGCACAAATGAACTTGGCCATATTACTATCCATTAAACGATTAAACGATGTCGAACTTGGGGGAAGACACTCAAACATCCTATTTTGATTTTCCCTTTTGTCTTTTTAAGGATTTTTCTTATTTGCATTAATTTAAACAACCGTTAAATACTAAATGTTCGAAAAGTCAAGTGTAGTCACTCAAGATTTTACTGTTAATGGACACCTTTATGCAAATCAGAACAGTGAAATATTACAAATAAATTCATATATTTATCTTTTTTCTAAAATACAGTGTTCGATTCAAATGTCCCTAAATTGAAGTGGCTGCTACACTTAATAGAATGTTAAAAGCTTTTAAAAAATGTAATATTAAGTAGGAGGACTCAAAAGGTTTTAGAAAAAATTCAAGGCACTTGCCCATATTACATACAAATACTACATATTTTGTACACTTTCTACACACTTTACTTTTTGTTTACTTTTTGTTTTCTGCAAAATTTTTTGCTACTTTTTCATGCTTTCAGTACCGATGTATTTCTTTTATAAATTGTTCAAAAGTTTCTTTTTACTATTATTACGGATTTGTTTCTCCATATCAGACAACAATTTGTCTGCGAACACCATGTTTTCGTTTGTTAGCTTAGTGCATGTGCTCAACGCTCAAAGCGCGTGCACGTACGGCATACACTGAAGATAGGAATTGTATCAAAATCTAAGAATTTAGCAACTACTTTTAACTAATCTATCAATAAATCGTTATAGATTTTTTAACCAACTGTTTAAGCATTTAATTCAGACATACCGTACATCTGGATTTTTTTTTTTTTTTTTTTATCTGCATTTAATATTAATAAAGTAAAATATTGACTCAATAAAATGACTGATTTTTGATATCGAAATGTAATTGTATTAAATGTTTATGCAAATAGAAAATTTATTCCTTGAAACACTTTTTTATAAAGATACAAAGTTTTTAGCTAGTTTTGAAACTATCAAAATACTTTCATGAAAAGTTCATAGTTTTCGAATAAATTTATTTTATATTTAAATATTTTATGAAAGTTTTGATTTGTTTTATCAATGACAGAAGAATACTTTAAAATTTAATAAGTGAAACAGTATTCTACAGAAAGCTGGGAAATTCTTTCAGTAACTATTGATTTAATTATCCCTTTTCGATGCAGAATTCATTAAAATCTGTTGAAATTATGTACTTATGTACTGACTTCTAAGAATAAAGTCTAAGTAAACAATTACTAAACTTACATAATGCACAGAATGTAGTTACAAGTAAAAAAATAATTTACACTGTAAAAAACAGGTCCTATTTGCTGCCAGAAATTCTCTGTAATTTAAGAAAATACGTTCTGACAACGCAATTCTTTCTTAAATTACGCGTATTTTCTCAAATTACAGAGAATTTCTGGCAGCAAATAGGACATATTTTTACAGTGTAGGGTAACTATTTATAGTCTTTGTCCTATTCATGTCCTTTTTAGAATAGGAAAAAATTATAGATAATTAACCTATATTAACAATAAATATTGTGATTTCTTTATGTATTTATGCACTTTAACATGCAAAGACAGTAGTCTCAAAGTCTCATTTTAGTCATTAATGACCATTTAGTTTTCATGTATTATATTTTGTTTGTACATATATATACATTGTGTATATAAATATCCATACATAGATATACAGGGTGATTACAAAAAAACTACCCCAATATATGAGACCATAGCTACAATACCGTTCCGAGAAACTGAATAAAAATTTGGTGGAAGGTATTTTGAGGTACGCGTTCAAGAATTATATAAACTAGTTGGCATAGGTGGACTCTGCTCAGTACCCCATCATATTTATGTTCTCATAAATTTCTAGTTTGAGAGATATAATCATGCTAAAAGAAATGAATTTGACAAAAGCTTGATACAGTGACAGAATGAAAACCTCGCCTAATAGGCTATCCACCGTTCACTTTGATATATTTATCTTATTCTAATCTATTAATTTCTTTTATCAGGGTCAATTCCGTTGTTTAGTTTTCATGCTACTATTTCCAATGCAATAATCCTCAAAATTCATATTTATATGAAAAATTTACAATTTCGCTATGTTGGTAAAATCGTAAATTACGAATAATTTACGAAATTTTCCTATTAGAATATTTGTATTCAATCATGTTCAAACAAATATCATAAATGTGATTTTGAAGTTGTCTAATGTATTTATGAGCCTCAAAAGGAAAGTTTATGCTCAATTTTACCTTATTCTGGCATGTTAAGTAAATCGTAAATTCCAAATAACTTACGAAATTTTTTAAATTGGAAAAATCATAGTCTATGATATTCATGCCAGTATCCTAAATAATATTTTGAAAGTGGTTTGACATCTTTACGATGGAAATATCCCTCAAGATTGACGTTTATGTGAAATTTTGCTCTATGCGGCCATGTTAAGAAATTCGTAAATTTCCAATAACTTACGAAATTTTTATATTGGAAAATTCATAGTCATTAATATTCATACCAGTGTCCTAAATAATATTTCAAAAGTAGTCTGACATCTTTACGATGAAAATATCTCTCAAAATTGACGTTTATGTGAAATTTTGCCCTATACTGTCATGTTAAGAAATTCGTAAATTTCCAATAACTTGCGAAATTTTCAAAGTAGCATATTTATAGTTATTGATGTTCCTTCCGGCATCATAACTGATATTTTAAAACTGGTCAGACATTTTTACAGTAAAAAGTTTCTATTTAATGCACGTTTAAGTGAATTTTTGTCCTATTCTCCCATGTTAAGAAAATCGTAAATTTCTAATAACTTACGAAGTTTTTAAATTCGAATGTTGCAAATAAATAGGGTTCTTGCCAGTGTCGAAAGTAATATTTTAAAACTGATCTGACCTCTCTGCGACAATTTGTTCTTGAGATATCGTGAACACAGACTAACAAACTAACGGACTGACACACTAACAGACACCCTACAGACAGACACCATAGAAATTTTGTCATTTTCGGATTCCTCACACCTGAAAACGTGTAAAAAAGTCAAAAAACCGAGGTCGAAAATTTTCACGATTACGTAAGTTCCCCATACCTATAGTATGATGGGGAACTAAAAACAAAATTATCCAGTGTGCAACTGAAGAGTTGTGCGTAGATGTGAAAAACATTCGCAAGTTGTGTAGAGAGTTTAGGAAAATTTGCACTGAAATTTACTACGAAGCAAAGGTTTGGCTGGAATGTCATAAACCATTCCCCATATAGTCCAGACTTAGCAACGAACTACTATTGTTTCCTAAGTAAAAAGTATATTTCTCCGGACAGAAGTTCTGCTTCGAAGATGAGGTTCAACACTTCCTGAAAAACATGGCGACGAGCTGATATGACATAGGCATAAAACTGCCATAGCGACTACAAAATGCATCGACTGAAATGCAGATTATGCCAAAAAAAGGCATTCTTCAACCTTAAATTGTTGTAATTATTATAAATAATAAACGTTTGTCTGTACATCTAAAAATATAGGTGATCTTACTTTTTGGATTGCCTGCGTGTGAGTGTTTGCTCGCTGAAATCAGTTTTTCCCTGTTAGCTGCAGAATATTTACATCTACTGTCATAAACGTGGTGTCATGCGTGGTGGTTTATTACAGATCATAACGTCATGATATATCACAAACGTCATACACTACTACGCCTGACCACTTACAGTGACCCGTTGTGAAAGATGGCGGAATTACTATCCTTATTTGAATAACAGTTAAATTGAAAAATTTGAAACCTGTTAGAAGTATCCATTACAAATAAACATGTACATTTCATCAGGTTTTCCAAGGGCTTGACTCTAGAATGAAGGAGTTTAGATTATCTTGAAACTTTATATTTGTTTGGACCTTCATAAAATTTGGTGCTGAGTAGGTTTTGACATATATAATCCAACAGAAGGCACTGTTACCTGCAATTTCCCATATTTATTGGGAGGCTTTATTTTAGGTTCTATATTTTATAACTGCTCAAAACTTCAGTTGTGAGAAAGTCACTATAAGTAATTATGCTGATTCAATCTGGATACATTTGGCCGAAAGTTGACTGTGCAGCGATATTTTCTAATTATGGAAAGGCTGTCTCTGCTCCTGTAATATATAAATGCAACAAACTTGATATTTGATACGGATATTATGAAACATTGTATGGACTCAATTTGCATGTATATCGGCTTATATATGGTTTTGCTATTATTAATTTTCTGCGATTTTACAGATGGTTATATTTCAGCACCTATTCGTTAAAATTGCATCACACTGCATTTCTAAAAGTTTTATTGTGAGTAGTTATGTAAATTACATTTTTGTGCATGTTTTCTTGTAAGTAAGGTTGTTATATCAAATGATCTAGAAAAAAAATTATGGTATCATCGTACTAGTTTAATTTAACAAGAACTTGATTAATTCCTTTTATTTCCCAACTGCAGCACTTTCAAACCACATTACACTGAATATTTCGACTGTTATACTTTTATCACGTTTTCAGGAAAAATTTTACAGCTATGCATTTATTTTTGGTGCATTTTTAGAAGTTTTCACGTGTGTTGTAATTTAGATTTAGCTACAGTCGGCAGCAAAATTATTCGAGCGCTAATCGTACACTTAATACTGTTCTGTTAAATAAATCCTTGTCGAATTCTGTTCTTAGTCAGTCTAGGAACAGGATTCGATAAGGGTTTATTTAACAAAGTAGCGTTAAGTGTACTTTATTTATATACAAATATTTGCTAGCGCTCGAATAATTTAGTTGCCGACTATACTTGGTCTTCAAAACAAAAACTGAAATAAAGTAAAAATTGTTCCTCCACTCTGCTTAGTTTATTCAATTATTTTTTTTTCTATTCTCCTGAAGCAATAAAAAGTTTCTTCAATAATATAAATAATATATAATATATAAATAGCATCTTAAATAATGTATCTGACAGTAGCAGCTGTTATATTTGACAGATTATGTGTCGACAAAAATTCTAAAAAACTTGATTTTCTTGTTTGACTTTGAAAGCTCTATGAGACTGGATAAGAGATGATGAACACACAAATTTATGGAGACTTCTCTCCTATAAGTCATATCAATCTGTAGCACTTCTATTTACACCATAAAAATATCCTTTAAATTTATTATAAGATTATTAAGAGAGAGTGAATAGTTTTCAATTAAAAATAAATAATCGAGATTTTTATTTATCATTCTAAATTTTAATTGGTAATGTTTTATTTCCCTATAAAATTAACAGTAAATGCTCCTACTTCAAAATATTTATTACTACTAGGCTACGACCGCTTCGCTGGTCACTAAATTTAAATGAATTTTCAAGAGGATTTAGTCGTTGTTTATTTTTTATATCACATTATTAAAAAAAAAAAAAAAAAAAAAAAAAAAAAAACATTGAAATGCTGTAAGCCTTGTTTCGGGTACCCGCTGTCTACGGCAGCTCCTTTTCCGCCCGCACATTATCATGGTCCAGGTTCCCATTGCCTAAAGAAAAGGTCTTTCCCGGGCACTTCAGTCTGGATATTTATCGACGACAGGTAGATCTTCTATTATTTAAGAACTACGATTTTAAAGATAACTGTATCTCAGCATCTATTAAATATTTTAATTTTTGAAGCATGTATTCTATAGCTCTCGCTGTCTACGCTATTTTACCCCGTGATTACGACCAATATAACAAACAAAAGAAAAAGCAGAGTTTGTTTTAAAAGGAATTAAATTAAAATAAACAAATACATTTTAATTAAACTTAAATTTTAATAAGTTTAATCTTTTCTACTATGCACTATCATTTTGCGGATAAATAGTATAAATAAATAAATAAATAAAACAATTTCCCTTTCAAAGAATTACTTGCAGAAATTAAAACTAAAAAGTTGCTATACTATAAAAATTAAACATAAACATAACTGTTATAAACACGTTTTTTAAATTTTAAATTTAATATACTTAATTTTTTCTACTTCATTACCATTTGATTTCCAAGAAAAATAATAATGGAAAAAAAAAAGAAGAAGAAGAAAATTTCGTCTTCAAATGAAGGAATTAAATAAAATATAAATAGCGTAATAGCCATTGCCAAGATACATAGACGATTGTAAGTTTTAAAAAATGAAACAGAAAAATCAATGGATAAAATCTAAAAAATAAAAATCTAAAAAATTAATTCAAATTAGAAAATCAAAAAATTATGAAAAATATAATAGCTGTTGCTAGGGGAATCAGTGGACAAAAACCTAAAGATTTAATATGTTTAATTTTTTCTACTGTATGTGTATAACTGTTTGATTTTAATAAATATAATAAAAAAGATTTCTTGCTCAAATGAATTTAAATAAATAAATAGTTTAATAGCGGTTGCTAGGGGAATCAATGGATAAAAACCTAAAGATTTAATATGTTTAATTTTTTCTACTGTATGTGTATAACAATTTGATTTTCTATATAAATAAAGAGAAGTGTCTGTGTGTGTGTCTGTCTGCGCTCTGGTGCTCACACTACTGATCGCAGAGCTTCCACACTTCGCATATGGGTACCTGGGACCCTGCAGGTGTGCACCTCATTGAGATTTTTTCGAATTTCGGATTTGAATTTTTTAAATTAATGTTTTTCCGATTTTAAATATTGGTTTCTTTGTTTCATTTTTCATAGATTTATTCTTTTGCTTCAATCGTCTGTGTATCTTAGCAACGGCTATTACGCAACTTATTTTTAGTTAATGCATTCATTTGAAGGCTTTTTTTTTTTTTGTTATATTTATTGAAAATAAAATCGTAATGCAGTAGAAAAAATTAAGTATAATTAGTTTTAAATTTAAAAACGTATTTATAACAGTTATGTTTAATTTTTTATAGTAGAACAACTTCTTATTTTTCATTTTTTAATTAATTCCTTTAAAAGAAAAAACTTTTATTGTTATTATTATTATTATTATTATTATTATTTACAGTATTTATCGGGAAAAATGGCAGTATATACATAGTAAAAAGGATTAAACTGATTAAAATTTATTTGTTTATATATATATATATATATAAAATAGATAAAAATATATAAAAAGTAGATATATATATATATATATATATATAATATTTATCTACTTTTTATTTTATTTTATTACATTGGTCGGAATCAAATCGTAATATAATGTAAAAACCTTTGCTATAAAATACATGGTTCAAAACTAATATATTTAATAGATGCTGAGATACAGTCATTTTTAAAATCGTAGTTCTTAAATAGTAGCAGATTCCCCCTGTCGTCGATAAATATCCAGATTGAAATGGCCCGGGAAAGATCTTTCTGCAGGCATGGGAAACCTAGACCTGATGCAGTGCGGGGGCAAAACAGCTGCCGTAGACAGCGGGTACCAGAAGCGAGGTTTGGAACAATTTCATTTTTTTTTCTTTTTAGTTTTTGTCTATAATTCGGTATAAAAAAATAAATATTAATTCAATTCTTTCGAAAATTCATTTAAATATAGTGACCAGCGAAGCGGGCGTAGCCTGCTAGTAATAAATATAATAAAAAAGATTTCTTGCTCAAATGAATTTAAATAAATAATTAGTTTAATAGCGGTTGCTAAGATACGCAGACTTTTGAAACGAAAGAAATTTCTGAAAAATGAAACATTAAAGCCAATATTTAAAATCGAAAAAAAAAAAAAAAAAAAAAACTAATTAAAAAAAAAAAAATTCAAATTCGAAATTTGAAAAAAATCTCGATAAGGTGCACACCTACATGGTCCCAAGTACCCATCTGCCAAGTTTTGTAGATCTGCGATCAGTAGTGTGAGCACCAGAGCGCAGACAGACACGCACACACACACACACACATGCAAACACTTCTCTTTATTTATATAGATAAATAGGTCCTTAATTCATTTCCTCGAAACGTTAATAAAAATAATATTTATCTTTAAAATATACATAAAAGTAGTTTTTCATAATCGCCGATTACTTATTTTTTTACAGATTTTTTACAGATATTTAAGATTATAAATCGATTTTATTGTAATTTTGTAGTGTGCGCAATCATTCGTGGTCTTAAGATGAAGTTCAATGTTACAATAACTATTTAAAGTATATCAAAATGACAATGCCATGCTTATATATAAAGAACCTCTACTGCTGTTCCTTCCACTATATGTTTTTAATTATTATAATCTTTAAAATATTAAATTAAATTTACATTTTATGCTTAAAAGTTAAACAAAGTACTAAGAATTCGAACTGAAACATATATAGGTTTCATTAATACATCTAAATTTCTAAATCTCGGCCAGTGAGAAAATAAAGTGCTTAAAATAGAACAACCCGTTTCAGAAAAATTCTTGTCTAGTCGAAAGGCATGGATAGAAATTCAGAGTATAATTAATCATTTGCGCTGAGACAGGAACAGATTAGTAGTTCAATGCAAACTATGGGTTATCGGATAAAATAAATGCCATTTTGGTTAAGAATTGTAAGGAAATACTTTCAAAATTGTTTTGGATGCAATAGATTCATCACCATTTTCTGTTGAGAAATATAATGAAAAATATAGTATCCTGTGGCCATCAAAAATTTTCTTCTATATCATTCTATATAATAGCACAACTTTCCAGTTAATATGCACAAAAGTTTACAATAGTTCTTCGCACTAAATATTTCTCATATGCAGTTCGATGACATTTTATGCAACATATGCTGAGACATAGCCACCAGGGAAATTGCAGAAAGTGAGCAGAAGAGCATTTTTTGTAAATGATACTATCTTTCACTGCTATATGAAAAAGAACATGTTTAAATATTTATTTCATAATAGAGTTTGATGTCGTGATTAAGACACAGATGTCTTGTGGCCTTAAATGATGTTTAAAATAAAATACATTATCTGATGGAGCACTCACTATGTCTGATCATGGATTTCTATAAAAATGTATTTTAACAGTCTAAGATTTAGAAAAAAAAGTGATACAATGTTTTAATACTCAAACAACAATTGAAAATTCATTCGAAAACAGTATTATTTGGCATACATTATATGTGAGGGACTCTACAACCCTAATTCATTCGAAATTCGAATGCTATAAAAACATTTATAAAGCATATATTCGTATAATGTCCATGGTGAATTTACAAATTCGTAAGCTTCCATCTATTTATATTTTGGCAATTTTCTAAAAATTTTCACACTCACTCACACATTTAGTAAAGATTACAAAAAATAAAAAATTCAGAAAAAAAACTTTTTAAATGATTTTATTAAAAATAGCCCATGTTAAAATTCATCACCATTTAACCTTAAACTATTGAGTCTGATAACATTTTCAACCAATGTTCTTGCAGTATTGCTAAAAATGTGATTAATTGAAAATTTAAGTTATTATTTCGAACAGCGTCATCATTAAAATAGAATAAAACAAAATAATTCTTCAATTTAATTTAAATGCCTTTATAAGTGTTAAATGTCAGGTAAGACTCAGTTTGAGGACTCCATGTTACCTGAGTGTCTTTTTTTAGTTCCCCATGATATAGGTATGTGGGACTCAGGTAATCGTGAAAATTTTCGACCTCGGTTTTTTTTTTTTTTTTACTTTTTTACACGCTTTCAAGTGTGAGGAATTCGAAAATGGCAAAATTTGTAGGGTGTCTGTTAGTTTGTTAGTCCGTTAGTGGTTAGTCAGTTTGTTAGTCTGTGTACACGATATCTCAAGAGCAAATAGTCGCAGAGAATTCAGATCAGTTATAAAATATTACTTTCGACACTGGCAAGAGCTCTATTCATTTGCAACATTCGAATTAAAAAATTTCGTAAGTTATTATAAATTTACGATTTTCTAAACATGGGAGAATAGGGAAAAATTCACTTAAACGCCCATTAAGAAGAAACTTTTTACTGTAAAGCAGTCAGGACAGTTTAAAAATATCAGTTTTAAATTCGGAATGAACATCATTAACTATAAACATGCTACTTTGAAAGTTTCGCAAGCTATTTGAAATTTACGAATTTCTTCACGTAGCAGAATAGGGCAAAATTTCGCATAAATGTCAGTTTTGAGGGATATTTTCGTCGTAAAGATGTCAAACCACTTTTTAAATATTGTTTAGGACACTGGCATGAGCATTATTGGCTATGAATTTTCCAATATAAAAATTTCGTAAGTTATTGGAAATTTACGAATTTCTTAACATGGCATAATAGGGCAAAATTTCACATAAACGTCAATCTTGAGGAATATTTTCATAGTAAAGATGTCAAACCACTTTTGAAATATTATTTAGGATACTGGCATGAATATCAAAGACTATGATTTTTCCAATTTGATAAATTCGTTGGTTATTTGGAATTTATGATTTACTTAACATGGCAGAATAGAGCAAAATTGAGCATAAACGTCCATTTTGAGGATCATAAATATATCAGACAACTTCAAAATAACATTTATGATACTTGTTTGAACATGATTGACTACATATTCTAATAGGAAAATTTCGTAAGTTATTCGTAATTTAAGGTTTTATCAACATAGCGAAATTGAAAAATTTTTCATATAAATAGGAATTTTGAGGATTATTGCATTGGAAATAGTAGCATGGAAACTAAACAACGGAATTGACCCTGATAAAATAAATTAATAGATTAGAATAAGATAAATATATCGAAGTGAACGGTGGATAGCCTATTTATTAGGCGGAGATTTCATTCTGTCACTATGTCAAATTCATCTCTCTCAACATGATTATAATATGTCTCGCACTAGAAATTTATGAGAACAAAAATATGATGAGGAACTGAGCAGAGTCCACCTATATTACCGCTTTGACTGCAGCACTCGTGCTTACTTTTTTCGCCTGATGAAGGGTCGTGTGTTTTTTCGACCCGAAACAATTGTTGCGAGTTTATTGCATTTTATGGTGTTTATTCAAAGTTTGTAAGTAATATTTTTTACAACGCCAGTTTTGTGGTGCTTTTTTATTAGAGTCCACCTATGCCAACTAGTTTCTTCATCTGCTATGAACAATGAAATAATTTAATTATTTTTACTTGATGTACTACACGTGAATGCAGCTGCTTTTTGTGTAATTTCCCCCCTCCCCTTTGTTGTTGTTGTTGTTTGTTTGTTTGTTTGTTTGTTTGATTGATTGGTTCTCTGTATCCACATACTAAATAGTTTTTTCTACTTCTTTCTTCTTTGACTTTAATTTTTTAATGTACGATCGGGGACCCACTAGTAATTTGCTACTATAGCCACTAGCGTAACGAAATCGTACTTTGGTGTTCAATTCTGAAAAGGGTCTCCCCTGATGAGTTTTTTTTTTACCATTCTGAGCTACTCCTATTTACATATCGTCTAAAATAGTGTCTTAATTACTTATTTTCTATTTGATGCTTGTATCTTTTATTTTCAGATCAATAAGTAAAAATTAATTGTTCCAACAAGTCAGTCTTCTAAGGCAATTTTAATTTGATGAAAAGTTATTCTTATTGGTCTATGTGGTTTCTGTGATCTTGTGTTTGTTGCTCGGCTTTAACTGTGTTCTAAAATATTATTAATATATATATATATATATATATATCTTAAATTATTTGGGAATTTTTCACCCAGACAATTCATGAATGCTTTTCATACTGTATTCAATATGAAATATGCATACAAAAAGTATGTTGATGGATATAAAATATCTCTGTATCAAAAAAATGTGTACAGTTAATTATGTTTTGTACAATCGAAAGACGATAAATTGTACCAGCGAGAAAATTCGCTAAAATTCTTAAATACCTTCTTAGTTATTTTCTTGATAACACGTTTGACACAACCTTTTTTATCTTTCCTTAGTGAGTGTATTCCGTCGCTTTTGCCAGTCTTTTCTTCCTTCTGAGTAAGCAGCGCCACCTTGTAGTTATTTTTGAAAGCTGTGTATCATTACACACACCATTATTAGACAAGATAATTGATAGTCTCAAGTCTCAAGTCTATTGGGGTAAAAGTAACTGCCATAATTTGTGAGTTTTTTTTTTTTTTACCTATTAAAGTCTATTTTGATATTTTCGTTTAAGTGGGTTTGTTTGTTGTAGATTTATTGTTTTTTTATATCATCACAGATTTTTTTTTTCTTTTAATGATATTTATTATTTTTCTCTTAGCTGTTCTTGTATATGACACAATTTTATGTACCTTCGTTTGAAAACTGATTTGGTAGTTTCCTGAATGTTCAAATTTTATCGTTTATAATTCTTTAGTCAATATTTTTTATCGAGTTTTAACTGTATATTTTTCCTATTTTTGCTGCTTCGGATTTCAGTTTGTTTGTGGTACTTTTATTGCATGGAGCAGATATAGTGAGATTAGATTTTGGTTTTTCTATGTTGTCAAAATTATTCAGTTTTCTGATTCTATTTTTCTTTTAATTTATTTATTAAATTTATATTATAACCCTCATTTTGGCAAATTTTAGTTATTCTGTGAATTTTTTGTTTTGATACTATTTGATCTGTACAGATGTTTACGGTGCTATTAATGTATGATTGAATAAAGACAAATTTATATCTATCAGTCGTTTTGCATTTAGTAATTTATAATTAGTCTTTAATTTTGTATATAGACTGCTGTTTCTTTTTTTTTTTCTTTTTTAGAGTCTTTATTACTGTGACATCCGAAAAAATATTTTGTTGTCAGTTTTTAATTTTTAAAGTAAATTGGAAAATTTCCTCAATTTTATTTAACTTCTTCAAAATTATCTCTGTCGTTGTAGTACTGTTAATGATGCTAAAGTTTCCGCTTTAAATTGTTTTAAAATAATATCTTGTATTATTTTCTGTTTTAATTCTGCTACAAATCTTGAAATGAGGGAGCACATTAGGACACCTTAAATTTGGTTAGAAAATCTATTATTAAATATGAACTAGTTTTCAATTAGGGATTAATTGCTGTTATAAATGAGATTTAAATGACGCTTGTAAGATTATTTTTTTTTCTTTTATTTAATGTTAATAATTGAATTAGTTGCTTTTATTTCAATGGAAGGCAACAAATTAAAAACGTCAAAATTCTCCCTATTGTCTTTAGAATTTAGATTAATTTCTTTTTAGAACTTAATAGAACCTTTGATAGAATTTAAACTACTACTTCAAGGAGGAATAATTTCTTGTTAATATTTTTCATGCATGTTTATAGTAAGTAGGAGAAATTTTCGTAAGAGATCTGAATTTGAGAAAGATTTTATGATCTTTGTCTTTACCAAACACTCTAGCACTTCTGGGGGCGTGATTTGTGAATTTTTATTTATTATTATTTGCCCAGATAACTTCCTTTGTAATTTTTTTTTCCTCCAAATGCTCCTTTAGGGTTTTTATTTATTTCCATAAATCCTATTTTCTCTATGGATTGCTCTATTTTTTATTTTTTTTTTTAATACTCGTTCCTATTGATCACGGCAATTTTTTCCATTTTTAACCGACTTCAAAAAAAGAAGGAAGGTTCTCAATTCAAACCGTATGTTTTTTTTATGTTTGTTAGCTCATAACTTCTGAACGGATGCTCCGATTTTGATACTTTTTGTTTTGTTGAAAAGGTCTTGGTCTACAATAGGTCCCATTGTAATATCTTTACGATCTAAAGAAAATACAGGGTGCCCAAAAAAATCAGTCCCACTCTTTTAACTGCTCAACGGCTGCAGCTATAGTGATAAAAATGGTATGTAACTATAGCAAAGTGGCCATGCTGTACAAGGTTAAACCGCTTACAACGCCACCTGGTGGAAAATAGCGGAGTTAGTGTTCCTATCTCGAAAACCGTTCTAAAGAAAAAGTAAATTACAAAGCTGAAGAGTATCACCGATTTAGTACAAAAAGATAATTTAGACATTCATTCTAACGTTCCTATCTCGGAAACTGTTCAAGACAGGGGGAAAAGGGGAATTATAAAATTGCAGAGCATCATCAATTTAGTACGAAAAAAATGTTTTGACATTGATGCTAAAAATGCAAGGCTAAAAACGTGCATTTTTTTGTTCGCAATTTCTTACACTATACATACTTGAGCTACATTGCTCACGTTGTAGCGTAGCAGGTGACATACGCTATATAGTTCAAAATACGGTTACTTGATACTTTTTGTTTTGTTGTAGAGATCTTGATCTGAAGTAGGTCCCATTATAACTTCTTTACAATCTAAAGAAAATAAAGCGTCATCTGGTGAAAAACAGCGGAATTAGCTCTCCTATCTCAAAAACGTACAAGATGGGAGAAAAGTTAATTACGAAGTTGTAGAGCATCTTCGATTTACTACGAAAAGACAGTTTTTAGACATTATTGCTAAAAATAGAAAGCTTAAAACGTGCAATTGTTTGTTCGCAATTTCCTACATAGTGCACACTTGAACTACGTTGCACACTTTGCAGCGTAGCGGATGACACGTATACTCTGTGGTTCAAAGTACTGTTACTGTAAGCGGTCACATCGATTAGCGCAAAGTCGTTTTCAACCAACTTCAGAAAGAAGGGTGTTCTTAATTCAAGCTATGTGTTGTTTTTGGTGTTTGTACGCTTATAACTTCGTAAGATATGCTCTAATTAACCGACTTCAAAAAGGAGCAGGTTCTCAATTCAAAGCGTATGTTTTTTTGTTTTTGTTTGTTAGCTCATAACTTCGGAACAGATGATCCGATTTTAATACTTTTTGTTTTATTGTAAAGGTCTTTGTCTGAAATAAATCCCATTGTAAGATTTTTACGATCAAAAGAAAATACAGGGTGCCAAAAAAGTCAGTCCCGACACTTTTAACTGCTGAACAGCTGCAGCTATAGTTATAAAAGTGGTATATAGGTATAGTTAAGTGGACATGTGCTACGCGATTCAACCGCCTAAAGTGCCATCTGGTGGAAAAGAGTGGAGTTAGCGATTCTATCCCGGAAACGTTTCAAGACAGGGGAAAAAAGTGAATTATAAAATTGTAGAGCATCATCGATGTAGTACGCAAAGATAGTTTAGACATTAATCCTAAAAACAGAACGCTTAAAACGTGCATTTGATTGTTCACAATTTCTTATTTTGTGCACACTTGAACGACGTTGCATATGTTGTAGCGTAGCGGGTGACATTTATGCTATGTAAAATTCAAAGTATGGTTATTTTAAACGGTCACATTGATTAACGCATAGACGTTTTAAACCGACTTCATAAAGGAAGAGGTTCTCAATGCAAACCATGTTTCTCGTTGTTGTTGTTGAAATTTGTCAGTTTATAACTTCGTAAGAGACGATTTAATTTTAATACTTTTTTTGTTGTCGTAATGACCTTGGCCTGAAATAGGTTTCATTATGATTTCAATAAAATATAAACAAATTACAGGATACTCACAAAACTCTGTTCTCACTCTAACTGCTGAACGCATGCAGCTGCACTGGTAAAAGCAGTATGTAAGTATCGATGTTGAGACTTCTGTCCGTCAGCTGCAATGCATATTTTGCTCTTTGTTTGAACTTTACGCTGCGCAATTTCCAGCGCAGCGGGTGACACGTATTCACTGTAAAGTTCAATATAAAAGCCTAACAGAATTTTCGGTTACGAATACAACGTGTCCGTCCTTTACATTTCTAAAGACTTTTTAATTTAACGTATGTTCGTTCAATAGATAGTTTTTTACTCATATCCGATAAAGGCAAGAAAAGTAGCACAATTTAAAAATGCAGCATTTGAGAAAAATCAACTTAAAAATAACTTGACTAGAATAAAACTGGCACAACTGTCTCTCGAGTGGATAACTTTCTAGATGGAGATGTAACTTTTTTGTTCACATTGGGTGCATTTCATGTATTTTTCAGTGACATAAACCATTTTTTGAGTAATGTCACTTTTATTGGAACTTGTAATTTTTGAAATTTCCGTCGAACGCCTTCTGATGCTCTGCTATATAAATAAGTTTTCACTGAAAAGAGAAAAATAAAATATTTTTGTAAAAAAATAGAACCGACTCCAAAAAGGAACTACTATTCAAACAACTAAAAATGAAAGAAAATTGGCAGAAAATGGAACTGTAAATTGCGCCTAAAAGTATAAAATAATTTCCTTCGCCAAACAACCTATAACACTACAATTAATCATAACTTTTGAAGTCGGCGCAAAATTAAATAAAAATTGATACCTTTATTCAATACAAAAATCAAATCCTATTCAAAATACACATCTCACATTGTTACCTGCAAAACTCAACCGAAAACTACTTTGATTCAAGAAAACAAATAAGATTTCGTAAGCAGCAAAAGTTGGCGAAGATGCTGGTATCTGACGTCCTTGGTGAAAGAAAATTCGCAAAATTATCTGGCAAACATATTTAATTTCTTAGGGATATCAACCATATTTTGATAAGGTATATTAAGAGAGTAATCAAGAATATGAAACAACAAATCGTACAATATATATTATGAAAATATACATCTTGCGTGTATATTTTTGCAATATGTTTTGAACGCAAAATCCAAAAGCCACCAAGGATGATAGTTATCAAAGTTATAGCAAATTTGCAAAGTAAACTCTAACTTCATAGAAACATAAATACCGCATTGTGAAGAATGTTCACTGTTCTATGTAGATGCTACTAATGGACCAATTGTATACAGTGATAAAACAATAAAGGAAATATGAAAATGGATCATTCGAGACAACAGCATTTGTTGCTACCGATCTAAAGACAAACCTTTAAAAACTAATTTTATTTTATTTAATTTTGCGCCGACTTCAAAAGTTATGACTAATTGTAGTGTTATAGGTTGTTTGACGAAGGAAATTATTTTATACTTTTAGGCGCAATTTACAGTTCCATTTTCTGCCAATTTTCTTTCATTTTTAGTTGTTTGAATAGTAGTTCCTTTTTGGAGTCGGTTCTATTTTTTTACAAAAAGATTTTATATCTGTTAAAACACATATTATTTGTCTTTATTTTTAATTATTTTAAAGCCTTCATGCCTTCATTGTCCTTTAACTTCCTACCTTTATTTTGTACTATGTTAAAAAGATTATTATATATACATTACAAACATTCTGCAAGGCGGTTACTAGTTTAGTTATTGTATTTTTAATATTCAAGTGTTCATCTAGAACAAATTTGTGGGCAAATTTTAAGAGTGAGTCAAGATTAGAAGTTAGTTTTTAAATTAGAGTAATTCAGGTACGGTATTTCTTAAATTAATTGGTGAAAGACTGTAGTACCCCTAATTCCTTTTACTCAAAAATTTACTTATTCAATCTGCTTGTTCGTGTAAAACTCTTCTTTTTTTACTACGCTAAGGCTTTTCTTGATGGCACTTTCGGTTGCGGCACAATTTTCTTAATGTCCACTTGCTCAATGTGAACTCTCGCTTCTGCCTCTCTTCTTCTTATCTTTAGCCAAAATTGTAATTCTTTACTTTCTCATTCATGTCAATCTCTTCTTCATTACTTCCAAACCCAAATCTGTAATTTTTTGTTTTACCTGAATATGTAAAACAATGAATTATATTATCTACAGTTAAGAGAAAGAGCTTTTTACACGAATAACTAAAATAAAAAATTACACATCTGTCTAAATTTTAACCAAAGTGAGATTTTTAATTAACGTTTATAACAGAGAAATTTTGCCATACTCGTAGTATATTTGAATTATTTTGTATTCAAAATTGGAATTTTGTAACCAATCTCAATAAAAAGTTTCAAGTAAGCTCACACACACAGACCAAACGCTGAAAACTAGATCTTAGAGAACTTCAAAACGTTCAAGTGTTCAAAACGTTTTGCTTGTATCTCAACTGACCAATAGGACCTTAGCTGGTGGGAAAGCTTACGAGACGACTGATTTTACATATTAACGCATAACAGGGAATTCAAATTGTACACAAACTCTAAAACATATCCATTTTAAAAGAAAATAATCTGCTGTGGCACTCATATGACTTTCCCTTACCCTGAAATTCAGGGCCATGAAGGCAGATTGGACATTAAGGAATAAGATTTGTTGTATAAACCTTTGTTAAAAACAATTTAAAATACGCTTCGGAAAGGCTTCCTTTGACAAATAATTCTGTGTGAGGCGGACTAATGCCCCGCTCAACATCCCGTTTTAATACTGTAATTCCACTTAAAGAAAATTCAAAAGCTATTATTTAATTTAAAGGTTCACTTTAAATTATTCAGACAACCTTCACCAGCACCATTTCTTAAAAATTATGAATTTTGATAATTTTTTTTTAAAGTAACAACCTTATATTAACTTCAAAATACAACATTTGAATTGCTTGATATTATTTGTTTATAAATTATTCTGATAAAAGACATAAAGATTAAACGTTAAAAACAAGACTTCAGTATTCAAGGAAACTCGAAAAGTGTCAATATACAGAAAACAAATGCTAAATATTTAGTTTTAACAATACTTTATTTACCACATGGGTATAAAGAATTAATTTTAATTTCTGAGCAGTTTTCCTGAACACGGTAAAATATTACAGGAATGCTCTTTTACTAATTATATTCAATAAAAAAGAATGTTTTCACTTAATTATTTGCAGCCCTATACATTTTCTAAAAATTATGCACAGGCCACATTGTGCATTTAAATATAATCCTATATTAATAACATATAGCACAGCCTGAAATACACATCCAAGGATTTTGAAGTATTATCCCATTATATTCTAGATCCTTTGTTTGGCATTGTAAACAAACGGTGAAGGATTTTCATACCATACTCTACATAAAACATACTTTTATGACTATAATACATATATATACATTCATTTCATTTCATTTAGTGCATCTTATAGGTATTAACCTCTACTTACTTGCAATATTCCCCACAGAGATAATGTATTTGAATTCTCATGGAAGTTCCTGTATTCGAATCATTTGCTTGATCTCAACGAAAAGTTTAGTGTAAACTCCCTATATGATATAGATTTAGAATACCGAGTTTCGACTTTCTACTGCTATTTGTTCTTGTGATATGCTGATAACACACACACACATAGACCAACCGCTAAAAACCAGGTTTTCAGATTCAGGGAACCCCAAAACGTGTAATTATTTAAAAAAAAAAAAAACTCGTTTCAAAAATTTTACCCAAAAGACAATACTTTCTCTGTCATATATGGATAAGAGAAAGTAAAAGAAAACTTGATTTTAAAAAAATTATAAGTTTTTGTATATTAGATTACAATAAAAATAAAATGCAAACATTTAAAATACATTAAAGCGTGCTATTATATTTTTTTTTTCAGAAGTAATAATAAAAAACATTTTTTAACACATTGGGCGCCACTTGAATTCTTAATAAAATGCATTAGAATTCTTTGATGATATTATCCTGTAATAAATAAAAATTAAGTTTTAATAAATTTTCAATAATTACTTAAAACAGTGTAATATTTTTAGTTTTATGTCATATTTTACGCTGTCAACCACCGATGGCTGGCATGGCGCTCAGCGTGTTAATGTATACTTATACGTCTTCCCCCCACCCCCTGAAAATCTTAAGCGTATTTAATAGTGAGTACTTTAATATTTTTTTTTTTTTTCCACTAAACATTAATCTAACACTTGAATAATCTGTCAAACATTTTAAACTCCATCTATCTCCATTGCAGTATATTTGATAATTTTCTCAAACGCATTAATCGATTTTATTTCTTAAACAATTCTATTTTATCGTAATATATTCAAGATTTTATAATTTTAAATGATTATTTTTTTATTTATAAAAAGATAGATGAGTAAATAAAAATAATTTTAATGAAACAGAGTTATTTACATTAAACTTTATCTTCTATTATAATTTTTATGTAGGCTTTCTCTTGCGCAGTTAACGATAATATAAATCATGCCTTTCATTCCAAGTTAATGATTTAGTAAAATTTCGAAATTTCAAAGTTTATTAAGTAAATTTTCTTAATTAAAGGAAAAACCTGCGTTAACAAACATGAAAACAATTTTCGAAATTCTGAAGTTGCAAAACTTATTTTAATTCTAGTCATTAAATTCCGTTTGCTGGTTAATTTATCGTTCGTTTGAAAAAAGAAAAATTAAAAGAAAATGAAAAAAACATAATCTGTAAAATAATAATAATAACAGTAATAACAATAAGAATTTTATTTTATTAGTAATTTAGACTTGCAAATGCTAAAGGTTTATTACTTCAAATTTATTTTTTTCCTTTGTATTAGTATCTATTAGAAATGTTTAAAATTAATAATGTACTACACGATATTATGAAATATATAAAAAAAAATTAATTAACAGCATGTTTTCAAGAAAAAAATATCTGGAGTGACTCCACTCGACTTTCTGAACATTCAGTAATTAACGGTTTTGTAGATAAAGTAAAGTATGAGGGAAATAAACAAAAGATTGAAAATTATAGTAAGGTGCTTGAGTATTTTTCTCCATATAGTACATGAAGTTTAATTTAACGCTATTGTACTTTGAGCCCATAGATCATAATGATAAACAGTTTTTTGTTGTGTACTTGTAACAACCTTTAAATGCTATATTCACCAAAATGCTTATAGTTAGTGCAACTTATAATATTTATATAAATTTTCAGCACCATCGGATAAGGCATTTAGACGCTATCGCACTTTAAAGTTTGAGCCCATATGCCAAAGTGAAAAAAAAATTGCATTGTGTCCCTGTAAAAAGAACCGTAAGTGCTAGATTCTCTAAAGTTTATAAAGTTCGTGTGACGGTGAAGAAGTATAACATGTATATAAACTTTCCGTTCATTTGAATAAGGCATTTAGTCGCTGTCGCCCTTAAAATAATTTGAGCCTGTAGGCCGTAATGATAACAATTTTTATTTGTGTCGCTATAAAACTCTATAATTGTAAGTCACCAAAATCTGTACATTTTGTATGATGTTGACCTAAAGCATTTATATAAATTTTCAACTCAAGCGAATAAGGCGTTTAGACGCTATCGCGCTTTTAAAAGTTTGATGCCATAGGCCATAATGTTATAGATTTTTTCTTTTTTCCATGTAAAACTAGTATGTTGTGGCCACCACAAGACTTTCTTCAAAATTTTCCAAAACATATTCAATCAGTAACAATATATATATATAAAAAAAAAAAAAAAAATACAATTTTTTTTCTAAGTTTTTTTTTTTTTTCTTGTTAAGTAAAACAAATCGTTAATTTGTTTTAAAATTATCACAGATTTATAGTTCAACCATTCGTTTTAAAGGTACTGACGAGATCTTTCGAAAGATACCCATCTTCAAAATTTACCCCCCCCCGGGGGGGAAGCGATGCCCCCACATGCACAGAACTTTTTTCTCAGTTAACTATTACTATTATCAATAACTCATATTAATTTTACAATCACAAGTTAAAAATAACTCTCATTATGTACATTTATACGAAATTTGTCATATACTGCCATGTTAGAAATTTAGAAAAAATGCGATCACAGCGCCACCTGTTGAGCTATTTATCCCCAAATCTAATCAGCACCAGTTTATGCCAGGGTGCAACTAAATACCAAGTTTGGTTAAATTTCATTCATTGGTTCGTGAGATACAGCGTCCACAAAAAAGTGATACAGACAGACAGACAGACATTTTCTAAAAACTATTAATTCGTGTTCTGGACATCCCAAAACATGTAAATCCATCAAAAAACGAAGGTCGAAAATTTTCACGAATCCAATACTTTTTCTATATTACATGTAGAAGAAAGTAAAAATTATAAGTGTTGGATTCACCAAAATCTATACAGTTCGGGCAACTGTGACCTATAACACGGGTATAAATTTTTTGCTCAGTTTACTAAGGCGTTTTGACGCTATCGCACTTTTAATAATTTGGCCCCATAGGCCATAAGCACAATCACCAAAATCAATAGGGTTTGTGCTAAGGTGACTTGTAACATACGTACCAACTTTCAGCTCATTCGAGTAAAGCGTTTAGACGCTAGCGTGTTCACTCACACACATACATACATCATCGTAAAGTGAAAACGGACTCAGGTCACCTCAAAATGTATACAAACATTAAAATATCAAGTTCGGATTTTTGACATGATTACAATACTTTCCTTACATATGTATGTTTGGAAAGTAAAAAAAAAAAAAATTAATTGAACATCAAAAATTTCAATAATTCACAAAATAATCTCGTGTCAAAATAATTGAGTACAATTTTTCAGCAGTCAAAAAAAAAAAAAAAAAAAAAAAAAAAAAAGTAGGAATGGTTGTTGATGAAGGATTGTTCTCAATTATTTATCTACAAAACAAATTTTAGAACTTATTTAACTGGAAAACTCCTGTTTTAGCCCACATGATGTGATAATGCTTGGCGCTGTGCCTTCTAGTACACGGGCACTGGGTTCGATAGTGATAATGAGATCGAGAATGATTGTCTACACTACGGATTTAGTCCTGGGTAAGATGCACTCCCTGGGGGTCTTAAGATCTCCTATCCAGAATTCATGCGTTTCGAATAAAACCATGATGGCAAACTCAACATGACTAAACCAAAGATTGCTGCTGAGAACGAACGCAGCACTTTCCTTCTATCACATTAGAAAGCATAATTTCCTGACCACAGTACTGGGTTCGAATCAAAGTTTAAATATTAATGCTCATAATCGTTCTAAAACTGCTTTAAGACGTAAATCTTGCCTCTAACGAGCCTTAATGTGAAAAGAAGAAAAAAAAGTGACCGTAGAATGACAACCCCCATACAACTTGCTCAGAGCCTGACTAAGGCAGGGGCATACGGGGCAGTTGCCCCGGGCCCCCACATCAGAGGGGGCCCTGTAAATTGAATAGAAAGTTTATTTTACGTTTCCTTCTTTAATGAACGTGTCTAAAGCAAAATATCAGTACAGTGTAAAATCCGGCTTAATTGAGCCATTGTAATTGCGAAAATTTAGCTAAATTCCGCCCTAATGTCAGCAAGGATATGAATTTTTCGCAGCTAGGTGACAAAGTTAACAATCAGAAATAAAATGGATAGAACGATATTTCGTGTGACCACTGAAGTGTGTGTGTGTGGGGGGGGGGGGGGTGACTTTATAGCTATTTTAGGTCCCAGTCAATTTTCTTGTTATATATCTATAATGAGGTAAAAAATTTAAATACCTCCATAAATTTCAGTTCTTCATTACTGAAGTAGTGAAGCAGGGGGGGGGGTCGTCAAAAGTTTTTGCCCCGGGCCCCAATTAGGCTAAGTCGGGCCCTGAACTTGCTTCATTAAAACAGATACAAAAGCAACAAAATGTAAAATTTTCAAAGGGGAACTCGATATAAATAGAACAGAAATTATTTATTGTAAGGTTTTGTAAATTAACTTTTGAAGTGAGTATTTGATTAAATACTGAAATCTGAACCGAACAAAATATTGTACTGTTTTTAATACGATTGGTCGTACTATTTCTTTCAGACAGCGTCATTACCAATTTTTACTTATTACCTTGAATGAACGTGCAAACAATTCTTTTTATTATAAATAATCTCTAAGAAAAAAAGAGAGTTAAATTGAACACGTGTCATTCGTTAAATATATTAAAAACACTTTTAGCACACGTAAATTTAAATTTTTATTTAAAAGATGTTAAAAAAATTTTTATCCAAAGCTTTTCGCTTTAATAGTAAAGCATCGTCAGGGATTTTTGACAGCCAAAGTACTTAACACACAAAAAAATTCCTGACGATGCTTTACTATTAAAGCGAAAAGCTTTGGATAAAAAAAAAAATTACATCTTTTAAATAAAAACTAGTTAATACCCGTCAAAATTTGACAGATCATGTGCATCTTAAATCTTCATGGCATAAAGTTTTAAACATCCCTATTTTAATAATCCGCATTGCTCTTAACCAGTTTAAAATCCACTGCTGTATTCAATTATTTTTTGGTTGGAGTGGAAGAGGGAATAAATTTCATGAAATTTCAATATACAAAATTTAAGCGTACTTCGTATAATAAAAATAAAATCCGAAGATTTTTTTCTACTTTTACTCTAAATGTGACCAAAAGAATGCTTCGAGTAATTAAAAGAGAGGCAGAATTTATAAATTATGGTAAGAATGGAGAAAGAAAGCACACATCAATATTCAATATTTTTCATATATATTATTTTAATTTGCTCGCATCGATAATGTTCCATTCCAGTTACAATATGACAGTGGCGCTATCTGTAATCTGTCGATAAAAAAAAAAAAAAAAAAAAAAAAAAAAAAATCTCTTTTTTTTTTTTTTTTTTTTTTTAATTATTATTTTTAAAATCATAAATTTATAAGCCAAAATAATTTAATTTAAAATAAATTTTAATAGTGTTTTTGTTTTCTTTATATTCTATAATTACAATTTATTTGCACTTAGATCATGCTACACAGGGCTCGAATAAATAAGAATGCATTTAATACTTTAGCAAGTTAATTTGCTAATAAAATTTTAATAATAAATTATTCTATGCAGATTTTTACTCATATAAAATATCAATATTTTTAAGGTAATTCTTTTTAAATTCTTTTTTTCTGTAATATAGTACAGAAAAAAAATATAAGCGATCAATTTAAAATTAAATAAATAAATAAATAAATAAAATAAAATAAAATAAAACCTCCTTTGATTTTAAAATCTATCTTCATTTTTTCTAAACAAAGTTTTCAACTGATAAAAGTTAACTTTTAAAGAACAATAAACTCCGAAAATTTATTACTTTTAAAATATTTTTTTTCTTTTAAGAAATGGGGAAAAAAATAATATTAGGAATATTGTATGGTATGTTTATATGAAAAGAGATGGCGCCACAAAAACTCTAGAAATATTATCCTGCGTAAGAAAATTTTCGATGAAATGAACATGCATACGATGATAGCCAAGTATTCGCGAATTGCTTTGTTTTTAATATACTTCCATGTAAAGTATGAATCAATGAATGTATCGTGTGAATTGTTTTTATTATTGAGCTTTAATCAGGCGTATGCTGGCGTCGTCTGCTCCAGCTCTATGATCGATGTTCATATTGCACTGCATAAAGGGGAAGGGATATTCCCGTTCCTAATTGGTTCGAAATTTTCTCGCGCATGCCCAAATCGGGCAATTTTGGTCTTAAAGAAATACCCTTGTGTTTTAATATTATAGAGTTAAATTTACGTGTGTTAAAAGTGTTTTTAATATATTTAATTCTTTTTATGTTTTATTTAATATACATGAAGCTGAAAGTTGTCATTCTACCTGTCCGGATTTTTAGTCTGGACTTTTTTATTTTATCAAAAATCAGTACGCTTATTATTCATGAGAAAATCTAACTAACGACGTATTTTTTAGTGCAATCGATAATTGGATCAGAAGGTATTAAACAAAAAACCTTATTTAATTTTAAAATTATTAAAAAGAGAAAAAAAGTGATGCTAAAAATAAATAAATAAATGAATAAATATTTCTTTTTGTGTCGAAAAAAAAATGAACGTGTAAACATTTTTTTTTTTTCTTTTCTAAGTAATTAATATAAAATTGAGAAAAATCGTGCTAAAGAAATGAAACAACTTCAGTATGGAACCTCCTGGCGAAATTTGAAATTAGGCACTGAAGTACCACGGATGTTTCTCGCCAATATCTTTACTTAAACGACTGAGATAGCCATTTTAATTCATCGCCAAAATGACAGCAAAAATTTTAAAGCCGACAAGAGGCTCCCGTGCTAAAGCTATACAAAAGAAAGTTTAACAAATGAATGTAGCAACAAATGCTAGGGAATGAAGCTGAAGCACAGTTACTACGTGCCTTTATATGGAAGAATAGCTTAAACTGAGTCCTGTCGTACTAACTTAAATTCCGTTTTGTGCAGAATTTTATATCTGTTACTTAGAAAACAAAAATAGGCTTTGATTTTTTTTTTTTTTTTTTTATGTGAAAAGAATCCAATCTTTTTTTAAATGTTGTACATTTCTTTACTGGGATTTATCTTTCTTGTGTATAGCTAATTTTGAGGAGCAGACATTCAAACCGTAGCTCCTCAAAAAAAAAAAAAAATGTGATTTTTCTTTAATTTCAACATAAAATAGTACGAAAATATACTATTATTGTTTTAAAACTAATTTTATCCCATTATAAACTTACTTAGAAAATTGAGATTTCAATCAAAAAGTGCTTCCTCCAGAGCCTGTCTCCATTCAAATAGCAATTACTCCAGCGAGCCAATCAGAGCTATTCTTAATGGTCATGTGACCTGCACACGTACCAGTTTTTACGTTTGTTTATTTTGTTCATGCTATGTTGGTTTATCCACACTGGAAACATTCAAAACATGTTTCCTCCTCGGTTTTTTAATCAAAACATGATTTCTCCAAATTTCAAATGCATGTTTCTAATTAATATTAAGTTCATTAGGTAAAGTATGTCTACATATCTTCCTAGAAACCAGTAATGCATCTAAACAAACAATAATTAGAGTTTAAATGTAGATAGTTTTTAATTTATGAGTTTTTTTTTTTTTTGTGTTTTCTGATAAACTGTATCCGATCGAGAAAACACAGTTTGAATGTTTGTTCCTCATTTATATTTTGTTCGCATAGCATGAAAAAAATAACAAATTTAACAAATAGGATAAGCAATATGGGGCCGAAGACTGATCGATACATGTTGACATTGTTCATGCCTTCCGTATATGTCATTTTCTTTGTTATAGTTGCTTTCATTTTTCGAGAAAAGTACAACCTAGTGGATATTTTAAGACTTTTCTTTCTTCTAAACAATCGAGATACTAAAATTAGTGGCAATTTGAATGCCCATTTTTATTGAAGTGTGTTGTTTATAGCTCAAATGTATAATTACGGTTATCCTCTATTATTGCAATTTTTAGATAAAATATTTTTCTTTCAATGTTACAGCATAATTTGGTAATTAATATTTTATTAATATTTTTCTTTATTATATTTTTTTAAGATAAAAACAATAGTGTTTTGACATTGCTTATGTTTTTTTTTTTTTTTTTTTTTTTTTTTTTTTTTCACTCGTTCCTAAATTTGACCCTTACTAAATTTTCATACAAAAACCAATTAATTCTTTAAATATGAGCTAAACATTATTAAAAATTAAGGTAGGTAATTAATATTTTTCTTATACTTGTAAAATTTTTCGTTTTGTTAGTTTTATATGAGAAATGCCTAAACTAATTAGTAATCTGATGTATTCATATTCGCGGAAAGTACAAAAAAGTATTCATATTACTACTAATAATAACATTACTTAGATAAAAAGACATTGAAGTATATTTTAAGTATTTTTGTATATTGAATAAAGTTTTCGAATGAATTAATTTCACACAAGTAAATGTCTTAAATTTATTAATGTTCGGTTATTTTTTCTTAAATTTGAGAAACTTTATAAAATTATTAAACTAAATAATTTATTTAATTTCTTTTTTATAATTTCTTTTTTGAACTTGATAATAAATAAATTAGTTAACTATTGATAATAAACGGATTAGTGGACAAAATATTATTTAATAATTAAAAAAGCATTGAAAGCTAGAAACATTTTAAAACACTTCCATATTTATTAAAATTAAATTTGCAAATTAAAATGTACAAAGCATTTTGGGTTTAGACTTGGTTGCGTTGGGTAAGGTTGTAGTACAACATTACTCAATCAAACCAAGTTTATGAATCAAAGAAAAAAATTTTTTATATTCAACATCCCTTCTCTCCAATGTTTGACAAGTTCCTAGCTACAAGTGACATTTCAAAAGGATTCCTGCATATTTAATTTTTTGTTTCTACAATAATTTGAAACAAAATTACGAAGTCTTCCCTAAAAAAAAGTGATTTTCAAAAGTAAATTCCTCCTAAAATACGTACTTATTTTTTTGTCAAGCTTCTAACATCTGTAACCACCACTAGCACTCATTATATATATACTACATATGCTGTCTGTTCCCATTATTCCTTGTGTGACCTGAAGATGTTATGAAAACTCATGGCAAAAAGCTTTGTATATTTTAATTTCTAAATTTAATTTTAATAAATAGGGACGTGTTTTCAAGTGTTTCTAGCTTTTAATGCTTTTTTAATTATTAGAATGTAACCATGTTTTTTAGAAAAATCTCAAATTAAGATGTTATGTTTTTACTAAAATATTATCTGTTATCTTGTTCAATATTTTTGTAAAATTAATGTGCAGATGTTATGTTAAAATTAATGCCTAACTTAAAGCAAGAAAGAAGAAAACCAGGCATATTTCCCAAATGCCAAACTGCCGCATTTTAACCCAAAAAATGTTCGTCATCTTACCCCAAAAAGTTAGACGTTACTTAAGTCCATCTATTAACTAAACTTTGAAGTTAAACATGGATTCCTGTAAAATATTTTTGTTGTAAAATTTTTATGTTTGTCAGTGCAAAGTTAGTAAATAATCAATTATTAAGTTTGGCACTTCCGATGGAGGTAAGTATTGGTTGCGACCATATGCAGGTACTCCGAAGCAACTACGTTGATGAATAACCAAAAGCTTTCTGTATTATAAAATGCGTTTCATGCCCATGACTGATTAATATATATATATATATATATATATATACATATAAACTGTTCTGGAACAGCTTGATTCAGATATATAAGAATTTAGTCACTAAAATATTTAATTGGTGTAAAAAAAAAAAAAAAAAAAAAAAAAAATTAAAACTACTTCTTCAGTTATTTTTTGATTGAATGCACTATATTTTTTGGAGTTAGATAAAAAAATTGCTATCGATCAAATGATAGAATACTAAATAAAAAATAAGTTAATACAATCAATAAGAAGTTTTCAGATGCAAATGATACTACACTTATACATCGCATTTCATATCATATAATTTTTCAACCGAATTTGACAACTATTCTTCGAGATGAAATAGATCTTAGATGTAAAAACGATTTCTTGATGCAATATACCTCCAAAGCGTTGAAAGATACTTAAATGCATTTATTAACTTGCAAAAGAGGGAACCGGATCACTTTACAGAATTGGCTAAAAAGCCAGAGCCAGAACTCTTAAAAATTAGCAGAATTATATTTTTCTTGTTTAAGCTGCGATTTACATAACTAACTAAACAAGGGACAAGTAAATTAATTTAATACTTGCCAGATGGATTATCAATCCAAACTAATCTAAGAAATTTTTTGAAAATCGCAAAAAGTAACATATGTCCCATTACTGATGTCCCTCTCCTATGACTGTCTGGCCTCCCCTTATGATTTCTACGTATAATAGAACTACGTGAAACAGCGTATTGTCCAACTCGGCATCTTACCCCAACTTACCCTAAGTCAAAATTTAAGATGTAAATATGAATTTAAAGAGGCCAACATATTAGAGTATTTCAAAACTATATTTAATGTACAAATCTTCTTATTGTATATTTTGACATTTAGAGATTTGAGACCAGCTACAACGACTTTTGTCTAGGTTGATACATATTATAATTCACAGAAACAAAAGCACAGTATTTTGCAGACATAGGACATCATAACCTTTCATGCCTGCACTGGGATTCGAACCAGGGACCTGAGGATCCAGAAGGCAGCTCTCTACCGACCGATTCTTACTGTGCATGTTTATTGTTTTGTTTTATTCTTAACAAAATGTAAATAAAAGAAATTTAAAACCTGGTTCGAAATAAAATATATATTAGTACTCTTATAGATCTATCTACATTATAAAACGAAATTCTGACATCTGGGAGGTTGGTTGGTTGGTTTATTGGGTTAAATGTCCCACTAGCGCTGTACAGGTGGCAATCAAAAATATGAGAGATATCAGGGTAAGATCTTCACAACAGTGTCGAGATTAAAATATTTCAGATGCAAAACATTTGTTATTAAGTATTTAAAACTACACTTTGGAGTTAAACATGACATCATGTTAAAATTTTTTGTTGTAGAAGTAATTTTGATTTAAAGTAAATTTTTTATTTGTCAGTATGAAAATAGCAAGTAATTAATTATTAAGTTTAAAATAACCAAAAGCTTTCTATATTCTAAAATGTGTTTCATGCACAAGGCTAATAATTAAATTGCATTATATATATATATATATATATTAAGTATCATATACTATTCTGGAACAACCTGATTAAGGTATGTAAGAATTTAGTGATTAAAACATTTATTTGTTATCGGAAAAAAAACTGTTTAAAACTATTTCTTTCGTTACTTTTTGAAAGAATATACTGCAAATTATTTTTGGAGTAACAAAAAATAATCTTCCCATGGATTAAATGATGGAATATCAAATAAAAGATAAGTTTTTACTATCAATAAGAAGTTTTCAGAAACAAATGGCCTTACACTTATACATCGCATCTCATATCATATAATACAATTTTTCAACAGGATTTGACAACCATTCTTCGAGATGAAATAGGTCTCAGATGTAAAAACAGTTTCTTGATATAGTATCCTAAACTTTTGTACCTCGCAGCTGGAAAGACAAATTGATGAAAAAGATTTTCTGTTTAGCGAATTTATTTTCATAAAAACCCAAAACTGCGTGGTATAATTTGCGTGAAAAAGAAAATATGTATTAAAATCACAAAAAATTCTAATATTGTAATTTTCTAAGGATTTTAATATAATATGTATATATATATATACAGTCGGCTGCAAAATTATTCGAGCACTAGCCAATAATTCCTATATTTAAAAAGTACACTTAAGACTGTTTTGCTAAGTAAATCCTTGTCGAATCATGTTCTTAGACTGATTAAGAACATGACTCGACAAGGATTTATTTAACAAAGCTGTATTAAGTGTACTTTTTTTTGGCAAGGATTATTGCTAGTGCTCGAATAATTTTGCAGCCGACTGTATATATATATATATATGTTATTCTAAACAGAAGGATTAAAAAAAATATTTAACACTTTGTCGTCGGGGCATTTTCCAATTTTGAACAGTAAGCCCCGCCCTCTGGCGGTCCGTTAAATCATCATATTATTTATTAAAATAATTTTACATATTCACGATATTCAAATTTTATTCTTAGTAATTGATTCTGTAAATGTCACTGGAATATACACTGTTGGCCACCCAAAATGCAAACATCAGAATATTTATTGGGCACATACATTATAGTAGGGAAAACAATTGATTAAATTTTCAGGAAAATTGAAGCAGTATATCCTGAGAAAACAGTACATAAAGCAGCGACTTCTGGGAGCAATAACTGCACTTATCTGCCTAGGCATTGAACTGAACTGCGATTGGATGATATATTTGGGTACAGCACTTCCTAAAGCTTCAACACGATGCCATTCTTCATTGACCGTAGTTACCGGTGAGTGGTGGTGGACCAGTTGCTTTTCAAAGATTAAACATTCATTTTCATTGGTACAAGATCAGAAGAACGCACTGACAAGATCAATAGTTGAACACATTCTGTATTAAGGAAAGTCCAGACAATACAAACAACTTGTGGTCGTGCATTGTCCTTCTTAGATGTTGCGCTACGGAGGCCTCGAATATAGGGCAGAGTGGTGGGCCTAAACTCATTATAAATGCAATGGCCACTATTCAGACTGCCGGGAATGCGAACAAGAAGTGATCGAGACGTGTATCCAGTGGTACCCCGTACAATCATTGAAGGTGATAAACATGCTGTAAACAGGATTGTGATTTGTCTGAAACGATACGTCGCGCTATTCTTGCGACCAGATTCGTCGTTGATCACACATTAAAGGCGTCCATATCAGTTATGCAGCTTTTAGGATTTATCAAAGTTTTGATAGCCACATACTGAGTCAACACCTGGAGTTATGGTAAGTCGTGCCATTGGGCACACGTCTCGATCACGTCTTGTTTTGGTTCCTGGAACTCTAAATAGCAGCCATTACATTTCTGACGTGTTAAGGCCTGTCGCGCTGCCCTATATTTAAGGACTCCGTAGCGCAACATCTAAGTAGGACAATACCTGACCGAAAACAGTCCGTACTGCCCGGACTATTTTATCGTTGAAAAGTGTCTGGCACGCCATCACTCAACAGTAATTACAATCGGCAGCAAAAGTATTCGAGTGCTAGCAATAATTCCTATGTAAAAAAGTACACTTAATACTGTTTTGTTAAATAAATCCTTGGCGAATCATATTCTTAGTCAGTCTAAGATATACTGACCAAACGTCCCCATTTTCTGGGGACAAATGGGGACTTCCTTTTTGTTTAAGCATTTTTCTAAATTTAAAAAAAATGTAGAAAGTAAATTAATAATCAGTAATACTTTATTTTTAGTCCTTATTTATTAGGAATGAAAAAATGCAGCCATAATTGAATAATTGTAGCAATTTTTAACGCTTCTCTCTTATAAAGGTACTTTGATCTGGTCTGCCTAGTCTAAGAACATGATTCGACAAGGCTTTATTTAACAAAACAGTATTAAGTATACTTTTTTTTTTTTACATAGGAATTATTGCTAGCGATCGAATAATTTTGCTGCCGGCTGTACAATCGATGAACTTTGACATCGTGTTGAAGCTTCATGAAGTGCCCTTCCCGTATATGTCATCTATCGCTGTTTTGTTCAACGCTTAGGTAGATAAGTGCTACTATTATTCACAGAGCTTTATGTTCTGTTTTCTCAGTATATATAACTACAAATTTTCTGAAATTTAAATCGATTGTTCTTCCTACTATAATGTATGTGTCCAGTAAATATCATTCTGATACTTCCATTCCTTCTTGGTGTAGCATTTTGGATGGACAGCAGTGTATATACACCAGCAACACGTAAAGTGCTAAACACAAACACGTAAATTTTTTAAAGTAAAATATTTTTTTTAGAAGAATGCCTAAAGATGGGGCTTGCTTTTTATGAAAAACGTAATTCTACATGACCCGCAAGCAAAGTGTTAATAGTACAAAATTCAAATCACATATGGTTGGTTGGTTGGGTTTAACGTCGCACTAGTACTGCGCAATAGGTAATTGGCGATAATTTGCGTTGCAGTCTTAAGGATTGAATCCCATATAAAGCATTTCATGTTGACAGATGTGACAGTTTGTATCATTTTGAGGTGTTATTAAATTTTATTTTAAAGCAAAATTTATCAAATCATTTTTATTAAAAGTTTTATTATAATACCTTTTTTTTTTTTTTTTTTTTTTTTTTTTTTTACAATACATACTATATCAATTGCAAAACAATTCTACTATTTACTGTTCTGAAGTTAATTTTTACTTTCTTCTATATTCAATAGAAGAAATTATTGGATTCGTAAAAAATTTCGATCTCGTAATTTTGATGGATTTACACGGTTTGAGAGCTCTAGAACACAATTTTACCATTTTTAGAAAATGTCTGTCTGTCTCTGTGTGTGCGTATGTGTGAGACAAAATTTTGTGGTGACTGTATCTCAGATACTACTGCACAGAATTTTATACAAATTGGTATGTAGTTGCAAATTGATATAAATTAGTGCCTATCAACGTTTGTTAAGTTTGTCCAACAGCTTGCATTGCCATCACGCTTTTTCTAAATTTTTAGCATGGTGGTGTAGGACAAAATTGTATAAATGTGCATAAAAATAAATATATTTTAATAATCATTATGAAATTTAAAAGAATTATTTGTAATAGAGATAGTCAACTGGGGAAAAAAAAATGCGTATGTAGGAGCCTCGTCTCCCCTCCTGGGGAGGAAGTCCCCCCTCGAATGGAGTAAATTTACATAATGGGTATCTTTCAAAAGAGCTCGCCAATACCTTTAAAATGAATAGTTGAACCATCGATCTGCGATAATTTAAAATAAAATTATCGATTTTTTTTCATTTTTAACCCCCCAAAAAGATTTTTTTTTTTTTTTTTTTTTTTTTTTTAATGTAATATTGAAAATAAAATTGACTTTTTTTAGGATATTTAGTGTTATACTACTTCTCTAATATGGAAATCGTCTGCATTAACATGGAAGATAATTTTTTTAAATTATAATTTTAATAAATTACTTTTACTGAGGGAATTTGTACAGGAAAATATAGAAGAAAGTTCTGTGCTGGCCACAACATACCAATTTTATATCTGTGACGAGTGTGATATTTTCAAGAAATGATTTTTCACTAACACTTATATTCATTAGAGTTCTTGGGAATTTTATAATGATATACACGTGTTTGTTTTTTCATACTTAAAACAGTTTCAGGAAAACATGCGACGGGTGACAGAAATTGTGACAGATGAGTCATCGTGCAAAATTTTGTTTACAATAAGAAATTTAAATACTGAAAACTAAATATGAAATTGATAATTCAGTGATGCATTATTCAATGCACTTTATTCGTAACTTTTCAAAAATAATCAGTTGTTTGAAATACATAATATCCTAGTACTGACAAGCGATGGAGTAGAAATTTTTCATTGACTACATGCTGATTTTTATATGATAATAATTAAAGATTTATTTCGCGCACCCGTGTATATCGTGTACAATTTCCATATGCATGATATACTAAAATGAAATCCTCATAACACTGAAAGTCTACTTTAACCAATTTTCATTTTTATTCCATAATGTGTCGAATACTTTTGTGGGGCCCTATAAACAAAAATTTACACTAATCATACCTTGTTCTACAGGAAAAGTGGTTTTCTGTATCCTTAATCAAGTACGTTAATTTCATTATGTCCTATGCAGCATAAAGTTATTAAAATATGTTTTAAAAATATGTCTCTCTTAAACAGTAGTGCACCAGAAATTTTGGGGAGTCTCTGTATGCAAATCCATTGTGCTGGTTATTGTACCATAATCAATAGAAAAAAAATGCTATAGTTAAATTATTAAGCATACATCAATTTCAAGGCATTCTAAACATGTTTGCTGAAACCAGAGCACGAAGAGATTGACAGATGGATAATAGAAGACAGACTGATAAACGAATCAAATTCTCATGTCTTTTAATCATTATTAGAGTGTGTTAAAAATGCAGAACACAGATTAAAAGGCGTTTCTAGCAATTTTATCTTCTATTATATCTGGATGATTTTGCTTGAACTCGTGAAGCATTCATTAATGTTAATCATTGCATATGTTAGAGAAAACATACTCTTTTGTGCTAGTGAATTATATACATTAGTCTTATTTTGTTTTGAGCAATATAAAGATATTTAAATATGTTTCTTAAAAATACCTCCGCAAAAACGTGATGCTTTGGAATTGTTTAGGGTGTCCCGGACTCAAGCTAGTGAGGCTATTTATATTGTTTTCAATAGGGATAAAGCGGAAGTGAACTTGATAACATAAATCAGTTTAAAGGCATATTAACACTATTTACGAAAATTAGAGTGCGAACATATAGACAGACAGATAAACAGACTGTCAAATCAAATTCATAAAAATTTTTTAATGTATTCGAAAGTTTTAACAAAATATTTATTTAGTTAGTTAATCAATATTAACAATATTAACAATATACAAAAGTTGTCTTGAAGACTTGGAGAGAATTATATGTATGCATTTATGATAAATAATAATTTATATGTAATATTGTATAGAATTTTTATTATTCTAGCACAGGTATTGGTATTTACACATACTCATTAACAGATATGTACACAATAAATCTTTTATTTTTTATATAAATTTTACATTCGCGCAATTATTTTTACACTGAAAGAAAATATGCCACCTTCATCTAGAATGATTAAGTAGTCATTTTCTGAATATCCCTAAACTAGAAATGTAGATTTCCGAGTTATGCGCACATAAGATAAACAAAAAACTGAATATATTAAATGATCGAGAATTTCTTGTGTATACTATTCTAGATAGTGAAACAATATTATGAATAATATGAATTCTTCGTATTGCGACAAATTCTCGCTTGGTTTCCTAAAATTGGATCATAAACAAATATTATAGTGACTAAAAACTCGCCTCTTGTGTTCGCATTTATTTGCGAAAATTTTTAAAAGAGTTTGACCACGATAATATAGAAAAATACTCTAGAATTTTATTATTACTTCCATTACCCGACTACAGGTAATGAAAGTATTGTATTCGGTCCAAAAATTCGATATCAATTCTTCACCTGATTTACACGTTTTAATGTATCTTGAGTCCAAAAAAGTAGTTTTTGGCAATTGGTCAGTGTGTGTGTATGTATGTATGTATCTGGCGGATCTTCTGGGTATTATATCTCCGAAACTAATAAAGATAGAACTACGAAACTTCAAAATTGAGATAGATCTGGTGTACGGATGAAAGTTTCAAATTTTGGTGAAGATTGGAAAACCAGAAGTGAGATATCGGAAACCGTAAATGGAACTCGTAAACGAGAAAGATCCTTTTTGAGATACGGACCACCGTAAGTCCATATCTCAAAAACGACTTTAATAGTTTTCTTCAAAGTTGCTATATAAACACATTAGATGTCCTTTAGAATGATATAGTTGGTTAGTTCAGAAAAAATGATAGGCGTCCTTTATAAATAGCTCAATTTCAGGTCTCGCAAGTGCGTTCCTTTAAAAACGGCTGTACTTTTTTTTTTTTTTTTTTTCAAACTTGCCATAATTACTGCCTTTTAAATATCCTTTTGCATGTAATTATTGTTTTCTGATCAATAATTAAGTATGCCAAGTTTTGGTAAAAGTTGGAACTCAAAAACGGCTGTAACGATTTTCTTAAAAATTGTTATATAAATTCATTTTACATATCCTTTCTCATGTATTACGTGGTTTTTAAAGGAAAATTAACAGTCATCCTGCTTACGTAGGTCAGTTTTAGATCTCGGAAATTGGTGTTTCCAAAAATTTCTTACCATTTTTTTTTTTCTCTTTTCTTTTAACTTGCTATGTAAACTTTGTTTTATATGTCTTTACACGTATCAAGTTTCTCTTACTCGAAAAATTTTAGGTTTCTATATCGTTATGTCAATTCTATGTATGTATATATCACGTGTAATAGTGGGAAATGGAAGTCGCGTGGTTGTTTTACATCAGATTTTTTCTAAATATCTCTTCAGTTGCTTTGCATTAAAAAAAAAAAATCTCCTGTAAAATTGCATTTCAAGCCTCATGATAAATTTTCCCGAGTATAAAAACTATATTTATTATTGGTTACTATAGTAAAAACTGTTATAATAGTGTATATTAGCATGACTCATTAATTTTGAAATTTCAAAATCTAAATTTCCTGTCAGTAAACTGTATTTAATGGAACTGATAAATCATTTGATATTTTACTCTCATAACTGCTATATCTTATAAAATCTGCACTACTATGAATTTTCAGTAATTTTTATCCATTTATATAATTTTTCGTATTATATTTGTTAAAACTTTATATTATCCACTGCAGTAGCATTTATGTTTATTTACATACTCTCTAATGTCAACATAAGCTACAGCATCGGACTGTAAAGTGTAGCTCTAATATGTTTTAAATGCAAATATTTTTATTATAGCATTATCACTTACAGATCTTCTTTAATCTACACAGTTTATATTTCTCTTATACTTTATATGTAACTACGGCTGTTACATAATTTTCGTCTTCGGAATGTATAACTAAGTTATACTTTAATTTTTATTAAGAACATTGCTATAACTGTCCCGACGCGACCCAAAATTTTAAGTGGATAAGTTACATTTTTCGTTTAATAATATCTATCATACATATAAAAGTAGTTCAATTCGCTGTATTTAATATTATGTATTTTAATCCGAAATTAATACATGTACGAGTATTTAATTCTTATTTGAGGTTGGTATATAGTGAGCCCTACAGTTATTTCAGCGGGCGTTAAATGACTACTTCCAAATTCGCCCTTTGGATAGGCTGTATAAGAACGAGTATGGCTGTAGTTAAGCGTTAAGATTTATGGGGCCACACTAAAACATTTAGATGCTTTACTGGATACAATTAGAAATTACTGGAATGGCATTTCTCTTTGCATTAGGCATTTTTAACACTTTACAGCAATGCTTAAGAGTGATTTTCATACCGTGTATTTTATCTGTCTGCCTTCTGTCCATCTGTCTGTCCGTTGTGTAATCAGGTAGGGAACATTGAAGATTAACCGGTGAAAAGATTACGTACAGTTGGAAAGTGTTACTAATCTATGCAAAACCTATGACTTTTCATCCTTGTTTATTTTGATTTAATTTTTTGTATGTTTTTCAAAGTCTGTGGAAAATGGTGAGATGATTATGAGGCGATATATAATTGCATGTAAAAAATAAACGCTAAAAAACAATTTTTGAAATTGGCGTAATATCTGATTTGAAATTTTTGTAAAATCGGCGAAGAAAATGTCATGATTCAGGAGGAAATGTATCACTCATGAGCTGCAATAGTGACACAACTTAAAAGTATGATTTTTTTGGACTAAGTGCAGATCTCAATGGGAAAATATATGTTCCTTCCAGTAACAATACTGGCACATCTCACAATTCAATATTAGACAGTAAAATGGCAAAAGTGCCACTAACGTATTACGTGTAAACTTTAACCTTTTTTTTTTTTTTTTTTTTTCCAAAACGTGGATTATTTTTAGTTGTGTCACTATTGCAGCCCTGGAACGATATATTTACATGCAAAAAATGAACGTAAAAAATATTTTGCAGTATTAGCGTCATATTTAAACTTGAAAAACTTCTTTACACACCATTAAACATATGGAATAAAACATTAAACATATGGAAATTTATTATTCGCATGTGGTTGGAATTAAATAAAATTTAATATATCAAAAATAATATGAAGAATTTACGTGCTCCTGTAAAAAAGCTGCATTTATTTGTTGTGCAAGTTATCGACAAAATTTGTGTTTTTCTTGTTTTTATGATAAATATCATCCAGGTTTGTGTATTCGTAAAGATGAATGATTGAAAGAATTGCTAATGCTATAAACGTATAATCATAAATATTCATTGTATTTAATAATATGTTATTTTATAAAATATAAATGGTAATATTTAAAAGAACTGTGGCTTTTGTATTTATTCTATCTACAGTTCTAAGTTCTAATCGTTAAGAAGTTAGAAATCATTAAATTCTCGATTTAACAATGTATAAAAGTTGAAAAGAAATTGTTTATAACGATTCATTAAATTTTAATACATATTAATTTTTTTTTTCAAACTTCAGGAATTTTTTTCTCGCCGATGGCTAAGTAGTGCGCTCTAGGGTTTGAGTATATGAATACACTCATTGAGTGCTAATTACACGCGAAACCTCCGTTCGATTTGAAGACCCCACACCCTTGCCGTCTCCTTGTAAGTTAAATTTTCCTCTGTATTCCGTAGAGGTTTTTTCCGCTCGCAACGTGAGGATTCCAGGTTCACACTGCCTTCGGCGTCAACTTACCCGCTTCTTACTTCCCCTTCCCCAGCGGCTAAGTTAGAAGTTTTGCGAAATCTCCCCAAAGTACATAATGCGTACACCTAATCAACATCCACATACCAAAACGAATCATTCTAAGATAGTGTAAAGCGAATTCAAACAGAATAACTTGTTTTTACGCGTGTTTATTGCCCCCCCCCCGATCCGAAGGGGGTAAGTGGGTGAATTTCGTAAAATATCGTTACAATAAGTGTGAGATACATATAAACAATTTGCGCACCAAATTTCGTCACCGCAGATCCCATAGCTTTCCCAAGACAAATTTAGCGCTAAAGGGGGGGGGGTCTTGAATTTGCAACCCCCCTCAAAAAAAAAAAAAATGAAAATCACAAAAAAAAAAACGAAAATATGTTTTAAAATATTCTAAAGAAGACAAGTGGCTATTTTCAATACCTTTGTAATATCTTTAGTAGAGCTCTAATAAAAAATCCGGAATTTCTAAAATTTCCCCCTCGAAAAACGATTTACCCCCTCCTTTAAGAATCAAGAATTCTGAAATCGTACATAATGTTTTATTTATACTCAAGTCTAGTCTCATCATTGGCTATTTCTTCACCGTGGTGTAATTTGGGGCCGAATTATGCTCACAAATGTTTTTTTGCTTCCTGTCCCGCTGGGGGGGGGGGGGTATTTCATTAAATCCCGTTTCTTTAGGTGCCGGTTGCATATAAAAAATCCAAGCATCAAACTTCTTGACCACAGCTCTCATAAATTTTCCAGGACAAATTTAGCGCTAAAAAGGTTGTCTCCAATTTTTCCTTTGTAACACATCCCCCCCCCCTCCCCAAAGAAAAAAAAATGGCAGATCACAAAAAATCAAAAATATGTTTTAGGAAATATCCTAAGAAAGTCGCATAGATTTTTTTCAACATCTTTATTCCATTTTTGGTAGAGTTCGACTCAGATTAGGAATTTTCGAAATTTCCCGTCGAAAATTGATTTTCTCCCTTCCTTCCTTCCTTTAAAAATCGAAAGTTCCTAAATCGCAGATATTGTTTTAATTGTACTCATGTCTAGTCTCCCAATGTGGAATTTCTTTATTGTAAAGTAATTAGGAGCCGAGTTATGCTTACAAACGTGTTTTTGTCTTTTTCTCCCGCAGGGGGGAACGGGGGGGGGGGGGGGGGAATTTCTGAAAAGTTGATAGGTATAATTTTAAATTGGATAAACATCTATGTTTCTGCCAAGCGCTGTTGAATTCAGTCCAACCGTTCTCAAGTGATGCCCGGACAAATGTGTTTTTGTCTTTTTTCCCCAAGGGGGAACGGAGCGGAATTTCTGAAAAGTTGATAGGTATAATTTTAAGTTGGATAAAGACCTAAGTCTCTGCCAAGCGCTGTTGAATTCAGTCCAGCCGTTCTCAAGTGATGCCCGGACAAACGTGTTTTTGTCTTTTTCCCCCCAGGGGGGAACGGGGGGGGGATTTCTGAAAAGTTGATAAATATAATTTTAAGTTGGGTAAAGTTCTAAGTTTCTGCCAAGCGCCGTTGAATTCCGTCCAGCCGTTCACAAGTGATGCCCGGACAAACGTGTTTTTGTCTTTTTCCCCCCAGGGGGGAACGGGGGGGGGAATTTCTGAAAAGTTGATAAATATAATTTTAAGTTGGGTAAAGTTCTAAGTTTCTGCCAAGCGCCGTTGAATTCCGTCCAGCCGTTCTCAAGTGATGCCCGGACAAAAAAAAGCGACATACAGACACGATGACACACACACACAGGCAAATTTTTCTGAAGTCATTTTCGGCTTTCATGGGGTGTGAAACGTGAAGATATCGCAAAATTTTTCGATTCCGACAAATTTACAGACAAAAGTCTGATCTTATTAATATAGATGAAGTTTTTTTTTTTTTTTTTTTTTTACCACTTTTTCATCATACCTTCTTTTACTAAGCGCAAATCTTTAAAGCGCCATTCTTTTAAAAAATAAAATTAATTATTTTATTTCATTAAATAAATTCATGACTCTAATTTTCAATCTAGAAAAGAAATGTTTAAATTTATTTTTATTTTTATTTTCTTAATTGCTCACTAACATAAAAGAAGATATGTTCAGAGAGTGGAATTTAAAAAACAGATTTCGGAAAACTTGATTTTTGAACGAGATATTCAAATAATACGTAGCAACAAAAATTCCATTGGATTTCATGAAAAGTGAGAAAGAATGAATCTGATTTATGTGAATCCTTAAGTGAGCCGCATCGTCAGGGAGTTTGACTTTGTTAAGATCAGAATTTTTAAGGTTCGCGAACCAGCTGATCGCAAAAAGCGATTAGTATCAGTAAAAGTAAACCTATTTTAACCCTTTGTTGGTCGTATTTAATTTCATTCCTCTGCTCAGTGTTGCCAAATTTTAATTAGAACCACTTGCGCGATTCCCATTTGCGCGAAGGGGTGAAAAATTCCCATTTGCGCGACCGGAAATTGCAGGACCGGCCGTGCAGGTGATTTCTTCCTTTTTGAATTGATAATCTTAGAACGCCCGTAATTCGGTTCCGCGGCAATCACTACCACGCACGTAAAAATCAAAAAAACATCACTGGACATCCCTACCTCGCTGCGCAGGAATCTGAAAATGCTGGTAACTCGTTTTCGATGTAATCAGTATCACGCACGTATATACCTTTCACGCACATGAAAAAAAAAAAAAAAAAAAAATCACTGGACACCCCTACCTCACTGTGTATAAAGTTGAGAACGCTTGTTCTATTGTATTTTTACTTTGTTCGCGCAAATGGGAATTTTTCACCACAAATGGGATTCGCGCAAATGGGAATCGCGCATATGGGAAGATACCGTCAAATTTAGGGATATTTTTTATTCAATATCTACCACTAAATTTTAGCTGTAACGGTTTAATCACCTCGAAGATTATTTGTCCATTATGTATCACTCCTCAAAATTATTGGTGTTTTTTTTGTTTTTTTTTCTCGTGTGGTGAAATCAGTAAAAAGATGTTTTTCTTATTTATGACTACACATAACTATAATCATTCTAATTAAATAACAATTGTTCGTTCCAGTTGTATGGTAGAAAAAGATTGCGTAATTTTTATGAATAAAGATTTTCAAACAGAAATTGTAATTGTTAAAAAAATTGTAATGAAATTCTACTGTATCTTATTTCCGGAAATGTCAATAAGATTATATCTGTTAATCTATTTATATAACAAACTAATTTATTCAATATTTCTTCAGAACAAATACGCATCAATGCTTTCTGAAGAGTAAATTTTGTAAGGAATAAAAGCAGTACTTTCTTGTATATTTCTAACATAATATAACAAAAATTGCCTGTGTTTCACAAGGCATAAATTAAATAAGCCTATCAAATGAGAAAGACATTAATAAACTTAATAGACAGCTTGATGAATGATTGTGTATTCCTACAATTTCTTTCAAATCTCACAATTTTTCTTTTTATAGAATCTGAAAACTATTCTTTGAGATGAAAGGGACGTGAAATGTAAAAAACAGTTCCTTGATCTATTCGCCTCAGCTTTTATACCTTTTGGCAGGAGAAATAAATTGATAGAAAGAATGTTTCATTTCTGAGAGAAATTATTTTCGCAAAAACACGTATAAGCTCTACCAAAGATTTTCAGAAAAGGAATACATTTCCATATGAAAAATTCAGATATAAAATAGGTGAAACAGTTAAAGTTACTTTAAGTTTTATGTCTTTTCGTGATGTAACATATGACATGAAATGTACAAAATCATTTTTTAAACTAACCATTTGATATTTTATTCATAATATCGGAGAAGAAAAATTGATTATATATATATATATATATATATATATTTCCAAGATTCGTTTTTATTATTTTTTTTCACACACATGTATATATATTATTGCTACTGTAAATAACTAAAGCATATCTATTCAATGTAAATCATTAGCATAAATTATTATCCTTCTCTTATATTAAACAAGTTAATCACATGACTTGTTACATATGTATTTGTCTTGGGATCTCAGAAACGAACCTAACTGTTTTCTTGAAAGTTTGGGGGTAAGGGTTTTTTCGGGTGAAGTAAGGATTAGGCTTATCGTCAACTTCAGTAAAATTCGCGTTTGCTGTTAACCCTTCATCCGTCAGTTCCAACATATCGCAGAAACTGGGTTTACAAAGAAATGGATAGAACGATTTTGAAGAAAGTTTAGGATTAAGTGTTTTTGGGGTGCTACATCGAGTCCACATGTCTTCATAGTCAGAAAAATTTGTGCGTGATGTTAACCCTTTGTTCGCCGGTTGCTCCATATGGCAGAAATTGGGTTTACTCGGAAATGGATATAACGACTTTGATAAAAGTGTGGGCTTAAGTGTTTTTTCGGTGATAAATCGATTGAACTGATCATCATCTCCAAGAAAATTTGCGTTCGATGTTAACCCTTTATTCACCGGTAGCATCTTATGGCAGAAATCGGGTTTACTCAGAAACTGATCTGGGTTTACTCAGAAACTGAACTGGGTTTACTCAGAACTCGATCTTTAGGAAAATCCGCCTTCGGTGTTATTTTTATTTATTATTATTATTTTTTTTTTTTTCTGTCCATTGCAAAATATAACAGAATTAAAACAATGATTTAAATAAAAACCTAGACTTATTTATTTATTTATTTATTTATTTATTTAATTGAGAAACCTGTCTAACATATCCTTATTTTCCAGAAAAATAGCTTTCACTGCTGTGTTAACCCTCACTTCACCGTGGCAAAATATGGCTGGAATTTGATTTTCCTATAAACTTCTCGAAAGATTTTGATAAATATTTATGACATGGTTTTTTTTTTAGGTAAAAATTGAAACTGAATTTTTTCCTCATTCATTGTTCAGCAAAGTTAACTCTGACAGTTAATCCTCACTCCGAACTTTATAAATCAATGGTACAGTCGGTAAAGTGTCCGAACACTAGGAAAAATTCCTATGTCAAAAAAGTACACTTCATACGGTTTTGTTAAATAAATCCTTATCGAATCATGTTCTTGCACTGACTAAGAACAGGGTTCGACAAGGATTTATTTAACAAAACCGTACGAAGTGTACTTTTTTTACATTGAAATTTTTGCTAGTGTTCGGACCGACTGCAGAAACTTGGATTTCTAGGCAATGGCTCTAACGATTTTGATAAAAATGTAGCGATAAGGGTTTTTGTGATGAGAAACCCATCAGATTTATCCTCATCTTCATGAAAATTAGCGTTCACATTAACTTTCACTTCTCCCGCGGCAAATTAGGGCAGAGACATGTTTTTCTCAGTATCTTTCAGAATGATTTTGATAAGAATTTAGAATCAGAAAATTTTGGGTTTACAACTGAATTATGAACACAAAAATCTGACATTCTCCTTAGAACATTTAGAATTCATCGATAACACGCGCTTCTCTCAAGAAAATATGGCAGAAACTTCCTTTTTTTTTTTTTTTTTTTTTTTTTTGTAATTACTGGAATAATTTTGATAAATACTTAGAATTAGGGTGTTTTTCAGATGGCATTCAGATATGAAATACCCTCATCCTCAATAAAATTAGTGTTTACTGGTAACCCACACCCTCTGGAAGAAATACAGTATAGACTTTGTTTTCCTGGTAACAGCTGGAAAGATTTTGGGGAAAAAAAAGAGTGAGAGAGATTTTCTTCAGGTGAAAAACTGGTCTCACTTATTTTGAAAAAATAGCTGTCTCTAGTCTTTGCCTGGAACAATATATAGCACAAATCTTGTCTTCTAGGAAATTGCTTGAACAATTGTGATAAGAAATTATAGTTCGAGATTTGATTTGATAAATCGATTTGAGTTTTCCTTATCTCCGGGAAAATTAGCTTTCAGTGGTAACTCGCACTCCGTCCTGGGCAAACAAAAAATACAATTATCGGGGGGGGGGGGGGTGATTGTATCTATACTTACAAATGATTTTTTACTATGAGACTGAGTGAACTCGGTCATTAAAGTACTTATTATAAATCACACAAGCCATCGACGTGGTACACCTTTAAACCTACTTTTTATTATTATTATTATTGTTATTTATTTATTTTTTAACACATTTGTGGTAAAGATTTTATTCTTTTTGAGTCAGTTGAATTTTTCTTATATTTACACGCTTTACTGAATCCGAAAAACAGGTTTTTGGCAGTTAGTCTGTGTGCAGTGGCGTGCCAAGTTTTGGGCGAAGGGGGCGGGCTGCCCGGGACTCTCGTCATGAGGGGACCTTCGAAGAAAATTAATCTTTAAATATATATACTTGCTGAAGTTGTCGTACAATTATTTTAACCGGAAACATTCCCCTTAATTCTCCTTTAAGCCATAGATTCCTGTCTATTGTGCCTTAAATACAAAATGTGACTATTGAGCGACAACTTCAAAACCAAAAAAGAACTATTTTATTATGAAAAGTCAGACTTAGGCAGGGCAAGCAGGGCCAATGCACCTGGATTTCTCGTTGGGTTTCGCTTTGGAACAAATTTAACTTACTTTAATGCCTTTATATAGTAATAATTTAAAATAAAGAAGTTCAAGAGGGCCTCAATATAAGAGAGGCTCCAATTAGGGGCACAAGGGAGATTTTCGCCACGGGTTTCGACAGCTGCAGATCCGCCACTGCCTGTGAGTTTCTGTTATCAGCATAACTCAAGAATAAAAGGTAAAAGGAAATCCAAACTCGATATTAAAATCTATATCATATAGAAATGCTAAATTAATCTTTTTATTGAGATCAAGCGCATTGTTCATTTATGAGGACATCAAAGAGAATTCAAATAAATTACGTCTATGAACAAAATTTATGACAGGTATAATTTAACACCTATAGACCCCATTAAGCAAAACGAAATACACATATATTTACTTTTTTTTTACCCCTACACTGTAAAAAAGAACGGTATTTTTTATTGCAGAATTTACTGGCAAAAAAAAAGAGTGCCAGCACATTCTACTATTTAAAAGAAATGATTTACAAGAGAAGAATGTGCCGGCAAAATGTGCACTAGCACTTTTGCTGTAAAAACTACCGTTATTTTTTACCACGTATATATGGTAGAAAAACTACTGTTTTGGGGTAAAATTTTCGAAATTGAATTTTCGTTACCTTTTGTAGTCTCCTAAATCCGAATATCAGATTTTAGCGATTGGTCCTTGCGTCTGCACTGTAATTTTTTTTTTTTTTTTTGTAAAATTACAACAAATATCCCTCATTTTGAGATGTGATGAAATCAAGCATTCGAGCTGTAAAAAATTTTCAAGCAGAACGTGCTTTTTTCTTACATTCTCTATGACATCAAACAGTCCTGTGACAGAGATAAGCGAATGAGCTTCAAACATAAACTTATCGCCAATGAAGTCGTGGCATTTTACTTCATCAGGTCTTTTAAACTGGCTGTGTTTAATTTGGTGATAATAGTAAAACTAACTCATATTAAAACAATAATATAATTTATTAACATTAACAAAACATATAACTAAAATTATGTTGCATCTTGCAACTTAAATAAATTAAATTATAACAAAAATGATAATTCATTTGAAGCTGTTGCTCGGGCTTTCATCTTCGTATTTATAGCTCAGCTGTTCTGACGAGTAAAGGGAAGGTTGATGCCACTCGGTGAAACTCTGGAAATGGTAGCTGTTGCCGAACGCCACAAACTAAAACTTTTAACCTTCCGCTATGATAAACGGTAAACGAAAAAATGGACGATCGAAGCTGTGATTAGAATGCACATTATGACCAACAAAAATTTTAAAGTAACAAGTAAGTTATAAATGTTTTAGTTTTGATTTTATTTCTTCTCTTTTTTAATTCTGTCAATATAAGTTTCATAAGGGTCTACGTTTTATTAATGGAATCTAATCTTAATTAAAAGCTCTCTCTCATGAAATTCCATTTTGAATGATGAATAGTAAAAGTTATAACACTGTAATTTCCTCCCGAAATAAAACTATTAAAGTTTTAAAAAAATCTTTTTAATTACTATTTAATTACTATTACTGAAAACAAAATCTGGAGTGACATCACTCGACTTTCCGAACACTGAGTAATTAACAGTTTTGTAGATAAAGTAAAGAAAAAGGAGTTATTAACCCTTTCACGCCCAAGGGAAATATTTTTCCCTTCTACAAAAATCGTTATCGATTGTTCAATTATTATTGAATCGATATTTTTTTTACTGAATGTCAAAATAAAACGTACGTCCAAGGCAGCAAATGTGTTTCTGAACGAATAAAAAAAAACTTATAGAAAATAGGACACATAATAAATGTGTTATTTGCAATGGCCACTTGTGCTTCACAAGTAAACGAAATTGTTTCGTAGAATACCATAACTAGCTATTTATTTTACTTTTCTGATAATTTTTATATTACAAAGCAATAAATTTGTATTACAAAGCAATAAATAAAATACCGATATAATAAACCTAACTCGTCGTTTATTTACTTTTATGGTCCATAGGGAAAATATTTCCCATGAAATTATAGGAAACCTATACACCCTGCTATGTTTTTCTGGTGATATTTTCTTACTTTACACCAACAATAGCTAAAATATTGTGTTGTATTGGCATATTTAGTCTTGGGAATCTTATGGTCCTGAAAGGGTTAAACAAACAAAAGAGAGAAAACCATAATAGAGTGTTTGAGTATTTTTCTCCATATTTTACACGATGTTTTATTTAACGCTACTGAACTTTGAGCCCATAGATCATAATGATAAAGAATTTTTCGTTGTGTCCCTGTAAAAACCTATAAATGCTAGATTCACCAAAATTCTTATAGTTAGCGCAACAATGATTTATAATATTCATATAAATTTTCAGCTCAATTGAATAAGGCGTTTAGACGCTATCACACTTTTAAAAATTTGGCCCCATAGGCCCCATAGGGCACAAGAATTTTCTTTGTGCCCCTGTAAAAAAACTGTAATTGCTAAATTCACCAAAATCGTTCGTGCAACTGTGACCTATAACATGTGTACAAATTTTTTGCTCAGTTTACTAAGGCATTATCGCACTTTTAAAAATTTGGCCACATAGGCCATAATGATAAAGAATGTTTCCTGGTGTCCCTGTAAAAAAAATACAAGTGCTAGATTCACCAAAATCAGTAGGGTTCGTACTGACTTACAATATACGTACCAACTTTTAGCTTATTCGAACAAAGCGTTTAGACGCTAGCGTGTTCACTCACACACATACACACACATATACATTCACACATACATGCACACACACATACACACATTACATACACACATGCATACATCACCGTGAAAATAGTGAAAACGGACTCAGGGGACTTCGAAACGTATAGAAACATCAAAATCTCAAATTCGGATTTTTTGACATGATTGCAATACTTTCCTCACTATAGTGTTCGGAAAGTTAAAAAAAAAGATGCATTAGTTTTTAACTCTGAAAAATATTATGGCATTCAAAATAAGAACATTATTTAATAAATACTTAATATGAAATTTTTGTGCAATTTTTAGCATTCCATTACAGTATTTTTTTTTTTTCTTTAAATTTCAAGTTTCCTTTATATTATATTTTATGCATCCCTATTATATTTTTATTTTTTTAATTTTGTTTGATTTATCAGATAATTTCGATGTAGTTTATTACGCAGAATGTATTGATAAAGTTTTTTTTTTTTTTTTTTTTTTTTTTAACTTGTTTATTTTGTAAAATTAATATATTTGCTAAAATGTACAGTCGGGGGGGGAAAAAACGCAGCACTCGACGTAATTTCGTTGCTAATAGATGTAGAAAAATGTAATAGGTATCATTCGACTGGAAATTGTGAGTAGCTTTAGAAAATGAACTGAAATTTTGAATTGGGTGTCGTCTACATATTAAAACGCGCACCAACTTTGATTTTTCCAATGGTAATGCCCCATTTTTGTTTTATATTTGAATTCCTGGGATCGCGACAACGCGAAAAAGTATATTGGTTGTATATTTTACTTATTTTTTCACAGAGTTCTAAGCGTCCAAAGTTTGAAGGTGCTAATGTTAAATTCATATTTCAAACTTTTATTAATATCTTCACAAAAAATAACTTGATCGATATAATTTTTTTTTTACGAAATACAGTGAAGAAACCCAAACACAATCCATCATTTCTTTTGATTCTGAAAAATATTTTTAATTTTGAAAAATATTAATAAATTCATATTCATAAAAATTATGAATTATGACCTATATTAATTTTTACATAAAATGAATCTTAATGCTGAAAAATATGGATGTGCAAATTTTCAGCTCATTCCAGTTATTAGTTTTCGAGATATAAATAAATCTTTCTTTTGGAGTGGTTTAGGGGACCGTCTCTTATAAAGTTTTGCTTGCGATAACGAATCAAATCTTAAAAAATAACAAAGAAAATTAAACAAAATATGTTTATTTTTTATTTATGGGTCAAATTATACAACAACAACGTCAAACGCAAAGAAATGAAATTAAAATGATGATTTATAGACATTAGCATCAAGAATTCCTGTTTTCTAAAGACGACAAGCCCCGCCTGGATCGTTCTTCAAAACAAAACAATACAGGAAAGAAAAATAAATATGACATTGAGTATTGCGTTAAACCCCTTATTTTATGTTGACAAAAATATGCTGAAATGGTATTTACTTCATCGATTACTTGTGATAAATTTTGAATCTTTTAAACGAACACTAGAAGACAAAAAATAACGAAATAGGCGGGGTTTACTGTTTTAAATAGAAAAATAGGTTAAATGTAAAAATTGTCTATTAAAAAAAAAACGAATGGAATTGGAATTCAAGACAGACTTGGAAAATTGTCTCTTAACTACTGTCATAGTTAAAAGCTTAATCATTTGCTTCATATATTGCTTTATTTTTATTTTTTTATTTATTTTGTAGGGGGGGGTTATTATTTTAAAGATACTTTAGTCTTTAAAATTTTATTAATATATTTTAACTTTATATATTTTTAAAATATACTTTTACTTTTATAAATTTATTTTAACACTTTTTGCGACCGCAGGATTTTGTCTTTTTCACAGTAAGATCCGCCTACGGTGTTATTCTCTCAAAATAAAATATTTCAGAACAAATTTTCTGTATTCACAATTATATTACAAATGGATATACATTATAATCATATTCTTTCTAATCAATATTTCTATCCATAGTATATTTTATTGCAAAAATATGAACACTGGGCACACACTTAAGAAATAAGTAACACTCAAATTACGAAAGAAACGCCCACTGAGAGAGTTACAGATTTTCAAATGACGTGAATCTACGTCAGCAGTCGCGAAAGGGTTAATTAAAAAATTATATTTTCATAGAAATTATAAAACGAATCGTACAGTTCCAAAGAGTTCAACTGACCCAAAACTGGTAAGTGTGATTAAAAGTGTTTAATATTTACTTCATGAAACCTTACAATAATTTATTAGAAAAGATTTAGTTTATGCGTTGTTATATATATATATATCTATGTTATTTGATTTCGTATATTATGTTACACCTACAAAAATAAATAAATAAATAAATAAAAATAAATAAATAAAGCTTTATTTGTGATTAGTACAGCCATAATAGACACTTTTAATTTAAAAATATTGCACTTTATTCAAAGAGTACAGTCTGGACAAATCGCCAGTGATGTATTAAATAGACCTAAAATTATCTAAAAAAGTACTGAAATATATACAAATCTAAGAAACTGAACTAAAGATTGTTAAAGAACAGGGAGAGTTCTTTTTATTAATTTTTATAATTATTTTTTGCCTGAAATATTTCCGGTGTAAAATATTAAAATTTTGTCTATTTCCTAAAGGATCTTAATTTTATTTTTCTACATTTACAGATAACCCCCTAACACATTTATGATTACAACTCTATAAAAACTCGAGATAAAGTATACAAACAGTATACTTTTCCGCACTGCCAGACTCTCAGAAATTCGAATATGAAGTCAAAATTGGGTGTTGCTATTGAAAAAATTAAAGTTGGTGCTCATTTCAATATGTAGATGACCCCTAATTCAAAATTCGACAGCATTTTCAAAAAGTGCATTTAATTTCCTGTTGAATGGTGTCTATTAATTTTTTTTGCTTCAATTAATAATGAAATTACAGCGAGTGCTGCGATTTTTTTTTCCCTGACTGTACTGTATATGTATTCTGCAAAATATAATTTAATAAAGCATTGAAAACTGTCATTTTAATTTTCATACGTTCTAAAAAATATTAAAGTAGTTATAATTATTTGAAGTGCTTATTAAATAATGCTTCTGATTTGATTAATTTAATATTTCTTTAGCGGATTAAAAATTGATACATAATTATTTTTAAAATGGAATTAGCAATATGCGTTGTTAATAAAACTTCTTTTTTTCTTTTTTTAAAAGTTAAATATTTTTATGTTGAAAAGAAATCGTTACTGTATTACAATTCTAATATTCCTTTATAAAATATAATTTATTGAAAGCTATTATACATATTATATTTCCTTTTAAAAATACATAACATTTTCAAACTTATGTTACAGAATAAAAATGATGAAATAAATAAAACAAATTAAAACAAATATCACTTTAAAAGAAGTAAAATTTAAAACACATATAGATTAAAATAAATAGATAAAAGAAAAGAAAAAGAAAACTAATATATATATATTTATATATATATATTTCCAATGAAAAAAAATATATATATACAACACAGCGTGTTGTAAAATTACAACACCCTCTTTGAAAATTCAAGCACGTATTTATTTACAACACACTTGAAATTCACCACACATGGTGCTGGAGATTTTTTTTACCCGCACATTGTGATGTAATCTAGCATGTTCATGTATACAGTGTGTTTATATGTCTCTTTATATAAGTGTGTATCTGTTATCAGCATTTCCCAAGAACAAAAATATTAGCAAGAAGTTCAAACTCGATATTCTAAATTTGTATCATGTAGGTATGCTACATTAAAGTTTTCGTTCAGATTAAGCGAATGGTACGATATAATAACAACCAAGATAATCCAAATACATGACATCCATGAACGAAAATTTTGGCAGGTATAGTTTAACACCTGTAGGCTGCTCTAAACAAAACGAACATATATTTTTTTTATATTCGTTTCGTGTAAAATATGATATGAGAAACCATTCAACACTCGTTTACAGGGCTACCCAAAAAACTAACATATTGTGGGACTATGCTTAGAGATTACTGGAAGTGCATTTCCGGTCATGCTGTGTCTTATTAGCATAGACTTATATTTAAGTACACATCGTGGTGTGTACATAATTTATAGGCGATATACGAAGCTAATAACAAGTAAAAGAAAAATTTTTGAAGCCAATTCCTACTTACACACACTATCAAAAAAGTTTTTTTTTTTTTAATAATTTTAAATTAAGAAATAAAAAGCGCGTGTGCAAAATGAAAGAAAAAATAATTATAAGATAAAAAAAAAAAACTTTTTATATACCATGTTTTAAACTTTCTGATGAATCATAGAACTCTTACCAATGTGCATAAAATTTTTAAGGTGACAATGATGTCACTTTTTGGGAAATGCATAATTTAACTCTTTATAGTTTTTTAATATTCACGTTTAATTAAATGTATTTATTTTTATGTCGAAAGAAAATGAACTCGTATTTTTTTTTCTTTTTGGCAACAATTAAATTACAGCTAATAATTTAATGTCTATATTAACGCTGTTAGGATGTTATTATTTTCATATTTTAATTAATTATAAGAAAACTAACCAAAAATTCGAAAATCGGATTTCGAAGTATTGTGTTGTCACCGTGATCTGAGCAATCCTGAAAGTTTCAAATTTCTAACTAGTCGAGAAGTTATTTAAAAATCGACTGCAAGATTTGTACAAGATATATATAGGGAGAGTGTGAACTAATAGTGGGAATTGAATAATTAGGAGAAAACGTCCATTTTTATTAAAAGTAATTGGTAGAAGTGCTTTACTATAGTTTACCATGAACAAGAAAATTGATCAGGAATGAAAATTAATTCCTCATACCCATATGGTTAAAAAAAAAAAAAAAAAAAAAAAAAAAAAAAAAATCAAATTTTTAAGTTAAATTTTTAGTGCTTGGTTTTTGCATAATCGCATGTTTTGAGGTTCACTGAATACTAAAGTCAAGTTTTTAGCGGTTGATGTTTATGTATATCTGTTATCAACGTAACTTTAAACCAATAACTACAAGTGATTGAAATATTGTATCTGGAATCTCATATGAGGTTGTTACTTGAACAGTTTGATAAGTTTCAAAGCGTTTTACGGGTTAAAGTTGTCTGAATAATTAGAAATAAACTTTTAAATTTTATAACAGCCTTGAATTCTTTAGCATTGTAGAGTTTATATTTAAACGGGGGGTAAGAGGAGCCGCCTTATATATATTTATATGTGAAATACAATTATTGTTAAACCTAGTTTGAATTGTTTTTACTTAGGTTCATGTACAATACTTGTTATCTTACAATTAATCTATATCTACAATACTTCTTATCTTACAATTTCTGTATAAATTTTGACTTTTATTGTTTTGGGGCTAGTGTACAGACACACTCAAAAACATTTTGATGCATTAGTGTTTATAGACGGGATTTCTTTTGAGTACTTTTTAGTATTGTTAGTGTCCATTTAATGTATTCAGATTATCATTATTAAACTTCATAAAAAAAACATAATTTCTGTAAAAATGTGTCAATTAATTAGTTTTTTAAACTACAAAAAATAATTCCAGTACCGTATGCATTATGCATATAAGTACTAAATGTATATGGTTATGATACCTTACAGTGCCATCTGGTGGCAAGCAACAGTAACATTTCAGAGAATCCTCGATTTAGTATGAAAACACACCATGCTCAAAGTAATATTGATATCAGAACACGTAAAATATTAACATTTCTTTTGCCCAGATTTCCTTAACTCATAACATTAAAAAATGTAGAAAAAAATAGAAAACTGAAAGGTATTTGAACCATGGTGTTTTCAGAAGTGAATCATACGATTTTTATTATTATTATTATTATTATTATTATTATTATGATACCAGCTAGTTTTCCATCAAAAATGTATTTTTTCCTTTCATCCATGCATTTTGACATCATAGAGTTCAGAAATCGTGACCAAAAAGAAACGTGTTTTACAAATTCAAACGGTTTCTGAGAGCATTATGAACGCTCTTCAACTTTCTACTTTATATTTCTCCCATAAGAACACTAACTGCGAAGTTGTTTGAGCCCAGATAATGCTGTAACCGGTATCATCTCGTGAAAGCAGGACTTTAATATACACCCAGTATTTACTAATAAAAATGAGACGATGAATTTTCTGATATGCAAACCAACAAGTATTTTTTTTTTTCCTTATATTTTTAACTTTTATTATTAGTGCAATTTATCTCTTTTTCTTTGCTCAAAACTAAAACATTCGTTTTTAAAAAGACATAAAAGATCAGTATCAGTATCCTCAAGCGATTGGGGTATTGCAAACAATAAAAGAAATATGTATAGCAAAACAAATTACATAGCAAATAGATAAAGTGATGTGTTCGTATTATTCTTATAGCAAAGGTTAAAAGTTTTAAATGTTTACCTCTGATTCAAGTGTTAAAATCCGTGATTTTGCAAAATTTTCGCAGTCTAAGTATGTCGAATATTCCTAATCATTAAAATGAATACGATTCATTTATATGCGAATTGATTCCCACTTTGCAGTTCCATTTCACATAGTAAATTTTCGTACGTAAGAAAAGAATCGATTTAAAATTATAACTGTATTCTAAAAAATACCTTAAAGGAATCCGAAATAATTGTTTTTTCAATACCATTATTTAAAATTTTGACATGATAATATAATTAACATTAACTTATTAAAAACAAAATTTTCTCCTTGTTTATGACAGATTAAAGTTACGTGTGTGGATTAAGAAGAAAGAAATATTTAAAGGGAAATGACAATAAGGAAATCACAATTTTTTTTTTTTTTTTTTTTTTTTTGTATTCCAATGGGCTCTTCCCACCTGACGTCAGAGGTCACATGACAGAGGAAAAACAAATAGCAGACGAAGTCTTGTTTATGTAGAGCGATTGCTGAAATAACATATTTTCTATTCTAATTTTTGATCAATCGTATTTAATCTGTGTTATTCTTTTATACATCATCATTTTTAATCCATTTTATATCATTATTCATCATCTTTTGTTTGCTGTATACATTTGCAATCATTATTTAGTTTATATTTGTTATTGATGTTCGTGAATAACATGTTTAATATTCTGATTTTTGGTACTTAAATCAGTGACAGTGCAACATCGTACTGCGTAAATCCATTTAGACCAGTAACTAAGTTAATTAACTTGTTGTAACACCTTTATGCAATTAAATTTAATGAAAACATTTTAAATTTTCAAATTATAATCCATAAACATTCCACAAGAACAAGCTATTATTTATTGTTAGACCCAGTTAAAGTAACAGTTACACAAAAACATACAAAAATCGATTCTTACAGGTGAAAATAAGTAAACACATAAAGTGTTTTTTAAAAATTATTAAATTTACAAATACAATTATTCTACTGTTTACAAATGCATAATATTACTTTTATTTTATTTTATATTAAGTATTAACCCTTTTGTTCTTAAGAACAATATTTAATTGAATTCGATTCTCAGAATTCGATTATTCGTTTTCCTCTATCACGTGATTGAGCAGACGACGGTGGGAAGAGCCCATTACACATTGAGCTCTGGAAAATAAAACTTCAAAAGATTACAAATAATAATAAACGATAAATTAGCTTGGTTTGGTTTAAAGCACAATTTTTGCTAAATACATTTTTTCTTTTCCGGATCAGAAAGATTTTTTCCCAAATTAATTAACCATAAAAAAGATATAATAATGAAACAGTTGGAATGAACATACAGAGTTATGACAAAAACTAAAATGATGAAATATCTATAGTGTCAATCAACTAATAATATTTTCTACATTAAAATATATTAGCTTTAAAATAAAATCGAATTCATCTTTTAGAAAAATGTAAAAGATTTCTTTTAAATGCATTAAAAATTTCAGATACCTTTATCTTCTCTCAAAACATAAAAAAAACAAACCTTAATATCACTTAATAATTTTTAATATTTTCCTCAATGAAACATAATGTATCGAGTTTCTTTTACACGTCCCTATAAAGGAATTATAAATACGCAAGCATCCAGTTTCAACTAAGGATTTCACTGTATCAAAATTCTAAATAATATGTAAGATCCATTCTCTTTTAAACAAGCATCAAGTTTCAGCTATGGATTTCACTGTATCAAAATCCTAATTAATATATAAGATCCATTCTCTTTTAAATAATTTAATGAACATCAGAGAATTACAGGGTTGCCACAGGTGACATTTTTTTATAATCTTTTCGTGTCAGTATTTCCAAAAATTAAAATTTATAATATATTTTCGCAGGTAAAGCTGCACTTTGCCTACATTATAAATTATATTATAATGTAGGCAATTTATTGAATGGTTAATTTATAATTTTTATTATAAATTTTATGTTATAGAAATAGTAGTACGAAAATAATAATTAAAAAAAAAAAAAAATGCCGCCTGTGGTAGTCCTGTAATTAGCCCCCTAGGACGTACTTTCGGTAAATTATGTTTTGCTGCCTTGTAAAAGAACTATAAGTGATATGCGACCGCTCTAGATTAGCGGTCGCCAGTCAACAATTGGCGACCATTACATTGAAAGAGGTTACCAAAAATTCAAACCCTAGTCGACAGATGTGGCAGACATCTTATAATTAATTTTTAAAAAATCAAAAACATGGAATAAAATGCATGTCTGTCGACAACTACGAAATCACTGTTGTTTCTACGGGGAGCAATAGGATACTAAGGAACTACTGCTCCCGAAGATGTAAAAAGAATTTGGAATTAGGATTTTCTCGCAGCTAATTAATATTATTATTATTTTTTTTCATTTATTTGCTTTTTAACTTTTAACGCAATTACTATTTCAAACATTTTCAGTTAAGAAATCTATTTAGAATCTAAATATGAAAAGAAAATTCTCATTCTGAGAACAAATCGCTACTGAAATTATCCATTTAAGAAAGAGCGAAAGTTGAAAAAAAATATGTGAATTTTATTGATTAACAACGAAATAATGGCTGGTTTTAGCAATTGGTTGCGATTAATCTTAAGTTTTAAAAACGAACGGTTAAATGTTTCCTTATTTCATTAATAGGTTGCAAAATTGTCACCTATTTCAGGAAACGACTTCGAAGAATCGCGAATTTTATAAATTAGCGACGAAACAATTGTATATTTCGGCAATTATTTGCTTTATAAAATTTAAATTTTGTCAATTAGCCACAAAATGATTATGCATTTCAAAAAATGGACCTCAAAATTATTGCATATTTCAGTGAATATTTTTGTAAGAAAAAGTTGAATTTTATCGATTTGCGACAAAATAGTATCCTATTTCTACAATTATTTGCGTTATCGAACGTAAATTTTGATAATTAGCCGCTAAATAATTTCATTTTTCAAAAAAAGAACGCCAAATTATTTCATATTTAAAAATATATTTTTTACAAAGCACGATTTTTCATAAATAGAAATTATTATATTTCGGATATCAGCTGCAAAATTATCGCATATTTCGGGAATCAGCTGTAAAAAAGAAAAATAAGGAGACTTTTATTGATTAGTGGTATACTTATATCTAAATGTTGTTACCAAAAGTGCAAAAGTGACTACTATTTTTTTTTCAACTGGTAGCTAGTGGCTACCATTGACAATTGTTAGACATAATATGTATACCATTTCCCATGATTTTCATACCTTAGCAAAACAACTTAAAATGTAACATTATTTTTCCTGTTTTACATAATTTAAATTTACGAAAACAAACTTAAAATAATTTGAGTCAAAAGAGCTTAATGTGTAAGAATTCTATTTTGCATTCTTGTAAAAGAACTATACATTCTAGTCACACGAAAATATATACAGTTTTTCCGAAAATTACTCTGACATGCCTACTCAGTTTGGTTTTGACCTAATGAAAACTTTAGACCTTAGTACACATTAAATAATCTGAGACCATGTGCTGTAGTAAAAAAAAAAAAAAATTCTTTGTATCCATTTAAAACCATTGTAAATCCTATACTCTAGAAGATCTCTACAGTTCGTGTGGTGGTGACCTATTACATACCTACCAATTTTTATCTCAATCTAATAAAGCTTATAGACGCTACCATGCTCGCTTGCACACATACATCACTATAAAAAAGCAAAAATTAATTTAAAAGATTTTAAAATGTATAGATACACCAAAATCTCATAATCGGATTTTTTCCTAATTACATTACTTTCTTTACATAAAATCATTCGAAAAGTAAAAATATAAAAACCAGCAGTACCCTCAAAGTGTCCTTAACGCATATAATGCATGATAATAAATGCAGGAAATAACAAATAAAAAAAAATAGTGCGATGTTCATAGTTTAATGGTTAAAGATTTAAAATGTTCTTTTGGCTCATATGTTGAAATTCGTGATTCAGCAAAATTTTCGCAATCTAAGTAAGCCCGATAATTCTAATCATTAAAATGAATAGGCTTCATTTACATGCGAATTGCTTCCCACTTCACAGTTTCCATTTCACATTGTAAATTCCCTGACGCAACAAAAGAATCGATTTTTAAATTATGTATTCCAGGAAACACCTTAAGCGAAGTTAAAATATGTGTTTGTTCAATATCATTATTTACATTTTTGACATTGTACTATAGCTGGAATGTGACAGTCATCACTCATAAAAACTTTAGTTAGTCTGATTTTAAAAGTGATAAATTATTATACATAGGATTGAAAAAAAAAAAAAAAAGGATAACACTGTTTTATTATAAGTAAAAAAGAAGAAAATAAAATTGTTTTAAACTATGTAATTAAGAAAATAAATCGTTAAAACTTGCAAATTAAACCACATTAAAACAAAATTAAGTAACTTTAATTTTACTGAAAGCACAATTTTCAAATCTTGCTTTAAAAATAATTATCACAGAAATAATTAACCATAAAGAAAACTTTTTCGAAAGTATAAGGAAATAATTGAGGCTAACATATATATATATATATATATATAAATAAACTACAGAAATAAACAAATTGGTACGCTGCAAGCAGAAATATTTAAAACATTCCAACAATTTAAAAACAGTGAAAGAATAAAAAATATGTTCAACACCAACTGCAGGTGTTTGTGTGTTTTATAAATTGTGTATACGTAGATGTGTATGCAAACCTATGCTCTAAATTTCAACTTTATCAAATAACCAACCAATAACAACCGTTGGCGTTATCATAAATCTCTCTGAGTTGAGTTGAATAAGTTTAACGTCGTACTATAACTTAACTATGCAGTGGTCAACTGGCGATGGTCTAAGTGTAGTTTGGAGTGTAGTTTACCCCTAAGTATAGTTCGGAGACATGTCATCAGAATTTTGTTCCTTTGCACAGTGCATTACTTCCTTCGCTTCGGTAGCCTTCAGAGCTATTAATTTCGAAACATGGAGAATATTGAAATCACGAAATATTTTACATTTTCCAGGTACCGAATTAATGTGCATTATGTTCTTCGACCAGTTTCAGTATTGCAACAGCAATCGTCCAATCGCGACACAACTGTTTAATAGGCTCCTTTGAAGAATAGTAAAAAACAATTTTACTGTTTTACATTTTAGAAAATATTAACATTTAAATGCATGAATTTTTATTTTTAATAAATAACATTTGAAATCAAACGGGATATGGATGTAGTTAATGAGAAAAATACAAAAGAAAAAAAGTCTCATAACATTTTTTTTCAAAAAACATATTGATGTATTTCTAAAACATCAAAGAAAGACTGCATTTTTCTTGCATAAATTTATCAGTATATGCAAAAATACAAATATTATTTGTTACTCTTACCTTGTTTCTACCCGAAAACAATTTTTCCTGTAGTTTTTATTGCTTTTTATATAAATAATCGTGATTCGTAACACCCGCCGAAATGAAATTGTACTCAGATAGAGCACCAACAAATGAAAATTGTCACAGGTATAGAAAAATAAAACTGTCAAAGTTTCTAGTTGCGTTCAAAAACGATAAAATAGTTTGGGTGAAATTAAAAAATAAATAAATAAATAAACACTCTATGCATTTTCCTTTTCACAAACATATTATATCCTTAAAAAGACAAAAAAATTCATACATATCAGTGTAAATATTTTTGTAATACTCCATTCAGGTAATGTGAGATGGTAGTTTAATAGGAAAGAAGAAACTGATTGGCCGAAAATTAAGCTCAAAATCATGAAAAATCATTAAAGAATTAACTTTTTAAAAATATTATTAGGTTGTACGGAAAGTATCTCTTTTCTTTTCTTTCTTTTTTTTTTTTTTTTTTTTGTGTGTGTGTGTGTGTGTGTGTGAAAATTAAAAACGATTTTTTAATAACGTGCGGATATTTTATTGAATTATACCTTCTCTATTTTGGTCCAATAGCTTTTCTCATATTTCTGGCAGTAGCATGCTTCCACGTCCATAAAATTTCTGATGTTTGCTGGCAAAAAACTAATTAAAGCCATATTTGACGTCCTCATTTGAAATAAAAGTTGTGCCATCTGAAAAAATTTTGAGAAATTGAACAAGTAACAATTCTAAGGTACCGGATCTAGAAAATACTGTGGGTGTGGTAGTACATTCTATCGAAGATGTAAATGTTTTTAGCGAATTATCAAACTTGCCGGTTTTGCTTGTATGCGGTTTCCCATTATCTTGGTGGAACACTACACCTTCTCTATTGATTAATTATGGCCTTTTCTGTTTAAGTGAATCATTTCATTTGTCCAACTGATGACAGAGTATACTTTAGAATTGATCGTGATGTTGTCCAATAGAAGCTTTTAAAAAAAAAAAAAAGACAGAGAGAGAGAGAGAGAGAGAGATTTCCTTCAAATCTCATTACCATTTTCCCTTCATGATCTCCTGTGTTTAACATTGTTGTAGACAGCCCATTTTTCTTCCCAAGTGATGATTCGCTTCAAAAATGGATCAATTTCTTGAAGTTTAAAAAGCAAATCACCGACGTGAATGTGACGAAGCAAGCTGCTTCCTGTGTAAACATGTGGCAGAATTCTTTTAATTACAATTATTAACACAATATCAAGCAGTAGTATAAGTTATTAAATCATCCGTTAAAGTAACAAAATTGCAATATTTACGACAGATTCTATATTAGGGGAAAACCCCTTAGTTTCCAAAAGGGGGAAAGCATAGGTAAATTCTGGACCAACCTTTAGTCCGGAATTTACATATGTGATGGGTCGTAGCGGAAGCTATAATATTACTTTGTTCTGGAATTTGCCCACACCGAAATTAACAAAAGAGTGGCATAAGATCAAAGAATGAAACTATAACTTGGCCAAGTCAAAGTCTTGCCCTAAACGCCATAGAAAACCTTTGGGATTATTTGTCTCATTAAAGAAACCCAGAATAAAGTTAATCAGAGTAATAAATTAAAGAACTGGTGTTCAATAAATATTTAAACTTATATCTTATTCACACAGCTTTCAGTCATGCGTGCGCCTCTAAGGTAGTAGCCTGAGTTTTTCGCATCTGAAGAAGAAAAACAACGACTTTTCAGAATCGGTAGTGCTTACATTAACTTTATTATGTGTGAAGAAGATTTGAAGTTTAAATAGTTTATTGTCTCCCCAAGTGTATGAAAATAGTAAACAATATCATTCAATATATGACTTAAAAGTGGCCATAATGAAGAAATAGAATAATATTTCCGAATCTTTCTTAAAAAAAAAAAAAAAAATCAATAAACTCGATGTCAAATGGTATATTTCATTTTATTCAGAGAAATTAAGGACAGCATCTTAGAAAATTTGAAAAAAAAAACTGTACTTTTTTCCCCCCCTTTTGGTCTTATAATTTTGTAGTTATTTTTGACATTTTTTGTTTTATTGGTATTTTATTATTTCTTTTTTCTGAATTAATACCATTTATTGCTTCATTTTATTAAAAATTTGATGTATTGGCATAGAAATGTTTTTAATTTTCATTAAAATATTTTTTTTTTATTACTTAAATAGCAAAATATGTTATGTAGAACTTTAAATACATCACATCCCATTTTGCATCTGTTTATATAAAATCACATAAATTAATTCAGACTCAAATTGTAGAATGTAATTAAAATGAAATTCAAAACATTACTACAGTATCCAGTACTGTATGGAATTTTCTAACTTTTTTTATGAACAAAAGACGTCTTAAAATGGTTGTTTCCAATCGAAAACACTTTAGTATGCATCTGAATATTTCTCATATTATGCATCGTAACTGAAATAATATAACATACTAAAAATTTAACTTATACAATTCCTAAGTTCAAGAATTAATTATGTGTTTTTAAAGATTAAAAATTTGATTGATCATGGCCATTGTGTCTTGCATTTTAACCTTCTACCAAAGGAATATATTTTTATTATAATTTATTCTATATGGATAGCTTAAAACTCTAATATTTTATTTTCTCATCGTAATTTAAGTGTGGAGATCACAAATGAAGTGTATGTAGTATCCGTGAAAATTTTCGAACTCGGTGTTTTTACGCTTTCTACGTTTTGAGGCATGAGGAGTTCGAAAACCGTAAAAAAGATGCCGTATCTGTGTGTAAATTAATGGCTAATGCAGACATTATTTAAAGAAAAAATGTCGCAAAGAATGTAAATTGGTTTTTTAAAATAATCATGAGGTTTGTCAGACATATATAAATGATAAACATTCTGCTATAAGCACTTCCTTAGCCATACGAAATTTAAAATTTTCTTAAAATGTTACACAATGCTCAGTTTAACGTAAACAGGTATTATGAGAACTATTGTCATCATAAATAAGTTAGACTTCGTTTAAAATACAATTTATGTTACTGGTCAGGAACCTACTTAATTTCATCATTAAACTTGTAAAATCTAAGTATGTTATTCGAAATTAAAACTTTCAAAACACCGCAGAATAGTACAATGTTTTACATTAGCTTGAATTATAGCGATAAATGCATTGGAAAAAGCATTTAAATACATGAAAACTAAAATATGAGACTCACGCTAATAAAATTACTCAGCGCCTTAGATTAAATTAATGTATTAAAACCAGTGCCCGATATCGATTGGCCGAGTTCACTTCTGTCATCATGAAAAATGCATGCCCTATAGTAGAAATTTATGAAGACGAATAAATAGAAACAAATATAACTGAGCAGAGGTCACATATGTCAAATATTTAACAATTTTATTTGTAATAAAAATAAAAATAAATAAAATTGTAATAAAAACTTACTTCTCACGTAAATATTTAAATAATCATATCAAACTTCGTTTTTATAAATTTAAGAAAAAAGTGTTTAAACAGAATTTTTTTACCACTGTTGAATAACAAACGTAAAATTTTGTTCAGAAACATACTGCTGTTTAAAAAAATCGTATTTTAATGTTATCTAGCTAAAGTTAAAATGGTTTTTGAAAAATGTCTTTCTCACAATTTTTTATTGATAAGCAGTACCTTAAGTACATACAGTTCCAAAAATACATATATAAATAATGAATTGTGCATCTACAACATATCCACAAATAACTTTCCACTTCAATTATATTTTAAAGTAAGAAAGTTTTAATAAATTTAAATTAAAAAAAAAAAATCCTTATTTCATTTCTTTTTTTTTTTTTTTTTTTTTTTTTTTTTACGATTGCAATGAATTTTTTGTGGAATGTCACACAAACTTTTAATCTTATACAACATGTTAATTTCTGTGTCAGAATTTAAAATTATTTCCGAAATAAAATTATATAATTTTAATTAATATCAAAATAAAGACTGGAAAATTAAATTAGATATTTTTATTTCAAATTACATTCTTCACAGTAGGAAACTAAATGTCTTTACTAATGTCAAATATTCGCATATTTTTATTAGCTGTTTGTATTGCAATTTCGGGATAAAGAATACAAGCATGCTTAATTAAAAGAATTTCAAATCAAAATACTCTTAAGGGTATCAACAAAAAAAAGATGTTTTGTTAGTTATATTATAATTATAGGAGTAAAAGCTTAACTTTTTTTTTCTTTTTGTTTGTAGGAACTATATGCTTCTTATTGACAGAGACGTAGTAATGATTCAACCACGTTGTAGATTAAATATATATATTTTTTAATGTATATCAGATGAACAAGAAAACAAATAATGAGCTTTTAATGAAAATAATAATCTTTCAGGGTGAATAATTTTTTTTTTTTTTTTTTTTCTGTTACTAATTCTTAATTACAAACTTGGAAGAGAATATTGAATATTTTTCAAAGAGTAATTCAATGCCTGTATTTATAATTGTATAAGCGTTTATAATTGAATGTCTCTGAATAAGTGTGATAATTGTTTTTTAATTTTAGTAATAAAGCAATTGTGCATTATTAGGTTTGTATCTGTCGATTTTTAACAAACAAATTTTCTTAGAATTTAGTTCTGAAGACAATAATAATAATAATAATAATAATAATAATAAACTCCAATTTTTTAACTGCAAATTTTTCTCTAAATGTCTTTCACTTTCTCCACTTCTCAAAAAGAAATATTATAGTTAAAACTAACAGTAAACTGATGGAAGTAAATAAAAAATTTTCATCTATAATTCTAAATATATATATAATTTTTTTTCTACTGTAAAAGTTTTTCTTTTCGGGGAAAAAAATATACTTATTGATAGAATGTTTATGGATATAAAAGAAAGTAAAAATGATACTTTAAAAAGTCATTATTATTTTTATTCTTTTTCGAAGAAAAGAAACACATGGGATAAATTTGGTGAATAGTCTGAAAATATTTCTTATTGTTGTAACTATATTATGTGAAAAATTTTAAAAAACCTTTTTTAGCTTGCAAACTTTCTCGCATTGTGCTATGTAAAAATTAAAAGGAACTTAAAAGAGCTTAAAAAATAGGGCTTATAACTTAAAAAAAAAATAAAAATAAAAAAAAAATTTCTTCATCAGACTAATTACGTTTTCCACCGATATTGCAGAGTATCCATTGCTTGACACTTGATGGTTGAAAATCTCAGCACATATTTATAATAAAATAGTCTTATAGTAAATATTTCCTTGGTGTAAACAGGTTGCACAAAGTCTTTAGCCTGGTAAAAGAATCTGCAAGTAATCGTTATATTTTAGAAATCAAATTCTGAAACAAATACTTTCATTTAGAACGTTGGAACTGCATCACACTAAAATTCTTTGCATAACTGGTGTATCATGATACGGTGGCAAATGTAATACTTTAGGGGACTGGGATGTGAAATACTTTCAAATTTTCAATTAGTCGCTTAAAAAATAGTACACATTCTGTATATTACAAATAAATTTATGTACTTTGTGTATCATTAACAGTGATTATTAGCAGTTTAAAGGGCTTAAAGTGCTTTTTGCATTTTTCTCAATATGTTATTTTCTGTATATTGGTACACTTTGTGGAAAATCTGTTGAAAGTAGTTCTCTGCAATTTTAGAGGGAAATAGAATAAGTATCTCTGGATATAGTCAACCTATTTTTTTATGTATAAACTTTGTGATATTTTTTAAAACAGCGAATATAATGTGTTAAAAAATGCATATTTCTAATAAGTAAAAATTGCCATTTTTTTATACTTAAAAAAAAAAAAAAAAAAAAAAAAAAAGAACAACAAAACATAAAATAGATTCAGTACATAAACAAAAGTATTTTCTATCATCATGCATGATTTCAAGGTAAGATTTTTCATTAGTTTTTTAGAAAGGTGTAGCCAAATGGATAAAGTAAAAAAATAATTAAGAATAAAATATGCATGTTTACAACGCTATTATAAATAAAAAAAAACTGTAACACATAAAAGTAAATAATTTGCATCAAATATTTCTTAACCTTCGTGTTAATATCTCATAAAAAATTTATATTAATACATGCATAAATAGAATAGATATGGTTATTAATGCAACAACCTAAATTTCCCATTTCTCGGTTGTTGAAAACGTCTCGGTCCCCTTAAGACAATAATATATTTCATTGTAAAGATAAGTACAATGTCTTTCTTTCCATTTCAGTAAAAACGCATTGATTTACTATTTAATATATAGTACATAAATTTTGACTTATTGAACGTTTCCTTTTTCTATTACTTTTAAAATACTATCAAATTCGATAAACAATATATTATTTCGATGACTCTCATTTTACCACCTGTTATATTTGAAAAACATTATGTTAACTCTAAAAAAATAAAATTCTTCACTGTTATATACCTGTCAGTTTTATTGCTGAATGCTTAAATGTATTTATCTAAACTTAAAAATTCAGGTAAGAACAACCACACGACTTTCATTACCCCCTATTACACGTATTATGTAAAATTTTTGGAGAAAATGTGATTAGAAGAAATAAAATTGACCTAACAAAATAGACTCGTAAAAAGTTTTCGGTAACATAAAGCTGAAACATGTACATAAAGATATATAAAACGGAGCAAAGCTTTCCAAGTAAGCTTGTTCACACAATATTAAATACCGGGTTCGATACCATGTCGTGCTCGTCGGTCCAGTCCTTCGAAGTTTTCAGCGGTTTTCTCCGAAACTTGTGTAAATACGGGCTAGGACACCTTAGAAAAACCTCCACGGTAGGCACTCCTCTTCAGGCTTATGTCCCTAGGGCAGTCAGTCGGCCTTATTCCCAAACACACAACGTTAAAAAATGTGGCAAAGTAAACTCGATGTCAGCGCTTACTGTTGTGCTGTGGCTGCAGTACCCAAATAAAAGCTGTGAAAAACCTGTCCCTATTGTGCTTTCTTTAAAAATGTCATCTCTTATGCTTTTAATGAAAAGAAGAATTACTTATGGCCCAAAATGAACATTATAGATGTGATTATTTACTTGAAGTTAGTAGCGCACATTTGACTTTAAATACAAAATATGTTAGATGTTCGCTAACAATTTTAAGTAAATAATCCCACACTTAGAGCCAGAATTAATTAGTGTAAAATATTTTTTTTTTTTTTGTAATTCAGCATCTAATGTTATAAATTGTATTGTAAATACGAAAACATCCATGTATCAGAAATTTAAGAAGAAAATGTTAATGTATGCAATTTTCGAAATTAAAATTTTGTTAGGGAAAAAAAAAAAAAAAAAAAAAAAAAAAACAGCAGTTAAAATTTTGGAAAAGGAATCGCTTATAAAAAAGGACTTGTTCTCTTCATTAGTTCTTTTCAATAAAATCAATAAAATCATTAGTTCTTTTATTAAAAAAAGCATTACATCATGTTCCATAAAATCAATCAGATGGCAGATGAAGTCATTTGCAAAAAATTTATCATCTAAACAAAATATGTTTGTAAACGCTTTAAAATCATATCTATAACTAAAATCACATTTAGGAAAGGTAAAATAGTATTTAGGAGTGAACAAATATAATATACACTAACTTGTTCTAACTTCATAACAAATCAAAGCAACCGAGGGCTGGGGTAGTCCAGTCGGTAGAGCGCCAGCCTCGTAAATGGAAGATTGCAGGTTCGGTACTCGAGCCGGCCAAAGACCGTCGTGTACACTAATGTTGGCTGGTGCACGTAAAATCTGTCGTGGCCGCAATGTCCTCCATGTTCCCATAAAAAATTATACCTCTGGGGGTCACCGAATCGGGAGAGCCATCCCTTCCGTCGAGGACCAAAATTGTGATGGAATGTCTCCGGATGGCATGTCTAGGAGTGTGTCTCAGACCTTCGCCAATTGCCCATCTGCGCAGCACTAGTGTGACATAAAACCCAAACATCACCACCAAAGCAACCGAATTCAAAATTCCATACGTTTTCTCTTGATCCTTAAAGAATGAAAAATTGAAGAAATTAAGATTTCAATAATTATATTAATTGTAAGAAGTATTCAAAAACTAAGTTTTAAAAATTAATTGTAAAATATGTTACTTATCTTAAAATACGGGAAAGTATGCGAAATATAAATATTTTAAAATTACATGAATTTTTCCGTTCAGATGTGAATTAGATCAAACACAATTCTATTTTAATTTTAATTATGAAACATCGCGCGAGTAAACAAATTCTATTCGAGCATGCGCAGTTTCAGCTTGAGTTGTTCGGGTGCCGCCAGCACCAAATGGATTTGGCTGTTATTCACCAATAACTTCAACTCGAGGTTGAACACGAAAATTTGAAAAGCGTATAAAGGCGGGGTGCAAATTTTCATTAAATTTTGACGCATTGTTTCAGCCATCTAGCGGTATAGTTATTTTTAGATTTTTTGGGTGAAAATAACCAATCAAAGAATATACGAAATCCTCGAAACTAGATGGCAGAAACAGCGTGTCAAATTTTGCTGAAAAGCTGAACTCTGCCTTTAGACACTTTCCAAGATTTTACGTTGAACCGGGAGTTGAAGTGAACGGTGAATACGCCCATTTGTGATCGATCAGCGACGTAACCATGACGTAAATACGATACCCATTGCTCCATTATGGTGAATACGCTTACTAGTACTCGTTTTGAAACAGAATTTACATAACGAGTTAAAAAATAAGTAGAGCCATTTTTTGAAACACCAATTTCCGAGATCTAAAACTGACCTACCTAATCAGGATGACTTAATTTTCCTGTAATAACTACAGTCGGTATCAAAAGTATCCGAACACTAGCCTATATAAAAAAAAGTAGAGGTAATACTTTTTTATTAAATAAATCCTTGTCGAATCATGTTCTTAGTCAGTGTAAGAACAGGATTCGACAAGGATTTATTTAACAAACCAGTATTAACTCTACTTTTTTTATATAGGAATTTTTGCTAGTGTTCGGATACTTTTGTTACCGACTGTACGTAATACATGAGAAAGGATATCTAAAATCCGTTTATGTAATAACTTTCTATAGCTGTTATTAAAATAGTACCGACTTTGACCAAAACTTTACAATACTCAGTTGTTGACCGGAAAACAAAAATTGCATACAGAAGGATATCTAAAAAGAGGTTAATATGGCGAGTTTGAAAGTAATCCGTAAAGCTGTTTGTAAAGAAACACGCTTACAAGACCTGAAATTGAGCTATTTATACAGGACGTCTATCAAATTTTTTGAACTAACCAGTTAATTCATACGAAAGGACATCTAATAAAGTGCTTATGTAGCACCTTTGAAGAAAACCGTTAAAGCCATTTTTGAGATACGGACTTAGGGCCCACTTCCGGTTTCTGATATCACACTACTGATTTTCCAATTTTCACCAAAAGTTGAAAAAAGTCATCTGTCTCATTTCTGTAATTTCGTAATTCAGAGATATAATAGTCAGAAGACACATAGACACACACTTGCCAATAACCACTTTTTTGTACTTAGGAGGTCTTAAACATGTAAATCCGGTGAAATCTCAATTTCGAATTTTTGGACCGAATTCAATATTTCCATTACCTACGGTAGTCGGATAATGGAAGTAAAAATGAGATTAAAATAATAATAATAAATATTGAAAAATAAGGCATCTGTATAAAAGAAACACCTCCTGGATACAAGAAAATGATATTAATTAAATAAATCGAAGTTTCGAGAAGTTTTATATATTTCACAATAAATGTGTTAAAATACTCAAAAAAAAAATCGATAACTTTGGTTTAAATTATCACAGAATTATCGTTCAACCATTCGTTTTAAAGGTATTGACGAGATCTTTCGAAAGATACCCATCTTGAAATTTTGCCCCCCCCGGGTGGGAACTTCCCCCCCCGGAGGGGGGGGCAACCGATGCCCCCACATGCACAAAATTTTTTTCCAAGTTAACTATTACTATTATCAACGAGACCTTTCGAAAGATACCCATCTTGAAAATTTACTTCCCCGGGGGGGGATTTTCCCCCCCGGGGGGGGAACCGATGCCCCCCCATGCACAAAATTTTTTTCCTAGCTAACTACTACTATTATCAATAACTCATATTAATTTTACAATCGCAAGTGTAAAATAACTCTCTTTATGCCCATTTATACGGAAATTTGTCCTATGCTGCCATGTTAAAAATTTGCATAAAATGCGATCACAACGCCACCTATTGAGCGATTGATACCAAAATCTAATCAGCACCAGTTTATGTCAGGGTGCAACTAAATACCAAGTTTGGTTAAATTTCATTCATTGGTTCGTGAGATACAGCGTCCACAAAAAAATGATACAGACAGACAGACAGACAGACAGACATTTTCTAAAAACTATTAATTCGTGTTCTCCATATCCCAAAACATGTAAATCCATCAAAAAGTGGACTTCGAAAATTTTCGCGAATCCAATACTTTCTCTATATTACATATAGAAGAAAGTAAAAATATGTCTTATATTTATTTCTGTATTTTATACACTTGGTGTCTACATCCATCGAAAAACTAGTATTTTGTGGCCATCACAAAACTTTCTTCTATAATTTCGTATACAAATTCTCACAGTAGAAATTATTTGCTACTTTTTTATCCATTATGGTTGTAGACGATTATTATCTCTGGTCGATATTACATTAAATGCCTTAAGAAAGTAAACTTTTACCGTGCAGATGTCATCCTTCCCGCTGTCTGGAAAAATTTCAATATAACAGCTCCATCTATCGGTAGATATGCACCCAAAATTATCAGCATAATGTCTCATAATGACCTTTCGATATATCAAGTTTTGTTCAATTTTAAGCAATAGAATCTGAGCCTCTTCTTAAATTGCGGTAATTGCTCTATAACAGTAACACCTATTGTACGTTTGGCACTAAAAGTTGGCATAAACTAATTTATGTCAAGATGCATCTGCAAACAAATTTATACTCTATTCTGTACAGTAGTTCCTGAAATACGAGTATAGCCTCCCTGAAATTGCAGAAATCGATGTATAGCAGGACCATCTGTTAGGTGATTGGCAACAAATATTAACAGGCACAATGATATGTAATTCTGTGCAATAGTTCCTGAAATATAGCTTTCTCTGAAATTGCAGAAATCGACGTATAGCAGCTCGCCTGTTGAGCGATTGGCACTAAAAAATTGATATACACTAATCTATGTGAAGGTGCATCTGAACATAAATTTGTATGCAATTCTATGCACCAGTTCCTGAGATTCAGTCGCCACAAAGTTTCTATCATACACATACACTGACAGACGGGGATGGGGTATGCGTTACGAAGGGCAAATTCGAGACACACCTTTTAGAGCTAAATTTGTCCAGGGAAATTTATGAGAGCTACGGTCATAAATTTTAATACTTGGATTGTTTATATGTATCCGACTACTAAAATAACAGGATTTATTGAAATTCCCCTCCTCTTTCCCCCGGGGGGCAGAAAGCAATAAAACGTTTGAAAGTATAACTCGGCCCCAAATTACTTCACGGTGAAGAAATTGCACATGAGGAGATTAGACTTGAGTTTTAATAAAATAATATGCACGATTTTGGAATTCTTAATTCTTGCAGGAGAGAGGGAGAAAACCGTTTTTCGGGGGGGGGGGGAATATCAGAAATTCCGTATTTTTGAGTAAAGCTCTATTAAACGTGGTACAAGAGTATTGAAAACAGGCATGTGACTTCTATAGCATACTTCTAAAAACACATTTTCGTTTTTTTTTTTTTTTTTTTTTTTTTTTTTTTTGTGTGTGTGTGTGTGTGTGTGTGTGAGTTTTGATTTTATTTTATTTTCATTTCTTTATTTCTTTATTTTTGTTTTTTATTTCTTTATTTATTTTAATTATTATTTCTTTATTTATTTATTTTCTTAAGGGAGGGCGGTTATGAAGGAGCAAATTCGAGACACCGTCCCCTCCCAACCCCCTTTAACGCTAAATTTGTCTTGGAAAATCTATGGGATCTGCGCCTGCGGGATTTCGCAAAACTTCGAACTTACCCAATGGGGAAGGGAAAGTGTGAAACGGGTAAGTTGCAGCTGATGGAAGTGAGTACCTGGAATCCTCACGTTGCGAGCGGGAAAAACCTCTACCGAAAACTCATTTAAATAATGCCCAGCGAAGCGGGCAAAGTCTGCTAGTATACATATATTATATAATAATTATAATTTATATATAATTTATATATATATATATATAATATTTTTTACAGTGGTCAAACACCAACAACGAAGACCAGAAATAATAAACATAGAGGGTTAATGAAAAAAATTTTAAAAAAATTAAAAAGTATGTATAGAGCAACCAAATATTATCTCATTACAATAGAATGAAAATAAATGGTAAAATAATAATAATAATAATAATAGAATTAATTGGATTAAATAGGAATATACCTATTTATAAATATATATGGAGGGTGTAACAAAACTAATGGTCACAACTGTAAGGAGTGAGAGAATATGCCAAAACAAACAACTTTTACTACACAATGTGAAGTCGAAAGCAAAGTGCGAGCTACAAAAGGGCTCCTGTTTGGTGAAAATGAAGAATACAATAAAGACGATTAATAAAGGATAAAGAATCTTTATTATTGAAAATTTTGCAATAAATGCTCAAATGAGCGACCACCAGCTGCAATATAGGCATTGATGACGGAGTGAATCACGAAGATGTTGGAATTTTTTGGAATTTCTCTAGCGTCTGCAGTTGCGACACTGATTCGGGTGACAAGATTCTCTATTGATTCGATGGGCATGTTTAGATGGGTCATTTGAATATTGCTGCATCTCTGGTTGTATTTAGCAGGTGAAACATGGTTTCTACTAAAGGTTTCTTTTCATCCACTTCAGAGAAAGTGCCCTCTCGCGGCTGACCACACATTGTATGGTCACGTTTCTGACCCCACATTGTATGGTCAAAGTTTTTTTTTTTTTTTTTTTTTTTTAGTTTGACAAGTTTTATCACCCCTTACATTTGCGAACATTACTTTTGCTACACCCTCTAATACTTTTTACATGATAAATATTTTTATGAAATTGCATCACTTACGAAATGCATAAATATATGTTTTAGAAAATAATTGCAAAAGTAATTAAAAGAAGACAAGTTTTAGGAAGGCTATACAGAAAACAGAAATTGAAAATTTTAATTTTTTCGTTAAATATTTTCATAATACGAATGTATCACACACTCATTTGTTTAACATGACGGGAAAGAAACTGCTGTTCACTAACCGATCAGGCCACTTTACAGAAATACTTTCTATAAACAGTAATATTGAAAGATTATTTTGTATGTCTTTGTACACGAACTACAAATACGATATACACAAAATAATTATACAATTAATTTCATATAGCTCATAACCAGGGCTCCAGGAATTCTAAAAAAAACTCGTCGCCAGCAAAATTTCTGGTAGCCATTAAAAAATATCCCCTCCTTTGGCTTTTTTTTTTTTTTTTTTTTTTTTTTTTTTTTGAAATTTTCTTGAATGTAGAAATTAAAGTTTTCTGTATCAAAACCAAATATTTATTAAGCTAGAATGATACATTAGGAAACACCTCTTTAAATCTTTAAATTTAACATCATGAAACCAGTTTTTTTTTTTTTTTTCTTTCACTAAATCGATACAGCATCGCTCTAAAACGGTGCACTAATTTAACACCGAAATGTGAAACATGCACGGTGAAAAGTGGTGTACATCGTCTCATAAAGTATTGATTCAACGCAGTGTCTCAAAACGTGGTGAAAAAGCGGGAATTAAAACGGCGAGAATTAGCTTACATCCAGAGTAAAATCGAAACCCTATTCTGAGACCCATTTTTTCACTAAAATATTAAAGTAACAAAAAAAAAAAAAATTGAGTTTCCTTAAAGTTGAAACATAGTCACCAGTGTATTGGTCGCCAATGTCGATCAGGCGACCATATTTCATGAGCCTTGCTCATAACCGTTTGCACCAACTTTCATGTCAATTGAATCATTTTTGTTACCGTGACCGCTGTAATGACACCAAATACTGTTTGAGTTTTGACGTGAGAGAAAGGTCTAAAGCACGTACTGTGAGAGGAGGGGAGTCTTCCACTGACATTTCGGCAATAATTCAGTTCAAAAATGACAAAATCTTTGAAAAATCAAGCGAATCGATAGAAATATATTGATCCATAAAGATATATTTTTTAAATGTTTTCTGCTTCACTCTCTTCTATCATAGCAATAAATTACTGAAAGGGAAATGTAACGCATTTCATATAGAACTGCTGTCAGATTAACATTTATTGGCACTTTAGGGACACAATTTGATAATAACGGGGAAGAGAGTCGGCCGCTTCTAAAAAACAATATGCTAAAAATAAAATTTAATCTAAATGTCATGCATTTCTTTTGTCTTTTTTCGTTCCATATATTTTGGTGCACTTTTATGAAATCGCAGAAACGATCAATAGTATGAGATAAAAAACACATTTTTGACTTCGAATTTTTAAACTTTTAAACGCATAAATATGTCAAAAAATTAAACTAATTAATTCTTAATCCATTTTTTTCCACAATAAAATATTTTAAATGGGATGCTTTTTGTTACAATTCTTTGCAATAGAATCGAATAGGGAAAGAGAAATTATGCAGTTCTCAGAGATTATACAGCACTTTCTATTTGTATTTATATGTTACATTGTATGATTTACAATTTATTTTACTTTTGTGATAAAGCTTAAAAACATACTCTTCTTTTAATTATGGGAGAAGAAATCTCGCAAAAATTATCTTTATTACATTACTTTTGAAAAAAAATATTAAACTGATTGCTGTTCTGTAGCGATGTAAATTGTCTGAAAATTTCACGCGCACATTTGCGGGTACTCAACATTTATTAGAGTATAAAAACCTCATACCACATCCGTAAAAGCTCTTCGAGCACCTTTTATTTATATCCCTCTAAAATGACGGTCGTTATAGCATTATAAATCAATTATTAATGTTAATCATATCCTGTTGCATATGAAGCATGTTTTTGTTTATATGTATAACGTATGTTTTTTTTTTTTTTTGTCGATTAACAGCGCTCAATCTTATACTGTATATTTTTAACACTATCCAACAAGGTTGAAAAGTGTTTATGACTACGGTTTATCTGTCTGTCTGTCTGTCCATCCGCGCTCTAACTCCCGTAAATATTTATGGAATTTCTTGAAACTGATATATGTTATTCAAGTTCACTATCGGACGTTCCCTATTGAAAATGGAGTTTATACCTCTACTAGTTTGTGTACAGGGACACCCGAAAGTATTTCAAAGCATTGTGTTCTATGAGAGGCATTTCTATAAACTATATTTTCCTAGTTTTACTGTAGACATAACTTAATGAAATTGAAATATGATATTCAAGTTCACTATCGGACGTTCCCTATTGATAATGGAGTTATGCCTCTACTGGTTTGTGTACAGGGACACCCGAAAGTATTTCAAAGCATTGTGATCTATGAGAGGTATTTCTATAAACCATATTTTCATACCTTTACTGTAGACATATCTGAATGAAATTGAAATATGTTATTCAAGTTCACTATTGGATGTTTCCTGTATAAAATGGAGGAAATACCACCATCGGTGTATGTACAGGGACACTCAAAAGAATTCCAAAGCATTGCGTTCTATGAGAGATATTTCTATAAATCAAATTTTAATAACTTTACTTTCCACGAAGTTTTTGGAAATTGAATATGTTATTTATATGCACAAAAGAATGCTTTGCACAGAATATAGCATGATTAGCATTAGATTTACAGGGTGGCACAAAAATATCCAGTTACATTAAGAGCTATTAAAAAAAGAATTGCTAGAATTGTACTTTCGTTTACGTTAAGGGTTTTTAACACTTTCTATATGATTTCAGTTTTGTGTATCTGCCTGTCCGTCTGTCTGTCTGCCTGTCTGTCTGTCCGAGCTCTAACACCCGTAAATATTTATGGAATTTCTTGAAACTGATATATGTTATTTACGTTCACTATCGGACGTTCCCTATTGAAAATGGAGTTTATACCTCTACTGGTTTTTGCACAGGGACACCTGAAAGTATTTCAAAGCATTGTGTTCTATGAGAGGTATTTCTATTGGTTTTACTGTAGACATATCTCAATTAAATTGAAATATGCTATTCAAGTTCACTACTGGATGTTTCCTGTATAAAATGGAGTAAATACCACAACCGATTTATGTACAGGGACACTTAAAAGTATTCCAAAGCATTGCGTTCTATGAGAGATATTTCTATAAATCAAATTTTAATAACTTTACTTTCCACGAAGTTTTAGGAAATTGAAATATGTTATTTATATGCACAAAAAAATGCTTTGCATAGAATATAGAATGATTAACATTAGCTTTACAGGGTGACACAAAAATATCCATTTATATTAAGAGCTATTTATAAAAAATTGCTAGAATTGTACTTCCGTTTACATTAAGCGTTTTTAACACTTTCTAACGTTTTTAAATGTGAATATGATTTCAGTTTGTGTATCTGTCCATCTGTCTGTCTGTCTGCCTGCCCGCGCTCTAACTCCTGTAAATATTTATGGAATTTCTCGAAACTGATATATTTTATTGAAATTCACTATCGGTTGTTCCATATTGAAAATGGAGTGAATATCTCTTCTGGTTTGTGTACAGGGACACCCAAAAGCATTCTAAAGTATTGTGTTCTATGAACATTGTGTTTTAAACATTGTGTTCTTATAAATATTTTCCCTATAGAATGTTCCCCATTTAAAATGACACTAATAGGTCCTGTATAACTAGTTTGTTTACAGGGACCAAAAAAAAAAACTGCCACTGCATTACGTTTCAGGACAGAATTTTTTGAAAGCTATATTTAAATATCTTTCTACTGTAAAAATCATAAAAATATTGGAACCTAATGTTAATATTCTAAAATAATGTTTTGTGTAGAATATGATATGATTAACTCTCTGATTTACTGGGCTGCACTAAAATATTCAGAGAGATCAAAAGCTGCAATTATAATCTAATGGCTGCACTTTCTTTTGCGTTAAACCATTTTAACTTTTTCCAAAATGCCTAAGAGTAATTTTAAAATCAATTAGTTTATCTGTATATTTTTCAGTCCTTCTGTCTGTTGTGTGATAACGTAGGCAAAGAATATTAAAAGTTATTCGATACAACAATTACGTACAGTTGGGAAGTGTTACTAATCAATGCGTAGTGCATGATTTTTCTTTCTTGTTTTTATAGATAGCAACATTGGCTATCGTTTATTACCTGTGAAATTCGTAGGTGAGATTTGATTGAAAATATTATTTAAATCTGGCACCATAATCCTGAGTTGCCAACAAAAATAAAAATTTAAAAAAAGCTATCGTAAGCATTCCAATGCGTATGTATAGGGTCAATCATTGCTAAAAAAAGTGGTTATACAAAATATTAATGTGCTTTTGTTTATGAATAAAAATATTGTTAAATAAGATATGTTTAATAAGAAAAAATATTTTTTTTATTTTATTTTAGTTTAATAATAGCTTAAATTTAAATATATAAGTTTTAAAATGCTATTTAATCCTTTTACATTTCAATTTAAAAATATTTAAAATAATAAAAAAATACCACTGGACATAATGAGATAACCCCCCTCCCCCCCCATACACACACACACACACTGTAACTATGTTTTGTTCAGTATTAAGATATTAAAATATGATTTAGAGAAATACTTTTCATAGATCGTATACAAAATTATTTGTGGATTGTTTCCTATAAAATGAATACGTAATAATAATGGCCCAGTCCTGATTGCTGGAACGAAATATTTAAGCCACTCATTGTCTATCTTACCCTCCTTGCCTTTCTCATTTTTCTTGCCTTCTAAAGTATCTACCTGACTGGATTATATTTTGGAACAAAACATTTCTGTCAGTGATCATATGTATAAGATATGTAGCACTAAATATACAGAATATAAAAGAAATTCGTAAATTTATTCTTTCGCAAGTAGAGCTGTTCCTAAACCCTTAAAAAATAATTCTTACTTCTTTAAATTTAGCTTTTCAGAAATAGAGCGCTATTTATTTATTTTTATTTCTTATTCATTTCTTATTATTTATTTATTTATTTATTTTCAGAAATTTGTGCGTTTGATACGGCAAGCTAAATACAACCTGACGTTTTGACTTTTCAAAAGTAAATTTGAAAATATGTACGTATGTATATATATATAGATACAAAGAAAGAATAATTGATAGCTAAATAGATATATAAATAATATAAATTTTCATAATTTTAGCAAAGATTTAGTACTAAAAGCTACTAATTTTAATTACCATTTGCTTTAAAGATATTTTTATTGTCTCGTTCATTATCTGAAGTTAACTTTGTCCTCATTTTAAATATTTTTTATCTGGGAATACGAATTTACATTTAACGATAATTGGAAATTAGCTATTAAACAGGAATCGAATCGAGAATGTTTTGAAAAGGAGACATGTTGCTTAGTATCCAAATAACATAATGTAATAAATTTAAATTTCAAATTTGCGTTTAATGATTCAAATAAACATCCAAACAGGATTTTAATGGGGGGAGGATTATTTCTTAAAGTTACATATATATATATATATTACTTGTAAGTTTTTTATTTTGTCATTGCCTTAAAATTTAACTATGAATATTTTACTTTTACTAAAGTAACTAAAGAAACGTGCATTTAAAAAAAAAGAATTTTTTTTATGAAAGTTTAATAAAAAGCTACTTTTTTTAAAATCCCATTTAAAAAATAATTGCTGAGAACATTACTTAAAAAAGAAAGAAAACTTCAGTACTTAAAAAGCTATTCGAAGACTTCAAATTAGTTCATATGAAGATTAACAATTTGTACATTTCAAATCTTAAGTATAAGTATAAAGAATTATGCTGTTTTATTAATTAGAAAAGTAACTTAATTTTAATATGACTTATTATTTATTTTATTTTAACTTATTATTTATTTTATTTTATTTTAAAACAAAAACAGGAAAAATCATATGTTTACTGCTGTTAAATATGCTTTAAAACTTCAAAATAGAAAGATTTATTGAAGTATTTAAGTACTATTAGTTTCTGTGGCATTTAAGAAGATGTTTTCCCTAGTATTCAATTGTATTTAAAATCTTCTTACATTTTATTGTACCTATGGAATGCTTTAATATATGTTTATTATTAAAATCTAATTTTGTTAAATATATGTATGTATTATATACATTTCTACAAATTCTTAAGCAGATTAAATTAGTCCGGCATAAATGAGCACATATTTTTCAGTTTTTTAAAAACATAATCTTTGGAGATATTAGCATTAAAAAGAATAATATTTGCTAATAAAAAGCAATTATCCTTTGTGTAGCTACAAATAAAAGAACAGAGAGAAAATAATTGATACATTTTTAAAGTTATTAAAACTTTCTGTATGTAGCACAAACGTTTTTCATGCAATTGAAAAGAAAATGAAAATAAAGAAAATGAAATTTGCACATTTGGACAATGTTAGTTTAATCGTTTTTCTTGGAGTGTTGTTGTAACTATAAAGATTAAATGTAATTATCGTACACGACAATGAAAAAAAGCGCCTCTTAGACTGCTCCGGGCCACCAATTTCAAAAGAAAAATTCTCGGTCGTCATTTTAAAATGATTAAATAAGCCATTTTCTTTTTTTTTTTTTTTTTTTATATATATATATATATATAAACTAACATTTTTTTTTTTTTTTTTTTTTTTTTTTTTTTTACTTTTTAAACAGGACATTTTTTTTACAAGAAGACTATGCATCAAGTTATTATACAAAGAAAAATCTTATTATAAAGTTAGATACTTTAAACCAGCCGATTTAATAACTCTTGAGCACCAAAAAAATTGATTTTTTTTTTTTTTTTTTTTTTTTTTTTTATTAAACTTACATGAATATTATGCCATTAAAAATAGCTTTTGAACTGAACGTGCTTTGTGAAAACACTGTGTACATCAAAATATAAGATTAAAAGATATGTGATTACAATGTTAACTATTATAAAGTTCATTTTAAAAACTGTCAAAAAGAGTCATTCGTGTCAGAACTTAATTTTTTTTTGCTTTTCAACTAACTTCAAGATATTTCCCGAAAAGTATCATTTTTATCTCATAAATAATAAAATTAAGATTATTCTATTTATTAAAAAGATTTTTTGTGTTTATAAAAGGAAATAAAATTTCTTTGATTTAAACTAATTTCAAGATATTCTGTAAGAAACAACAAATTATTCATCGTAAAATGGAAATGCGTATAAACATTTGTTTTCTTCTAATATTATAATAACCTATCAGTATATCCCAATTATGAGTATTTTTTCATAAATCATCCAATGCAAAAGATATTAATCAATGTATATGGCATACCAAAATACTTGACACGTGTTAAAATTTAAGATAACGTCAAGAATTTTACGTACAAGAGTACAATTTGCACCAAAAGGCTTCTTATCACAAAATGTTTGCTCTCATAAAATAAATAAATAAATAAATAATTCATCATGTCAAGTAGGAGTTAATGTATTTTTTAATCGACTGCATGCAAGTGCAACGATCTATGCTATTGTAAAGTGATTCAGTACTTTAAAATCATTTGTATTAAAATCATTAATAAAATAAATAAATAACTTAAGTGTGAGTGAATTATGTTAACTCATTCATTTTCGTAAATTTAACTCTAGATGAGAGGGCGCGTTTCTTCTAGACAAATGAATGATAATTCATTCAAGCTGAGTGTTTTTCATTCTTTCATTTTAAGAGACTGGTTTAAGAAAATAAAATATTAGTTCCAATTTTTCTCATACATAGGCCTATACCTTATTAAGATTTAAAAAAAAAAAAAAAAAAAAAAATCATGAAAAACACGAAGTAGAAAGTTAGAGCATTTAGTATGTGAACACGTGGGTTAAATTGAATTACTATTTCGAGGAAGTTTGATCTATGAACGGCACACATATTGAAATATTGTAGTTAATTTCACAAAATAAATATTCTTCAATTAATTGTTTTGATTTTTTTTTTTTTTTTTTTTTTTTTTTTTTGTACTGCAATATTTATGAGCAAAAGTCGTAAATAACATTTTCTCATTTGCTTAAACGAAACCTTTCATCGTAAGACACCTTTTAGTATAAACCACGCCTCTTGTACGTCAATGATTTGATTTTATATAAAAAAAACTTTAAATCTCTCGAACATTTAAACACTCAACTTTCCTGCATCTTGTTAAAAAAAAAAAAAAAAAAAAAAAAAAATTAATTAAATGTTTAGAAAAATAAGTTATTAGCTCCCCATCATACTATAGGTATGGGGAACTTAGGTAATCTTGAAAACTTTCGACCTCGGTTTTTTGACTTTTTTTATACGTTTTCAGGTGTGAGGAATCCGAAAATGACAAAATTTGTATGGTGTCTGTCTGTAGGGTGTCTGTTAGTGTGTCAGACCGTTAGTTTGTTAGTCCGTTAGTTTGTTAGTCTGTTAACACGATATCTCACGAACAAATGATCACAGAGAGGTCAGATCAGTTTTAAAATATTACTTTCAATACTGGCAAGAACCCTATTCATTTGCAACATTCGAATTAAAAAACTTCGTAAGTTATGAGGAATTTACGATTTTCTTAACATGAGAGAATAGGACAAAATTTCACTTAAACGTGCATTAAATGGAAACTTTTTCCTGTAAAAATGTCGGACCAGTTTTAAAATATCAGTTTTGATGCCGGAATGAACATCAGTAACTATAAATATGCTACTTTGAAAATTTCGAAAGTTATTGGAAATTTACGATTTTCTTAACATGGCAGTATAGGGCAAAATTTCACATAAACGTTAATTTTTAGAGATATTTTCATAGTAAAGATGTTAGACTACTTTTGAAATATTATTTAGGACACTGGCATGAATATTAATGACTGTGAATTTTCCAATATAAAAATTTCGTAAGTTATTGGAAAATTACGAATTTCTTAACATGGCAGAATAGAGCAAAATTTCACATAAACGTCAATCTTGAGGGATATTTTCATCGTAAAGATGTCAAACCACTTTTTAAATATTATTTTGGATACTGGCATGAATATCATAGACTATGATTTTTCCAATAAAAAAATTCGTAAGTTATTTAGAATTTACGATTTACTTAAAATGGCACAATAAGGCAAAATTGAGCATAAATTTCCATTTTGAGGATCATAAATACATTAGACAACTTCAAAATTATATTTATGATATTTGTTTGAGCATGATTGAATACAAATATTCTAATAGGAAAATTTCGTAAATTATTCGTAATTTATGATTTTATCAACATAGCGAAATTTTAAATTTTTCATATAAATATGAATTTTGAGGATTATTGCATTGGAAATAGTAGCATGAAAACTAAACAATAGAATTGACCCTGATAAAGTAAATTAATAGATGATTAGAATAAGATAAATATATCGAAGTGAACGGTGGATAGCCTATTAGGCGGGGATTTCATTTTGTCACTGTATCAAGCTTTGGTCAAATTCATTTCTTTTAACATGATTATAATATGTCTCCCGCTAGAAGTTTATGAGAACATAAATATGATGGGGAACTGAGCAGAGTCCACCTATGCCAACTAGTTTAGTTAAGTGTTAAATTTATCATTACTTTATGCTTACTTTGATTCACTCCAGTGAAAAATAAAACAAAGAAATAAATAAACTAGCTCTTTTTTTTTTTCTTCTTAATTTAAAAAAATTTGTAAACACATTTTAACACTGAAAAAATTGACTACATTATAAACACAAAATATTCTATTTATTTAACATTGAGTTAGCATCTCGCCTTTCATAACATTGTCCTTATTTTATTTATTTATTTATTTATTCTTTATTTTTATTTTTATATTTATTTTTTTATTTTTTTATTTTGAAATTACAAGAGTTTTATTTAATATTGAGATTTTGCACATTTCGTACCCTAACTTAAAATATAAAAGGTTACACTCATCTATTAATTAGGATTTTTTAACTGAATGTACACAGCCACGTATTGCTACGTGTCTAGCAGGCTTTTCCCGCCTTGAAGGTCAATAGATCCAAATGAATTCTTAAAATTCCATGTCACACATTAATACAAAAATCTTTCAAAAAATTTAAAAAATATATTAAAAACATATTAAAAACATTTCATTCGAATCAGTCAAAACTGCAATTTGGGTTCCCGCTGCCTTCACTAGCGGCTTTCCCAAAAGCACAATGCTGGCCTTACTGCCTGTGGCATAGCCTTACCCGAGCGTGCGCCCAGAAACAAAAGAGTTCACACACGAACCTTGATTATGTGACCAATGCCTTCAGGAACGTCTTTCCCGCCTGTACTATCTCAGGTCGCGGTACCTAGTAACACCATATCCAATGGCGCTGTGTGCGCCCACTTCCATCTACCCATTTTAATTTTACAAGCACGAAATTAAGTGTAATCAATTCCCTCACCCGAAAAACAACCCACTCACCGAAATATCGGATTTGAGGTAATTTGGATCAAAAAGTGGAAACGTGTTTTTTGCTTCCCCCGCGCTCAAAAGGGGTGAGACGTTTCTAAAAATCCGCTTATAATGTGTGTTGGTTACACATAAATAACCCACACACCACTCTTTTCAGATAATTTGGAGCAGAGTTACACATGGAAAAGTATTTTTTGGCCGCCAAACCAAATGAAGGAATTTTCAAAATGCCTTTATAGGCTTTTTGGGTACACTGAACCAACCCACACACCAAAAGTCCGCTTCCTGCGATAATCTGGAGCAGAGATATGTTTAGAAACGTATTTTTTGCCACCCCTCTCGCATCTAAAGAAGTAAAAAAGAGGAACACGCCTGAAAATGTGTGTTGGTTGTGAAAAGGGAGGGAATTTCGGAAATATAAAAACTCGCCTATTTTAATGCAATGTTGTGACAAAATTTCAAAGCAGTCGGTGAAGAATTTGCCGAGATTTAAGGTTTTGTATAATTACGCTTGGAAACTTTTTCTCCCCCCCCCCCCACTTTCGCAAAAGCTGTGAGAATTTCGTAAATTCCCTTTATAGCGGATGTTGAACGAACTTTACGAACCCACTCACACACACACACACACACACACAAAAAAAAAAAAAAAAAAAAAAAAAAATCTGTTATAATTTGGAGTAGAGTTACGCTTGGAGGCGTGATTTTTGACTTCCCTAAAGGAGCAAGGGGAGAGGATTTGGTAAAAACGCATATATATAAACACGAGCATATTCGAATGCAACGTTGTGTAAACATTTCAAAGCAATCGGTAAAGATATTTCGGAGATCTAAAACTTAAGAAACGAACGTTTAAATTTTTATTTACATCGATGTAAAACAAGCTGAAAATATGTCTGTTCTCCATTTTTTCAAATATGTTTCATACTAACAAAATAAAAAAATTCTCAAAGCATTTAAGTAATATACCGGGCTATCCAAAAGTCCCAAAAAAGTAAAAAAAATATATTATTAAAAAACTACTGACTGTAGCTCTATGCGGTTTTCACTGAATTGTATAGAAAAACATTGGATTTTTAATAGATATAAGAAAAAAGTATTAGTTACATGTTTTAAAAACATATCGCGCTGTATTCGCAATATTCTCTCCCATTTTAAACAGACCCCGTCTGACCAAATTATGCCATATTATGAGTATTGAAGCTTTTTTTGGTTGGTTGAATGGCTTTTTTTGGCGCAAGGTCCAAAGTACGACATGCTGCGCCAAACAAACGGGTAAAAGAGAAAGTAGCTTCTGGATGGGTTTACCTATCCAGAAAGTTATTAAAAAATCACAGTAGAAAAAAGAAGCAAAACTACATACAAGATAAAATCAAAAATAATAAAAACAGTGTATACAATAAAAAACAGATGTAAAATAAGATGAACATTGTAAACAATAAAATCAGATGTCGAAGTAAAAACCAGCCTCCTTCAAAAAATTTGTCAAGTGATAATAAGAATTTGCACCTAAAAGGCTTGTCAGATTGGGTGAAGATGAATTAAAATAATGTCTACACAGATGACGAAGACAAGGGCAGTCAGTGAGTAAATGGCGAATTGTAAGCACACAGAAATGACATTTCGGACAGTCAGTGAGTAAATGGCGAATTGTAAGCACACAGAAATGACATTTCGGACAGTCAGGTTCCTGTGTCCAAGTAGTAAGTATTTATGCGTGAGCCTTGAATGACCAATTTTTAGACGAGTAACTATGACATCATGTTTCCTAGGACTAAGTGTAGGCCAGACTGCAATTTGAGGTTTTATTTCAAGTAATTTTTTATTTTGTTGATTATTAATCTCCATTTGCCAATTATTTCTGAAAATGCTTTTCAGTGTGCGCTTAATGTCATCATAAGGTATAGGACAGTTTAAAAGAATAGAAGCCTGCCTCGCGGCTTTGTCTGCTGCTTCATTGCCTTTGATGCCAACATGGCCTGGAACCCAACAAAATAAGATATGAAATCCCTTCTTCAGAAGGTCGTTATATGTTTTTAAAACAGAGATAAAAGAAAGAGTGCAAGAGCTAGAAGAAGGAGAGTCAAGAACACTCTTTGAGTCCGTAGATAATGAATTTTTTGCTGCAGTGAGATGAAATAATATTTAGAGCTACTTTTGGAAGCTTTTTTTGGAAAATTTCCAATTCGCAACATCTGATAGTCATTCTAATCAATGACGACTATCACTTTGAGTATTTATAATCCTAGTTCCGTCGTTGAATGTATACTGGACCAATGTAAAAAAGTAATTTTACAATTAAAGCGCTACCTTGTGAAGAAAATTTAAACAAATTTGTTAATAAATCTTTTATTACCTAAAAAAATTCATAGATATAGTAATTTATATAGATCTATCATGCAAAGGTTTTTGATGCCAAAAAAAATGTTGTCATTAGCCATTAACCGGTATTGTAATTCGGCAATTGTAATAGAATAGAATGTTAATGGATGGTTAAATGCCGGTGTATTGCACTTTTACCGATGTATTGCTTTCAACCGTGCTAATAAACGGATGAAAGAAAAGCTAATAGATTTTCATAAGTAAGTTATATTTGACTAATTTATGAAAAATGTAATTTTATAATAGTATTATGAAACAATTACCGTCTTTATATTTAATGGAATACTTTTTTTTTTTTTTTTAGTGTGGAGGACTATTAGTCTCAATCTACGGATAAAACGTTGTTGCACTTTTGCGATGATTGGACATTTATCGCAATCGAAAATTTATCGAAAATATAATTGAATAATTTAAAAGCGATGTTATAATTAACAAAAAAAAAAAAAAAACTAAAAGTCCTCCGTACTAAACTAAATTCTGCTTCTGCCAGAATTTCATCAAAATCGTATTTTTTTTTTTTTTTTTTTTAAGAAAAGAGAAGAAAATTAATAATAAACAGTATCGAAAAAGTTGAAAAAGCCCTTTTTAGACAAAAATACATAATTTATTTTAATTTTTAATTGTTGCCAAAAAAGTTTACGAGTTGGTTTTAAATTTTTTTGGCATGAAAAGAAATTCTTGCGTAAATATTAAAACTCATATAAAACTTTGTGAAAAATTAAACTTGCAGGGTAAAATTGACGTCATTATAGCTCTAAAGTTTTTTTTTTTTTTTTTTTTTTTTTTTTACGTTAGAAAATAACATGCCTAAAAATGACACATAATATTTACTTTTACACGCTGTCTAAAAAATATTGCCTATTTATATGTATATATATTTAATATTTATATTAATAAGTAATATAGAGTTTTGAAAATTCTTTTAAATATTGTTAGCAGCGGCGCTAATAAAACTCACTAGTTTTATTATATAAAAAAAGTTTAACTTAAAAAAAAAAAAAAAGAATAATAAATTTAAGTATTTTTGATTACTTTATTTAAAAGAAAAAAAAGAAAGAAAGAAAAATGAGTATGTGCAGTTTTTCATTCAACTTTGGTACATAAATTATATTTGCTAAATTATCCATGTGTACTCATTCAGAGAAAAATGGCCTTCTTTCTCGGAGTAAAAAGGAATCACTTTTTATTCCTCGATGATCAATCTATGTCTTACTACTATATCAATGAAAAAGTCGCGTGTTTGTCTGTGCTACGGTTTTCAGTGAAAACCGTATAGTGCTACGATAATTACTTTTTGAGCAATATATTTTTTATTTTTTGTATGACTTTTAGATCACCCGGTATATTTTTGTTTACAGTGTGTAATGAAAATATTAGTTTCATTTATTTATTTATTTATTGAATTTTTTCCATTTAAAAAAAAAAAAAAAAAAAAAAAAAAAACTTTAAGAAATGTTTTTGAATTTCGGCCATGCAAAAAATTTTCTTAAATTCACACTTTCAAGTATCGATTTTGTCACGAGTGCAATTAGGGAACCAATTACAAATTGAAGAAAAGCACTAACACTTTGGTTTACCCTGTACCTTTAAAAGCTAAAGATAACCTGTAAATTTAACACATGATTTCACATGTAGCATGTGCAATATCTGTATGCTTTTTGTGGGAATCGCACTATTATTTAGAAATATATGCATGTATACATATATTATTTAAATAGAAAATGTTACAGTCTTCTGTTAATTAAGAAAAAAAAATTTTTAAAATAAATAATCTGGTATGTTACTCACACGACTTTCTCTTACCCTGAAATTTCATACTATAAATACAGGTTGGAGATTAAGAAGTAAGATAACGAGTACTGTTATATAAACCTATGTTAAAATATTCAAATTAGGCTTCGGAAGAGTTTTATATGATAATTAGTTCTGTGTGAGGGGGGCTACCCCCCGTTTCATTAATGTACCTACATTTATATAGAATTTAATTCTGTTTCTGCTTTGGAATACTTTTGAGTGTCCCTGTACACAAACTAATGGTAGTATTTACTCCATTTTATACAGAAAACGTCCGATAGTGAACTTGAATAACATATTTCAATTTCATTAAGATTTGTGTACAGTAAAGGTATGAAAATATGGTTTATAGAAATACCTCTCATAGAACACAATGCTTTGAAATACTTTCGAGTGTCCCTGTAAACAAACCAGTAGAGGTATAAGCTCCATTTTTAATAGGGAACATCCGATAGTGAACTTGAATAAGTTATATCAATTTCAAGAAATTCCATATATATTTACGGGAGTTAGAGCGCAGACAGACAGACAAACCGAAGTCATTAACATTTTTCAGCCTTGTTAGAAAGTGTTAAAAAGGGTTGATGAAAAAAAAAATTGCTCATTTCGAAACGTTACATTAGTTTTTTCTTAGCATGTTTTTGTAATAAAACAAATTGAATGAAATAATAATGTTGTAGCAGAGTATAATTTATCAAAAATATTTGTTCATGAATCTACCATTAAAAAGGATGCATTTAAAATTGTATTGAAGGGTTGGTGCTAAAAAATAAATAAATAAATAAATAAACTATAGGCAAGTAATAAATATAAAACTTTCAATAAACACCATAAAACGAAAAAACTCGCAACAATTCCTTTAGGTCGAAAGAAAACATGATCCTTCATTAGCATTCATGCCTACTTTGTACGAATGAAGAAAGGTCGTGTTTTCTTTCGACCCGAAACAATTGTTGCGAGTTGTTGCATTTTATTGGGCTTATTCAAAGTTTTGTACTTATTACTTTTAAACGCCAGTTTTGTGGTGCTTTTCCATAATAACTATAAGTAAGCAATATAAATTGCAAAAAAATCGTAACAATTGTTTCGAATTGAAATAATAATACGAAAATTTATCAGGTGCTAAAAGTAGGCAAGAATGTAGCAGCAACGCAACAACGCAATGAAAAAGAAATCAAACGACTGGGTTTTTAGTGTGCGTTGGTGTTTTGTCTCCTCGTGAGTTCCTGTTTTCATGCTGCATTCCTTCTTGTTTATATCGCCTGATGAAAGACCGTGCTATTATTTCGACCTGAAATGATTGTTGGAAATTTTTTGCGGTTCCTTGCATTTTTTTTTCCTTAATAAAAATGATATTAATCAATATAGGCTATGGAAATTAAGTTATGTAATTAAATGATTAAGAAATTAATTGAAATATTACAACTTTTCTTATTCCCAACTTAATTATCGCAAATAGCTTGCATTTCTAATTTCTTCTTATTTTTCTTCTATATACATAAAAATAAAATGTTGGATACCTGAAATTTTTAACTTCGGATTTTAGATGAATTTGTGCGTTTTGAGATGTCCCGAACACGATTCGACTATTTTTAGAAAATGTTTCCCTGTGCGTAATTCAAATTTTCTGGCCGCTTTATCTCATAATCCAATGGATAGAATTTAAAGAAACTAGATATTTAGTTTGAACTTTACTTAATTTGGTGTGAATTAACTTTTGGAATATGTGGCCTAAAAGTTGCATTGCTATACTGCAATTTAAACTTATTTAAAGAAGAGTATATTTCAGTTTCTATATGTGCAGAAAACATTTAACATGTATGAGTACCATGATTAAAAAAAGAAAAAGAAAGAAAAAGAAAAAGAAAAAAAAAAAAGTCAGTTTATTTCGGGTACATACTGGCCTTTAGGAAGAGCTACGTTTTATATCATAATTTCCTATACAAATGGGAAAGTTATGTCTTACTTCTATAATGCAACACAGAACTTGGTATGTATTACGACCATTAAGAAAACTATGGTTATGAAATCTGGGTGCATATCAGGTCAGAGATGGAGCTACTATATCGTATTTTCTTCATTTATGGCAAGGCAATACTCAGTTTCTATAGCATATAAATGCACCAAACTTGATTTGTAAAATAGATATTATGAAAAACTATACTGATTTCAATTTGGGCGTATATTGACCAACAACCGGAGGGATAGGTGGGGCAGCTTTTACTCACATTTGTGATTTTCTTAGGCTGTATCTCAGCATCTATTAATTATGATCGATCGAGATTTATAATGTAGAATCTTTATTGTGAGAAGATATGATGATTAAATTTTTATACATGTTAACTGGTAGGTAACAGTGTTATATATATATATATATATATATATAATAATATAGGAGAAAGCAACAAATTTAATAAAGAAGCATCAATAAACTGGCGTTGTAAAAATATTACTTACAAACTTTGAATAAACACCATAAAATGCAATAAACTCGCAACAATTGTTTCGGGTCGAAAAAACACTCGACCCTTCATCAGGCGAATAAAGTAAGCACGAGTGCTGCAGTCAAAGCGGCAACGCAAAATAGATAATGCCGCGTTGCCGCTTTGACTGCAGCACTCGTGCTTACTTTATTCGCCTGATGAAGGGTCGTGTGTTTTGTCGACCCGAAACAATTGTTGCGAGTTTATTGCATTTTATGGTGTTTATTCAAAGTTTGTAAGTAATAGGAGAAAGCTTTATGGTGTCCTCCTTTATTAATTAGTAAACACAAATATACTTGTAAATTTCCGTGTATATGGTTCAAAAATACATTTTTCCTGTATCTCGTATCGAGATCAAAATGCTCTCTCATGTTTATCACCAAGTAACCACTATAACCTGTCGCAAATTGTAGCTTATGGTCATTTTACAGTACCAAGACACCATGCCTAGAGCTGTTGCAATAAGGCTGCCTTAGTTCTCTGCATATATGTGAAAGCGTACAGAAGAGAGGACTTTGTTGAATATCCGGTATAATTAAATTCTGCAAAATCATTAAATGTCCTATAACCACTAAGCTAAGTGCATAGATTGGTTTCTGCGAATTGAAACCTAATTGACAAATACATCATATAAATCTATTCTCATAATGCAAAATGCATATGCAATAATTAATGTGATTATTATAAGAGAAAAAACTTTAAAATTTATTGTCGAAACGTGCACTATCAAATCCAATCAAACATATAAATATATGAATCTTTTTATATAAATAAGAAGAAGAAGAAGAAAAAGAAAAATCATTATCAAACAAAAGTTTAAAAGTTAAATATTTGGTAGTTAAAAGTTAAATATTTGGTATATATATATATAAAAAAAAAAACATCCAAAATAAATTAGTGCTATAACAGTTGTTATAAAATAATCATTAAGAAAAAGTAAAGAGCAAAAAAATATAATTTCAATCCCTGGTGTAAACTAGAAATGCGTAACGAAATTATCTACAATTTAATGATTTAACTATTACTTCATAAAAGAAATCATGTTAAAGCTTTTGAAATGAACAAAAAATTGTTATTTATATCATATTAATAATTAGCATATGAACAATTAAGAAAAACAAAATTGATTCTATAAAATATGTCGAAACATTTACTAAAAAGAAATGTTAGAAATAGGATATTTTTTAACTATTTAATATAAACAATTAAATAATATATTTATCATAAAATTTAGATAAAACTTTAAATTTAATCAGAAAGAACATTAATTTGAATTAGACTTTCCAACATAATAAGTTTTAATTTTAAGTATGTATCAAAGAAGAAATTCTCTTAGGGGAAAAATGGTGAAGTCCATCTCAAAAAATATTGTGCCGCATCTTTGTTTATTGTATTCTTGATACGTTCTTCAACATACAAGAAGAAATTATCCGTTTATTGAAAATTTTCGATTTTCGGTTTTCGTTGTATGTACACATTTTTAAATATCATGAATGGGATTTGACCATTTTTAGAAAAATGTCTGTCTATGTTTTACCAAAGTTTTGAGAGCGCTGTACCTCATGAAATATTAGATGAAATTTCATAGAACTTTATATTTAATTGGATGTTTATAAAAATTGGTGCTGATTAGATTTTAATACATATCACCCATCCAATAGTGCTTCTATGCTGCAATTTTCTAAATTTATGCAAAAACTACATTTCAGAATCTATAGTGAACAAATAAGCTAAACTTAATATGTCTATTGGCCACTAGAAAATATTATTCCAAGCATAGGTGCATATCTACTGTGTTGCATCCCCCCCCCCTTTTCATGAGAAGGCTTTTTTGGTGAATCAAACTTGATATTTTAAATGACTATTATGTAAAAATAGACTAATTTAATTTTTATATATATCAGCCAGCTGATGGAGCTGCATTTGTGTGGTTTTTCGGATGGCTGTAGCTTAGCATAGCACTAAGCTTTATATATAAGATGCTTATTGCGAAAAGTGATCGTTATTAAATATTTGGGCATATTTCCACATAGCACAAATTCTCCCCATCGTCCCCATGACATCATCTGAAAATTTCACAGATATTCCAGAACATCCTAATTCCTGCAGAGGTATGTTATATGGGTTAACCGATAGTTGGCGCATTTTTATAGAATGATATAAAAGAAATTTTTGTAATTTTTTTTAATTTCTTAATCTCGATATATTAAAAAAAAAAAAAAAAAAAAAAAAAAAAAAATGTTTCTGCTGCTGATTTTTTTGTCTACGACCCAATCTCCTCGCAAACAACAGGGTTATCAGAGTCCTAAAAAGTACCGATGTTTGCCGAATAATCCAAGAAGCATGTTTATCCTGGTTAGAAAATTCTATAGCCTTAATTAAGGAAACTATCAATTAAAAACGTCGTCTTAATAATGGTACTCTATTTACCAACTTGCAAATAGTTTCACTTATTAAGTTGTTTTTTCTATCGCTGCCATCACAGTCTCAGAAAAAAAAAATCGTTCATGGTGAAAAAAAAAAAAAAAAAAAGTTTGTATTAGTAAATTGTCTATGTTGCTATGGGTAACAACGAAATGTCTACAAGTAAATAAAAAGCACTACCTTAGACATTTCAATGAAACTTTGAATTTAGTATTGTAATTTATCGTCTGCAAATATATTTTTTTTTCTACTTTTAGAAAATAAATGGAACAAAAAAAAAAAAACGAAAGGAAAATAAAACAAATTGAAAAACTGGCATCCTTGAGATGCTCGATAGAAGAAAATGATTGTTATAACAGTGAAAATATTTTAAAGTGATAGAGATTTTTAAAATATTAAGCAAAAATTTAATCCAGATGAAATGAAAATTATTTCTATTTTAGATTATTTTAACGTCAGATGAAAAAGATTTGGTAATGAACATCATGATTATGTTAAACAACTATTGCTATAGCGTTTTATGTTAAGCCCAGAATCTTTTAAAATGAAATTTAAGAGACAACAACATAGATCAGTTTATATAAAGATTTAGCCTTTAATTCAAAATGGTTAGTGAAATGAAAAGTTCTTTGGCATAAGCATATTAGCGACTTTTAAAATTTAGAACTGAAGTAGCTCGAACGTTTTTTGCCAATGACTTAATTTCCGAGACCACGATAGCCATTCTAACTTTTAGCCATGCGTTAAATATATAGATAAATCATAAAACGGTGCAATAATAATAATAATAATAACAGTAATAGTAATAGTAATAAAATGTTTAAAATATTCACAATAATCACATAAATTATTTATTTTTAATGTGTCTGATTAGATTGTAGAAAAAATACACGTCACAAAGTTTCCAAATCGTTATCTCGCTGTTAAATTAAGCTTCTTTTTTTTTCCCATGTATAAATTTTATTTTATAATATCATGTTCGAAAAATGTTTCATTTAATTTCAACTGTGAAAAATCCCACATATCTGTTTTAATCTATTATTTTCAGATTTAATGCCTTTGCAATATATCTTTTATGTTTCACGCGTCTCCTAAGCTAAGACAAATTTACATTATGCCTTCGGAAATACATCAATGTTTTAGGAAGAAATTAACAAGTATCATGATGTGACTACAGGAGACACCTTGGGCTTTTTTCCTCTTTGTCTTTAACGTAGTCAGAGCAAGTGTAAAGTAGCTTTTAAAATAAACCCGATTTTGGATTTAATTAACTATTATTATTATTTTTCTTTTTTTTAATCTGTAATTTTCAGTTAGAAGAACACTTGCACGAAAACTATAAAATATCAATGCAGGACAGGCCTTGGATTTAATTAAAGATTATTTTTCATTAAAATCTCTTATTTTTAGACTCTGAATTCGTGATAATTATATAAGTCAGTTTTAATTTTTGCCAAAATCGGTTATAACTTCGAAATGTTCTTTTTATATAAAAAAAAGACTAAAACATGGGCTTAAAAAATTCATATCTAACATTTTTCTTTAAACCCCTAATTTTTAATTTTCACACAAGTTTACAGATTATGAAGCTGTGAACTTATAACCATTATTTAGTATATTTGAAAAGAATTAACCCTTGACAAAATCGTTTTAAAATTCAAGATTTAAAAAGAAGAAAAAAAATCTGGTATGAAACGACCACACGACTTCCATTATTACGCGTATTATATGCACTTTTTGGAGATAATGTGATCAGAAGACATAGAATTGACCTAATTAAATAGACAAATAAAATTTTTCCGGTCAGAGAAAATTAATACGCGTGTAAAGACATACAAAACAGAGTTTACATCACGAGTTGAAATAAAAAATTGGTAGAGGATTTTTTTTTTTTTTTTTTTTTTTTTTTGAAACACCAACTTCCGAGATCTAAAACTGATCTGTCTGATCAGGATGACTATTAATTTTCCTGTGATAACCCCATAAAGCATGATAAAAGTTATCTAAAATGGGTTTATGTAGCAATTTTCAAGAAAATCGTTAGAGCCGTTTTTGAGATACCGATTGTTGACCAGAAAACAGCAATTACATACAAACATACAAAAGGATATTTTAAAGAGAGTTAATATGTCAAGTTTGAAAAAAGTTCATACAGCCGTTTTGAAAGGAACGCACTTGCAGAACCTAAAATTCAGCTATTTATTTAGGACACCTATCAATTTTCCTGAACTAACCAACTACATCATTCGAAAAGACAGTTTTTATACAGAAATTTCGAAGAAAATCGTTTGAGCCGTTTTTGAGGTACGGACTTACGGCCCCACTTCCGGTTTTCCAATTTTCACCAAAATTTGGAAAATTCATCTATACACCAGACTTGTTTCAATTCTAAAGTTTCATAGTTCTATCTTTATACGTACACAAACATCAAACCGTCTCAATTATATATATTATATAAAAACAAATACTATTTTATTTACGAGACAAAATTTGAGCTAAAATACATTTAAAAACAAAATATACATATAAAAATAATTAAAACCTGATGAGGAAACCCGTACGGGTTTCGAAACGTTTAGATTTTAATTATTTTTATGTGTATATTTTGTTTTTATATGTATTTTACTTAAGTTTTGTCTCGTAAATAAAATAGTTTTTGTTTTTAATTCTATCTTTATAGTTTCGGAGATATAATAGTCAGAAAATTCTCCACATATACATACACACACACACACACACACACACACACACACACACACACACACACACTGACCAACTGCCAAAAAACACTTTTTTGGACTGAGGAGACCTTAAAACATGTAAATCAGGTGAAATCTCGATATCGAATTTTTTGACTGAATATAATACTTCCATTACCTATGATAGTCGGGTAATGGAAGTAAAAAGATTAGATAACCCTGTTTATTTAAGAGCTACATTGACACAGACATGCATAGATAAACAAGAGTTTTAAACTTATAATAATACCCTTCTTTCTGGTGGGGGTTAAAAGCACATGGCATATCACATAATATAAATTAGAAGTTGTAAGATAGGTAGCTTAATAATTTTAAAATATCAAAAGGTTTAATTGATTTTTAAAAATCTATATAAAATCTATAATTTTCGACGGAATTTAGAGGTTTGTCGGCTGAAAACTGAGAATCACTATTTTGAACCAATTTTTAACTTTTTTCAAAATCAGTTAAGAATTTTGATTAAAAAAGCGTTTTTAACTCTTGCCACCAGAATTAAAAAGTGTTTATGACTTCGATTTGTTTATCTGTTCGTCTATCTATTCGCCAGTCTATCCGTCTCTCTGTCAACACTCTAACTCTCTTAAAGACATATCTTCAAATGATGCAATGTAATTCAAGTTCACCAGTGGATGTTCCCTACTGAAAATGGAGTATATGCTTTTATTAATTTGTGTACTATGACACCCGGAAATATTCCAAAACAGTGTGTTCTATGTGAGGTATTTCTATGAACTATATTTTAATGCTTTTACTTTGCACAAATTTTAATGAAACTAAAATATGTTATTCGAATACACTGTCGGATGTCTCCTGTTGCAAAGGGAGTAATTACCACCACGAATTTGTGTATAGGGACACCCGAAATTGTGGATATGAGAGGTATTTGTATAAACCAGATTTTAATTACTTTACACAAATCTTTGTGAAATTGAAATATTATTATTCATAAGCACAAGAGAATGCTTTCAAAAGTACATTGTACAACTAGCATTAAGATTTACAGGTCCACATAAAAATATTCTCATATGGTAAGAGCTATGAAAAGAAATATTTGACATAGCATTTTCATTTTTATTAACCATTTTAACATTTTCTAAAAAATTAAGAATGATATGATTTGAACTAGTCTATCTGACTGTCTGATTACTTGTCCGTATGCCCGCCTCCAGCGTCCATAAATATTTTCAAAACTTCTTAAAAATGTTATATGTTATTCAAGTTTACTATGAAATATTCCCCATTTAAAATGGCCTTAATAGGTCCTATGCAACTGGTTTGTGTACAAGAACTCAAAAAAATATAAATAAATAAATAAAAATAAAAATAAAAGGCAATGCATTACATTTTATGAGAGTCACTTTTATAAATTACATTTAAACAACTTTCTCCTATAAAAATCCTAATGGAGTCGATATTTATTGTTAATATTCTAAAATAATGTTTTGTATAGTATATGATATGTTTAGTGTTTAGATTTACAGGGCTACGCTAAAATATTTTATTAAGGTCTGCAATTGAAAATTGCTGGAGATTCATTTCTGTTTCTTTTAAGCACGTTTAACACTTTCTAAGAATGTTTAGAAATTGTTATGAGTTCAATTAGTCTATCTGTCTGTCTTTCTGTCCTTCTGTCTATCCGTTGTGTGATAACGTAGCCAAAGAACATTGAGGGTTAAACGTTGCAATGAGTATGTAGAGTTGGAAAGTATTAGTAATCAATGCGAAGCGCATGATTTTTCGTTCTTGTTATACTTAAATTCAAAAACCCAAATGACATTTTATCTAATGTGATTTTGCAGTCGTAACATTGTCAGCTGAGAAATTTTAAAATTTCAACGCAAAGTGGCCTGACAAAATACATTTTAATTAATCTTAAATAATCTATTAAAAAGATTTTCATCAAACATAACTATGAAACATTAGCTTCATCAAACATAGCTATAGTCCAATTAAATTAGTTTTCTAATAAGGAAAAAAGCGCATTCAAATTTATTTACCAGCCACAGATAGACACAAACAAATACTCACAGACGCACAAAAGTTTTGAACTTATTCTAACACCCCTCTTTTTACTCTATATTCAATAGAAGAAACCTCTTCTATATTCAATAGAAGAAAGTATTGGATTCGTAAGAATTTACGACTTCGGGTTTTTGATGGATTTACACGTTTTGAGAGCTGTAGAACACGATTTGACCATTTTTAGAAAACGTCTGTCTGTCTGTCAGTCAGTCTGTGTGTGTGTGTGTGACAAAATTTTGTGGCAACTGTATCTCAGGAACTACTGCACAGAATTTGATACAAATTGGTATGTAGTTGCACCTTGACATAAATTAGTGCCTATCAACTTTTGGTAAAAATTGTTTTTCAGGTTGCGTTGCCATCCCGCTTTTTCTAAATTTTTAACATGGTGATATAGGATAAAATTTTGTATAAATGTGCATAAAGAGAATTATTTTTTAATAATCATTATGAAATTTACAAGAATTACTTATAATAGACATAGTCAACTGGGAAAAAAAAATTTGTATGTGTAGGAGCCTCGCCTCCCTCCCTGGAGGGGGGGGGGGGGGAACAAGAAGAATTTTTTTTTTTTTTTTTTTTTTTTTTTTTTTTTTTTTTTTGGGGGGGATATTTAGTGTTACACTACTTCTCTAATATGGAAATCGTCTGCATCATCATGGAAGATAATTTTTTTAAAAAATTATTATTTTAATAAATAAGTTTTACTGAGTGAATTCGTATAGGAAAATATAGAAGAAAGTCATGTGGTGGCCACAACATACTAGTTTTATAGAGAGCTAATAAAAGTTTCATTTAAATAATGCTATACATCTAGTAATGTAACATATTAACAGGAGACTTGACGCTAGATAAATAAATACAGGAATAATAAACAACTTCTTGAACACCAAAGGAAATAATAACTAGCAGAAAGTTGTTTTGGTACCAGTTAGTCTACGCTGGTGATGGTACGCTAAATACTACCGAAACAGCTGTAATGTTATTATTTTCTTTAGCGTTAGAGACGTTGTTTATTATTCTTGTGTTTAAATATAACAGACTATTAACCTATAGGCTCTTTTTTTTTTTCATATTTTTTAAACTTCTACATTTGAACACAAACATTGTATCCTAAATATACATAAAATGAAATCCTTTGAAGTTAATCATCTAAATTCTTGAAAAGTGAATAAAACCGAGTGTATCATTTGATTTGAAATAGTTTTAACTTTGTTTGTTCTTTTTTTTTTTTTTTTATCACTAAAAAAGTGTAAACTTGTATCTCCGGATGCATTATTCATACAGAAATGCTGACTCGTTTTCTTAATCTTTACTATCAACAAACAGTACTTTTCACTTTTTAAAATAAAATATTTTTATTCTTGTGTTAGGTACAAGTGCATTGTATTTTATTTAAAGTTAGCTGCTTCGTTAAAAATTCTTTTGAAAACTTTGTCAAAGAACTGAAAGTTAGCCATCGTAATATCTATAAATCAATATTATGCATAATTCTGTCTAGTTGGATCAGTGTTATGCTTTAAATGTCACGTCTTTTCAAATTACAGTTTTTAATTTTAAAGAACAGTGCAAAAACATTGAGAACTTACGATTTATGTGAACGATTAAAATAATTGTTTTTATTTACGGCAGAATGTCTTCTGTAGAAAACATTGTTCTATTTACAGTTCTTTTATCTGGAAACTATTCCTAATACTTCATCATGTATATTTTATAATTATTTATGATGTAGTGTAGATAGAATGTTTATAGAATGTGTAGTTTGAATTAAGGCCTATTATCTACACTTGTGACCTAGGCCAGGATGGAATGCTCTCTGAGTTTTTACAAGGTACAATTGTTCGTATTCACATAAGTTTCAGAGAAAATCATGGAAACTTTCGAAAGGTTTGGACGAAAATTCTGACCTAGGATCGAACCCGGCGTTTAACTACGTCAATTAGCATCATTCAAAGTAATATCCATGTTCAGAAAAAGTTAATTGAGATATCGAACACTAGTTACAACTACAGTCTCTAAAATTAAGAGTACTGCACAAAAAACAGTTGCAAAATGTCTTAAAAGTGTCTTCTATTTGTACAGTTTCTTTAATACTTTAAATATTGAATCAATTTTTAAAAAAAGACTCTTTTAGTGTGATTACTTTTTCCTGGTTTTGTCCTTCAGAATGAGTTTAATATCTCTTTTATAAAGTTAAAATACATTTTTTTTTTTTCAGGTTAAAATAATCATAAAAAGTTATTAATTTTATTAGACTATATTTTTATGTAAGAAAATATTACAAAGCATAATTCAATTATAGTTAAGACTCGGATATTTCTTATGTAATGCGAGGAGATAATAAAAATAAATTCTTCATATGCGAAAGCTTACAGTAAAATCCGGACAGTTAAAATATATGTGTAGATAAAAATATGTATGTATATAATATATATATATATATATATATATTTCTAATAGCTGCTGGTAAAAAAGAATGTAGGTGAATTAGAGTAATCATTTTTAATACTCACATAAGAACTTCTGTAACGATCTTCAAATATCTACTTTCATTTGATGACTTTTATCATATTTTATTTAATATTGCAGTCTGTCGTTATATCAGTAACTCTCTGCAATAGTCTCATTTCATTTTTTTTTTCTGTTTCTTTTCAACCATTGTTCTTCTTAATAATAAATTTGATGATAATAATAATAATGATAATTTTTATTATTATTATTATTATTATAAATAATAATTCATGAACTAGGTCTGGTATTTTTTATACATGATCAGGAAATTCGTAAAATTATTTCCCAATAATTTTTACAGTAAAAATTTTCTGCGATAGCCACCACGAGAATAAGTATCAAAATAAATCTATTTAAATATATATAATGGTTAATATATTTTACCATTTATTTATTTTTCAGTTTCTCATATATGAGTTCTGCTATTTTTTATTTCTCCAACTATCACCTGAAAGTTTACGAAAATTGCTACTACACAGGAATTTAAAACATTTTGTTTATGATTAAAACTAGTATATTGCAGCCACTTAGTCTTTCTTATATATTTTTCTATAGAAATTCATTCATTAAAAATTGTTTATAAAAATTATTTATTAAAATTATCTTCCATCAAGAATTCAGACGATTTCCATTCTGGTGTAGTATAACACTAAATATCCAACGGAAGTCAATTTTATTCTCTATATGACATCTTTAAAAAAAAAAAAAAAAAAAAAAAAAAATCCTTCTAAAAATGAAAAATATCGATAACTTTATTTTTAATTCTTGCAGATCGATAGTTCAACCATTCGTTTTAAAGGTGTTTGCGAGCTCTTTTGAAAGATACCCATAATGAAAATTTAACCCCTTTGAAGTGGGAACTTCCTCCTCCGGGGAAAACGATGCTTCGATATATACAAAAAAAAAAAATTTCTCAATTGACTATCACTATTATAAATAATTATTTTAAATTTCATAATGATTATTTAAAAAATAATTCCCTTTATGTACATTTATAAGAAATTTTGTCCTATACCTCCATGTTAAAAATTTAGAAAAAGCGGGATGGCAACGACACCAAAAGTTGATAAGCACTAATTTATGTAGAAGTACAACTACATATCAAATTTTATTAAATTCTGTGTAGTAGTTCCTGACATAGTTGCAATAAAATCTTGCTACACACACATACAGAAACAGACAAGCATTTTCTGAAAATGGTCAAATCGTGTTTTAAAACTCTCAAAATCTGTAAATCATCGAAAACCCGAGGTCGAAAATTTTTACGAATCCAATAATTTCTGCTATTGAATGCAGACGAAAGTAAAAATTTAAAGCATCTCTTGTTCTGTTTCCAATTTAAATTTATTTACTAAATTTTAATGAAGTTGGTTAAATCAGTTTTTGTACCAAATTTTTAATAAAATTGGAAGATTTTTTTTTTTTTTTTTTTTTTTGTATTGTCTTATCTATGTTTTTAAAAGGCAGCATGTAATCCATTACAAGATAGTTTAAATGACACTTATTTACTATATTTAGTACCTGAGTATGCAGTAAAACTTTTATAATTTAGGGGACGCGGTAGCCTGGTCGGTAAGAGCAGCGAGATCTTGATCGAAAGATTGCGGGTTTGGTCCTCGAGACGGCCGAAGACCGTCGTGTACGCTAATAGCGACTGGTGCACGTTAAATTCCGTCGTGGTCGCAAAGTCCTCCAAGTTCCAATCAAAAATTATACTCCTGGGGGTACCGGGACATGGGTTTAACTCGGCCTTGATCCGGATCAAAATTCAAGTTCCTGTGGTTTGTTGGTGCTGCCATCTTTCGCCAGCTTCTGGAGCTAAGCCGTTCTTCCTCCCTATGTGGCGCTCCTCTGAAAAATGGAAGACGCACCCCTCTTGCCTTAAATCCGTATACTTCCACTACCGGGGCTCGTAATTTCCGAGTGACATAAGCTACAATAACAACAACAGCTTTTATAATTTGCAATTTTTTATTAACAGCGATATATACTATATTACAAATTGAACAGCTCTTCCTACAAATGCGAGTAGATAGCCGATGGAAGAGGTTGTATTTCCTGATAATATCTTTCTAAACTAATATCACAACGTTTGGTAACAGTTAACGCGTAAAATGTCTGTCTACTACGAAAGGAGAGAGTAAGTTAAAAAGCACAAAGTAAAGCACCACCGATATAGTTGAACATTGGAATAACTCTGTAGTTCTTTTGGTAGCTAGAAGATGGAAACGATTATGTCTATTATGCAAAAAATTATTGTAAATTGTACTTGGACATTTTAACTCTTTATTTATCACATTTTGAAAGAAACAAAAATATATATTAAATATATATTTTACTTTCTCTTAGCCATGTGTGGTAGAGAAAGTACTCTTTTTTGGTACAAAATATTGAAATTAAGATTTTTGATATATTTACACGTTTTGGTGTTCCGTGAATCTGAAAATCTGGTTTATAAGACTTGGTCTGTTTTTCCGTCTGTTTGCACAACAAATACTAGCAGACAATCCAAACATGATAATATCATCACGATTCGGCATCAACAGATGGCCGCACATGCGCACGGCATATGATAGTTTCATCATTTTTTAAATAGGGTGTGTTCAAGTATAAAAATATGTCGATTTCTTTTTTTTTTAAGAAAAAGAATGCCTTAAATATAAGCACATGTAGTTTTAACTTTTAAAAAACGTGTATTTAAATAGAGAGAGGGGTTTGGGGAATATATATACATGTGTGTGCGTGCGTGCGTGTGCGTGTAAGATAACGACAATTTTTCAAAACTAAGTCATTTTCAGTCAGAGGCATGAGTAAGACAGGTGACACGCAAGCGCGCCCCATCATCGACTGACCCAGATACGAGGGTATCCATGCAGTCCCGTCTCAAGACGACCCAACATCGTGCAGGCCTTAGCCGCTACGACAGCAACATACCAACTTCGCGACAGCAGGGAAGTGGCCCAGGTAAGGTTCGACAATCAGCTATAGCAAGGCTCATATCGCCCCTTCGGACCAACCGGAGTTGGTCAAAGTTGGGGCTGAGGGCCCTAGTAACTGGCCGACCTCGGTTTGGCGGCCAGAAGGCTTGTTTGCCTTCTGAGGACGGCCTAAGGCCGTCCACCAGGCCCGCTCTCCCAACGGAGTTCACCCCTAGCCGATAACGCACATCCATGCCGACTAGTAAGATCAGCACCGCTTCCCGTTTTTGCTAAGCCTCCTTGTACTGCCACTCGGAAGGCCCCACCCAGGACACCTGGACAGCCCCTGTTTGCTCGGGCCATCACAACCCTATGTGAGCACCGATGTCCGCCAGGGTAGTCCCGCCGTCCGGTCATGCACCACCAGCCAGTTTTGACAGACCTCCTCACACCACGTGGTAAAACTTCTCCCTGAAACGCTCATGCGGCTAGCACTGCTACGAGTTCGTGCGATGCCAACAAAAAATTCCCTTTTTGACAGTCCGAATTGGCTGTTTTGAATCAGCGCTTCTACCTACGGTAGACAGGGAGCACATGCTCCCCCTTCTCTCCACACCACGCCAACACCAACCGTCTCACCAACTCGAACTCACCGTCACACCACCACACACTTACCAACACGTCAACTTACCATCTTGCCAACTTACCAACTCACACTCGCCATCTTGCCAACTTACCATCTCACACTCGCCATCTCGCCGTCACTCTACACTTCGTTACACCATAACGCTCACACCTTTTCATCACCAACTCTCATCGTCTCACCGTCGCACTTACCAAACGAAGAGACCTTCTAGGAGGCTCTTCTGGGGCGTCAGGCTCAGACGCTTCGAGAATCCGTCGTCCACCACCAAGCGGGTTAAGCGCCCAGTCCAGGAGATCCGTCATGATGACTGCGATTCCTTTCCTACAATAGTAGTCCAGGCACAAATCCCGCCGCGTTCGAAGGTGGTAGTTCGGCGGGAAGTAACGTTCCCTGACCGACCGCCACCGTGCGCACTCTAGCATCACGTGCTTTACCGAGCTTGCGCTGGCCCCGCAAATACATGCAGGGTTCTTCTGAAAGAAGCGGTGCTGGTGAACTCCGAATGAACCATGCCCGGTGAGGACCTGATTAACAAAGAAATCTCCCTGCACTCTCCGACTACTCACCTTCGGAAACACTTCATGCGTAAATCTACCCTTCGTGGAGCCATCCCAACGACGCTGCCACTTATCTATGAGGCGCCTAAACAGGACGCCCCTTGCACACTTCACACTAAGCTTGACAGGAAGATCTATGTCTTCACGTGCAGTTGCCACCTTAGCAGAACCATCGACCAGCTCGTTAAAGTGATGACCCACATGGGCTCTGATCCAATGCATCGTGATTCCGATCCCCCCAGTCTTAATCAGGTCCTTGGTCTCAGCAACCGTCTTGTGCCTAGGCTTCAGACAGTTAAGCGCTTGCAGCGCCGATCTGGAGTCAGAGTAGACATCCATCTCACTGAGCCCCGACTCCATAGCATCTCTGATGGCTTCCCTGATCGCTATGACCTCCGCCGTGAATACAGAGCTATGGTCGGTAATCCGGAACTGGTCTTCCGAGACGATCTCTCCCCCAGAGACCCGCAGGAACGCGCAGCCAACCCTGCCGTCCTCCATCTTCGAGCCATCCGTGTAATAACACGATGCTGAATTGGGCGTTACGTCTCGAGTCCAAGGCAGTCTCCAGAGGTCTTCACGTCTCAGCTGATATCTCCAAGTCTCTACCGTTTCCGGCGTGAGATTGGTGTCTTCAACGCCTTCACCCCATCTCACTAAGCCAGTATACAACTGCTCAAATTCCGCACGGAGATGCAGAGGTGGAATCCCCGCAAGCACATTCAGTGCGTCACTCGACACCGTGCGGTAGCATTTTGTCACACACAATAACAGATTTCTCTGTATGGTGTTGAGCTTGTTATTCAACTTTACACGGTTGGTGAACCAAACAGGAGCCGCATACAGTACAATTTTCTCAGCGACGGCCGAGTAGACTGCCTTCCGGACCTTAGGCTTCAATCCCCAGTTAGCGCCCGTGTAGTGCATCAACTTGTATTGAAGCTTTGATGCTTTCTCCTGAACATAGTTCAGGTGAGGCATCCAACTCTGAGCAGTGTCTATCAGCACTCCAAGGTATCGTATCTCGTAACTAAATGACACCTTGTGTCCCTTCATACGTATCGGCCACGAAGGCGCGTATCTCATCTTCCCAACAGCCGGAATAACCGTGTACAAACACTTCTCATAACTAAACTCCAACTGCACACTATGTGCCCACTCACATATCTCATCCAACACTGGGTTTATAATTCTGTTGAACTTATAAACCCGCTCCTCTCTCGCCATCAGGAAGATGTCGTCGGCAAAAGCCTGAACCACCAAGTCTGGAGTGGACTGAAGCCTGCTCAGCAATTCATTCACGAGCACCAACCAGAGAATCGGCCCTAGGCATGAGCCCTGCGGAACGCCAACATTATAGCTGAACTCCCCTGCGTTCGAAAGTATGGTCCTGTCCCTAAGGAACGAGTCCACGAGACCCAGGAGGTCCGACGGTACTTCATACTCCACCAGGAGGCGGAGAATTTCCGTACGCCGGGCACTATTGAAAGCGTTCTTAATATCAAGGGTGACCAGACATGAGTGTCTGCCACCTCTCTTCGACTCGGCTACGAACTCCACCACTCTCTTGAGCGCATCTAGTGTGCCCAAGTTCCTGCGAAAACCAAACTGTTTCTCGCTCAGAATACCCCTCGCTTCCAGATGGGTCGCCAGACGCACTGCGCACATCTTATCCAGTGCCTTCCCTAAGGCCGGCAGCAGACAGATCGGGCGGTAGGAGCCGGGATGGCTTTTGTCTTTTCCCTCCTTCGGGAAGTAGACTACCAGAGCCCTTTTCCACTCCCGCGGAAAACAAGAGGTGCTGAGGCAGTGATTATACAAAGAGAGTAACCACCGAGGGTGGTACTCGAGAACCTTACGGACGATTTCCAAGCTGAAGCCGTCGTGACCGGGTGCCTTGTTAGGCGGCAGCGACTCTACTGCAAACTCCAGTTCCCCGATAGCAAACAGTTCGGGATCGTCGGTTCTAGATGAATCGATCTGCAATACGTCATCTGCTTGTGTGAAGTGATACCTTGCCAGTTCTGCTTGTATCTCCTCCCACGAGGAGATTTCTTTGCCATTTGCCAGTTTTAGTTTCTCTGGGGCTTCACGCCTCCACTTCCCTTTCACCACACAACACACCTGACCAAACTTATCAGTGCAGAGCGTATCTGAGAGATATTTCCTAAACGATTGACGTTTGGCTCGCAAGATCGATCTCTTGTATTCTGCCCGCTTCCGCTTATACAGCACCTCAAGCCTCACCCTCTGATTCGACTCCAGCGTTCGCTGGTAGAGCCGCCTCAGCGCGCGCAGCCGGGACCTCTGGGCGGTCAGACCTACCGTCCACCACTCTTTGCTTCTGTCATGGCCAGAAGCCTTTCTGTGCTTGTTACATAGCCTCGTCAAAGTCGATATCAGATATTCAATTCCTGTGTCTGGGGAGCAGCAATCATAAGAAGCCAGATCTGCAGTGCGCAGATCGCGGAGGAAGGCCTCCCAAACCAGATCCCTCGGCCTCCAGCGACGGCTGGATTCCTTAGGGTGCATGGAGCCTGGTTTGCCCCGAAGGGTTCACTTCATGGCTCTATGATCACTCAGCATCTCTTCATCAGAGACTTCCCAGTTTGCGATGAGCTCGAGGCAACCGCGGACCAACAGGACGTCGATCCAGCTGGTGCCAAGACTCCCCACGAAGGTGGGTTCGCTATCTGGGTCATTCACAATATCCAGTTCATTGTTCGAAGCGAAGGAGATTAACAAACTCCCCCTAGGATCTGTTGGATTTTTCCCCCAGAGCGTGGATTTTGCGTTGAAGTCACCCACTAGGACAACTCGATCCTCAGGGTAACGTCTCAACAGCGCCTCCAGCTTTTCCAGGTTCGGAGCAGCATCTTCCCTCGGTGCGCAGTAGCATGTGGCCACTAACACATTCGAGTTGGACACCTTCGTTCGGACAGCTAGTACGTCTCGATCACCGAGGACCTGACAGAAGGTGACTCGCTGGCTCACCCAAAGAGCGACTCGACCGTCACTACAACTCGGGTTCACTTGCGAGTACCCTGCCGGCAACCCTACAGTGAGTCCGCCAAATAGGTAAGGTTCATTCAGACATGCCACGTCCACAGAGTCTCGCTCTATCGTTTTAGCGAGGTTGAACATCACGGTATAACTGTGGTGGCAGTTAAGATGCAGGAATCTAAGGCTTCGGTCCATGATTCACTGCCCGCAATTTTTCAACCTCTGCCTTGTGGACAGAACACTCCTTCGAACCCACCCTATGGTTAACGGGCAGTTTATTACCCGATCGGCCTCGGTTGCTAACCGTACAATTGGGACATGCAGGCTCCCCCTTGCAGTCCCTTTGCAGGTGGTCCTCCTGTCCGCAGCGCCCACAGAGGGGTTTGCCGCGGCAGACCTTCGCTGTGTGCCCGTATTTATAACACCGGAAGCACATCAACGGCCGTACATTTCGCTTGAATCCCAAACGTCTCCATCCAACATTGAGCCACTTCTCTCCGGCCAGCTTCGTCATCGTCTCATTGTCCAGAGCGAGTATCACGTTTTGCCCATTCTTACCGGGAAAGATCTTCTTCACCCGGATTTCGCAGTTCGAACCCATAACTGCGTTCTGAAGCTTTATTGCTTCTGTGATCTCCTCTGCAGACATAGAGTCTTCGATGCCAAAGACGATGATCTCTGGTATACGAGGGCCAGGTTTCGTTAGCTCATTATCCGCCGCTAGCCCCGTTTCGCCCATCTTAGCCTCTAGTTTGGCAAGGTCCGCAGCGCTGTTAACAGAGATCAACACTCCGTTGCCAGCTACTGGCCGTATCCCTCGAACCGCTAGTTTAGCTTCGATTGGGTTAATCCTTTTGGCTATGTCCGTCATCAGGGCCTCAGAGGTTATGTCCGTTCGCGGTCGGACAATAAGCAGATGCTTCACCTCGGCCGTCGAGCGACGTGCTGACGCACCGGGTCGAGCTCTCCCTCGGGATGACGCTCGTTCCCTCTTCGACCCCTTCGGAACTGAAAAGTCCCCAGACACGGCGCTTCGAACATGGTCCGAATACTTGGTTGGTACCACCCCTCCAGTCGTGCCTACCGAGCTCGAGGGTGCTTCACTTTCCGCTACATTAAGAGGTTTTTCTGCCTCCGCTGCGGGAGGTTGTTCCTCTGTGGGAACTACTGGGGTATCCCTCTTTTTCCCCTTCTTTTGGCGGCTACCTCTATTTCGCTTCCTGTTAGCACCCTTCTCCTCGGCTGATTTTAAAGGCCTCCTGGTAGAAGCTTTCCCGCACTGTTCAACTAGTCTGTGCTGCCGGGTGAATGCTTGACGCACCCATCTAATGAAGGCATGGACTTTCTCCAGCTTTGGTCCCGACAGCTTTGACCTGTCAACAGCGTGTGAGAGATCCAAACTTAGTCGGTTCATCTCCATAACGAGGGTCTGAGACGTGCCGACCATCTCCTCAAGGGAGATATTGGCCAGCTCCTCGCTATGCAATTGTATACCTTTGTCCATTGTCTGCGCGGCGACAATGGTCGTCTCTGGATCCCCAGAGACTGCTTGAGGGCCGGTGGGGGAGTCGGCATCTGAGATCTCAGAGCCCGCCTCTGCTGCATCACTCTCCCCACTCATTCCAGTATAGTAGACTGTGTCAGGGTCGTTACACTTTTCATCGTGCTCGCCTTCACTGTCTTCCACACTCTGGAATGACGCTATCGAATTACCATCACTATCGTACACCACAGTCTTCTTATCATCTCTCTCACACACAACACTCTTCTTACTCCTCCTCTTACGTCTCTTCACCTTCGCACGACTTTCATCAGTTTTACACCTACCACTACCATTACCTCCAACTGAGTGGCTGGGAGTTGGTTCAGTTCCAGTTGAGGACCTATCCGGGGCGGACCCGCTCAAACAGCCAGTAGGAGCTGGAGCTTCGGGGAGGTCCCCAGCCACAGGTATTGTGTCACGTCCTGAAAAGGACGATTCATCATGCCGCAATGGGTTCATGATTACTTCACTAATAAACGCTTTTTATAATTCACTAAGAAAAAAAAAAAACACACTTCAATAGCTCTCGCTACGACAGATATACTCCGAGATTTTGTCCGTCTAGCTAAACTTTCAATTCCTTTATTCTCAAATACGACACAATAACTATCAGTTGTACTTACCGCCCCAGAGGCATGAGTAGGGTAAGTGAACCAGTGATTGACACTTTTAGAGCAATATCTGATGTTTTTAATGTTCTAGTCATGAGAAAATATTTTTAGAAATCTTAAGCTAGTACATATGGCATGAAAGACATTCAGAACCACATATGTGTTAAAATATATACATTTGATAACGATTATTATTTTTTTTTTATGAATTTTTATTTGACACCCACTCAATGTTCCAGTAATTGGCACTGCCAGTTTTTCATTTTATCAGTAATTGGCCCCCTATGTTCCAGTGTTTTACATTGCTAGTTATTCATTTTACCAGTTATTAGCACTCCAGCGTTTGACATAAAATGTTAAAATTCTTACGTGTAAAATATATGATTTTGTTATTTTTCTTATTTATTAATTATTTCGGCATAGATTTTAATTACTGGATCATGTCAATCACTGGAACACCTACCCTACTCGATTTGTTTGAAAATAATTGATTGTGTCCTATTGTTAAGAACCCAAATTTAGCAGTACTCGCGCACAGGAAAATATTTTTAAATAAATTAAATGAAAATATTACCATCTGGCACTTCCACCGAGAATCATTAGGAAGTATCTTTAATAAATATTACTACGCATTAAAAACGCAGTATAAAAGTGACTCGTTTTAAACTAAATATATATAATATAGTTTAATTAGAAAAAATACTATTAAAATATTTATCAACCGTCATTTCACTTATAGTGTGATAGATTAGGTCGATCTATGTTAATTTTAATCAATTTATTATATACTTTTCTACACATGCTGCAAAAATGCAACTCACAATGAAATAATTGTAATTTAAATAAATATACAGGTGTTTTATCAGAAAACATACTTTTTTTACATGTTTAATCAAAATTTAATTCACTTCTAGATTAAAAGTTTCAGTCAATCTATTTAAATATTCAATAAAATGTAATATAGATATTTAAAATTACCTTTAATGTTCTTAGAAAAAAGTACAAATTCATAAACTATACACAGATAAACTTTATATATTAGTGTCTACAATTAAACATTTTCCATTCTTGTTTAGTTGATATAATGTGTACAGAAAGTGAGCAGTTTATGTTTTATTTAACCCAACAAACCTCTTTGCTTAAATTAAAACAAACATTATCTGCTTTAGGAAGCTTGTTGTCTGTTACGAGACCTTGGGGAAATCCAATTAGAATAGACTCTATTCGTGAATTTGGAGATAGAGGAGAAAGTAATTTTAAAGATTTGTCTGTAAAAATGTTATTTTAGTTTTAGTTTTAACTAAATTCGAAATCTTTAATTCTTCCCTTTCTTGTTAATGCAAGTAAAGAAAATACACTTCCAATGTTTTTTCGTATTCTTAGACTTGTTCGTATAGTACAAGTACATTCGAACCTCTATTTAACTTAATCGTTAAATCCAGCAAAAAAAATTCGTTATATAGAACGTTCGTTAAATAGAGATTCATTCTTTGTATTACTTTAAAATTTTTAAAGACTAATTTTAAATTCGTAAGTATTAAATATCATATAAGTAAAAGTGTTAAATTACACTATTATTTTTAAGACATTCTCTTTTTATGACATTAGTAAGCTCTAAATCCAATAGAGTGATGAGTTTGAAATTTATGATAATCCTAACTCTGGGTTTTCATAACAGAAAAAAAAAGTTGGAGATAGGGCCTTTTAATTTTTGACGCGGAATATCTCTCGCATTCTTACATTGCTTTAACAACTTATTCAGGAATGTTTTCGTGAAATTGTAATTCACATTGTCTTTTTTCAAAAATATTTTAATAAATCAGCACGGGAATGTTTGTTGATTTTCTCCTCATGGCTGTTTAAAATTTCAGCATCATCGCAATCTACTGTTAGGGTGATTTCTTTAGAAATCGACCTATTGCAATCACTTAGTTTATCTATCTGCCTATACACACATACACACACACACACACATATATATATATATATAGAGTGAGATTTTTGTCATCACGATAACTTCAGAAATAATAAACCAAATCGAACTAAAGTTGGACGGTGGACTTATCTTGGATGAATTCATTAACCAAAATCCTCCGCCTTTTTTTTTTTTTTTTTTTTTTTTTTTTAAGTGGCGACCACTTGAAAATTTCAAATTCACATTGTAGAAGACCATATTCAAAATCAGATTTGCTTAAGTTTTGATGACTACGCAGAGGTGCCAAGTTATTACGGATTGTCCGTAACCTTAATACTGGACATTTTTTAATGTATTCTTTTGTAATAATTATCGGCGATTAAATAGGAAAAGTTTTACTATTTTTTTATAGTGGTATGAAATTGATTTTTCGTTTGTAGTAGATTGGCACCTCTAAATACATAGACTATATAAGGGCATTAACTGAGTTCATTAATGAGCCTGTTCCGTCATTTTGTTTCAAAATGGCAAATACTTTAAATTTAGGGGGGCATTTGGAAATAGGCTGCCACTTGAAAATTTCTCATTATGATTATTTAGCAACTTAGAAAAAAATCGTAAGGGCCGCTTTTGAGATTCGGAATTACAGATCTATTTCCAGTTTCCAATGTTCCACTTCTGTTTTTCTAGTTTTCACCAAAAATTGGGAAAAATCATCTGTACACCAGACATATTTGAATTCTGAAGTTGCGACGTTCTATCTGTATCAGTTTCGGAAATATGGTTGTCAGAAGATTTTCCTCACACATACATACATACACACACTTACTGGCATACATACACTCATATACGCACATACATGCACACTGACCAATTACCGAAAAAAACTTTTTTTACTCAAAACACCATAAAACACGTAAATCAGATGAAAACTCGATAACGAAATTTTTTATCGAATACAATATTCACTTTACCTACGGTAGTCGGGTGATGAATGTAAAAATAATAATTCAAAAATAGCTAACAAAAATTGACTTTTTTGCTTATACCTAAATGTCGTAGATAAATTTAAATATGTTTCATACTTTGAACTCAACTCAATCTTTGAATTAGAGAGAACGATCAGTAAATTTTACTTTTGAGGCATTCTATGTCTGTGTTAAAGGTAGTTTAATCTGATGTTTTAAATACTAAAATTGTGTATTTATTATCGATTACTTAGTTCCTAAAGTTTCGGTAATATCTAATTTTTAAGAAAGAGATGTTTTTCAAGTTTTCTTAATTATTTGATACTTACAAAATCTGACTCTGAATTAGAATTGGCGATACCCTTGAATAAAATTACTGATTTTGTGGTTATTTTTAATAGCCTATTTTTTTTTTTCTTTATAAAAACTTAAATCTAAATAATCAGTAAATATTTTAGACTATTTAATTTTAAATCGAAGAAGTCTTTTTTATTTTTATTTTATTTTATTATTATCATTATTATTATTATTATTATTATTATTATTATTATTACTAAAGTTTTTTTTTTTTTTAAATTATCTTGAGAAAAATTAGGGATTTCCAAAATATAGATTTTAAAAACATTATAAACATCTTATTATTAGTACGACAGGTCGTATTATTTCTTTCAGATAGCATCGTTACTAATTTTTAGTTACCATCTTCAATGAATGTGCAAATAGTTTTGTTTTTATCGAAATATATAAAGCTGAAAGTTTGTCATTGTTTCTGTCTGGATTATTAGATTTTATCAAAAACCGACACACTTATTAATCAGGACAAAATCTAGCTAACGCCGTATTTTTTAGTTCAATCGGATAACTGCTTCAAAAGATATTAAATAAAAGAATCATTTTAACTTTAAGATTATTAAAATGAAAAAAAAAAAAAAAAAAAAAAAAAAAAAAAAACGACTCGATGCGTGAAATAAATAAATAAATAAGTACATATGTCTCTTTTTATGTCGAAAAAGAAATGAACGTGCAAACATTTAAAAATAATAATAAATAATAATATAAATTTGAGAAAAATCGTTCTAAAGAAATGGAACAGCTTCGGTATAGAACGCCTTATCGATATCTGAAATTTGGCACTGATGTAGCTCTTTTCTCGCCAAGATCTTTACTTACGCAATTTCAATAGCCTCTTATGCTAAAGCTCTATCAAAGAAATTTTAAGAAATGAATATAGTAACCGATGCTAGGGAATGAAATACAGTTACTACATACCTTTTTATGGGAGAATGGATTAAAATAAGTCCTGACGTACTAAATGAAATTCTGTTTAATGCAGAATTTCATATCTATCACCTAAATGACAAAAATAGTCTTTTTTTTATGCTACCAATACAACGCAAAATATTAAATCTTTCGCCTTTTCTAGCGTGTATACAACTTTGAAACGTAACATATCCGAAATCTGCTTTATATCTTACAAATGAAATTATCTCATTCTCTGCGATGCCAAAAAAAAAAAAAAAAAAAAAAAATACCAGTTTGTAGAAACTGAACCCGAATTAAATTGTATTAAAATCTTCGTATTTGTTTTTCTTGCACTATTACTTGAAGGTCGCTTTTGTTTAAACAAGCATTTCTTTGTTTAAAAAAGGAAGTAAATCTACTTTACAAACAAGATTATTGGTAGTTTCTGAGACATTAAAAAAACAACACTAACGAAAAAATTAACTTTACCAAAAAACAATTTTAAATAGAGAGTCACCATAACCAGAGACCTAGGTTTATCAAAAAAATATTTCGACGCAATACACAAAAAGAAAAAATCATGCGATTCGGTTATATTATAAAATCTTTTCCAAGTGCACTTACATATAACCTCAATGTATTTTTTCTCCGTAATGATACCTTAAAATATGTATTTATTCTTTTCATATATCATAAACGAAAATGTACTTCGAGCATTTTATATTTATATACTATATTTACCTGAATATTCTTGTGTGGTCATGAAAATTCTTTATGAAAGTTAATGATAGACTATTTTTCAGGAGACATTCTTTTGTGCATTTGAATAATGCATATTAATTTCGATTTGTTTTGAGCAGGATAAATGTATTAAAATTTACTATAAAGAAGCACCTCTGATGGATCGTAATATAATCTAATTATTTGTGAGTCTCTGTACACACATGAGTCATGCTATTTACAGATATTTTCAGAATAAAACAAGCTATATTGTAAACCTAAATACCATATATCAGTCTCAAAATATTTTTTAACTATTTATGGAAATGAAATTATGGTCAAACAGACCGGTTGCGGTATGAATGGCAAGCAAACATGCTTAATCCAAACACACTTTTCGATTTTGTTAGTGTTTAAAAACTCGAAATTAACGAAAATTTAAACTCAATGCATATTCTGTTATTTTCAGTTTTATACATTTAAATCATATTTATATCCATTTTTAATATATTTAAAATAAAGAAACAATGAAAGGTAAAACATGTACATTTTCATAGAAAAATACTTTCTGAATATGTGCATGAGTTCGGAGTTTCCTCAAATTAGTTATTTAAATATATTTATAACAAATATTTCTTACTAATAATTCTTTGCCAAAATAACAGTGATATAATTAAATAAAGTTTGGCTTACCTGGGTTTTCACAGGTAATTGCAAATTCCATTGGTGAAGAAAAAATCTCCTTAATATGACTTCTGTATTAAAGACCAGCAACTACTTTTCCTATAATTAATCTTGATTAGAGTGAGAAATTCTTACATAATATGTAGATCTATTATATTTAGGATAATTCACTCGTTGCTAGGTAATGAAAGAAAGCCTAGATGTTTTTTACTTTAATTTATTCATCTTAGACAAAAGGAAAAAATTATGATTAAATAGAATAAGAAAAATGGAACGTCAGTTCCGAATAACGAAAATTACATGATTAAAAAAAAAAAAAAGAATTACAATGTACTTGTAGAGAGACGCGACACATCGTCACGTGATAAGGCAGGTGCACCGAACAATCTTTTGGCGGGAAGTAAAAAACAAAAAAGAAAGTTCGGAACAAGAAAAATGAAAGTTAATAAAAGAATGTCTGAGATTAAATATCACAACACCCCCTCTTAAGCTCAGAAATTTTTCAATTGTTCATTAATGCATTTCTATGTCTATTAAAATCAGTTTTTGGTAGAGCTTTTGTGAGGGTATCGGCGCTCATTTCTTTGGTAGGTTTGTATTGAAGCTTTATTAGGCCTTCTTGTATTAAGTTTCGCAGAAGATGATATCTCAGCTGTAAGTGTTTTGTTTTGGACTGGAATTTTTCATTTTCAGCAATCTTGATGGTAGATTGGTTGTCCTGGTACAACACTATAGGACATTCTTGCGGCAAATTTAAATCATCCAGTAGTTTGTTGAGCCACTGTATTTCAAGTGCAGCACTCGCAGCTGCGACGTACTCAGCCTCTGCTGAAGACATGGACACACAGGACTGTTTCTTCGAAGTCCAAAATATTGGATTTTTTCCTATCTTAAATAAATTTCCAGATATAGACTTTCTATCACTTGGATCATTGGCCCAATCCGAATCCGAATATGCTCTAAGAACAGGTTCACCAGAGTTACAAAGTTTTAATTTAATATCTTGGGTATTTTTCAAATATCTAATAACCCTTTTAACTGCCTCCCAGTCTTTCGCTCTAGGATTTTCGTTTCTACGGCTTAAGATGCCAACGGCAACACTTATATCAGGTCGCGATACTGTAGAAATGTAAAGTAACGCGCCTATAGCCTGTCTGTACATTGTGTTGTTTGGTAAGAGATTGTCATTATCAGTTAATTTTATATACCCTGGTTCCATTGGTGTGTCAGAGGGCCGTGCGTTATCTAGCCCAAATTTGGTTACAATGTCTCGTATTTTATTATTTTGATCAAGCGTAATTACCCCTTTACAAGGTCTTTCTATATTTATGCCGAGGTAATATTTGGCTTCCCCAAGGTCGGTTAATGGATATTCTTCCCTAAGTTGATTAATTAGTATGTCAATATCGTGATTTTTACCAGCTACAAGTAGATCATCAACATACACAAGAATGTAAGTTTCTGTGTTATCTTTGTTACGTATATATAAACACTTGTCATGTTGACTTTGTTTAAATCCTAATTTACACAATGTTTCATTAATTTTCAAATTCCACGCTCTAGCGGCTTGTTTCAAGCCATATATCGCTTTCTTTAACTTACATATTTTATTTTCTTCGCCCTGGACAACATAACCCTCGGGTTGATGCATGTATACATCTTCTTGCAAATTTCCATGTAGGAAAGCAGTTTTTATATCTACATGCCTTAGATTCAAATTTTTATATAGTGACATGGTCAAGAAACTTCTTAGAGTGGTATGCGATGCAACTGGTGCAAAAGTTTCGTCATAGTCCACCCCGTATTTTTGAGAAAAACCCTTGGCAACAAGCCTGGCTTTATATTTCTCGACTTGTCCTTGGCTATTGTATTTGGCCTTGAACGCCCACTTACACCCTACTACTTTGGTCCCTGGTTGAGCGTCAACAAGTTCCCAAGTATTGTTTTGTCTGAGTGAATTCATTTCGTCGAGTGTGGCATTCAGCCAATTTTCTTTTTCAGCTGGGTTTTGAATTTTTAGTATATCATCAAAACACTTAGGCTCATCAATTCTTTTGTCATTTACTGCAAATGCAAATCTGTCGGGCGGAACACCTTTATTTAATCGTTGTGATCGTCGCGGCAGAGTTTGCGTGTCATCCGGACTATCGTTATCGCCCGCTATATCTATATTTATATCAGTATCTAATATTGGTAATTTGGACACCGGAATTTCATCATTTGAATTTTCATTCTTAATTTGTGATGTTTCATTATTGTGGGATTCTCTATTTTCATCCTCCAAAAATTTTACTGTTCTGCTAATTATTACATTTTTATTATTTGTGCAAATTCTGTAGCCTTTGCTACGATTATCATATCCCACAAAAATTCCTTCTTGAGCGGTGCTATCCAGTTTTCCCCTATGTATTTTATGTACATATGCATATGCGCGACATCCGAATGTTTTTATATTTGATAAATCGGGTTTACGGCCGGTCCATTTTTCGTAAGGAGTTGAGTCGCATGAGGAGGTCGGGAGCCTATTTTGTATGTAATTTGCAGTATTTACGGCTTCCCCCCAAAAGGAATTCGGTAAATTACTGTCTTTAAGCAGACAGCGAGCCATTTCGGTCAGCGTACGATTTTTACGTTCTGCCACGCCGTTCTGAGCACTAGAGTAAGGAACGGTAAACTGGTGCTCAATTCCTTCTTTATTCAAAAATTCATTCACTTCCATACTAGTGTATTCACCCCCGTTATCGGAGCGAATTGCTTGCACTTTTCGGCCAAATTTGTTTGCGGTCATAGCCACATATTCCTTTAACTTAGAAAATACCTCAAACTTATTTCTTAGCAAATATATAATAGTATAACGACTGTAGTCGTCTATAAATGTAAGAAAGTAATATTTTCCACCTACAGTGGGGGTTTTCATAGGGCCACATAAGTCTGTGTGGACCAGTTCGAGTGGTACGGAGGCTCTAAATTGTGCAGCTTTGGGGTAAGGTGAATCAGTTAATTTTGACATTATGCATGTTTTACATTCAGTATTATGTTTGCAATCATTTAATTTTATACCCACAGCCATGTCCTTGTTAACTAAATCTTTAATGTGGTTAGTATTTCTGTGGCCAAGTTTCACATGCCACTTGTTTATGCAATTTTCGTTATCACAAGTTTGTATTACAATGTTCGCTGTGTGTTTGTTTTCAGAATAATTTAATTGACATTCATATAAGTTATTTTTCACATATCCCTCAATGCATGTATTTCCCTGATTTACAATTTTACAGGTTTTATCATCAAATACAGCGATACAGCCATTCTCTGTTGCTCTTTTTATAGAAATTAAATTAGTTTCTATTTCAGGGACATAAAGAACATTTTTAAGTGTTATTTTGTTCTGTGTGTTTTCCGAATTTACGGTATACAAATCCACAGTACCGGAACCCAAAGATTTTAGCTGCGTGCCGTTCGCGATAGTGACGTTAGAAACGTTATTTTTAAGATCGCGAAATTTTAGTTTATCATTGCAGATATGTGAAGACGACCCTGAATCAACCACCCAATTTACAGTTTTATCTCCAACATAAAAAGAATACAATTTATCAGCTTTTGGTTTATTGCTCCCCTCTGCAATTTGAGCGCTATCTGGCTTCTCATTGTTCTGAGAGCATATGTTGGATCTGAAGTTGGGTTTTTTGTTGAAATTTTTACTGTGACTTTTAACAGCAGAATTATTTTTGTTTTTTAACTTATAACATTCTTCTATATTATGATTACTTTTCTTACAGTATTTGCAGAATTTCTCCGATTTGTTATGGTATTGGACTTTTAACGCTGAATTTTGATAAGTTTTGTTTTCAAGCCTTTTGGCATATTCATCAACTAATTTGTTTCGTATATACTCAGGTGTCAATTGCGCTTCGTCTTTCGATTCGAGACTTGTTATGAGAACGTCATACGAAGGAGGGAGTGAGCATAGCATTAATGCAGCTAGGTGCGATTCGTCTATGACTTCACCTATAGCAGTGAGTCTGTCGCGTGTTTTATATATATCAGCTATATGTTGGTTTACATCACCACCTTCCATTAATTTTATGGAATAAAGTTTCCTAAGTAAGAAAAGCTTACTCGTAAGGGATGATCTTTCGTGGACTTGGCGCAGAGCATTCCAGCACTCTCGTGCTGTATCTAGATTCATAACATACACGATTTGTTCGTTATCAATAAGTAAATTAATTAAAGCTCTCGCTTTTCTATTTTTTGAACGCCACTGATCGGTTATTGGGTTGGGAGGATCGTCAGTAATGACTGTAAAAAGATCCTCTTTTTGCAAGTACATCTCAATACGAAACTTCCACACATTATAATTTGTAGAGTTCAGCGGTTCAATTTGTATATCTTTTGTCGCAGACATACTTAAACAAAATTTTTGTAATAGTTTTGTTAATATTTGTTCAATTCGTAAATATTCATTTAATATTTTAAATCAACACAGTTAGGATAAATAGTACTTGAAGAAGAAAATAAAATTAAATAGTTTTCATGAAAATAAGCACTTTTCAATACTTTCGATTTAGTGTCACTTCGGTTTTGAAGAAACAAAAACAAATATTTTCGCTTACATTTTCATTTCTTATTTATTTTATTATTTAAATGTAGCAATCTCTTCCAATGTGCAATGAAAAAAAAAAACTTTTGAACTTTTGTCAAGAATAAATCTAAATTTTCAATTCAAAATATCAGAATCATAATCTCATAGAAAAATACTTTCTGAATATGTGCATGAGTTCGGAGTTTCCTCAAATTAGTTATTTAAATATATTTATAACAAATATTTCTTACTAATAATTCTTTGCCAAAATAACAGTGATATAATTAAATAAAGTTTGGCTTACCTGGGTTTTCACAGGTAATTGCAAATTCCATTGGTGAAGAAAAAATCTCCTTAATATGACTTCTGTATTAAAGACCAGCAACTACTTTTCCTATAATTAATCTTGATTAGAGTGAGAAATTCTTACATAATATGTAGATCTATTATATTTAGGATAATTCACTCGTTGCTAGGTAATGAAAGAAAGCCTAGATGTTTTTTACTTTAATTTATTCATCTTAGACAAAAGGAAAAAATTATGATTAAATAGAATAAGAAAAATGGAACGTCAGTTCCGAATAACGAAAATTACATGATTAAAAAAAAAAAAAAGAATTACAATGTACTTGTAGAGAGACGCGACACATCGTCACGTGATAAGGCAGGTGCACCGAACAATCTTTTGGCGGGAAGTAAAAAACAAAAAAGAAAGTTCGGAACAAGAAAAATGAAAGTTAATAAAAGAATGTCTGAGATTAAATATCACAACACATTTTGCACGCAGTTGCCTTAATGATTCAAAGAAGTTTAAAATAGAGAATAATGAATGGGAAAAAAAAAAGTGAGATTATGCTTCTATATATTTTACTTTCTTATGTATACGCAAGAAAAAAGCATTGGATTCGTGAAAAATTCCAGTCTCTGACTTCCGTTGGATTTACACGCTTGAAAATTCCTGAATACCATTTGACCATTTTTAGGAATATCTGTATGTGTGCCTGTGTATATCTAAACTTTTGTGAACGCTATGTCTCACGAACCAATGAACGGAATTTTACCATGCTTAATATTTAATTAGACCTTGAACTTAAATTGTTTCTGATTATATAACTTTTAATATGGCAGACAAAACAAAATTTCGTATAATAAGAATTATTTTTAACATTCCAATCTGAAATTTAATATATATATATATATATATATATATATTATATATATACTTATGAATTGTTTCACTTCAATTAATTTTCTCGTAAGTTTTTCTTTAGTTATTTTTGTTACTTATTTACAACTATATGACTGAAAACATATGTTATAATTTCAAATATATATATATACAATCGACCCTCGTTAACGTGAATCTCAAAGGGGATAAAAAATTTGTTCATGATATCAGTAGTTCATGCTATCAGTAACAAGTCTTCATATAACTAAACTAACCTTCATTCTGACGGGGATTGTGGAAACAGTTCATGTTAAAAGTAATTCACGTTAACGAGGTTCGACTGTATATATATACTTAATAATAATCTTTGACAACAAAGAAAATGTTTTTACATTTAGGGTCATCGCTTTTGTCCCTGGGTGGAGTACTCCCCCCCCCCCCCCCCCCCACTCTCCGGCATACGGTTTAAATGTTTAATATGGTATTTTTCAAAAGAAATTATACGTTTACAATGAATAGTTAAATCTTAGATTTGTAATAAATTAAAATAAATTTATCGACTTTTTTCATTCAAAACAATAAATACAATATCTTACGGTTAAAAGGAAGGGGGGGGGGTATTTGCTCAGGTGTCGCCAATAACGCACAAAATTGACTATCTTTCAGCATATAATTATTTACTTCCCTGAGATAAAAATCGTCTGAATTCATCATGAAAAATAACTTTTATAAATAAGAATTTTAAAAGTAATTTTTAGTGTGTGAGTATACGAAATTATAGAATAAAGCTTTTTTATGGCCCTTAATATGGCAGTTTCCTTTTTCACCTAAGTTCAAAAGTTATTAATTTACACAGAATTAATTCTAAAATATTTAGCATGTTTACTTTTGCATGCAAATATTATATTAATTATTTTCTCTATTTCGTTGAGAGACTGTAGGGAAAAAATTAAACTCTTTATTTACTCTTTTTCTATATCTCAATGTGTGAGGTCGAGACTATAGTAGGTCACCACAGGTTTTGTTTGAAATTATGCTGGATCCAGCGAAGTAGTAAGTTGGGATAGTGAAAATGCCTCGGCGCCAGTAACTCGGCGAAATTTTAGGTTAGAATAGTTTTGTGTCAACATGGCGCTGCAACGGAGAAAGTAAGTTGCGAAGTATAGACAAATGTGAAGAAGCTTTAAAGTTTGGTTGAAGTGAAGAGGCGGGAAGTTAATTGAAGGAAGTATAAGTAGGAGGTTATTTTCGTAAGGTGTGTGGTGGTGGTGGTGGTGGTGTGTTCTGATGTAGTGAAGATCATTCTGACGTCTAGGTACGCTATATTTTAGGGGATAGCGCTTGAATTAAGTTATTGTTTAATAGTTTAGCTCTAGTGCTGTCGGAGCTAATTAGTTTGATGTGTGTAGAAGTGTGGTGTTGTTAGATATAGTGAATATAAAAGTCATCCGACTGGGAAGCCACCGGGTAGTTTGGAGTTTACGTCAGCTAGTGAAAAGAGTGCATCCGTCGCTTATCTTCTACTGTCTTCTGTGGTGAGATATTTAAAATTATCTAAAGTATTTCTTATGCATATTTTCTAAAGTTCTTTAATCACTTTGATTGAGTTAAATCCAGCCAGTTTAACCCTTCTTCTATTCAAGTTTGAATAAACTCTTTTTTTTTTTTTTTTTTTTTTTCATTTGAGTCTCGTACAATTTCTACTTCGACACTTAAGTTAATTAAGTTAAGATGGGGTCTGCGGCAACGCAAACCTCACAAATGAATCAGCTTTTACTTTGACCAGTCTATTCAAAAGTAATTAAAACTTTATCATATAACTTTAAAATGATACTGAAAGCCTTGTATTCCTTTTGGCAAGAAACTTGGGTTTTCGTCAGAAATGAGCTATAACTAATGTTGGATAAACTCGTTCAAATTTAGAAAAGGTTCCTTAAATATCTGTTTGAATAAATGTGACTACAGTGATAAGTCTGTTATTTCAACGAAATAAAATTTGAGTATAGCATGATCTTGGTAAAAAAATTGAAAAAAAAAAAAAGTTATTGTGCGACTTTTAATTTTTTATCAAAATTTTTAATACAACACCCATTCACTTTTTTTACTAATTTTTAAAATGTGGTTGACTGTCAGTGATACCCTACAGTCTTTGGATAATTACAGTATTATAAATAGTTTTACAATGTTTAATCGTTGTACTGAATTAGATGTGCAAAGTATCATAAATGCAAGAGCAGAAAGATTTACTTCGAAATAATATTTTCTTACTAATAAATCAATATTAATAATAAATTGATATGAATCTATGTTGTGCATTATTTTATTTTAATTTTAAATACGTTACGTTGATTTATTTCTCGTTTTAAAGACTTTTTTATAAATCTTATTACATGATTGTACGATTTTGATATGTCAAATTTATAATTTGTATAGATTTCATGTAAACGGCGACAACGATTTTTTTCCCTTCTACGAAGACTATTATGGCATCCAGTTGCGCTTCTCCGATACGATAACTCAAACACGGATCACATTATAAACTTGAAATTCAATGCACAGGATTTTAATAACGTCCATATTTACGTGCATTACCTAGTTATTCACTGTATAACCTACCGTTTTAAACTTGAAAAAATCTGGTGGGAAACAACCACACGACTTCCATTGCCTACTATTATACGTATATTATATGCATTTTTATTTATTTATTTATTTATTTATTTATTTATATTTATATTTTATTTAATTTGTTTGTTTTATTTATTTACTATAGCAGGCTACGCCCGCTTCGCTGGTCACTATTTTTAAATGAATCGTTATAATTAATGAATTCTCAAAATTGCATTAATTTTTATCATGTGAAACAAAAAAAGAAGAAAAAGAACTCTGATCGGGAAAAATGTCGCACCGGGTCCCCACTGTCTTTGGCAGCGCAGACCCGTGCGCAATGCACACGCACGAATGCATATATATGAGCGCTGCGCGCGCGTATTCCTTCATCACCCTTATGAATTCTCAAAATTCCATGTTATTACTCATAAACTTCTATTCTTAAGAAAAGGAATTAAAAAAAAAATAAAAATCATTTCTGATCGGGTAAAAACTCACACCGGGTCCCCTCTGCCTGCTTTCGTCAGCGTAGACCCGTGTGCTCGCAGTGCTCACGAATTCATATATACGCTCGCTGCGCGCGCGTATTCCTTCACCACCCTTCCTGTCCCTCCTTAATTTTACACTTTAGAAAATATTCTCATTCGACTCGTAGGCACCCAAAACCTACAGATACCAATTTTGAACAGTCTAACTCAATTTCTAATTTTTTGGCCCCCTTGAGGACATCTTAAAACATATAAATCAGGTGAAATCTCGAATAATTGCCATTAGCACCCTCTATTGGATAAATTTAATGTAGGTTATTCGATAATATAAAAGTACTTTAAAATAAATTTCGAATGATGTATTAAAAATAGTTTAATCATATTTAGAATTCAAAATATTGAAATTTTAAAATATTCTAGCGCCATCTGGCTGTAGAAATTTCTGTAATCTACTGTTCAATTCCAAATCAGCAAAGCTTTAAAATGATGTATTATTTATGAAATTATTTTAATTAGTAGCTGAGATACAAAAGAAAACCTAATCAGGAGACCTTAAAACGTGTAAATCTGATGAAATCTCGAATTCCACTTTTGATAATATAAAAGCTCTTTAAAATATCTTTCGAATGATGCATTAAAAATAATTTAATCATATTCAGAATTCGAAATATTGAAATTTTAAAATATTACAGCGTCATCTGGCGGTAGAAAATTATGTAATCTACTGTTCAATTCCAAATCAACAAAGCTTTCAAATAATGTATTACTTATAAAATTATTTTAATTAGTAGTTGAGATACAAAAAAAAAAAATAAATAAATAAATAAATCTAATCAGGACACCTTAAAACGTGTAAATCACGTGAAATCTCGAATTCCATTACTTACGGTAGTCGGTTAATGGAAGGTGACAAAAATTTGTGGCGTCTACTCTTGAAATTCAATTCAAATAAGTTTCAAAATGACATATTACTTTTGAAATTATGCTAATTAGAAGCTGAGATACAAAAATGATATAAACACTATTATAAAACGACTTATGTCTGACTTTTTCGTGGTTTTCTCCGAAACTTGCGTAATTCCGGCTAAATACTGTTAAAAATCAATAGTATGAAATGTGAAAGGAGTATCAGAATTCGAAACTCTGCAAAATATAAAAGAATAAAGGCGTTCTGGGTTTTCCGTTGTTTTCTCCGAAACAACTGTTCCTTTTCTACGTTTTTGCCCCTTCCCCCCCCCCACCCTCTTTCCGTCCCTTCTAATAATTTTACACATGAAAATATTCGCAATCGATGTATCTTTCCTTAGAACCTAATAATACCAATTTCAAACGCTGTATTTTTTTTTTCTTCGCCACCCCCCTCCCCCTCAAGCCCTTCCTAATAATTCTACACTTTCAAAAATATTCAGAATCGAATTATCGGGTGTTAAAACCAAATATTACGAAATTTCAACGGCATATCTCAATTTAAAATTTATACTGCAAAATATAAAACAAAATTTAATCTAATTTTTTTGTTTATCTGGATATTTTCATGAAAATTGAACAGTAGCTTTATGATATGCTGTCTAAGCCGAATATTAATTCAAATGTAACGTGAATGAAAATTTGAAAAAGTTTGAAAATTGCAATTTTTATTCTCACTGTAAAACACGTGACATCTTGATCGGGTACTATCATTTCCTTTTTCATGGCAGACGTCGTCTGGCATTTGAAATGATGTTGCCACAAAAATTCATACTTCAGTTAATTTTAAAAAATCTAATTGTTGTACCGATAAGCCGCTTGCACACTAAAATTCAGAAAAAATTCCCCTTTCATTTGGTACCGAAATCGTAACGATCGGATAAATATTTCTAATTTATTTTCCACTTTTTCTAATTTTAACTCCGTTAAAATATCTTTTTTATGCAATGGCGGTGAATTCTCAGTCATTGAGATCGCTTTATGATTAGATATGAGTCGACATTTTAATTAATATCTCCACAACTAATTAAAATTTTTAAATTCTGTTTCGAGGAGGACCTCGGAAAGGTTCCAGAGCATCCGTATGTCAATTATTGTACTTCTGCGTACAATAGGGGCTGAACGTATAAAAGAACAGACAGACTGACAGACAGACAAACCTTTCCATTTATTATTATAGATTTATTTATTTTTGAGATAATATGAACAGAAAACATAAAATTTACCTAACGAAGTAGAAACCTAAAATTTTGTCAGTATGAGAAACTTAATACTCGTGTAAAGACATATAAAACAAAGTTTACATAGCAAGTTACAAATAAAGGAAAAAAATGGTAGAGTTATTTTTTAAAACGCCTATTTCCAAGATCTAAAATTAACATACCTAAGCAGGATGTCTTTAAATTTTCCTGTAATAACCACATAATACATGAGAAAGGAAATTTAAAATTGATTTATGCAACAATTTTCAAGAAAATCGTTAGAGCCGTTTTTGAGATACCAACTTTTACCAAAACTTGGCATACTCAATTATTGACAGGAAAACAATATATTGCTGCACCAAATCTTCTGATCTAAAACTTAATTATTCTTCTTACAGACCCGATACAGCATATTTTTAATCTTAACTTTTCTTACATTCTTAAATTTTCTAATAATAAACTAATTCTTCTAAAATATATTCACTTCTTAAATAATAAAATATGGATGTGTCTCACCTGAAAGCTTCTACCACGAAAAATCCGGATGTGGAAGGTGGCAGCTATGATCCATTAACACAAAGTCTATGAAACTACAGCACTGCTTAGATGGGAAGACATAATTTAATGCTTTGTTAGCATATATGTAAAACGAAAACGAAAACAGAAACAAAAACTATTTACAGATAGGCAATTAAACTAAATTTTAATATTAAAGTTCTTAAATTCTAATTAGTTCTGATAAATGTTCATTCTTAGTTTAAGTTCTGAAAGTTTTAATAGTTCTTTTCTAGGACCGGGGCGTCTGAAAACAAAAGCGATCTTCACGTAGCCCCTTCTCTATTCTAGGTCCTTTTCTGTTCTGATTCTAAAAAGCTTCTTTTTCGAATACTTCTCATTTCGAATCGAAAGAGTGGTGCAATCAGAAAAAGAGGCACGCGCCAGTCTGTCTGGAAAGTCATTTGTTCTGAAAGAAGAATTAACGGGAATTCCCGACACAATAAATACATACAAAAGCGATATTTAAAAGGGAGTTGATACGGCGAGTTTGAAAAAAAAAATCCGTACAGCTACTTTTAAAGGAATTCACTTCGAAGATCTGAAATTATTATACAAAATTGAACTATTTATACAGAACGCCTACCAATTTTCCTGAACTATCGAATTATGTCATTCGAAAGAACACCTAATAGTGTGTTTATATAGGAAATTTGAAGAAAATCGTTAGGGCCGTTTTTGAAATACGGACTTACCCACTTCCGGTTTCCGATTACCCACTTCCGGTTTTCCAAATTTCACCAAAATTTGGAAAATTCATCTGTACGCCAGATATGTCTTAATTCTGAAGATACGTAGTTTATAAGTTTCGGAGATATGACAGCCGGAATATTCCACACACACGCACACATACACATACATACCCGCTGACAAATTGCCAAAAACTACTTTTTTTGGACTCAGGCGGCCTCAAAACGTGTAAATCAAGTGAAAATTCGATATCGAATTTTTGGACCGAGTACAATACTTCCATTACCTACGATAGTAAGGTAATGGAAGTAAAAATAGCAGTTTTCATTTTAGTTATTAATAATATATGTATAATATAATAGGCGCAAAAGTACGTGATGCTGTGTATAACACATTTTTCATGAAAAGAATTCTAGTTTTAAAAAACATATTTTACAGTTTCTTTATCAATAATTTTAGATGTAGGAATAAAAGACCCTAGCTAGTTTTCTTTGCATTTCAACAGCATTTAAATACAGTGATATTATATCAGCTTTCGTAGAATTATCAATAAAATCCATCTTAATATTTTTTTTAATCAGTAGTGCCGGATCGTCAAAAACCGTGACCCGCGTATACGGATAGGAAAACGGATATCAGTTTTCTATATCCGCAGATACAGATAAGGATTTTTCATTTCAAGATCCGAGGATACGGATACAGAGACGGATTTTTGAAAAATCTTAACACGTTCGCTGCCGATCCCACGCTAGCGCGTGATGTGACGTATTGTTTTACAGGTGAAAGTTTACTTTAAGCTGCCGCTTGGCGAAATTTCAAAAATAGCCAAGACGACGCCATTTCGCATCGTGTTCCGAATAGCAACCCTCCACTGCCGGCGTACGATCGAACACCGGCAAAAAACCTAGCAAAAAAATACATCAGGGAAAAAATATCATCAATAAATAAATAAATAAAAATACGTAGAACAAAAAAAAAATTTCATAAAATGAAATAAAAAAGAATTATGAAATATAAATTCATAACTAATCACAAATAAAAGAATAAAACTTAGATCATACAATTACACCAAATATTGAAGTACAACCAAAGTACCACCAAGGTACCACGAAGTTGTGCACCAAAATGCGGTTAATCGAAGTGCTCGAAGCGACAACGCCGAATCTGGGGCAACATTTATTTTAAAGGCATTTTTCTACGTGTTCAAAAATTGCATAAAGTAAATGATTTATCATTAATATTTTACTTATAGTCCTCATATGTTAGAAGTTAGAAATGAAAAAATACATCCGCAACTGAAAAATTATAGAACATTTTAACGGTTCTCTATAATAATGGTACTCTGATCTGTTTACCCTCTGATCTATACCCCCTATCTCAAAATGCATGAGATTAAAAAATATGCAAAGTTTCATACTGTAGCAACCAGTATTGGCATGAAATTCAAAAATATGCCTCTAAAATTCAAAATTCCCTTCCCTGAAGGATCAAATTGTGATGGTATGTTTCCAGACCACCTCAAGGGGTGTGAGTCCCAGACCGTCGCAATTTGCCCATCGTGCAGAATTAGAGCGACATAAAACTCAATCAACGTTAAATTCCGACACTATTCAACCAGCCAAACAACACTAACGCAAACATCAGAAATATTCATATTTCAAAATAGATGACGTCATACATTTGACGTCATACAGCATATTGACGTAACACATGACGCAAACAAACAAAGGTAAACACAAAGCTTAAACACAAGCGCTACATCTGGCGATGGTTGGTTGGATTTTACATCACACAAGTCTGCGCAAATGGCAACTGGTGATGGCCTGAATCTCACCCCTAGAAGTGGTCCGGAAGCATGCCATCGAAATTTTGATCCTACCGGAACAATATTTCAAAATAGAATGCTTACTCTCTAATAAAATACGTATGCTCAATACGCGACAAAAGTGTTGACTTCTGTGATTTATTATTTTATCTGCTCAGTACAAACGAAACTATTTGCTATGGAAATTTAACTTATTACCCATTAACTCCAGAGTTTGCTTGTGCCGAGCAGACGAATTTTCATACATTTGACGTCATACAGCATATTGACGTAACACATGACGCAAACAAACAAAGGTAAACACAAAGCTTAAACACAAGCGCTACATCTGGCGATTTAGCGCTCTTGCGAAATACGCCAAACCTATTTACCTATACATATTCAATCAGTAACAATATTAAAAAAAAAAAAAAAAAAAAAAAGTACGATTTTTTTTTTTTTTGTTGTTGTTAAAAGTGAAAAAAATCGATAACTTTGTTTTAAATTATCACAGATTTATAGTTCAACCATTCGTTTTAAAGGTATTGACGAGACCTTTCGAAAGATACCCATCTTGAAAATTTATCCCCCCCGGGGGGGTACTTCCCCCCCCCCCGGGGGGGAAGCGATGCCCCCCCATGCAGAAAATTTTTTTCCTAGTTACATACTACTATTATCAATAATTCATATTAATTTTACAATCACAAGTTTAAAACAACTCTAATTATGCACATTTATACGAATTTTTGTCCTATGCTGCCATGTTAAAAATTTAGAAAAAATGCTATCACAGCGCCACCTGTTGAGCTATTGATCCCCAAACATAATCAGCACCAGTTTATGTCGGGGACCAACTAAATACCAAGTTTGGTTAAATTTCGTTAAAAAAAAAAAAAAAAAAAAAAATTGCGATATTTTTCTGTTTTTTTTTTGTTAAAAGTAAACAAAATCGATAACTTTGGTTTAAATTATCACAGATTTATCGTTCAACCATTCGTTTTAAAGGTATTGACGAGATCTTTCGAAAGATACCCATCTTGAAACTTTGCCCCCCCGGGTGGGAACTTCCCCCCCGGTGGGGGGGCAACCGATGCCCCCACATGCACAAAAATTTTTTCCTAGTTAACTACTACTATTATCAACCTGATATTTCGAAAGATACCCAATGTGAAAATTTACCCCTCCTGGGGGTATTTCCCCCCTAGGGGAGGGAAGCGATGCCCCCCATGCAGAAAATTTTTTTCCTAGCTACATACTACTATTATCAATAATTCATATTAATTTTACAATCACAAGTTTAAAACAACTCTAATTATGCACATTTATACGAATTTTTGTCCTATGCTGCCATGTTAAAAATTTAGATAAAATGCTATCACAGCGCCACCTGTTGAGCTATTGATCCCCAAACATAATCAGCACCAGTTTATGTCGGGGACCAACTAAATACCAAGTTTGGTTAAATTTCGTTAAAAAAAAAAAAAAAAAAAAATTGCGATATTTTTCTAAGTTTTTTTTTGTTAAAAGTAAAAAAAATCGATAACTTTGGTTTAAATTATCACAGATTTATCGTTCAACCATTCGTTTTAAAGGTATTGACGAGATCTTTCGAAAGATACCCATCTTGAAACTTTGCCCCCCCGGTGGGGGGCAACCGATGCCCCCACATGCACAAAATTTTTTTCCAACGAGACCTTTCGAAAGATACCCATCTTGAAAATTTACTTCCCCGGGGGGGGGATTTTCCCCCCCGGGGGGGGACCGATGCCCCCCCATGCACAAAATTTTTTTCCTAGCTAACTACTACTATTATCAATAATTCATATTAATTTTACAATCACAAGTGTAAAATAACTCTCTTTATGCCCATTTATACGGAATTTTGTCCTATGCTGCCATGTTAAAAATTTGCATAAAATGCGATCACAACGCCACCTATTGAGCGATTGATCCCAAAATCTAATCAGCACCAGTTTATGTCAGGGTGCAACTAAATACCAAGTTTGGTTAAATTTCATTCATTGGTTCGTGAGATACAGCGTCCACAAAAAAATGATACAGACAGACAGACAGACATTTTCTAAAAACTATTAATTCGTGTTCTCCATATCCCAAAACATGTAAATCCATCAAAAAGTGGACTTCGAAAATTTTCGCGAATCCAATACTTTCTCTATATTACATATAGAAGAAAGTAAAAAGATGGGGTCATTTAGATATTTAGAATTTTGCGTAACTATTCATTATTTATACATTTCCAGTTTTACGTATTTATTTTTTAAGTATTACTTTAAGAGAAAATTATATATTATGTAAAATATGTGTATTACTTTTTATAATTAATTTCTTTTTCTTAAAATTTACAGTTTCAGAGATAATGCATTACCTAATAAAAATGAATGTTTCATTGCTAATGATTCACAGTTAAACACCTTTCAAATTGCCGCTTTCAGTATAAACAGCTACCCGATATCGATTATGGTGCATTATTTATTTTTTAAAGAGTAATAACATCTGCCTTACTGAATCCATCTCTCAGATGTTTTTATCTTACAATATTTTTTATTATTATTATTAAATCACAGCATGTATGTCCTTTATAAACGCTGTATATATTAGCGTAAATGGCGGGAAATTCAAAATTTCGAAATGTAAAAGTGAAGACGGGAGTTCATTGCATAACAGGAAAAATAAACGGATTTAAAAGAAAATTGTAAATTACGGGAAAGCGTAAATTCAAGAACGTAAAAGTGAGGCTATATTGTATTTCTTTTAGTTATACTTTAAAGGTAGTTTATAATGAGTTATAACAGTTTGTTCCTGATTTTCTGGAAATTTCTACCAAAGATCCGTATATTAGATCCGTTGAAGAAAAAAAAAACGGATCCGGGTACGGATATTTTTTTTCTAGCTGATACGGATCCGGATACGAATACGGATATTTTTTCCTCGCGGATATCCACGGATACGGATATGGAATGTCTAATATACACTACCCTACACAGAAAATGCAACACCATGAAAGCGTGTGTGTAATGTAATTAAAATGTGTACGCTGACAGCTGATGAATGTTTAAATAAATGATCCGACTTACAAGAATGTAACATTAGATACAACGACGTAATATGGGGTTATTAGTACGAAATGGGTCCCCTTAATACGGCGATACAAAGCGCAAGCCTACGAGATACAGATATATTTATCGTGTGGATATTGTCCTGAGGAATGGAAATCCATATGTTTTCAACCATTCTCTAATAACTGCCAATCACATCCCACAGATTTTCAATTGGTGAAATATTAGAAGACTTCGAAGGCCAAGAAAAGAAATTGACATGCTAAAAGGCTTGTCGTCTAATGAAAGCAGTGTGCGGTCGCGCTTTGTCTTGCTAGAAAAAACTATTTTGCAGCTGCTGGATGTACTGTAGCATAACCAGCTGTGTAGTACAAAATCATCATATCGTCGTACAGTCAGTTTGTCTCTCATGCGTACTAGGGATGACCTGCTATCTAATTTGATGGCAACCAAAACCATTATGTCAAATTGGTGAGAGGTATAGCGTTGGCGATTTTTCTTTCCGGAGGACAACATCCAACCCGTTAAGCTTGGCCGAGCCCAGGCAGGCAGGGGCTGTCCAAAGGTTTCTGAGGGTATAGCGGTCACGAATAGTGTTCAGTGATAGATTGTCACTATCCCCCCCCCCCCCCCTCCAACTCCAGACTCTCACTAGGGGACCGTCATTACACAAATTGCACCGAGACTCGTTTTTTTTTTTTTTTTTTTTTGTAAATAGAATCACTTATTTAGATATTCTTCAGCTGTATGTGTATAAAGTTACATTACATTCTACCCTTTCACGGTGTTGCATTTTCTGTGTCGGGCAATGTACATTTCTGATAAGTCTGTTATGAATTTGAGATCCTTTTTGATTACTAATTTGTTATTTTTTTTTAATTGTATTTATTTAATTGAACAAATCTTTTCAAAAGACCCACATGCCCAACATAATAACACTCTACCAAATTACTCTTATAGATTGAAATTTATAAATGCAATAAATAGTATGCAAGAATAATTAATTCATAACAAGAAAAAGAGCAAACTATCAAACAAAATTTCCTTAAAGAATTGGTTAATATATTTTTTTATTAGAAATAATACACTAAGATCTTCCTGAATAATTAAAAACAACATTGAATTTTCATTTAAGCAAATAAGTTTTAGCTCAAAGTAAAAAAAAAAATTAAATAAAAACAATCTTCTAAATTCAAACAAAACAAAATGAAAATACATTTATAAAATTAATAACTTCCTCTTTCAAGTGAAAATACTTTCTTTCTAAATAAAATCTTTGCCTTTTAACTGAAAGCATTGCTAAATATTTGCTTTATCAAAAGATAACCTTTTAAAACTAACTATATATTCAGTAACTAAACCTAGCTTAAATAAATGTTCTGTATTTCTTTAAATATTGTTAAATGTAGAAAATTATTAATCAAAACACATTCCAATAACAATTTCCATTAAATATTTAACTTAATGTCTGTAAGTTAATTAAAAATTTAAGCTATCAGTTGCATGATACTCATTTAATTAACTTTTACAAACATCATTAATCCCAATAATGTTTCATAAGATAAAGTGTCTTACATATAAATAAGGAAATACTCTTTCGAGAAACGACGAAATAGAATAATAATTTCTTAACAATTATGTGCATTTATTTTTTTTAATCGATTTGTAAAGCCAATTTGATATAATTAAAATATTTTTGGCTAATTAATTGCCGTATCAACTAATTAGTACTTTAACAGTTCTATATGCGGATTTCTTATGGTTTCATGTGTTACTGAAAAACTTTCACTTTCAATAATTTTTAAATTACAATGCATTGTTGAAACAAGGCACATTTTTGAATAAGTACCACTTTGTTATTTATTGTAGCTTCTAGCGAACTACTTTCAATTTCCAATGAATAGTTGTAACAAATTTTAGTCAATGATTAAAAAAACACTTTACTCTTTTGGCTATATTTTACTAAATTTTCACGTTATTTCACAAGACTTCTATAGGTTATCTATAAATTAGGTTGTTTGTTAATAAATTGACTATAAAATGATGTAAAAAAAAATCTGGAGTGACTCCACTCGACTTTCCGAACATTGAGTAACTAACAGTTTTGTAGATAAAATAAAGAAAGAGGAGTTGCTAAACAAACAAAAAAGAGAAAACCATAACAGAGTGTTTGAGTATTTTTCTCCATATATCACACAAGGTTTTATTTAACGCTACTGAACTTTGAGCCCTTAGATCATAAGGATAAAGAATTTTTCGCTGTGTCCCTGTAAAAATCTATAAATGCTAGATTCACCAAAATGCTTATAGTTAGTGAAACAGTGATATATAATATTCATACAAATTTTCAGCTCAATTGAATAAGGCGTTTAGATGCTATCGCTGGTCTCATAGGCCATAAAGATAAAGAATTTTTCTTTGTGTCCCTGTAAAAAAACTGTAAGTGCTAGATTCACCAAAATCCATACAGTTGGTTCAAATGTGACCTATAACATGTGTACAAATTCTTTGCTGGGATTAATAAGGCGTTTAGACGCTATCACACTTTTAAAAATTTGGCAAAGAATTTTTCTTTGTGTCCCTGTAAAAAAACTATAAGTGCTAGATTCTCCAAAATCTATACAGATTGAGTATCTGTGACCTATAATATGTGTATAAAGTTTTTGCTCATTTGAACAAGGCGTTTAGATGCTATCGCACTTTTAAGATTTTGGTCTCTTGGCCATAATGATAAAGAATTTTTCTTTGTGTCCCTGTAAAAAAACTGTAAGTGCTAGATTCACCAAAATCTATAGGGTTCGTACTATGGTGACTTACAATATACGTACCAACTTTCAGCTTATTCGAACAAAGCGTTTAGACGCTAGCGTGTTCACTCACAGACATACACACATACATACACACATACATACACACATACATACACACACACATACATACATCATCGTAAAAATAGTGAAAACGGACTCGTTGGACCTCGAAACGTATAGAAACATCAAAATCTCGAATTCGGATTTTTGACATGATTACAATACTTTCCTCACTATAGTGTTCGGAAAGTAATAAGAGAATTTGTTGGTCGCGCATGTGCAGTTAAAACGTTTTTCATATAAATGCTTATAATTTATGAGATATTTAATATATTTTTATTCTAATTGATATATATTATTTCTAAGGAGTTTTGTTTATTTATTTTAACGTAGTTTTAAATTTTATTACAAATTTTAAAGTAAAAAATATGCTGATTTTTTTAGGTTAAAAATATTTAAAACTTTTATTTGATATGTTATTCTTACAAAAATAATCAGGTGTAAACTGATAACAGTATAAGCGCAGATCATTTCACTCTTAATTGTGCAGGGTGATTGCATTTTTTTTTTTTTTTTTTTTTTTTCGACACAGTAAAGCTAAACGTGTAAAATTAGGGTATTTGACTGTATAATTTTACGGCAAATGACCGATTTCATAATTTGAGTCATTGTACTATTATTTTCCAAATTCAACTCAAAGAATTTAATTGAATATTGTATGTTTGTCACGACGTAAAATTACGGGGGAATACATTATTTATGATCCTTTTTTTTTTTTTTTTTTTTTTTTTTAACGGGCTTTTTCTGGAATCTCTGCTGCAGATGTTGCCCGTAATCTGGATTTAATTTTTTTCTGTGTAGTGTACATTTGCCTCTAAATATTGTAACACAATCTTAGCTGAAAGAAAAAAATCGATATACCGCCAATCCTATTTTCAATATATCCAAAGTTTACGAACATTTTACGAACATTTCCCTCGACATGAAAGTGCGATTATTAAAAAAAAAAAACTGTAAAAGAAGATTCATTGCAGAAATGGCCACCACTGCAGTTTTGAATGAAAAAATTGGGGGGGGGGGGGAGCAGAAGTATAGAAAAAAGCATAACAAAGTGGCATAACAAATAGGACAAATATATATATATTTGACACCGATGCACTGTAAATATAAGTATCTGAAATTCAGACACAAATGTGTGTCTAAAATGCGGTGTTAAATTTTAAGATGTATAAACTTTCAGACACTTGAAGTATCTCAAACGGCACATCGTTTCACACATTTAAAGTGTCTGATTCCCGTCGTCTTATTCTGTCTACAGTGAATATTTTTCATAAATAAATACATAAAAGCTTGCCTGTTATACAGTTTATCTGTAAGAAATAGATTTTAGAATATCGTAGAGCTTAAAAAAAATGAATAAATAAATAAATAATAATAATAATAATAATTTTTATAAGAAAATTTTCCATTCCCAGGGTCTGAGGAATCGAACCGACAACCAGCGAATTGGAAGGCGAACGTCTTCCCAATTGTGCCACCGGGATACACGGTGTATGTTGCTTGTATAATAAAATATATTCTAGTATCCGTGAAACACATCACAGTTTTTATGTCATTGCAATAAAACTATCCATAATAACTAAAGCTTAATATATCTTATAAATTTTATGTACACATAGAGGTTTAGAGTTCTTCTGTAAAATGCATACTAAATATGAGAAAACAACAGACTCTGGATTTTAAACGATTTTCTTTAAACTGGTATTTATAAGGAAACAAACTATGTACATGAAAACGAAAAAATTGTTCTTTTACATTTTGAAGTGTATGAAAACATTGCGAAAAAATAAAAGAGTTAAAAAAAATCAATTATATGCAAATTGTTTAAGATTGTTAAGTAACAAATTCGCTTTCTTAGCTACAAGTTGCATGCTTCGTTTATCTTAATATTTTTTTTTTTTTTTTTGTTATAATATATGTGAGAACTTTCACCCTTCAAAGCATGGTGATGCGTATATGAATTATACCAATTTCTATTGAATTTAGCATTAAAAATAGTACAAAAGAGGCGGTCTACTGGGCTGATTTTAATCTTAATATATCCATATCAATGTTTAACTGTTCTTTTCTCCAGTATATGGTAGCATCAAATAGCCAAGGGCTCAAAACTGCAGCCAAGAGTTCAGAATTCATTTTTTTTTTTTTTTTCAGTGATAAATCTAACTTTATGTAATTTATAAATTCAGTATTAGAGATTTGAAAATTTTACTCTATATAACTGCGGGTATGTATTTTTCATTTCTATGTTAAGATTTAACCACAGAAACTTTTTACAATGAAATATTTCCATTTTTCTGCTTGATTCATTTATGCATCATTAAGCATTTATGATTATGATCGCAGTTTGATGCATATATGAATCAGGTTAAAATTTGGAGTTGATTTTTAATCGTAAGACTTCGCAATACCTTTTATTTCATGCTAAAGTTTTTATCAGCAATATTCATTCGATATTTGCATGCATTGTTAATTATCAGCATAAAATATTAATTTTGTGTCTCTAATTATGTAGTATGCGTATTATTTGTTTATATTTAAAATTTCTATGATTATTGTTATTATTATTATTATTGTTAGTGGGTAATTGTTTTCAAACCACTATAAACTGGTGCATACCTGTGAGTTACATTTTTTCCCAACAATTTAAACTTGAATTTCCTAAATTATTTTACTAATAATCTGTTTGACAGAATTTCAGTTTAAAATTAAACTGATTAAATATATATCCTATACATAGGAGTCAGTTTGGTAGAAGAACGAGAAAAAAAATATTTCACTGCACAAGAAATAAAGGAAGTAAGGGATAACTTGCCATCTGACGGCGACGATGATTTTGAATTTCTGCAAAGTGATGATGATAACGATTCATCATACAGTAAAGAAAATATTATTCAATCTTCGCTTTCTAAGCATCGAAGTCCAAGCAGTCTTTTATAAAATGATTACAATGGGAAAAGACATAGGGTCACCCCATCATACATTCTTTCAACATGCGTCAGGCAGAATAAAATTGAACATGTTCCCATGTCGAATGAAAATCGCATTCGTTGTAAAGTGCCAAATTGCAAACTCAAAACATTTATTGGACATGAAAAGAATGCTGTAGCATTATGTTTAACTAAGGATAGAAATTGCTTCAAAATATTCCACACAACTTAAATTTCCCAATAAATGTCCATGCAAAAATGTTTGATAGGTAATTTTTATTTAAATTTATATGAAAATTTTAATTTTTATAAAGTCTAAACATGATTAATTAGTATTAAGTTTCTATAAAATTTCAAAAGTCAGTATTTTTTAAAAACAATAAATAATTAATATTTTGTGTCAATATTTGTTAATTATGTTATTGTAAATGACTTTTTAATGTGGTTTACATTTTAGTGCTAAATGCATGATGATGCATATATGCATCAAACCTAAACATTCAAGAAATAATTAATAAATAATATTAAATATTTTTTTAAGTATTTTTCCATGTTTATTTAAGCTATGACCATGAAGAAAAAAAATTGTTTGGTAATAATATAAAAAATCATGCATTTAAGGTTTAAATAAAAAATGACTTCGTTTTTTAATTTTTAACCGAATAAGTTTCGCGTCTAAGTATTTTTAAAAAGTTGTCTACTTATATATATTATCTAAAATAATATTAAATTAATTTAATGTGAAAAAAAAGTTAAAACAGAATATGCATGTTGCTTAAAGTAGATTCCACATGGAAACTTTTTTAAGTAATACAAATATCTGAATTTCTAAATGTCAGAAGTTTGAAATTTTTGCATTTCTATGTTCCTAAATTGTAAAATGTCCGAATTTTTAAGTGTCTAAACTGTAATATGTCTCAGTTTCAGACTTATCAACCTTATGCAGACACTTATCTTAGCTGATTAACAAAAAGATACTTATATATGTCTGAATTTCAGACGCATGTGCTGTCTGATTCGCATACTTAGATGTTTCAGACATTTATGTGTCTGAATTTAAGACGTTTTTATTTACAGTGTGCATAAGGATATATTGAAATGCTAAAAATAATCAAGAACGAAGTAATCATGCACGGAAGAAGGAAGGGTAGGGCTCTAGGTTCTGGAATTGTCGGTAAGACTACGATAAAAACGGTCCACTAAATATCCCCCATATGGTGAAATACATTATGAAAAATAAAATAAAAGCAACAGTTAAAAATACTTCCTTTCGTTGCATTGTTTATTTCTATACAATAATTTTCAATTTATATTAACTTTATTCATTGTCTATAACGCTTTTGCCTGATTTCACACACTGCAATATTTCCTTATGTTATTAAAAATTAAATATAGTGTAACAGAATAAAAAAATTGTAAAATTAGTTTTGTTTACTAGCACACCAGGTACTTCTTTGAATCTGAGATTTTGAGTCGTCGCCGTTAGTAGTATTACAACTCAAATTTTATATTTCTCTTCGTGTCGAAAGAAAAATAAACGTGCAAACTACTTTTTTTTTTTTTTTTTTTTTTTTTTTTTTCAGAAAAATCGTGAATGAAGCAGCTTCAGTGCAGAACGATATATATTAAGTATTATTATTATTATTATTATTTATATATGTTGAAAAAAAATTACGGGAAAAGTTAACTCACATGCATTTATTATGTTTTTAGAAAGATATGACGTCATTAATTTACTAAGAAATTTATTTGAAAATATTTATAAGTAACAGTTTAAAAATTACTGAAAATAAAATTAAAGTTTCTAAAATAATTATGGCCATTTCTAATAAAATAAAATAAATAGAAAACGCCCAAAAATGCTTAAATTTAATAAAAGAAATGAAAATTTCTGAGAGTAAACAAACTTTGGGACATAAATTTGACTATTAAATGCTTATTAAAGTTATAAAATATATATACAAAGATTCTATTATTTATGAACCAAACACAAGTAAATAAATAAATAAATATCTTTCTTTTTTTATGTCAAAATAAAAAAAGAAAGTAGAAACATTTAAAATAAATAAAATAAAATTGAAAAAAATCTTGCCAAAGAAATACAACAGCTTCGGTGTATCACAACTTGGAGAAATCTGAAACTTGTCAACGAAGAAGCTCGGACTTTTTTCTCGCCAAGATCTTAACTAACGCAATTGCGATAGACATTTTAATTCATCGCCAAAATAACAACAAAAATTTAACAGCCGCCAAAGGCCTGCTGTGCTAAAGTTATACTAAAGAAATTTTAGTAAAAGACCAATGCTTGGGAATGAAACATAATTTCTGCATGCCTTTATATGAAAGAATGGGTTAAAATAATATCTATCGTATTAAATTAAATTCTGTTTTATGCAGTTTTTTTTTTTTTTTTTTTTTTTTTTTAATAATGCGTCCGAAAAATACGTGAATAATATTTAAACTTTTTTTTTTTTTTTTTTTTTTTGTACATGAATATTCTGCAAACTTGACTGTCCTTACGTGAATATCAATAATTTTGTGTAAATAGCTTTTAACTTTGGAAAATTTTATACACTTTTTTGATTACCTATAAAGATATAACTTTTTTTTTTTTTTTTTTTTAAATCAACTCATTACAATAGGCTTTTCTCACCTGACGTCAGAGGTCACATGATAGATGAAAAACAAATAGCAGATGAAGTCTTGTATATCTATAGCGATTGCTGAAATAACATATTTTCTGTTCTTATTTTTGATCAATCGTATTTAATCTGTGTTATTTTTTTATACATCTTCATTTTTAATCCACTTTATATCATTATTCATCATCTTTTCTTTGTTGTATACATTTACAATCATCATTTAGTTTATATTTGTTATTGATGTTCATGAAGAACATGTTAAATACTCTGATTTTTGGTACTTAAATCATTGACAGTGCAACATCGTACGGCGTAAATCCATTTTAACCAGTAACTAAGTTAATTAACTTATTGTAACACCTTTATGCAATTAATTTAAATGAAAACATTTTAAAATTTCAAATTATAATCCATAAGCATTCCACAAGAACAAGCTATTACTTATTGCTAGATCAGTTAATGTAACAGTTACACTAGAACATACAAAAATCGATTCTTACAGTTGAAAATAAATAAACACATAAAGTGTTTTATAAAAATTATTAAATTTACAAATGCAATTATTCTACTGTTTACAGATGCACAATATTACTTTTATTTCATTTTATATTAAATATTAACACTTTTGTTCATAAGAACAATATTTAATTGAATTCGATTTTTCGTTTTCGTCTATCACGTGATTGAGCAGACGACGCTGGGAAGAGTTCATTGAAAAAAAATCTGGAGTGACTCCACTCGACTTTCCGAACATTAAGTAATTAATGGTTCTATAAACCAATTAAAGAAAGAGAAATCGTTACATAGAAAATTATAATACGGCATTTGAGTACTTTTCTCTGTATAGCGTGTTGTTTATTTAACACTCTTGCCCTTCAAATAATTTGAACCCATAGATCATAATAATATCACTTTTCGTTGTGTCCCTGTAAAACTCTATAAGCTCTAGACTCACCAAAATCAATACAGCTCTTGCGACGATGACCCATAACCTGTATATAAAGTTTCAGTTCAATCGGAGGAGGCGTTTAAACACTATCGTACTTTACATATTTTAAACCCATAAGCCAGAAGGATAAATATTTTTCCTTTATGTCCCTCAAAAAAAACTATGAGTTTTAGATTCTCAAAATTCATACATCTTGTGTGACGGTGACTTATAACGTGTGTATAAAATTTCAGCTCAATCGGATAAGGCGTTTAGACGCTAGTCAACTTTAAATAATTTGAGCCCATAAATCATAATGATAAAGAGTTTTTCGTTATGTCCCTGTTAAAAAATAAAATAAAATAAAAAATAATAATTGCTGGATTCACCAAAGTGTATGCAGTTTGTGCAATAATGACCTATAACATGTGTATAAATTTTCAGCTCAATGGAATAAGGTGTTTAGACGCTACAGTGCTTTAAAAATTTGAGCCCATAGATCATAATGAAAAAAAAAATTTCGTTGTGTTCCTATAAAAATTTATAAGTTTTTAATTTTACTACACTCACGGTGTCTTATCATATGTGTATAAATTTTCAACGCAATCGAAAAAGTCGTTCAGACGCTATAGCACTTTAAAAATTTGAGCCAATAGGGCATAATGATAAGGAATTTTTCTGTCTCCTTGTAAAAAAAGCTATAAATACTAGATTCACCAAAATCTATACAGTTCGTACGAAGGTGGCTTATAACATGTTTATAAATTTTCAGCTCACTCGCAAAAGGCGTTTAGACGCTATCGCGTTCACTCACGTATATACGAACATACATACACACGCAATTACATACAAGATCATGTAGACCTTTATAATGGGCTAAGTACATACCGATTTTCATTTAAATTGATTCATAAATGTCTTTTTAGAAGCTTTTTATATGAATTTGACTTTGCCATCGTGCCTTCGTGTCACGCTAATAACTCTTCACTTTGTCGCTCCAGGCGGGGCCCGGTTCTAGCCGAGAATTCTGTGCTGTGACGTCACTTTTCGACAATCACGGAAAAAGTGCTACTACGAACGCATCGGAAGCTTCTCACTGCCGGTATCTATCTTCGTATCTACCCCTAAAATCTCACCCACTGAAAGCTAGTGAAATCGCGATTACGAAGTGAGAACTTGGTCAGCCATTTTTAGTACAAAAAACCGATGAATTAAAAAATAAAAAATATGTACGTATGTCATACTTTTTGAAAAGAACTTTCAAATCTATTAATTTTTTGTGTGAATACTGTATACATTTAATGATTAGATTTAAAGATATTTGATTAGAAAGATTACGAGTGACAATAAGTCTGTTGCTGTTACCTTAAAACAATAAAACAAAAATAACCCTAAAAATTAAAGACTAAAGAATAAATTTCTGAAAATAATCATTTTTGACATCCTCAGAACTATAAATTCTAAGTTAAATCATAAGATTCATCGTTCATAATGAAATAATTGTAAAAAAAGCTCATTTAAGGACTGTATAATAAATAACTTAAGAAGAACGTCGTACGTCTTCTAGTGGCTTGTACACTTTCAAACCAACAGTAACCCGGTTCAAACCCCATTAACTCTATGTCAGATTTTTTTTTTTTTTTTTTTTTTTTTTTTTCAATTATTATATATATATATATGAAGAAAAATAAATTAATTTAAAATGAATAATTTGCCAGTTGTAAGTTTTAATTTAGCAATTATTTTCTACTTCATTATTAATTAAATTTAACTTTTGTTTCAGTACAAATTGAAATAAATATTTCAAAAGTAACCATTAAAAGTAATCCATTCAATAACAAGAAATTAAATAAATAAATAATTTTTAAAGAAAAAATATTTCAGTTTAAAGTTTAATATTTGTTTAACGACTTTTCAAAAGCAGAAAAGAGATCAAACATTTTACTTTTAAACTATTTAATTTGAACTGAAAAAAACAAAAAAAGGAGGGGTGGGGGATTTCGTTTTTGTTAAATTAAATTAATAATTAAAAAAAATTATATATTATCAAATTAACTTAAGCATTTTTATTTATTTATTTTGTTACTTTTATACATACTCTAACAAAATATTTGAAAGGATAACTTATGGAGGGAAATTATATTAGTTACAATTTTAACTTCTGGCAAATAATAAATAAAATTAAATGTAGAAAAAAAAATAAATAAGTCGAAATATAAGCATTTTTTTTTAAATTATTTTATTTCATTGGGAAAGAAAAGAAAAAAAAAGAAAGATTTTCTTTCTTTCTTTCTTTCTTTCTTTCTTTATTTATTTATTTTTTCTCTCCCCTAAATATTGAATTAAATATTCGTATATTTCTTATTAGTAATAAAATAAATTAAGGAATTGATAATATGTGGAATATTGTGCATAAAATACATACATATATATATAAAACTTTTTTTTTAATGCCATAAAATATACACATGTACATAAACTATTATCCCTTGCCAGGGATTCAATTATGAACTCTCGGTTGAAAAATTTTAAGGCAATAAGCAAGCTCTTTAATCAACGCACTTTAATATGTAAAATTCATTGGGGGGAGCTAAAAATCCATAGAAAAAGCACGGGATGAAAAGGAAAATAATTCACAAAAAATACAGCGAAGGAGCCACCTTAGATATCATAAATATATTCTCTTTAAGATAGGATTGCTATGAAACTAGCATTACGAACGATTAATTTACATGATTTAGCTTAAATTTAAAGGTCTGAGGACTACAAAAGTGATTATTTTTAGAAATTCATTCTTCAGTCTTTAATAGACTATTTTTTGTTAATGCTCTTGGTTTTTGTGATAAAAGCACCACAGTTCTATATATATATATATATATATATAGACAACTCTAACAAGGAAAATATGAATATTTAATTTAAAAGTTGAAAAAAAAATCTCCTTCTCCCTTTCTGAATGAAATAAAATAATAATAATAAAATGCTTATATTTCGATATGTGTGTGTATATATATACATATATTAGCTTCTGGTATATAATAACTATAATTAAATTTAAATGTAATATATATATATATATATATATATATAGCTTCTGGTATATAATAACTATAATTCAATTTAAATGATATATATATAACATTTAAATTTAATTATAGTTATTATATACCAGAAGCTAAAATTTGTAACTAATTTAATTTTCCTCCCATAAATTATTATTATCCCTTCAAATATTTCAAATATTTTGCTAGAGTAAGAGCACGTACACTAATAATAAAATAAATAAATAAAAATGTTTAAGGTATTTTGATAATGTATAATTTATTATTATTATTGTTATTAATTTAATTTAACAAAAATGGAACTTTCTTCTTCATCTCTCTCTTTTTTTTTTCTCTCTCTTCTTTTTGTTAGTTTAAATAAAATAATTTAAAAATAAAATGTTTGATCATTTTTCATTTCTTGAAAAGTTGTTATTAAACAGAAAGTAAACTTTAAACTGAAATATTTATTTTCTTTTTTCTTTATTATTTATTTCTTTATTCTTAATTTAATCTCTTGTTTTTTTTTTTTTTTTTTTTTGTATATATGTATTATTTAATTTACTAATTTTTTTTTCTACTTCATTATTCATTAAATTTAACTTTTTTGTTTAAATTAAATTAAAAAATATTTTAAAAATAGGCAATTAAATTTTAAAACTAAAATGTTTACTTTTGAAATATTTACTTGAATTTATACTGAAATAAAAGTTAAATTCAACTAATAATGAAGTAGAAATTAATTGCTGAATTAAAGCTTACAACTGGCAAATTATTTATTTTAAACTTCTTTTTTCCAAACTTATTAAAAAAAAAAAAAAACTTAAAAGGATTTGACGAGGATTGAACCCGGGTACTGATGTTTTGCAACGAAATGCTCTGTGTCCAAGCCACTAGGAGACGTATGACGTTTTCCTTATGTTATTTATTACAGAGTCTTTAAATGAGCATTTTTACAATTATTTTATTATGAATAATGAATTCACATGATTTAACTTAGAATTTATAGCTCTGAAGACGTCAAAACTGATTATTTTCAGAAAGTTATTCTTTAGTCTTTAATTTTAGGGTTATTTTTGTTTTATTATTTTAAGGTAAAAGCAACAGACCTATCGTCACTCGTAAACTTCCTAATCAAATATCTTTAAAACGATTTATTAAACGTGTATAGTGTTCACACAAAAAATTTATAATTTTGAAAGTTCTTTTTAAAAAAGTATAACTTATGTGCATCATTTTTGTTTTTTAAATCACCAGTTTTTATTAAAAAATGGCTGACAATATCTGAGCGTATTCACTTTCGACCATTCACGCACTGTGATTGGTCAGATAGTATTCGAAGCTGAAACTCGCAATTCGGCTTCCGCTCACGGCTTCCGATCAGTTCATTGTAGGACCAAAAGTGATTGTCGTAAACATTTTGGTGAGATCTTCCAAACTCGGCATCGTGAAGTTCTCACGTCGTGAGCTTTACGAAGTGTTCGCTGTAGGCCCCCAGGGCTTAGTTGGTTAGAGCGTCACGTTAATAATGCGGTGGTTGAGAGATCGATCCCCCGAAGGTCCAACGTGTTAATTTTTGCAGATAATTAGTAGAAAAGGTGTCAATTGATAAAAAAAAAATTTTCGTTGACTACACAGTATCCTAAGAATTTTTGAAAAGTTTTTTTTAAGAAGTATTTTTTTTTTTTTTTTTTTTTTTAGATATTCGAAAACACAAAATAAAAAGTTTTAAGTAAAAAATACATAAATAAATATTTTTAGAAGCTATACATACATATAAATATATTATATGAGATTGATTTATCATCGCGTTTTCTGTCATGCTACGAAACAAGACGCTTCCACTTAATAATAATAATCTATATAATATATCTATAACGTGGATCAATTTCGATTATACTTTGTAGAAACAATATGATAGTGACAATAAAATACGCGAGGATTAAATAAAGTAAAATAAAAATACATAAGCAATATTTAAGCATGCGGACTCAGTTTAGTGATCTAATAATAATAATAATAAAAAAAAATGACGACATTTGCCAGATGAGATAATTTTATAAAAAAAAATTATTTTTAAAATTTGCATCTTTAAAATGTTTGCAAGCGTCGTTTTAAATCTAGCAATACTTTAAAGATATAAACAAAATATGAGCTTTTTGTCATAAATTGACTAAAACACGCAACAATAAGAAGTATAATCAAAATAAGTTTTTTTTTTTTTTTTTTTTTTTTTTTTAACAAAAAATTATGCCAAAATGAATAAATTAAAAGGCATCTCCAACATGGCGGTAAAAATTAAAAAGTTGTCATAGGGGCCCTATACTAAAGCTGTCTTTCCTGGGGAAGTATGAAAACTGGATGGTCAAACATGAATTTTATTTTGAAATTTTCTTTGAATGATTTTGGTTAACTATCACTAGCGTTTCATCCCCCCCCCCCAAATAATAATAATAATAATAATAATAGTAATAATTTGACTTCTGATGATCAAAATTTATAGCGGGTGGTGAAACTGGTATAAGACTTAAAAGTTTCAAATTTTAAAGGTTTTTTTTAAAAAAGGGAAAGAAAGAAACTGCGAAAATTTCGCAAGGGTTTGCTAGTAATAATAATAATAATAATAATAATAATAAATGTGAGCAATTTATTGTGTTTCTTAATATCTTAGTTGGTTAGAACATCTTGCTGATAACGCGACAGTCGTGTGTTCGATCCTCTACAACCGAGGTGTTAATTATTCTAAACAATTAAATGAAAAGGTGTCAATTGATAAAGGAAAATATTTCCTTGTGTACTTAGCATTTCAATAATTTTTGCAGATTTTTTTAAACAGGTTTTTAATCTAGTTACTAAAAAGTACAAAATAAAAATGTACGTAAAAATAAATAAATAAATAAATTTTTAAAATCATTTTAGAAGTTTTTTATATGAAATTGACTTTGTCATCGTGTCTTCGTGACACGCTAGTAAACAAGGTGCCTTCATTTTAAAGTAAATATAAGCCATTCCGTTTGGCGCTCCTTGGTTCAGTTGGTTAGAGCGTCACGTGGTCAACAATGCGGTGGTCGAGAGTTCGGTTCCCAGAAGGTCCAACGTATTATTTTTTTTGCAGATAAATAGTACAAAAGGTGTCAATTGATACAAGAAAATGTTTCGTTGCTTATACAGTATCCAAAGAATTTTTTGGGGAGTTCTTTTTAAGACACTTTCCTTTTTTTTTTAGATATTAAAAATCACAAAATATTTTTGATAGTAAAAAAAAATAAAAAAAATAAATAAAAATAAAAAGTTTAAAGTAAAAATTACATAACTAAACATTGTTTTAGAAACTTATTATTTATAAAATTGCATTCACGTCTTCGTGTCATGCTAGAAAAACAAAGCGCTTCCACTTTAAAGTAAATGTAAAGAATTTTTGCATCATTCAATGACTCAGTTGTTTAAAGCTTCATGTTGATAAAGCGATGATGGTGGGTGGGTTCGGTCTTCAAAGGTCGACATGTTACTTTTTTGTAGATAATTAATAAAAAGATGTCATTTGTTAAAAACAAAACCTTTCATGGCCTACACGGTATCCTAAGAAATTTTCATTAGCTTTTTTAAGAAGTTTTGTTTTAGTAACTGAAAAAAAAAAAAAAAAAAAAAAAAAAAAACGCTGGAAACGTTTTGTTGCGAAGTCTTAAAAAGCATAAAAAATTTTATTCTTGCAGAGACATGCCATCAAAAATAAAATTTTCAACAATAAGAAAATTTTAAAGAAGAATGTAGATATTTCACTTTTACACAAGCTGAAAATTCTTATATATTCAAAGTATTTCAAAAAGCATTCAAGAACAACAATTTTTGCATTACTTAGATTTTTCTAGCATGTTCTATGACTTTTTTAGACTGTTCTTTGACTTTCGATTAGAATGTCATGCTGATAGCACGTTGGTCGTGTGTTCGATCCTCGAAGGCCGACATGTTTTATTTATTTTATTTTTTTTATTTTTTTTATTTTTTTTATTTTTTTTTTCAGATAATTTAAAAAAAGTCAGTATCTAAAAGAAAATCTTTAGTTGTCTACACAATATCCTATGACATTTTGATTAGATTTTTAAGAAGCTTTATTTATAAGTAAAAAGCACAAAATAAAAATTTAAGTAAAAAATCATTTTTTAACGTTGGACGCTTTTTATTATGAAGACCTAAAAAGCATAAAATAAAAAAATATTGAGGTAAAGACATGATATAAAGAAATGAAAGCTTTAACACTAATAAAATTTTAGAGAAAAACATAGATATTTCCCTTTTGCAAGAGATGAAAATTTTTAATTATTCAAAATATTTTAAAAAGCTTTCGAGACCTTTGAAATTTATGGCTTAACGGATAATTACACAAAAAACTAATAACTAAGAACATTGATCTCGAATGCTTTTTAAAATATTTTGAATATTTAAAAATTTTCATCTCTCGCAAAAGGGAAATATCTATGCTTTTCTCTAAAATTTCATTAGTGTTAAATTTTTCATTTCTTTATAGCATGTCTTTACCTCAATAATTTTTATTTTATGCTTTTTAGGGCTTCACAATAAAAAGCTTCTAACTTTAAAAAATTATTTTTTACTAACATTTTTATTAGAAACTTTTTATTGAAACTGGATTTTATCATCGCATTTTCGTGTCATGCTAAAAAACAAGGTACTTCCACTTTAAAGTAAATGTAAGCAAACTTTTACATCGCTCGTTGGCTGAGTCGGTTAGAGCGTCATGTTGATAACGCGATGGTGATGGGTTCGGTCCACCAAGGCTGAGGTGTTTCTTTTTTGTAGATAATTAATACAAAAGATGTTATTTATAAAAATAAAACCTTTCAGGGTCTACACAATATCTTGAATTTTCATCAGTTTTTTTTTTTTTTTTTTTTTTTTTTTTTTTTTTTAAGAAGCTTTAAAAATTTAAGTAAAAATAAATAAATAAAAAATAAATGCTAAAACCTTTTTACTGTGGAGCCCTGAAAAGCATAAAATAAAATTTTATTCTTGCCGAGACATACTATAAAAAAATAAAAGTTTCAAGAATAAGAAAATTTTAAAGAAAAATATAGATATTTCAATTTGTGAGAGATGAAATTTTTTAAATATTCAAATATTTTAAAAAGCATTCAAGAACAATAGTTTATTTGTATTTGTTGGATTTTTGTAACATGTTAATTGACTTTCCTTGACTTTTCTTTGACTTTTGGTTACGGGGTCTTGCTAATAACGTGATGGTCATGGGTTCGATAGTTGAAGGGCAATGCGCTATATTTTTTGCTGATGATTAAAAGAAAAGATGTCAGTTGAAAAAAGAAAATTTTTAGTTGTCTACATAATATCCTAAAAAATTTTGAATAGTTTTTTAGGAAGCTTTTTTTATAACTAAAAAGCATTTTCTAAAAATTATTAAATTGTGTTCTGGAGATCTCAAAACAGGCAAATCCGAAGAAAACCGAAAGTCGAAAATTTTTACAAATCCAGTATTTTCTTCTATTAAATATAGAAGAAAGTAAAAAACTAAGTTGTAAAGAAGAGACAGTCTTTTACTGATATATTTTCTTCAAAGTGTTGCCGTGATATTCAACCATAACGTTTGTTTGAGGATAAGCGCAAACATTTATTTCTTTTTGTGAACAACGATCGAGTGACGAAGTACTTTTCAAGGGATCAAAAAAATAATAAAGATGACATTTCGCATTGATTTTTTTCATCGGTTGTATTATCTAAATTCACTCTTATTCTTTAAAAAAAAAAAAAAAAAAAAAAAGAGAAGCGTTTCAAAATATTTAAAGAACTGAAATATTATTCACTAAGAAAATAAAGATTTTCTCTTCTTATTAAAATCAAAATATATTCATGTTCTATTTACGAACATTATGAATTTTTTTCAAAATTTTAATAGTAATTTAGTTTTATTAAAAATTTAATTTTTGAAGCAAACAATGCAACGTCGGCTTTATTTGTTGCACTAGTGTCTACTTTGCTCGCCTGACGAAGAATCCTGTTTTTTTTCGACCCGAAACAATTATTACGAGTATATTACAATTTATGGGATTTGAACAAATTATTGTATTTATTATATTTCAACAGCAGTCCTTCAGTGCATTTTTTTACTGCTCATCAATAAATATATAGTTAACCCGGGAGAAGTACATTAATCCGGGAAAGTGCATATACTCTCCCATATTAAGAAAAGCAAAGATTTCGAATGACTTTCGAAATTTTTAAATTAGAATATTCATAATTAATGATGCTCATGCGAGCATCATACGTGATATTTTGAAACTGATCTGACATTATTGCGATAAAAATATTTCATTTAATGTACGTTTAGGCAAAATTTAGCACTATTCTCCCATATTAAAAAAAAATAAATCGTAAATTCCGAATAATTTACGAAATTTTCAAGTTAGAGTTTTGCAAATGAACAGAGCTCTTGGTATCATCTTAACACATATATTAAAATGATCCGACCTCTTTACACTTATTTACTCTTAGGAGAATGTGTTGTACACAGTCTAACTGACTAACATACAAACCTATAGACGGACACCACATCAAATTTGTGATTTTCGGATTCCTCATGCCTCAAAGAGCAAAACGCGTAAAAACGTAAAAAAACTCAGGTCAAAAAGCTTTACGAATATACCTAAGTTCCCATGATATATAAAAAACGTTGAATAAATGCCATTTCAGAGTTTTTTACATATTATTTTTAAACGCTAGTTCTGTAGTACATTTTATAAGTTCCTACACAGTCGGCTATTGAAGACACATCCATACTTTTCGTATGTATATATATATATATTTATATTGGTCGCTAATTTTTATCATCAACTTGCTCTTTTATAAACAGTATACGGCTAAGATCATGACTCAGGAAATATTTACATAACAAAACAGTATTAGGTGCCCATCTTTTAAGTAGAAATTATTGCTAGTGCTTCAATAATTTTGCTGTACCTATAGTATGATAGGGAACTAAAAAATAAAGTCAAAAAATTAACTCAAAAAATTAAAATGCAGAATAATTGTTTTAGTTCCTCATCATAGTGTAGATATGGGGAACTTAGGTACTACTGAAAAGAACACCTATGCCGATTAGTTATATATATATATATATATATTTATATATATATATGATAATAATCCTGAAGCTTAATGTTTCCGTAATATTAAAATACAACTGTCGAAAGATGCAAAATTGCTCTGTTACTCTTGTCTCTCTTAAATTATCTAGTATTGATAAAATAAATTACATTAATTTAAAGCAAAATGATTTGGCAATTCTCTGTTAAAATAAAAGAAAGATATTTACGATTAAGATGTTTAACAGTAAAATATGAAAGATAGTTCACATTAGTTGATTTGAACAATATATTCATTTCTTAAAATAAATCTACAATTGATAATAATGTAGTCGAACTTAATTTAAACAATAATATGTTCAATATATATTTTAACATATTTTTATAAAATAATAATAATAATAATAATAAATAAATAAATATTAAGTAGAATATGATGATTTGAAATTATTTGAATCAACAAAATTCCGTATTGCCTAGCGGTTAAAAATATTTATGAAATTCAGAACCAGCAAAGTCATGTAAATTGCTAGAGAATTGTATAATTTTTTTTTATAAAATCGAAACACCAGAAATTTAGAATTTTCTACAATAAAATAGAGAAATATGCCAAAAACATAAGTTAGATTATTAATGCCGGCTGTATTTTATTTTAAATTCCAACTTTTTTAACGAAAATTACTGTGGTAATTTTAAAAGAAAAAATGATTAAACTGGGCAGATTTAACTTCCCTTTAGACACTATTGAGTTATTATAAATTGCATAAACTTAATACGCAGTGAACTCAACATAAAATGCATTTGTATGAGAACAAATTAAAAAAAAATATTTAATACAATAAAATTTAGAATACAAAAAGTATTTTGGAGAAAACTACTACATATTAGTGAAAGAACTGAAATATCAAACGATAATGGTGCTTAAAAAGTAAGTTTTGGAAAAATCATTTTTATAACTGCTTTTAAAAAGTATTTATGAGCAAAAATAGGCTGATAAGAACGGGAGATATGTTTAGCGTTATTTCTGTCTATTTTAAAGCTTCTAAAAATAAGTATTTTCTTATACAATTTTTTTCTTTTAAATTTTATGTGCACAACCTTCACTGCATAAATCTTAAAAGATATGTTTTATATAATTAATTTAAATATCTAAAGAAGTTATGCAATCAATCAAAACTGATTCCATATTACTTATATGAATGTATAAAATATATTAAGTAACTAAATCGAAATTATTATATTCTTTAAGTAATATTTTTAAATAAAAAAATCTACAAATGTCTATGCTTCATGCTAAAACATTTAATCGTGAATATGTGTAAGACAAAAGTGTATGTGTAATAAGTTTAAAATGTATGTATAATATACTAGAATATGTGATTACAAACTAAAAGTGTGTGTGTGTGTGTGTGTGTGTTTATGTATACGTATTAAAATACGTGTGTGTGTGTATATACAGTGTTACCTAGATCAAGGGCATTTCCGCATAAATGACACCTGTAATATTTCCGAATAAATGACAATCTGTTTGGTTGTAATCATCGACTCGAAGACTTAATGATTAAGGGAAGCGCTGTTTATGAAAAAATGAATAAATAAATGCATTTAAAATAAAATGTAAGGAAACTAATAAATTAAAAAGCACATTCTTTGTAAGAAATGTTTCTATATTTTAGAAGCAGGTTTAGGATATATAAAATGTAAATCAGACAATATACGAGTTTTCGTTTTCACGCTATTGTCTTTATTTCCCCATATAGACTGATTTTAGACTGAGACTTACGGTTTAAAATGAATTCCGGACCACTACATATACCCATATCAAAAAGCTGAATTTCAAATTTTCAAATACAGCCGAACCTCATTAAAGCGAACACTGCTAAAATGAATTAATTTAACATGAACTGCTTCCACAATCCCCGTCAAAATGAAGATTAATTTAGTTGTATGAAGGTTAGTTACTGATAGCATGAACTACTAATAACAGGAAGGAACAAATTTTTCTATCCCGCTTGAGATTCATGTTAATGAGGTTCGATTGTATATACGTTATTTGTAAAAATTACTACGATATTAAGCTAAACTTCAATCACTATTCACAATATTTCTTCGCTTACATATAACCGAATCTTGATATCCCGATAAAAATTTTTAAAAACATTATTTTCCAGAGTGTATAGATATTCTTAGTACTTTGAAAGTCTGTCAGTATGTTAAAGCAAAGTATTTTCTTGTAAGTATTATGACATATTTTTAATTGTTACTATACTATAATTCTATCTAAAAATTCTTTTAAAGTTTAATTAATTTTTGAGGATCTTTTAACATTTTGAAGTCAAATCTCCATTAAATTTTTGTGCAGGTTCAATGAACCAAATTTGTATCCACTATCAAAAATAATAATTTAAAATCTTAATGAAAGAATGTTCCAAAATCTCCTGCAAACAACATTTTGGCGGAAAGTTTTACAACTTTGATGGTGCTTATTACTAAAATGAGGAAACATAACATGAAATTTCTGGTTGGTTGGTTGAATTTTTAAATCGCACTGGTGCTGCTCTATGGGCAATTAGCAATGGTCTGGGACTTACGCCTAGTGGTGGTCGAGAGACATGCCATCACAATTTTGATTTTCCCAGGATGGGATAGATTCCCAACTTCGGTGACCCCTTAAAGGTATAATTTGAATAGGAACATGGAGGAAATTGCGGCCACGACGGATTTTGCGTGCACCAGCCACCATTAGTGTACACGATGGTCTTCGGATGGCTCGAGTATCGAACCCGCAATCTTCCAATTACGAAGTCGGCGATCTACCTACCGAACTACCGCGGCCTCATCAAATTTCTAAAAATGTTAGTGCCAGCTAAACTGGATCCATTTATCTGATGGAAAGTAAAATTTTATTTTTAAGAGTGTACTTCTATGGATCACTGATATTCAAAGCTTGTAATTATTACTTTAATACACCAGTTCTATGGAGCTTTCTCATTACTGTTAATATGAACTATTATTGTTCATTTTCATCTAAATAAAAACAAAAAGTAGATAATCAAATCTCGCAGAAGCATGTTTTTGTAGTCAAATAGTTTACAACATATAGTTATGTTTTTTACAAATTAAATTACATTTTTGCATAGAATTTTATTTGAAATTAAAGAAAAAAAGATAAAATTAAAATTCTGTGTCCAAAACAGAGTTTAATTTTTAGAAGAGATTTTTTTTTTTTTTTTTTTTTTTTTTTTTGACAGAATATTGCCGCCTATCCTGTTATTATTCAAGGTAGTGGTCTATAGTAAAAGACAACGACTTTTTTTTCTGTATGAAAGAAATAGTTGTCTCGTCCAAAAATTGATTAAAAATTTCCTTTTTTCTACATATTACATTTCAAATATTGTTAGAAATCTGATAGCAGTGTTAAAGAGAAATAGTTGTCTCTTATTACAGTATCATAAAAGAGTACTTCCACTCACTCACTCACTGACTCATCAACGCACAGCAAAATCTACTGGAGCCACTGACTCGAAACTGGGTCAGATTATCTATACATATAAAAGAGTACTTCCACTCACTCACTCACTCACTGACTCATCAACGCACAGCAAAATCTACTGGAGCCACTGACTCGAAACTGGGTCAGATTATAGAGCATATAGTGTAAGCACCCCTAAGAAGCGATTTTGCGAAATTCGCCCCCCAAGGGGGAGTAGGGGGCAAAATGTGATTTCACAAAAACCTCCATATCTCAAAGAAAAAAACAGATATCCGTAAAATTTTTGCTTTAAAATATAGCTAACACAAATATCTAAAAACAAATTTCTGGAATTTTAGAAATTCGGTCCCCAAGGGGGGGGGGGGGGAAGGAGGCAAAACGTGATTTCACATGCTCAAAACGTGGTTTCACATACTCCTATATATCTCAAACAAAAAAAACAGATATACGTGAAATTTTTGCTTTAATATATAGCTAATACAAATACCTAAAAACCAATTTCTGGAATTTTAGAAATTCAGCCCCCAAGAGGGGGCCAAAACGTGATTTGAAATAATCCTTTATATCGCAAACAGAAAAAAAAGATATATGTGAGATTTTTGCTCTAAAATATAGCTCTCACAAAAACATAAAAACTAATTTCTTTAATTTTAGAAATTCGTGACAGGTGGGGGCGGAAAAAGGGGGGACAATGGGGCAAAAAATATAGAAATACAGTTAGATCGTTCAAAACTGGTACAGATAGGTTTTACAGGCCTGCAAGTCGAATGAGGATATTTTCGAAACTGTAAAGTTATTACAGGTCAGGTCAGGAGGGTCAGAAAGCGTGGGGGAGCGGAGGGGAAAAAAATAAAAATAGAGTTAGACCGTTTAAAATTGGTACATAGAGGTTTTTGATACTTACAAAGCGATTGCGGATATTTTCGAATTTGTAAAATTATTAGGATAGATGGGAAGGGGGGGTGTAGGGGCAAAAAATAAAAATAGAGTTAAATCGCTCAAAATTGGTATATGGAGGTTTTTGATACCTACAAATCGATTGCGAATGTTTTCGAATTTGTAAAATTATTAGGATAGACGGGAAGGGGAGTGAAGGGGAAAAAATATATAAATAACAGTTAGAGCTCTGAAAATCAGTGTTGTTAGGTTTTGAAGCCCGATAAATATATTGCGGATATTTTCGAAAGTACAGAATTATTACGAGGGACATGAAGGGGGACGAGCGCAGGGGTACAAAGAAAGAAATTCAGATAGAATGCTAGAAATTAGTATTATTAGGTTTAAAAGCCAGATAGAACGATTGCGAGAATTTTTAAAGTGTAAAATAATTTGGAGGGTAGGGAACGGTAGGTGAAGGACTATGCACGCCGTGCGCGCCTGTATATGCTGTCGCAGGAAGTAGGGGCCCGGACAGATTATTCCACCGATGGGAAAAGATTTTTTTTTTTTTCGTATTTTATATTTATGTTTTTCCCTTACGATAATATAGTCATTCATTAAGAGTGTCGAACATAAATGCGCGCGCGCAGCGTACAGTGACATGCGCTGCCGAAGGCAGTGGGGACCATGTGCAACATATTTTCCAATCTGGATATTTTTCTCTTTTTTTTTTTCACATGATAAAATTAATGCAATTTTGAGAATTCATTAACTTTTGTGATTCATTTTAAAATAGTGACCAGCGAAGCGGGCGTAGCCTGCTAGTTATATATAAAATAGAGATATCTCTATTTAAGGGACATAATGTTTGGTCCCATGGCTACTCCTTATTGAGAAATAACACAAAACGTGTATGTGTATGTATATTAAAATGTGTATATATAAGAGTATGTGTACGTATAAACTGAAGATCTAGATTTCTTTTTATCAACTAAACAAATCAATGGCGATCGTTGGTATTGTCAATATTCTCTTTTTTGGAAGACAATCGTTGCAAAACTTATGATTTGTCACCATTATTATTGTTATTATTATTATTATTATTATTAAATTTTTAAATAATAAAACACTTTAAAAAAGGACTCATGTTAAAATTAAGTTTTAACGTTTTTGTACAAATCATGTAACATAATTTTATTTTATTTTTTAAATTATTTAGTTAGAGAAAAAGTAGGTATAATTAATATATTTCTAATTTGTTTTCTTTTATTTTTTAACAGAACAAATCTTTATCGTGAGCTTTCGTTTTATCAAACATTATACGATTTCTTACATCAAATAGTACAAATAATAAATCTTTCTGAGTAAATTGCATTGTATCACCTAACATGCCTTGATCTTTAGCCATAAATGAAAGTCATTCCTAGCATTATATTGTTTGCGTGATCACAGTTAACAAAGTAGGTTGCTGAACTTTATTACATGTTTTCTCTTGAAAGACAAGAGATTTAAAACACTAATATAATTCCCAAAAAATTACGCTGTACATCTTTATTAGTACATTTTATTTAAGAGTCAGAATTACATATATTCACATTCACAACACATGTTAGATAGATAAAGTATTGTTTTCGGGTATAAATTTCGTAACTGATTTTTTCACATAATTTCTTGTTTTGGGGTTATCTAAATTTAAAAGTCAGATGTTTTGTGGTTGGTCTAAGCCTGTGTGTCTCTGTCTGTGTGGGTGGGTGAGGGAAGAACCAGATCAAGTTTCTGGCTGCTGAACTGTCTCTGTCTGTGTAAGTGTATGTACGTTTGTAAGACTAAACCTTCTTCTGTGCGTGTCTCTATTATACGAGAGATATTAGCAGGAAGTCGAATTTAGGCATTCTAAATGTGTATTACATGACGATATTACTTAAAACATTTACTGAAATAGGTGGAAAGTTTTATGTTCGCGGACTAAAAGTAATTCAAATATATTACGTCTATGGGTAGAATTCCAACATTTGGTATATTTTAACATTTTTATACTATACTAAACAAAACGAAATAAACATACATTTTTCACATGTACAGTCACCCCCAAAAAAAACGCCACCCCCCACCTAATTTCGCCGTAAATTATCGTAGAAACATTTGACTGGTACCGATCGATTTGTAATAACGTCTAGTTTATAACGGTATAGTTAAATTTTGCCTAAGGGGTCGTCTACATATTAAAACTGGCATTAACTTCATTTTCTTCAATGGCAACCCCTATTTTTGACTTCATATTCAGATTTCTGAGATCAAGGCGGTTCGAAAAACATACCTATTTATATAGCTTAAATCAATTTTAAATAGAGTTACACGTGAATATGTATTAGGGGTCTGTCTATACATTTAGAAAATATAAATCACGATCTACCACCCAGTATACATTATTTATTAAGTTTCACACCGGAAAAAATTTTCAGAAATGTTAATTATAAAATAAAAAAAATGACTAATTCACAGAACTTTCTGAGTTAGTTTATGAATTAAAAGATTTTTATTGGTTTCTATTGATTAAACATCAGATAGTTCACTTCATACGAAGAAAATTAAATAGCTTGAATAGATATTAAAATATCTATCAAAAGAAAAAAAAAAAAAAAAAAGATGAATGGTTTTAAATTTGTTTGAAAATTCAAAATTATTTTAACTCAAGCTGCCGTATAATTGTCTGAAAAGGCGGCACTCAACCTGGTTCCCACGGCCGTTTCACAGTGACAATGGGAGTTTGTTCTGATACTGCAGTACTTTCATTTTCTTTAATTGACTTTTTTTAAATATTAAAACAGATTTTTTTATTTTTTTTTATTTTTTTTTTTTAATTAATTATTATTATTTTTTTTTTCATGACATTATTAAAAACTTTTACATAAATCTCCACGATATTCTTTTGCTTTTATATTTTATAATGTATAACAAATTAATATGTAAAATAATAAATCCTACTACTTAATGGGATGTTCTAAAATTCTACACTTTAACACAGATACCGAAGTGGACGGTGGGTGTAGAAAGGCTGACTACCCTTAATCTAAATCTTCACTTGAAAAGGTCAAAATGTTACATAACTCTTTTTTTTTTTTTTTTTTTTTTTTTTTTTAAGGAAAAAAGAAGAAGAAAAGGAGGAGAAAGAAAGATCAAAACGAATATAAAGCATATTAAACGTTAATACCCTTTAAACACTGGAAAAAGGCGGGGTTTTGTATTGTGTGTCATTTGGGAGCTGTAGAGTGCCAGAAAATTACTTTATGTAATAAAACTTTTCATTTAAAGGGTATTTAAAGCAGCATTATATTTAATACATAGACTATTCAGAAAAAAAAATACCATTCATCTGGTTCATGAAAAATAAAGAACATTTTCTGGCATTGCTCTATGTATATACATTCTTGTCAACCTATCCCGGAAGATTACTGGTCCCGCCCCTTTCCGTACATTTTTTTCACATCAGTCTTTTTAGAGCCGTGTCAGCCATCGGTGGCTGACACTGATCTTTCCATTTAGGCTAAGTCAGCCGGCAGTGTAAAATATGATATAAAACTACAGAACTTACATAGTTTTAAGTAATTACTGACAATTTATTTAAAATTTACTTCATGTTTTTTTTTTTTTTTTTTTTTTTTTTTTTTTAATAGGATTTTTATAGGATTATATCGTTAAGGCCTAATAGGGTTTATTGAAACTCGATAAACATAACAAGCTTCTAAGCAGCACGTGTGGCCTGAATGGGATTTCCATAAGAATTCGCGTGGCGCTCAATGAGTTAATCGTAAATGTATTTGAAGTTAATTACTCTAAAAATTAAATTGTGTACACACAGGGGCGGGAACTAACAATGTTACAGGTTAGGTTGGCAAGTATGCATATATATTTTGCTTGATTTATAAAAATTTATAACACATTTTCTTCTTTTTTTTTAGTATTTTGTGTTTATATCTCTCATTAAAAATAAATACAATATTCATATATAAACATTTCCATACAGTAATGTATATAAACATATTGATTAAAGAAGATTTGTTGATATTATATAATTATTCTTCTATCTGTATAGTATATTAACACAAATATATTTTGTAAATTTCGCAGAATCGAAAAACAGCAACATAGCTTCCATATCAAGGCTTAATGTAAATAGCCACGCCTTTTCACAAATTTTCTAAAACTTTATAATATAAAGCAAAATAATTTTGCATATTTGTAATTAAATCATTTAAGTTTTGTCTTCAATAATCGATGTAGTAAATACCATTGTGATTCATGCATACCAGCGTCACATATAGAGTCAAATAGGAATATGCAAATTTGTCTTTTTTTTTAAATAGTGTTTCAGCGAATCAGAGGCGGGGCTTCTTTTCTTTTGAAATTCTTTCACAATCCCTCGCCTACATTGTGATAACTTTACAAAAATATGCCAATTTGTATAATAAACATCGAAATATTGCTTAGGAAACAATAAAGATAACATAAAGGTAAATTAAAAAAGTTTTCCGTCAAATTATATACAAACATTTACTTATAGAGGATACAGATTATAACAAGTGACGGCCCCCTAACAGGAATAAAAAGTGAAATATCACTGTAATTCAAAAAATAATGTTAGGAACGAGCTGTAAATTTTCAAACCTATGTTTTTGATGATGCCCGTTCTATTCGTGCAAAAATTAACATAGGTCATAATTCATAATTTTTTCAAATATGAATTTATTAATAATTTTCATAATTCAAAAAATGTTTTTTTAGCAAAAATTTGCATGGAATATGTTTGGGTTACTTCATTCTAACGAATAAAAAAAACAGAATTTAAATATCATAATTATTTCGGAAGATATGATTTAATGTTTGTCACATTCATTTAACATTAGCACCCCCAAACTTTGACAGCTTATAACTCTATGAAAAATTGAGCGAAATATATAAACTATACCATTTTCCGTGATGATTTGATCCAAAGAATTCAAATAAATTATAAAAAATGGGGGTTACCATTGAAAAAAATGAAGTTGATGTCAGTTTTAATATGTAGACGACCCCCTAAGTAAAATCTAACTATAACATTATAAACTAGACGTTATTACAAACTGATTGGTACCAGTCGCATGTTTCTACGATAATTTACAGCAAAATTAAGGGGGGGGCGTTTTTTTTTGGGGTGACTGTACAAAAGCATATTTTCTATAGAATATAGTATGAAAACATAGTGCCAAACACACCAAAAAAAAAAAAAAAAATGGATATATTAGAGGACCTGTGCTTAAAAATAGTTCGATTTGCATTTGAAGCTGTGATGCATTTTTTCATTATTATTGCGCCAATTTTAAACATATTTTGTAGAGCATATCTAATTTATAAATGATGTACAGGACTACACCAAAATTAGTTGAATGTATTTTCTATTGTATATAAGTGGTGAAACTGACTTAATAATTTGTAACATGATCAAGTAGAATATGAATTCAAAAGCTTTTAGATGTTCATAAGGTTTAAGTACGTAGATAGCGATGTAAATAAAAATTAATTTTATTAAAACGCAGGGTAAGAGACTGTGGGTGCTTCACCAGATTATTGATTGTCAAATCAATCTATTAATTTGCTAATGTCTTCATTTCCACAAAAATCAATCTATTAACTAGCATGCGAATCAATTCTTTAGAAATTCATCTATCAGCCTATCGTCTATTCGTCATTCACTACTAGTACACCAATCAACCTTACATCTTCCTCTAAGAATGCATATAAAACTAGTTGGCACAGGTGGACTCTGCTCAGTTCCCCATCATATATATGTTCTCATAAATTTCTAGTGCGAGACATATTATAATCATGTTAAAAGAAATGAATTTGACCAAAGCTTGATACAGTGACAGAATGAAATCCCCGCCTAATAGGCTATCCACCGTTCACTTCGATATATTTATCTTCTTCTAATCTATTAATTTATTTTATCAGGGTCGATTCCGTTGTTTAGTTTTCATGCTACTATTTCCAATGCAATAATCCTCAAAATTCATATTTATATGAAAAATTTACAATTTCGCTATGTTGATAAAAACGTAAATTGCGAATAATTTACAAAATTTTCCTATTAGAATATTTGTATTCAATCATGTTCAAACAAATATCATAAATGTAATTTTGAAGTTGTCTAATGTATTTATGATCCTCAAAATGGAAGTTCATGCTCAATTTTGCCTTATTCTGACATGTTAAGTAAATCGTAAATTCCAAATAACTTACGAATTTTTTAAATTGGAAAAATCATAGTCTATGATATTCATGCCAGTATCCTAAGTAATATTTCGAAAGTGATTTGACATCTTTACGATGAAAATATCCCTCAAGATTGACATTTATGTGAAATTTTGCTCTATTCTGCCATGTTAAGAAATTCGTAAATTTCCAATAATTTACGAAATTTTTATATTGGAAAATTCACAGTCATTAATATTCATGTCAGTGCCCTAAACAATATTTCAAAAGTAGTCTGACATCTTTAGGATGTAAATATCGCTCAAAATTGACGTTTATGTGAAATTTTGCCCTATACTGCCATGTTAAGAAATTCGTAAATTTCCAACAACTTGCGAAATTTTCAAAGTAGCATATTTATAGTTACTGATGTTCATTCCGGCATAAAAACGGATATTTTAAAACTGGTCTGACATTTTTACAGTAAAAAGCTTCCATTTAATGCACGTTTAAGTGAATTTTTGTCCTATTCTCTCATGTTAAGAAAATCGTAAATTTCTAATAACTTACGAAGTTTTGTAATTCGAATGTTCCAAATAAATAGGGTTCTTGCCAGTATCAAAAGTAATATTTTAAAACTGATCTTACCTCTCTGCGATCATTTGTTCGTGAGATATCGTGTAAACAGACTAACAAACTAACGGACTGACACACTAACAGACACCCTACAGACAGACACCATACAAATTTTGTCATTTTCGGATTCCTCACACCTGAAAACTTATAAAAAAGTCAAAAAACCGAGGCCGAAATTTTTCACGATTACCTAAGTTCCCCATACCTATAGTATGATGGGGAACTAAAATGCTATTACAAACCTTACGTATGACATGCATTCTTATTCACAACAAAGCGATTTCGTATCCGAATGATTAGCCTTCTATCCTTCATTTGCTGCCAATATCGAATCCTGGGTTAGGCATGGAAGAGTTAGTAGTAGTTCGTAATTTAATTTAAGCCGTAGTTAGCGGTAAAATGCATCTCATTATCCAGAAAAACTACCGTAGAGTGACACTCAAAACCGAAATTAAAACATACACAAAATTTTCCGTGCATGTAATATATGATGTATGCATTGAAAAAGCTTACAATGCATACAAAAGTGCACAACAGATGCTATTTACAATACATTCATATAATAAGTGTAAAATAATTTTAAGTGTTGCATGAAAGTTCTCATTTAAAAATGCAGTAAAATTATTACATTTAACTTTATTATTAAAATATGAAATAGAAACACTACTTAAATGTCATTACAGAGAATACTATAAAAACTCTTCAAACCTCATTTATATTTAACAATGATGTTCATTTAAAAGTAAGTATTGGTGCTAGAACATTTTATTGTCTATTCCAGACCATTTTTCAGTGATTTCCATGTTTGTTTTAATCTATATTCAATTGAAAAAAATATTGGATTTGTAAAAATTTCGACTTCTGACTTTCGATGTATTAAACGTTTTGCAATGTCCAAAACACAATCTGATCATTTTTAGAAAATGTCCTCCTGTCTGTGACAAAAAAAAAAAAAAAAATCTGTCAACTCTAAATTAACAACTATTACACAGAATTTCATGAAAATTTATACTTAGTTGCACTTTGTCATAAATAAGTGTCTATGGACCTATCGCTTAACATATGGCACTCACGTCCCTTTTTTACTAATTTTAGGGAACAAAATAGGATACTATTTTATATAAATGTACGAGATTGAGATTATTTTTACCTTTTAAATTTTGACACTGAAAAATTTTTAATTAACAAAAATAATACACAACAGGATAAAACTTTTGTATATGCAGGAGCATCGCTTCCCCCCCCCTCCTCCTCTTCCTTCCTCCAGGGTAAGTTCTCCTCAAGGACATATAAATTTTCATTATTTTTCGAAACAATTCGTCGTTACATTTAAAACGAATGGTTAAACCATGCATCTGTGATAATTGAAAAAAAAAAAAAGAAGAAGAAGTTATCGGCTTTTTACTTTTTAAATATACATTATGTTAAAAATGCATTGTAATCATGAAAAAAAATCATCTTTGATATTTTGGTGTATCTATATGTTTTGAAGTCTCTGGAGTCTATTTTTGCTATTTTTACGATGATATCTGTGTGTGTGCATGCATGTGAGGGAACATGATAATAATTTTATTATTTCAAGCACGATTGCATCTATATGCGATTAAGATATAAATTGGTCGAAATATCATAGGTTATTACTGCAAAAACTGTACAGAGTTACACGTGTGTCGGACATATAGTTTTTATAATGGTATTCAAAGTAGAACACATTGAGAACTATGGGCCCAAATTTAGTAATGTTAAATAATTTAAAACATAAAAAGCAAATACATATTTAATATTGCGAGTTAATCATTTTTATTTCTTTTTCAGGAACGCACAAAAGAATTTAGATACAACACGCTCTATTAAACGTCATACAACTTGTGGAATAATATGTAACACCCTATTACGGTTTTCTTTTTTTTTTTTTAGTGCTAGAGGCCTATTTCAGTCGGTACAGTTGTCGAATTTTTATAGGTCACTCTTAATTAGTGCTAGAGGCCTATTTCAGTCGGTTTATTGAATGGGGATTTATTGAATGAAGTCCCCCCCCCCAGGCCCAACTTTGACATGAGTCCCCCCCCAATGTACCCCTATTTCAGTCGGTACAGCGTTGTCGAATTTTTATAATACACTCTTAATAGTGCTAAGGGCCTATTTCAGTCGGTTTATTGAATGGGGATTTATTGAATGAAGTCCCCCCAAGGCACAACTTTAACATGAGTCCCCCCCAAGGTACCCCTATTTCAGTCGGTACAGCGTTGTCGAATTTTTATAATACACTCTTAATAGTGCTAAAGGCCTATTTCAGTCGGTTTATTGAATGGGGATTTATTGTATGAAGTCCCCCCCAAGGCCCAACTTTGACATGAGTCCCCCCCAGCCCCAATTTTGACATGAGTCCCCCCCAAGGTACAACTTTGACATGAGTCCCCCCCAAGGCACACCTCCCCCTCATTGGGAAAAAGAGAAAAAACGTTGTTTTGCGGCTATAAGACAGTTTGGACTTCCAACGTCATTTGTTACAATATCTGCAGCTGAAACACATTGGTTTGATTTAAGGAAAACTTTATCATGGAATTTAGATCGTCACGAATTAACTAAAGAAGAATTTGTCGATATTAACAAGTTTAGCAGTAGACCTCTGGCACTAAATTAAAATCTGTCAATGTCAGATTTTCATGTTTTAAATAATGAAATAATGTCGTGTCTGTATAATTTTATTATTATTATTATTTTTTTTTTAACGCCTTTTCTTATTTAAATTTATTTAAACAGCTATTGATTACTTAATACAGTCGAACCTCGTTAACCTGAACACTGTTAACGTGAAATACTTTTAACATGAACTGTTTATTTATATTAGTTTAGTTATATGAATATTAGTCACTGATAGCATGAACTACTGATAACATGAAAAATTTTTTTACCCCGCTTGAGATTCACGTTAACGAGGTTCGACTCTATTCAGAAAGACAAGTAGAGACACACCAGATTTTGTTTTTCTCTTCCCGCTTTTACAAAGTAGAATGCAGTAGGGACTGAAATAAGATGCTTTGGAATAAATTACATGAATTTGTAAAAGGATATATAAAAGAAAGTTTTGTGGGGTTCACATTATACTTCATGGTAATATTCTTTCTTGGTTTGTTTCAGTTATAAAAAATGAGAAATATCAACTTTGAGATTTTGGGTGTATTTATGTGTTTCGAGATCTCCTGAGTTCATTTTAACTATTTTTACATTGATTTATGTGTGTATGTATGTGAGTGAGTGAATACGATAACCTCAAAAGGCTTCGACCAATTCAGCTGAAAGTTGGTACGTATATTATTATTCAACGTAAAACAAATGGCATAGATTTTGGTTAATCTAGCACTTATTGTTTCTCTATTGAGACACAGCGGAATGTTTTTAATCATTATGGCCTATGAGATGACATTATTTAAAGCACGATAGGAACTAAACTAAACGCCTTATTCAATTGAGCTTTAAATTTATATACATGTTATAGGTCACCGTCGCACGAATTGCATGGATTTTTACTGGAACACAATGAAAATTTCCTTATCATTATGGCCCACGGGCTCAAATTATTTGAATTGAAGCAGCGTTAAACGCTTAATCGACGATTAAGCTAAAAGTTAGTGAATATATTATAGTTCACCATCGCATGCACTATATGGATTTTAATAAGTTACTTATAGTTATTTTATAGGTAGTATACAAGGAGAAAAATTTTATCATTATACGCCATTGTCTTTAATTATTTGATGTATCATAGCGTCTAAACTCCATTACATAGCTGTCAATTACATAGCTGTACGCGTAATCAACCCAAATATTAAATTGTATTTATTATTTTTATTCACATTAATTAACATACCCAATATTTTTAACAGAAATTTTTGAGAGGTTTGTATAGACATTTAAATTAAGTTCAAATTTATATTACAGTAAACGTAGACAAATTCTCAGTAGGAAAAAAGGAAAAATAAGCCTTAGCAAATGCTGTATTCAATAATAATAATAATAATAATAATAATAATAATAATATTCAAAAAGCTAGAATATTTTTATATTATAAAGCGTATCATTCTAAGTTTATTTGATAAAACATACTTTCCACATACTGGTTGTTAAAATCTAAAATGACAGCGATTTATCTTACTTTTTTAGAAAAATGAATCTACCTGTAAAATCATCATTTTTACTTTATTTCTTTTCTCCCCACAGCGCCTGTTTTTTGTACTTCACTGATAAAACTTTCTGATCGAATTTATTTTTTCAGTATATGTAATGTAACTTGATTACGTATTTATGTTTTCTGTCAAAGTTTTAGTAATGCGATTTTTCCTAATTTTATATTTATTTGAAAAGTAACCAAAGTTTTTTAAATATATATGTTACTACACATTTGAATTTTACCGTTTCATTGCGATATTTTTAATAGACAAAAGTCTAAAGAAGTTTTTGAAAGTTTAAATATTTATATTTTAACCCTTAAATGCATGATTTTTTTTAGATTTTTGCCAAACAATTTTTTTTCTTCATGGTCATGGCTTAAATAAACATGGAAAAATACTTAAAAAATTATTTAACATTTTTTATTGATTCTTTCTTGAATGTTTAGGTTTGATGCATATATGCATCATCATGCATTTAGCAGTAAAATGTAAACCACATTAAAAATCATTTACAATAACATAACTAATAAATATTGGCACAAAATACTTAATTAATTATTGTTTTTAAAAAATATTGACTTTAATTGAATTTTATTGAAACTTAATACTAATTAATCATGTTTAGACTTTATAAAAATTAAAATTTTGTTATAAATTTAAATAAAAATGACCTATCAAACATTTTTACATGTACATTTATTGGGAAATTTATGTTGTGTGCAAAATTTTCAAATAATTTCTATCCTTGTTTAAACATAATGCTACAGCGTTCTTTTCATGTTCAATAAATGATTGGAATTTGGAATTTGGCACTTTACAACGAGTGCGATTTTCATTCAATATGGGAACATGCTCAATTTTATCCTGCCTGACGCAGGTTGAAAGAATGTATGATGCGGTGACTCTCTACCTTTTCACATTGTAACCATTTTGTAAAAGACTGCTTGGGCTTCCATGCTTGGAAACTGAAGATTGAATAATATTTTCTTTACTGTATGATGGATCTTTATCATCATCACTTTTCAGAAATTCAAAATCATCTTCGCCGTCAGATGGCAAGTTATCCCTTACTTCCTTTATTTCTTCTGTATAGAAATATTTTTTTCTCGTTCTTCTACCAAACTGACTCATACGTATATAGGATATATATTTAATCAGTTTAATTTTAAACTGAAATTCTGTCATACAGATTATTAGTAAAATAATTTAGGAAATTCAAGTTTAGATTGTTGGAAAAAAAACTATGTAACTCACAGATATGCATCAGTTTAAAATGGTTTGAAAACAATTATCCACTGGACTATCAGAAGTAATAATAATAATAAAAATAATCATAGGAATTTTCAATACAAACAAATAATACACATACTACATAATTAAAGATACGAAATTAATATTTATGCTGATAATTAACAACAATGCATGCAAATATCGAATAAATATTGCTGATAAAAACATTAGCATGAAATAAAAGGTATTGCGAAGTCGTACGATTAAAAATCAACTCCAAATTTTAACCTGATTCATATATGCATCAAACTGCGATCATAATCATAAATGCATAATGATGCATAAATGAATCAAACAGAAAAATTGAAATATTTCATTGTAAAAAGTTTCTGTGGTTAAATCTTAGCATAGAAATGAAAAATACATACCCTCAGTTATATAGAGTTAAATTTTCAAGTCTCTAATATCGAATTTATTAATTACACAAAGCTAGATTCATCACTGGAAAAAAAAAAATAAAAAATGAATTACGAACTCTTGGCTGCAAATTTGAGCCCTTGGCTGTTTGATGCTATCATATACTGGAGAAAAGAACAGTTAAACATTGATATGGATATATTAAGATTAAAATCAGCCCAGTAGACCGCCTCTTTTGTACTACTTTTAATGCTAAATTCAATAGAAATTGGTATAATTCATATATGTATCACCGTGCATTGAAGGGTTAAGTATTTGAATATGTAGGGTAAAAAGTTATTTTCGCATATGCAATTTTATTAGACAAATGTCTAAGAAAGTTTTAAAAAAAATTAATAATTACATTTTAAATACTTGAATAGATGAGGCAAATAATTATTTTCGCATAGAAGATATTTATATAGAAGATATTATAAAAAATCATTTTAAAAATTGGATAATTATGTTTTCAGTGCTTGAACATATGGGGTAAAATAGTTATTTTTACATAGAAGATATTTTTAGTAGACGAATGTCTAAGTAAGTTTTTAAAAATTTAAAAATTATATTTTAGGTACTTAAACATACATGGTAAATAATTATTTTCACGTTGAAGATTTTTTTTAGACAAAAATCTAATAAAGTTTATAAAAATTAGGACATTTTAAGTACTTGCATATATAAGGCAAATAATTGTTTTCGCATAGAAGATATTTATATACACCGTGACCAATAAGTTCTCATACACTTTAAAATTTTAATTACAGTAACACAAAATAAATCATACAAAAACTTTTTGCATAAAATTAAAGTAGTAATCATTGAGTATCTTCACAATAAATGCTTTGGAATAATTCCGCCTTTTAGTTTCTTAACGAGCTTAAGTCTTTTTTCAAATCCATCACATGCGGCACGCACGGCTTCCATTGACATTTCCTCTCATATCGTTTGAATTACATTTTTGAATTTGCTGAAATCGGTAATTTTATAGTTATTCAGTTGGGAGAGCATATATGACCCACAAAATAATCAAGCGGGTTCAGATCGGGGGAGTTGGAAGGCCATTCGTTCTTTGGCAAAACGTCAGCTAAATTTTGACTGCACCACTGCTGAACCAAACGTGCAGTATGAGAAGGGGCATCATCTTGTTGGAAGCGGAAATATTCCACCCCATACATACTCTGGACATTTGGTAGTAAAACTTTTTCCAAAACCTCAGTTTTATAATATTCGGCATTGCTTTTTATCCCTTTATCAAAGAAGACTAACGGGAGTTTTCCTCTTTTGGAAATAGCGGCCTAAATCATCAGACACGAAGCATATTGATAACGTGGTACGTAATGCTGTCTCTCAGGGATGTTATCAATAGAAACTGACCATACTCTGTCATTTTGGTGGTTCAGACTTTGCTGTAATATGAATAGTTTCTCGTCTAAAAAGACAAATTCATCCCCAGCGTGCCAAGCAAGAATTTTTTCCACCCTTTGCTCCCTTTTCTTCTTAACAGAATACTAAACTCCGTGAATTTTACATTTTCTATAAGCCTTGCACCCTAGGTTCTTTTTAAGAATGTTTAACATTGATCCCCTCGATATTTTGAGCTCTCGTGCTAGTTTTCCAGCAGATTTTTGTCCTTTTCATCGTATCCTTTCCCTGACCCTTTTCACAGCCTCTTTTGTCCTAACGCACTTCGGTCTGCCAGATCTTTTTCTGTCATCGATAGATGACGTCTCATTACACCTTCTGATAGTTCTGCAAATGAAATCTCTCTTCACCTCCAGGGCTTTCAAGTCTCTGAAAACTTCAATCGGCTGCTCTCTTTTGATGAATTTATTTATCACAATTTCTCTCAATTTCTTTATTCTACCTAGGTAAAGAAAAATTATAATTATTACAACATTTACACTTACAATAGTTTTATACCTAACACTAAATTGCCTGTAAAATAATTTCGACTACACTAACACATATGTACAACTTTTTAACGTGCTTCAAAAGATGTATGAGGACTTATTGGTCACGGTGTAGACAAAAGTAAAAAAAAAATATTTAAAAAATTGAATAATTATATTTTAAGTACTTGAACATATGGGGTAAATAGTTATTTTTACATAGAAGATATTTTTTGTAGACAAATGTCTAAGTAAGTTTTTAAAAATTTAAAAATCATATTTTAGGTACTTAAACATATATGGTAAATAATTATTTTTCCATTGAAGATTTTTTGTAGACAAAAATCTAAAAAAAATTATTAAAATTTGGACATTTTAAGTACTTGAATATATGCAGTAAATAGTTGTTTTCGCATTGAAGATATTCATATAGAAAAAGGTTTTAAAGTTGGATAATTATATTTTAAATACTTGAACATATGGGATAAATAGTTATTTTCCCATAGAAGATATTTTCAATAGACAGATGCTTAAGAAGTTTTTAAATATTTAATGATTATGTTTTAAGTATTTAAATATATAGGGTAAATAATTATTTTCACATTAATGATAATTTTTTAGACAAAAACTAAAAACAAATTATAAAAATTTGGACATTTTAAGTACTTGAATATATGAGGTAAATAGTTATTTTTACATACAAGATATTTTTAGTAGACAAATGTCTAAAAAAGGTTTTAAAAGTTTAATACTTAATAACATTTTAAGTGTACTTGATTATATAGAGTAAACAGTTATTTTCGCGTTGAAAATATTTCTTTAGACAAAGTCAAAAATGTTTTTAAAAATTTAGATGATTACATTTTAAGTGTTTGGACATGTAAATAGTTACTTACGAATAGAAGATATTTTTGTAATTAACAAAAGTCTAAAAAAGTTTTTAAAATTTTATATAATTACATTTTAAGAACTTGAATATATAATGTAAATAGTTATTTTTGCATAGAAGATATATTTTAATATGTAAAAGTCTGGAAAAGCTTTTAAAAAATCAGATAATTAAATTTTAAGTGCAGATTGATAATTATTTTCGTATAGATGACTAAAAGAGATTCAATATTTAAAGAAATATACAAACAAGAAAGAAAAATCATCCAGTTCGTATGGAACATAACACGAATTTCAATTGTACTTATTCGTTATATCGTTTAACTTTCAATGTGTTTTACCTCCTTGATAAAATTTTAAAATATACAATATTTGTAACAATAGTGAAAGAAGTCACACAGATTACTTTAAAAAAGAAATCAAGATTTTTTTTTCTTTATCTTTTATATTGAACAAAACTTCGCTCCATAATATGTACTTAATGGTTCTACAGTAAATAAACAAATACCTCACAACACAACTGGAAATGCATTTCAGGCAATTTTCAATAATATTCTATAACGTATCTGAATAATTTTGCGTGGCGGCTTGATAAGCTAACTGTTGATACTATTCATAGTATATGCTATAGAAAACAGAATTTTGTTCATGTTTGAATAATGCATGTCCAGAAATTGTTCAAAATTTCATTTCCTTAAAAAAAAAAAAAAAAAAAAAGAAGAAGAAGAAGCTGAAGAAGAAGGAGATGAGGGGTTTTATCAATATTTATGTACAATCAGCGAACATTGTATTATCACTGATTGAATCAAAATAAAAATGTGAGTAGAACTCCTTATAGTTTACCTTTTATTTTCAGATAACTGAAATTCGGTTCATTCTATCTCTCATAATTTTTTTCAATTTATACGATATTTATTTGGGCTTTTCAGATAAGTAGCTCAATACTTTTGGCTATTAAAGTATGCATATGGAATTTTTAAAAAGCTTTTTACATGTGTAGTTAAAAATGCTAATATTTCGTAAGACTTTTAGCATTTTTGCATTTTGATTGCAGTATGCTGTGTCTAATGTTATATTCCAAGTTTTCTAAAAATGGCTTTACGCTTAAAAAGTTGCATTTTTTTTTTCTTAACCGTTCTAGCTCCACAAATACCTATGGTAGCCTCATAAGAAATTATACAGTTATTTAAAAGAATTTTCACAATCATATGCTGCAGCCAAAATGCATTCCAAGCATTACTTTCTACAAGGTGACTCAAAACATTATGATATTTGTTTAATCTTTTATTGGACCCCTTTCCCTCTTTAGAACAAAACTTTTGCTGAAATATATGAGGTATAATACGTTCTTTATACTCGCAAGGGCAAAGTTTCATGATGATTCCTACAGATTTTTTTTTTTTTTTTTTTTTTTAACTTCTAAATACGAAAGTGTCCAAATACTTATTGGTTGATAGTATAGTATTCCCTACAGCTTAAATTTAAGAGAACAAATATATGATAGAGAGCTGAGAAGAATCTACCTTCGCCAATCAATTTAAAATCGGTTTCACTCGCAAAATTTTTTAAAGATTACTTTTATGAATTATAAAACGTATGACTATATAAAAAAAATGTTTCATTCCAGTGGAACTAACAAAACATAAATTCGTTTAATGTTCCCAAAAACTATTGATTCAACTCGTATAAATCTGGAGTCTGTCGATAACGTTGCGAAAACAAAGATGCTTGATGACATAAGAGCACGCTCTGCATGCAAGAGAGCAATTACTTTCCATGTCTGTTAATCCCAATTTATATCAAACTAGCGTCCTTAACCATACACCACTTTACGGAAGGCATTGCATGCCTCTCTGAATTTTTTTTATAACAGATGAGCGTGACAATAAAAAATCTGTGGTATCCGTGGTCTAAGATATATATATAAATATATATATATGTATATATATATTTATTTTTTTACAATTCTGAAATGCCAAATATAATAATACATATCTGAACTCATTTTATCCCAATTTATTTATTTTGGAAATTTGAGAAAGATCATATTTTCTAAAGTTAATTAAACATAAATAAACTAAATATAACAAAAGTTGAATTTTTTCTTTTTTTAATGTAAGAAATGTGACTTATACTCTTTATAGGAACTGGGATAAAGGGGATGAAATTTGCACTTTCTTTATAAGAACTGGCATAAAGGGCATAAAATTTGCACTTACAAGTTTTAGTGTTCTCTTTAACAGTGAAAAGCGATTTCCGAATACAAAGTTTTACTTTATCCGAATAATATTTTCTTGTTTACATGAGCGTTCTGCTGAAAGAATCCTGCAAACGCAAAGAGAAGATACAAACCACGCCCACGAATGCGAGAGATAAACAAACTTTCCAGACGGAGGAGAAAGGTACGAGACACATAAATCACATTAGTAGAATCTGTTACATACCCCTAGGTGTTCTAACTGACAAAATAGCACCAAACAAATATTGATCTCCAAATTATATTTTTCAGCTGTCATTTAAATTGAACAAAGCGATGAAATGGTTGGTGATACAAGACATTAAACTTCTGGAAATCGATTTTCTGTTTTAATTATCCAAGTTTCACATGTTAGATATTTGTATTGTACACTCGAACCGAGCTTTTGAGCAGTTTCAGGTTCTTGCTTGTTTATTTGTTTATTTGTTCGTTTGTTTATAAAGAGATATAAAAAAGAGTTTTCTTTAAATATAGTGGCCAGCGAAGCTGGCAAATCCTGCTAGTATATATTAACAAATATAGCCCTTTCTACGTAAATACTAAACATGTATTTTCTGATTATTATTACTTTATATTTGTTTACTTATTTATTTATTGCAAGAATAACATACCACATTATAGTTGGAGTTCAAACAAAAATACTAAAAATTATTGTTTTGAAATGTAGCTAATTACAATGTTGGAATCGTTACAAAAAACAGTAAAAATCATTTTACGGATGGTATGGTATGGTATGGTATTAGGACTGAGGCCGATTGACTGCACTAGGGTCCTAGGTTTGAAGGAGAGTGCTCCCCGTCTGAGTCTTTCTAAGGGATCCTAGCCCGTATTTACGCAAGAGACGGAGAAAACCACGGAATACTCCGAACGGCTAGGCCGACGAGCGCGACCTGTGATCGAACCCGGAACCTTACATCTACCAGCTTTGAGGGCAAAACCTCTCGGCCTCTGGTGGGCTCATATTTTACGGATGTTTTACAGTAAGGTTCAGGATGTTTAAACAACTGTTTTCACCTGAAATAATTAACCAGAAGTTCTAATTATCCAATTTTTACTTGACGTTACATATGCCTACAGGACTTAGGGAACTCGGGACATTTATTTTCTTTGGCAACGAAAATCCAATAGAGTTAGTGAGTTTTGCCAGACTGCTAAGCGTTTATTGGAGCTAGCTAGAAAGGTTTTTATCACTAAATGGAGATTTTTAAGCTTAGTGACTTTTTCTCAACAATTCTCTTGTTCACATATGCATTATCATTTATGTATAACAAACTCGTAAAATGTAAACTATATTTTGTTGTGTTTCACTACCATGAACACATTTAACACACTCTATGTACTTTTGCATTCAGGTTTTACAGCTGTATATCTTCGGACCAGTTAACTCATTCGGTACTTGTTTAGCTTTGAGTCTTTGTCTCGTTTTGTCTCGAATTATTCATGCCAGATATATTCACGATAACAATGCACAACTTCTTAGAGGGTTTCACAGACTTCCATTCCTTATCAATGATTCGATATCAAGATTTTTTATTCTATAAGACACCTTCCTACCAACTGTAATATCGGGACGACACCAGTTAGTTCATTTTTCCACACATAAATATGTTTGTTATTAATACTATCATTAATATTACTACGAAATTCATGCAAGTTTTTAAAAGTCACCAGAGAATGTTAATTATTGAATATAGCTTACACAGCATTCAGATTTTTTTTTTTTCCCAAAGAACTGCGACACATCAGTGCCTGTGGGGAAAAATTCACCTGAATGTTGGTATTAATGAAGTTTGATCAAAATTTTATAATTAAACGCCATAAATTTAAAAAAATAAGTCACTAGTGCTTTGGCTCGAATTAAAAATGCGTGATCGGGCGAAAAAGTAAGTTACGATTATATGTATGTTTTCTTTTTCAATTATCATGTTTTTATGTTACAAAATTATGAACTGTACATTAATACTTCAAAATTTTTTCAGTCATCTCTAAATAAAATTTTTACGACTTCTCTTAAAAAATTATTTATACATTAATAAAGTTTGTTTTGTCTTTCCCTTTTGGAATCCTCTTCCTTTTAATTTCATTTTATTCATTTATTGTTTCTATTAAATTGCTCCCATCTGGTAGTCGAAAGGTCAGCACTTTGCATACAGTGTGGCGGGTTCGAATTAAAGTTCAGACATGGATGATCCTGGTGGTTCAAAATTCACTTTAAGTTTTGATCTAATCTGTCCTAATGAGCCAAAAATTGACCTTAAAACGACACCTCAACACAAACCTTAAAAGACAATAATTATAATTTTGATTTCCGTTTATCATATTATCTAAGTTGAGCTCAATTGTGTAAACTTTTACACTTCGAACTCTATTCCACTTGTAAGGATCAAATTAAAATTTTTGAGACAAGGCAAACGATATGCACCGAACAAATGTTAGTTAAATGTAAAAATGTGAACTATTTTGCCTCCGTAAACAATAACATGTGGCAACAGTTGCGATTTAGTTGTTATGGAATAAATTTTAAAAGTAATAAAAATTTAATTCACTTGAGAGCATATTTGCCTTATAATAATCTGTGATAATAATTTTCTGGCAAATTAAGAATAATTTTCTCGACAGCTACAACTAGCAAATGGAAATGAAACCCTATGTCGCACTACTGCATCAGATGGTTCAGAAAATTTAGTAGATCTTCTCTGTTTGGTAATTTTATGGCCATGGATTTAATTTGAAGAATAAAATAGAATGAATTAAACATTTGAAAAAAAAAAAGAACCGTTTAATAAATAACATTAATAATAGTATTAAAAAATATAAGAAATGTAATACATAATTTCAGTGGCAAATTCCCCCCCCCCCTAAATTTTCCCCTTGCCGCAAATGTTCATGTTTTAGAATTTTCCAACTCTGTAGCCCTTCAGAACATATTTAACAGTTAAATTAATCCTCTCTCCCCCCTCTAAAAATCAAATTTATAGCCATAAAATTACCAAAGAGTGATAAAAATAAGGGGTCCCTAAAATAGGTGGGTGATAGGGCAAAATGGGCGTCATAATCGGATTCAAGAAGTCATTTTACATAAGAATATGCTGAAATGTTGTCGGGGCAATTTTCATACAGAGCATCATTTTCATAAATTGAGACTTACGAAATGATAAAGAAGTGACTTAAAATTCGATCTACAGCTATACATAAAATTATTCCCAAAGAATGGCATACGAAAAAAATAGCTTATCGTTAGATTCACCATAATTTAACAAAACGCCAAAGAGTATTAGAATGTCTACAGAAATTGGTTCAGAAACTATTCTAAAATTACTTCATTATGTGTGATGAACATCGCTTGATCTCTAAAATTATAAGAGATGATGAAAGTATACATACTGTTTTTTGATGTTCCAAGACGTCAAGAAAGTAGTATGGATTTCTGAAGATGATTCTAAAAATACAAAACTGGTCAGAGTTGTCGAGCCGGAGGAACAAAAGACAGTTACAGTTAACTAGTACAACATTGTCTTTCACAAACTCTTCCAGAAGTGAAGGTTAAAAGATTTATGCTTCACCGCAATTATACAACTTCTCATTCAATAAGATTGGCAGTCCAATTTCTTAAATAAAATTACATAAAAGTGGCACAATATCCGCCCTATTCTCTTGATATTACTATTTGTGGCTCTTGGCTATATTTTGACAGAAATAAAAATTTATGTGACGTTCATTTCAATTCCATAGATGAGAATGATGAGGCTATAAAAGCAAATTTTGTCATAGATTCTAAGAAACGGATGTCTTGAAGCATTTATTTCTTAGAAAGTTCGCCTAAAAAATGCATTGATGTTGGAAGGGGCTACTTGGAACACTCATACGATTTGGTAAATTTAATTCGTATCATTAGGACGGTTCTCAAAAATTTCAGAATGATTTCATACAAATCTACTGAATTAGACATATAAAATGAATGATTAACGGTACCTGATATGAGTACAGAAGAATTAATTGTAAAGTAAATGAAAAATGCGGAATTTATTTAGTATATAAGTTTAGAGTTACGATTAACTATTTTAAAAAATCAACTATCTCAAACTTAAAAATGTTTTTAAGAATGAGCTAGACTTGAAATAAAATTTCTTGTGTGTGTGTATGTGTTTTGAAGTAAACATTCTTTCTTGTGCACGGTATCATTTTTCTAGTATCATTCGTGTCTAAATGATTAAAGCTTAATTTTAAGAAGTTGAAACATGAATGTTTAATGTATAAGTAATTTTTTTAGCTGCAGAATTTGTATTTATTCATTATCATTATATATTCACAAACTTTGTTTCATTCATATTTCTAAACTGCCACCTTTATCATGTAGACTTCTTTTAATAATGATTGTTATCACTTTTCGTATTTTTCGTTATTTTCAACTGATTCAAATGAAACATGTTTAAATGGCTTTTAGCTATTTAAATTTAAACCATAACCAAAGTAATTTTAAGAAAATAAATAAAATACAATATATATATATATATATAATTTTGAAAATATGTAGAAACTTGAAGACAAGTGGGCGTGGATAACAAGAAAAAACGTTAAAAAAAGTAACGAATTATAGTAACGAAGAACAATTGTAAAAACAACACTACATGCGAAAAACACCCTTCCGCTTCCTCTTCAATGGGTGGGAGCAGCAGAACAGACAATAAATTAAATTGAAAGAGGCCTAACAGGTTTCGGAAACATGGAAACACCCACTGAAGAGGAAGCGGAAGGGTGTTTTTCGCATGTAGTGTTGTTTTTACAATTGTTCTTCGTTACTATATAATTCGTTACTTTTTTTAACGTTTTTTCTTGTTATCCACGCCCACTTGTCTTCAAGTTTCTACATATTTTCAAAATTATATATTTTTGTATAATTTTTAGTGCTGCCTTTGGCGCCTTTTTTATACAAATACACTTTTATTAATAAGTATCTAATATATATATATATATATATATATATATAAACTAATTTCCTCAAAAGAACTTTTTTTTTCTTTTGTGTGTGTTTTTCTTCCCCACTAATATGAGCTTTATTTCAAGCTTGAAATTTTCGTAATATATTGCCTTTAAATATTTTCCTCTTTGCAACAACTTAAGCTTTTTACAGATTGAAAGTGATATTGATTTTATATATCATTCACTAAAAAAAATCTATAACAAAATATTTATTGAATAATATGCTGAATATTTTTTTGAAAAGAAACGTAACTATTTCAAATGATAGCGATAAAGGGCAATCAAGAAAAAATTATATCGCACAAAATTTTCAATGAGTTTTTTTTCTAAATTCTTATCTGCGTTGATACTTTTTAAATCCAAATATTTTTTATTTTTTAAATTTAGTTATGTAAAAAATCGATGTCAAGTACAAAGCATTAAAATTCCTAACAATTTTTAAAACCTGCATACAGAATGAAATGTTTCATTCAGGACATACATATACTGTAATACAATTTAAGAATTATTACTTTTATTATTCGACTACCATAGTTAATGAAAGTTTTGTATTCGATCAAAATTTCGTCATCGAGGTATTACCTGATTTACATGTTTTCAGGTCTCTGGGATCCAAAAAAACTGATTTTGTGCAACTAGGATTGCGTATGTATGTCTGTATGTCTGTGTATGTGTGTGGAATCATATCACTATCATATCGACGAAATTAATAAAGATGGGAAAACAAAACTGCAGAATTAAGACACAGTGTACAGATGATTTTAGTAACTTTTAGTGAAAGTTAGAAAACCTGAAGGGAGACCGTAGGTCTGTGTCTCAAAAACGGCACTAGCGATTTTCTTCAGAATTACTATATAAACACCCTTTTAGATTTTCTTTCGTGTGTATTGCTTCGTGTGTATTCAGTTGGTTAGTTCAGGAGTATTCACGGACGTCCAAAATAAATATGTCAAATTTAGGTCTCGAAAATACGTTCCTTAAAAAATGGCTCTATGGATTTTCTTCGAACTCACCATATTAATTCCCTTATGAATATCCTTTTGTATGCAATTATAAATTTTTGGTGAACAGATGAGTTTGCAAGTTTTGCTGAAAGGACAGTGGGACCGAATGTCAGTATCGCAAAAACGGCTCTAACGAATATTTTCAAATTTGTTACATAAACCATTTTTTAGATGCCCTGTAGCATGTATTACTTGCTTATTTCAGGAAAATTGAAAGATGTTCTGATTAGGTAGGTCAATTATAGACCTCGGAAATTTGTGTTTTAAAAAAAGAGTGTAAGGTTTATTTTTTTTTCTTTCTAACTTACCATGAAAAATTCTTCTTTATATGTCTACACTACATATGTATCAGTTTACTCTTGCAGGAATATGGTTAGGTGTCTAATTTCTTAAATGAATTTTATATCTCCTGACTACATTATTTCCAAAAAACGTGTATGTGTAGTAGTGGGAAATAGAAGTCGTTTGTTTATTTCACACCAATTATTATTATTATTATTATTATTATTATTAAAATTATCATAAGCTTTTTCGAATTTAAAAGTAATCAAAACAAGTTCATTACTCAAAGAAAATAGTAGTAAGAATAAAAATGTTATTATACAAGGATTTGGGTTTCCTCTTAAATAAGTTCAAAAATCGATTTCATGACCTTGAGGACTAAATACCCTGCTTTCGAATTTCGTTACTATAACTATAATGAACAAAGAATTCTATGTCTTTAAAAAACTTTTAATAGTAACAAATACAAAAATAAGTAATTTTTTTCAGTATGATCTGAACACATCAGTCGCATTCTAGAATATCGATTATTAATAGTTGGTAAATAATAACAGGAGACTTGGCGTTGGAATATTAAAACTTGAATAAACTACTACGTCAGAAACGCCAAAGAAAAATATTGAAAATGCATACAGCTGTTTCGGTAGCCTAAAACGTACCGTCTTCAGTGCAAAAAGTGAAGACGGTACACTTTTTGCACTGAAGACGGTACGCTTTAGGCTACCGAAACAGCTGTATGCATTTTCAATATTTTTCTTTGGCGTTTCTGACGTAGTAGTTTATTCAGGTTTTAATAGTTGGTAAAGTTTCAAAACAATTACGCTCCGGCTCAGATGTTTAGCAAGGTTTTTTCCGCAGATTGCCATGAATTATATGTATTATTTTGGTGTTTACACTCATTTAACACAATTAGGTCATTTGTAGTACTATATCATCTATGTTTGTGGCATAATTTTTCTGGCACCTCATTGCAAAAACTAATACGCATAGATTGCCATAAATCAAGTGCTTATTTGGCGTTTACATTCATTTAACACAATTTGGTCATTTGTACTACTATATCATCTATGTTTGTGGCATAATTTTTCTGGCACCTCATTGCAAAAGCTAATACGCATAGATTGCCATAAATTAAGTGCTTATTTGGCGTTTACATTCATTTAACACAATTTGGTCATTTGTAGTACTATATCATCTATGTTTGTGGCATAAATTTTCTGGCCCTTTATTGCGAAAACTAATACACATAGATTGCAAGAATTATGTATTAATTTGGCATTTACATTTATTTTACCCCAGTTTTCAAACGTAATTAAAAGTGTTTATGACACCTTTAACTGTATGTCTGTCCGTCCATATATCCGTTTGTCCGAGCTCTAGTTGTTCTAAATGTTTTTACAATGACTTAGACTGATATATGTTATTCAGTTTCACTACGACTTTTTCTTTATTGAAAATGGTGTAAATAGTTCTACTGTTTGTGCACAAGGACTTACAAAAGAAGGTCGATACATTACGGTGTATGGGATGCATTTCTTAAAAAGGTATTTCATGCATTATTCAGATACACGAGGTTCTCCACAAAATATATGTGATTAAAATTAAGGTTTACAGGGCAACACAAAAATACTCAGATATTTTTAATTTTATGAGTTGAAATAACTCGAAGTGTATTTTCTGTTGTGTTATTTTTTATTAGCATGATTTATATTGAAAAATGTTTTAACACTTTGCAACCAAAATAAATATTTCAATTTCGGTTCGACTATTTATCTGTGTATAGGTCTGTATGTCTGCATACTCATTTTCACAAATATTTTCAAAATTTCATAACTGATAAATTAAGATGAATGTCTTATGTATAGAAACTTATAAAATATTTCGGTTACATTACATTTTTCAAGAAGTATTTTTAAATCGCATTTCAGCATCTTTATACTACTCAACAATACTAAACTAACATTAATTTTTCAGATGGAATAAGAAATGGTTCCTATAAGAAAATTTTGTGACAAACAACAATGATTCTTCAACGAAGCTACACAAAATCTTTTGATGTTATTACTGGAATTTGTTGGGGGGGGGGGACTTTTTTAAATGCGTTATGCGAATTTTTACGCTTTGTAATGGTATTGAAAAGTTTATGATGTAACAGAAAATACAGTTTGAAAATGTTTTGTAATGCATGCGAAGAGCATGATTTTTCTTTCATGTTACATTGAAATTTCAAGCTTATATTAAAATTCCAAGAGCAGTCTTAGCATCATTTGCAGAAGAAGGGAAGGGAGTGAAGAGTAGAGAAAAGATAAAATATGAACCAGAAATATAACTTTTCTATAACTCACTGTTTGCACCATTGATGGAACTTTTTGACATTCTATATTTACTAAACACAGTTGTTTTATGTTTTGTTTTTTTATGGTATTGTCTGCATATTAGTTTTCTTTGAACTCAAAATATCCCAATGCAAACTTCATATATTCATGCTTCCATGCGATTTTTATGCTGCATTTATCCCATTTATATTTCAATTTTTGTTGCTTTATTGTTGAAAAATATACTTAGTAGATAAGATAAAATATTTGATAAATACGTTTTTTTACGTTATTATATCAAAAAATGTATGAGATAAAAAGAATTAAAGCGCTGTTAATATTAAAATAAAATCCATAAATTATTATTGATGGTGTAGGTTTTAATCAAAAAATACGATCACTCCAAAAAATGTTTTGGATTGCCATTTTATTTTGATAAAATGGATGTCCTGTTATGTAAGTTTCCATTTCGCTTTACAAAGTACACCGTACAACCGATCGCTACGAAAATTAGTACATTTATCAATCAAGATAAAATCTAGCTAACGCTGTATTTTTTAGTTCAATCAGATAATTTGTTCAAAGTATATTATATAAAAGCCCTATTTTAACTTCAAAACTTTTAAAAAGGAAAAATAAATTGATGCCCAAAAAAAATTACGCGGTTTTTTTTTTATTATTATTATTTATTTATTTATTTATTTTTACATAAAATGAAATGTGTTTATATATATTTATTTTTATGTAAAAAAAGAAAAAAGAAAAAAAGATGCATGTAACAATTTTCTTTTATTTAAATTGAAGAACAAGATTTTTTTTTTTTTTTTTTTTTTTTACTCTTTATATATACAACTATATAAACCAATTAAAAATGATTTTTCCTTTTTTGACTCTCCAATCAAGTTAAATAAATCTATATGAAAAATATTTATACTTATAAAAGAAAGTGTTTGTCAGTCTCCATGCACGTACAGGAAAAACTTGGCACGTACAGATCTTTTTTTTTTTTTTTTTTTTTTTTTTTTTTTTCCCCTAGATAAAAGAATGAGTGCAGTTTTGCAATGAACCTTTAGATTTTCGTTATTCCAATTAGATTTAATATGTATATATATATATATATATATATATATATTATACAAGCTGATGCCAATAATCTAAAATACTTGATATGAATTTTCATTTTTCAATGCAACTTTTCATTTCTTTTAATTCTTTGTTTATTTTTTATTTTTTACCATAAAAAGGAACACATTTTTTACAGGTGAATAAAAAAGTAAATAAATAAATAAATACAAATTAAACCATTATCTATTAATTGTGGAGAAATAAGTGTACGTTATAAGCGTTCTGTTTTTAGTGTTCATGTCTACAAGGTATCATTTCGTATTAAAACGATGATGATCTACAACTTTGTGATTCACTTTTTTCTCCAATCTTGTACTGTTTTTAAGATAAGAACGCTAATTCTGCTGTTTTTTCACCAGATGGTGCTGTAAGTGGTCGTATCAGAAAGCGCATAGCCATTTTACTATTTCTAGACAGCTCTTTTATGACTATAGCTGTAATCGTTAATTACTTAAAGGTGTGGGGATAGGCTTTAGAGGGCACCGTGTATTTTGCTCAGATCTTACTAATATCATAATCGACCTATTTCAGACCAAAACCTTTACAACAAATATATATATAAATATATATATATATATATATATATATATATATATATATAATCAAACCACCCATTAGTAAGTTATGAACTGGTAAAAAAAAAAAAAAAAACACGATTTGAGTTAAAAACTTCCTCTTTTTTGAAATCGGTTAATTATATTATTCTACAATTCCTCAAACATTATTTAACAGCTTTTACAAAACTTTAAACTTAAAATTTATTTTTCTTGAGCTCCAAATTTTGGGAAAAAAAACCAGTGCCTTATGCTCCACGTGAATTTGTTTTTATTCAATGCTTTTAAAAGAAGTGTCTGAATGTTAAACACTGTAATTATCATACGAATGGGTATTCACTTCGAAATCAAGAAATTATTATTTTTATTACGAACCCTCAAATTCATTCGCAAGACTAAAATTCAGGAAAAACTCATATTTTATACTTTTTTTTTCCTAACTGATTCTGTAATTGAGATGTAAAATATTAAGTACACAGATGTGTTCAGTTACATACAATAAACGTATAGTAAACTAGTTCGCATAGGTGGACTTTGCGCATTTCCCCATCACATATTTGTTTCCACACATTTTAATTATTGTTAAAAACTATCAAAGCAAAACTGACATCGCATCCCGGAAAGAAAAATGACACAACTTAAAAAATTTAGTATTTGAGAAGAATGAACTTAAAGAGTAACCTTTAAGTTGATTTTTCACAAATACCATGTCAAATCGACACAAAAAAGAACTGCATTTTTAACCTGACTCCCTCAGACTTTTATGAAATTGGACTCATTTATTTGTTCTTCGCTGTTAAAAATGTCTGTAAATTGAATGTAAATATTTATCCAGAGTCTCTGTAAATTTACAGTAATTTATAGGTAAAAGTGACTAATCGAGATTCTCAATCTTTATTCTGTATTTTTACCTAACTTTATTATTTAATTTTTTAATTAAAATTGAAAATGACTGTGTTTACTTTTGAAAAAGCATTCCAAGTCCAAAATATATTCTCACCAATAATTAATTAAATTAATATTAGTCATTAGCATAAATGTATAAAATAAGTTTTTTAACATCTCCGTTTATTTTTCTCTCTAATTTTACGTAAGACTTAAGATAATAGATTACACAGAGTTTTCTGTGGAAATTTTTAACAGTGTATGAAAAAATGAATGTATACCAATTAATAAATCCCTATCTCTTTTAGTTTTTGATATACAGGGCTGCAAAAATTGGTGAAAGATGCAAATTTTCAAAATTCTTCTGCAACAAATGTACCCATGTTTTGTTTCCTAATTAACTTAGAGATATAAAATTGGTATAATTAAAAAGCTTATAATACAGCCTTTCAAATGATATATCAAATATATATATTTTTAAAATTTTAAGTAAAATTTCATTTCATAACATATTTTTTCATTTTTCCTTTTGACCTTTGACCTTCAATATCTCAAAAAGTGCATGTTTAATTTTCTTTGAAAAATTACTTGTTATTCTTACGTTTATTATATATAATTATTATAAATTTCAACATAGGATGGCCATATTTGTAAAACTTACTTTATGTTAATATGATGGAGGGTTGCATTTTAATTTATAACTCAGCCTCCCATGACCGTCCCATGTTGAAACTTACGATAAATTTAGATTTCAAACGTAAGAATAACATATGATTTTTAAAACAAAAAATATGAACTTTTTGAGATATTTAAGGTCAAAGGTCAAAATGCTTGACCTTAAAATGAAATGTTTAAAAATATATATACGTGTGATATATCATTTAAAAGCCTGTATTATAAGCTTTCTGGTGATACCAATTTTTTACCTCTAAGTTAATTAGAAAACAAAATATGGGTACATTTGTAGCAGATGAATTTTGAAAATTTGCATTTTTTACTCATTTTTGCAGGCCTGTATATAAAAAAAAAATAAAAGAGGTTACTTACAGCGCGATTATCTCTTCACTAAGCGTCCTTTTCTTTTTGAACTCTGAACAACATGCCCGTCGAACGGGGACATTACATCGGTTATTCTTATAAAATTTTCTTACGATATATAATCTATCTTAAAAGGTTTTTGATTCTATATTGCTTATTCTTTATTTCCGGTAATTAAGCATTCAACTGAACACTATATGTGCTATTCAACTGAACACTATATGTGCTATTCAACTGAACACTATATGTGCTATTATAATATGGAAGAATTATACTTGCATCAATACATTTGAAATCAGAAACTTAAAATACTTTCTATCATGTTTTTCGGACCACCCTGTAATTTGACAAATAGTGAAAGAAAAGATTCAGAACTTTAAAATGTTTTATCAAATACGTCAAAACATAAATTTATTCTATTATCATATATAATTATCTTATAATAATGATATTTTCATACAATTTAATGAAAAAACCTAAAAACATAATGGACAAAATTATAAGACACCAACCGTTTTTTCCAAATACAGTGGTCAACATAATTAGCAGACACAAATGGTCTAAAATAAAATCCTCTAACATGGTTATTCAATATTTGGTGGATCCGCCATTGTTTTTTATAACATTAAAGATGCGATTCGGCATCGAATCTATCAGGTCTAACAAAATATCGCAAGACAGTTCTTCCCAAGCACATTTTATAGCCTTTTTTAGGTCTTCAACACATATAAACTGCCTCCCATTTCGGTAAACCGTACGAGCTAAGATCCCCCACAAATTTTCAATGAGATTTAAGTCTGGGGAGCGAGAAGGCCACGGGAGAATATTTATACTTTGCTCTAAAAGCCACTTTTCTATTTCGTGTGATGCATGAATCGGAAAGTGCAGTTTTCGTCACAAAGAAGTTCACCGTATATGGCTAGATGATCTTTAAGAAGATTCTTATACTTTTCGGAATTCATTCTTGAATGCACAAAAGCAATATCCGTTTTCCTTTGAGCCGAAAAACCAGCCCAAACCATTACTGAGCCTCCACCCATTTGGCAGCTCATTAGTACATGAGGAGACTTCCGTAAATCATGCCAATAATATGGAAACCCGACTGGACCATCCAGGTTAAACTTTTTTTCATCAGAAAATAACACAGTATCATTTGGAGGTACAGGCCATAGTTTGTTTAGCGAAGTTTAGACGCTCCATTTTGTGCCGGCTTAGAAGCGGTGGTTTTTTCTTCAATTTTTTATATTTACCATATGAAGCATTATGCAACAGCCTGCGAATGGTTCTCCTTGGACAATTCAGTTTCAAAGCATTTTTAATGCCTGTATTGGTCATCTTATTCTGTGCAGCGAGCGAAAGCACAAGGCGTCTGTCTCTCGAGGATAAGCAAGGAGTACGTCCAGATCTTTTAATCACCGATCCATTAACTCCTCTTTTCAAAACATTTCTAATTGCACATCTAGAGCACTTAAACAATTAAATGTAAATCAATTATATGTGATAACAGAATAAATTTATGTTTTTGACGAATTTGATAAAACATTTTTAAGTTTCTGAATCTTTTTTTTCACTATTTGTCAAATTTGATAGGTGTCTTATAATTATATCCACCACTGTAATCTGACATCTTTATGATGAAAATATCCCTCAAAAGGGACATTTATGCAAAATTTCGCTTTATTCTGTTATGTTAAGAAATTCGTAAATTTCGAATAATTTGCAAAATTTTCAAAGTAGCATGTTTATGGTTAATTATGTTCATCCCGGCATCAAAACTGGCATTTAAAAGCAGTTCTTATATCTTTACGATAAAAATATACCTTTTCATTCACGGTTAAGTGAAATTAATGTCCTATTCTCCCCTGTTAAGAAAATCGTAAATTTCGAATAATTTCTGAAGTTTTTTAATTAGAATGTTGCAACTGTATATATAATTCTTGCTAGCGTCATAAATAATATTAAAACTAGTCCGATCTCTCGGCGATCATTTGTTCGTGAGATATCGGATACACAAACTAACACACTAACAGACACCCTACAGATGGACACCATAGCCATTTTGATATTTTCGGATTCCTCACACCTGAAAACGTGTAAAAAAGTCAAAAAACCGAAGTTGAAAATTTTCACGATTACCTAAGTTCCCCATACCTATAGTATGATGGGGAACTAAAATTTTTCACGATTACCTGAGTTCCCCATACCTATAGTATGATGGGGAACTAAATACCTAAGTTCCCCATGCCTATAGTATGATGGGGAACTAAAAAAGTCAAAAAACAGAGGTCGAAAATCTCCACGATCACCTAAGTTGCCCATACCTATAGTATGATGGGTAATTAAAAAAAAAAATTGGAAATTTAAAATAATATAGACGGTTGGTTGGGTTTTACGTTGCACTAGTGCTGCGTAAAGGACAATTGACGACGCTCTGGGACTCACCCCTAGAGGTGGTCTGGAGACATGCCCTCACAATTTTGATTCTTCATAGAAGGGATAGATCTCCCGCTTCGGTGACCCCCATTAAAATAATGTAGAAGCATTTTGAAGCATTTTGATATTAGGCATTATTTAGTAACGTTTCCTTCGTCAAAGGGGATTTTTCCATCTCTAGGATTATTTTTTATCCTTTAAAACGTGCTTTTTGCATAAAATGATAGATTCATGGTAGTACATTACTGAAGAAGCGATAGCATGTAAAACAAAAATAATTAATTTCAACGTCTCTTATCCTTTTAAATTTATGATTATGTAAATAACGTCAGACATAAATTTTGCAACAAGTATTATCTGTCTAGTCGTACACTCGTATTTCTCTCTTTCGTATTTATCGATTTCGTTGATTCTGTTTCATAACGAATTTCATAAAGATTACATTGCTTTAAATAATTTGAAAGATTTTAATTTATCGAAATTATCTTAAGGTGCAATTATTTTTAAGCTGCTAATTTTGTTAATTCTAAACGTATTTTATCTATCAAACACTACTGCTGTCAAAATAGCGAAATTCACATTTTATGGCTGCCAAAAATGCATTTCTCCTTAATTAGTTTTCTCTTGAAATCATTAAGTAACTCATTATTTAATCCTCTGTAGATGATATAACTCAATATTACTGTCTTCTCACTTTGTAATTAATAGTAACACTTAAGTTATGAAGATAAATGACACATCGCTTGCGAGTCGTTCTATACAAGGTAACATTAATTATTCTGTTATACTGATAGTAATAACTTAAAAACGACAGTTGCTTAATCTTTAAAAGAATTTTCTTTTGACTTTGATGTAAATAAAGAAATTATATATATATATTGAACATTTATTAATTTTCTTAACCAAGAGAATCTAAAAATAATTATGTTAGAGAACTCTGACAACTGAATATCTAATTTTTACTCATTCTGTAGGCGTAAGTAAAACAAGAAAATAAAATTGGGAAATTCGGATAGATTATAAAACCTTTTCGATAATTGTGCTTACTCGTTACGTCGCGTCGTTTAATTTTTAAATTTCTCATTTTGATAGAAAGTGTTAATAACATAAAAAATATAAATAATTAAATAAATTAAGTAAATCTAGAATGCTGTGGCCACCACATGACTTTCCTCTATATTTTCCTATGCAAATTCACTCAGTAAAAATAATTTATTAAAATCCTTAGTTAATAAATTTATCTTCCATGATCAGTGCGATTTCCATATTAGAGAAGCAGTATAACACTAAATATCCAAAAAAAAAGTTATTTTTATTCTCGATATTACATTTAAAATAAATAAATAAATAAAATACTTATTTTTATTTATTTATTTATTTTTAATTATTTATTTATTTATTTTGTGTGTGTGTGTTAAAAATTAAAAAAAAAATCGATAACTTTATTTTAAAATATCGCAGATCGATGGTTTAACCATTCATTTTAAAGGTGATGGCATTCTCTTTTGTAAGATACCCATCATGAAAATTTATTCCCCTTAAGGGGCACTTCCCCCGCAGAGGGGGGGGGGGCAATGCTCCTACATATAGAAAAAAAATTTCCATTTGACTCTCTCTATAATAAATAATTCTTGTAAATTTCACAATGATTATTAAAAAATAATTCTCTTTATGCACATTTATGCAAAATTTTGTCCTATAACACCATGTTAAAAATTTAGAAAAAGCTGGATGGCAACGCAACCTGTAAGATAATTTTTACCAAAAGTTGATAGGCACTAATTTATGTCAAGGCGTACCTACATACCAATTTGTATGAAATTCTGTGCAGTAGTTCCTGAGGTAAAGTTCCCACAAAATTTTGTCACACACACACACAGAGAGAGAGACAGACAGACGTTTTCTAAAAATATTCAAATCGTTTTCTACATCTCTCAAAACGTGTAAATCCATGAAAAACCCGTGTTCGAAAAGTTTTCAAATCAAATACTTTCTTCTATTGAATATAGAATAGAATAAGTAAAAATTAAAAATTCTCCTCTAATAATTTCCACTCATGTTCTATAATGTATTTAAAAAATTTTGTGTGTGTGTGTGTGTGTTTCTTTTTTTTCTTTTTTAACAAAATATCATGCTTCATGTATATCATTATTCATACCATATCGGAACCATGTTTTTTATATGTGAATTCTGAATAATATATAATAATTTCATTTTTTTTTTTTTTTCAGCTTAATGATATTAAAACAGCCTGTAAAAACATAACTATCGGAGACTATCATGTGTACGAATTCTTCTGCGAGTCTCTATATACAAACCTGTATACCCATGTATAAAATTTTTAATAGAAAACATGTTTTAGTAAAGTTCGATAATATGTGTCAGTTCTAGAAATTATAGAAATATTTATGAGAGCGCAGATGGAAGCACAAAAAGACAAACAGGCACATGAACAAAATTCAGTAACAATTTTCAACTTTATTGAAAAGCATTAAAATGAAAAAAAAAAAAAAAAAAAAGAAAAAAAATCTTTTTTTAATAACAGCCGTTTTATCTTCTATTCTTTACATTTGACAATTCGTGCATTATTAGCTTTTAAGTGATCTTTTCCATTTATCTTCATTCTACTTAAGAAACTCAGCCGCATAGATTTCACGAAATTTTTCTGTAAAAAAAAAGTTTCATAACAAAGTATCAGAGAGATAAGAATATTGAATTTTCAGAAGAAAAACAGTGTTACTTGAAGTGAATGATGAAATGAATGATCAAGAAAACTGATATCACTGAAATGGTTTCGATTATAAATTTGCGGTATTTTATTCCAGAATTGACATTCTCTAAATATTTAGACATATTTCCATTTTAAGAAAATCAATGTAAGCAAATAAAAGATTTTAAGTTACATAAATTAAATTATCAACTCTTCAACATTTGTGTGGAGATTTGTAGTTATAAGAGGTATTTCTATAAACCATATTCTAATACTTTTATTTTACATAAAACATAAGAAAATTGATATTTACAATTCATGTACGCAAAGTAATGTTTTCTGTACAATGTAATAGGATTACTATTAAATTTTACAGGGCCGCACAAAAGTAGTCTGGTACAGGATTAAGGGCCATAATTGGAAACTGTGCAATTGAATTTTCATTTTTCTGAAGCATTTTTAACACTTCCTAACAATGTTTAAAAGTTATTATCATATGAATTAGCTCATATATACCTGTCTATATGTCCGCGCTCTAACTCTCATAAATAATCATGGAATTCCTCCGAATTGATATATGTTATTCGAATTCACTATGGCATGTTTCTTCTTGGTGTAAATCACTGGTTTGTTCACAGGGAAACCCGTTCGTTCCATGAGAGGTACTTTTATAAACCACATTTTAATAGCTTTATTTTGCACAAATCATAATGAAATTGACATTTGTTATTCATATGTATACTAAAATATTTTTTGTTCAATATAGAATGATTAGTATTAAGATGTACTACGACACATAAAAATATTCGAGTACATTAAGGATATTAAGGATTATAATAAGAAATTGCCGCAATTGAATTTTCGTTTTTATTAAGCCTTTTTAACACTTTCTAGATTTGTGCACATGTACGCATGTACAATGTGCTATGTGAACATGCAGCAATGTGCATGTGTGCATGCAGCAATGCGCACGCACACACACATGCGTGCGCTAATCTTATGTTGTTGTATGTAGGGATTAATATATTAAAATATTAATGAAAATACATTTTACCACAATGGTACTTCTTCATGCTTTTTACTTCCATTACCCTACTACAGTAGGTAATGGAAGTATTGTATTCGATCCAAAAATTCGATATCGAGTTCACCTGATTTACACGTTTTAAGGCCTCCTGAGTCCAAAAAAGTTTTTTTTTTGTCAATTGGTCAGTGCGTATGTATGTGTGTGTATGTATGTATGGAATCTTCTGGCTATCATATCTTCGAAACTAATAAAGATAGAACTACGAAACTTCACAACTGATACAGGTCTGGTGTACAGATGAATTTTCAAATTTCGGTGAAAATTGAAAACTGGAAGTGGTCATCGGAAACCGGAAATAGGACCGTAAGTCTGTATCTCAAAAACCGCTCTAACGATTTTCTTCAAAGTTGCTATATAAGCACTCTATTAGATGACCTTTCAAATGATATAGTTGGCTAGTTCAGGAAAATTGGTACGCGTCCTGTATAAATTGCTCAGTTTCAGGTTTTACAAGTGCGTTCCTTTAAAAACGACTTGTCGGCAGAAAACACTGTGCGTGACCAGATTACACATTTTCCTGAAAAACTGTACTTATTCTGCTGCAAATATTTATATACATATAAAAACTATTTCGTGTGTCCATCGTAACCACAAATTACAGTTTGCAAACGAGTTATAACACTGCTAACTGTAGCTTCAGTCGACGGTTGTTACCTGAGGAAAAACATTTTCACCAATAACGCTTTATCCACCGAGTCAGCATCTCAATTAAAAATTCATGTATGCACAAGTAGGAAGGAAAATAAGAAATAAGCTGTTCTAATCGGAAAATTGTGCAATTTATAGGACTTTCATTTGCATATTTCTCTTTCAGATCCGGGCGAAAAATTTAACTATTTGTCTAACTATCGTAGACAAAAAATTTAACTATATTTTTTTCTTTACCAAAAAAAATCCCCCTTCACGAGAAGGATTTTTTCGCAAACAGCGTTCAATTCATATATGTGTGTGTGTGTGTGAGGTCTAATATGCTGTGAACTAATATGTCGTGTTCATCTCAAGCTTTCTTTGTGGCTTATGATAGATATTTGTTTTCTTAAAGCTTGTTTTATTATATTTTTACTGCGCACGACAGGATGAAGTTAACATGCATATACCAATTCACATAAACATGTTCTTAATAAAGAGTGTTACTGGTTCATCTACTACGAATCACTAAAAAAGTCACATACATTATGAACTATGAGTGATATCTATTTAAAGAATATTTAACTTTTTATTCTTATACACAAAGCATGGCGAGTTTAGTATATATTTTTTCCATGCACAAAAGCATGTTACCTATAAAATACAGTAAATACAGTATAATAATCATTAATGACTGGCTTACAGATCCACGCAAAAATATTCCGATACTTTTTAGTTAAATAAGTAGAATTGTTCGAAGTTAGACGTTAGAAGTGTGATGCGTTTTAATACTTGGAATGAAGTTGAAAAGCTGAAGATTAAATTATGCTATACGGTGTAAAATGTGTAAATATATTTGGAAAGTGTTTTATAAACTGTCCAAAACACAAGACTTTTTTTTTTCTTCTTTAAAAATAAATTTGATGTCGTTTTCATAACACTTTAAAGGTTTGCGTAATATTCATTGTGTAATACATTGCATTACATCAGAAAAAAAAATTCTGAAGTATTTAAATAAAAAATGTAAAGCAATTTTTTAAATCGATGAAATTTAAAGAATACAAATGATAAAATAAGATAAAAATTTATTTGTGTGTTGTTCAAAATGTTCAAAACAGTAATTCCACTTATATCCCACTTATTTTAAATTTGCATTTCACATGCATTGTTGCTTTCGAGTGAATTTCTCCACTTTATTTTATATCCACATTTCTAAATATCTTCTGCGACACTGATTTGGAAAAGTTCTTACCGAAAAACAAATTTACAGTAAAATATTCAGTGGATATTAGTGCTGAAGTTTGTGAAGAAAAAAAGAAACTTAGTTGCTGAAAAAGTGATAGTGAAAGAGAATGATCAACAGAAAGTAATATCACTGGAGAGATTTTACAAGATTTTACTTTTTTTTCTGTTATTATCTATACGCAATTGATATTTTTATTATTCAAATACTTTTTATTTTTGAATTGAATTACTTATCACTATGATATATGATGAAATACATTGAACACGTAATATGTATAAATTTGAATATTTTTCATGGTATTTATTTTCTCATAATTCCAAAAAATATTTTCACACATTCATAGAAATTAATTTCATACATTTTATATCTGGTTAAAGGTTCTCTCGGTTTGTTAACAAATTGGAGTTACATTAAATTCAAACAAATGTAGCTCTTATTTTATCCGCTCAAAACTAAATTTTAAAAAATTTAACATTTTAAAAACGATTAAAACATATTTAAAGAACCTTAACTAAAGTTATTTGCTTTAGTTTTGTTATTAAAAATCATATAAAAGATAGCAATAAAATTTTCAAAATGAAAATGAGTGTCCTGAACAGACATAAAAAACTTTATTTAAAAAAAATAGAACAGACTCCAAAAAGAGATTATTGTTATCATTCAAGATACTAAAAATTATTTGAATGTTGGAATAAAATGGAATTGTAAATTGCGCTTAAAAATCTGAAATAAATTCCTTCGTCAGACAACATTAACATAACTATTATTCATAAATTTTGAAGTCGGCGGAAAATTAAATAAAAAATATTACATTTTTTACAGATTTGCTTTGAAACCGTTCGATGAAAACACTATTGGAATATCATTTCCGGTTGTGTTAAGCGTAACACTTTCCAACAATGTTTAAGAAAGAATATAAATTCAGATAGTCTGTCTGTCTTTGTGTTATTCTGTCTCTTTCTGTCTTTCCATTGTGGGATCCTTTGGCAAAGTACATTGGTGCAACGAATACATCCTGTTTGAAAGTGCTAATAACCTATACGAATCGCATGATGTTTCGTTCTTGTTTAATTATTAAACATGGGTAAAGGCACTATTTTACATGCCGGGTACTAAAACCAGTGTAAAGTCATTTTTAGGAAACTTGACGTACTACATTTGATACACACCATATTACAACCAGAATGCAAAAACATTAAATAGCTAATAAAAAATCAGCATTTTTACTAAATAATTTTTCCCTACGCCTGCGTAACTTTTAACGAAACTTCATTTGCAAAACTTAATACCCCAAAGTATTGAGCCACTTGTATGTCAATCCTTATTAAATATCGTGTAAAATCAAGAAAATTGTACGTGATCTAATGAACTAAATTCAGTTCATCTCAGAAATGAGCAAAATGATAAGGGGATTTTATCAGTATTTACTCACAATCAACGAACGCTACTACATTACCATTGCTTGGATAAATATAAAAATGTGAGTAAAATCCTTTATAGCTCAGCTGTTTTTTTGTTTTTTGTTGTTTTTTTAAAGGAACTGAATATTAGTTCATTCGATCGCGTGCAACCTTTTGAATTTACACGTTTTTTGTTTGGGGTTTTCATATAAATAGCTCAATATTTTTAGCTGTTAAATTATGTTAATGAATTTTAGTTAAAGTTTTAGCATGAGCAGTTAAAAATTATTTAGCGAAAATGCTCATGTCTCATTAGATATTTAATATTTTTCCATTTTGATTGCAGTATGTTGTGTTTCATGTCATATTTATGCCAATAAAAATGACTTTGTACTCGTTTTAATACTCGTACCCTGAGTGTTATAATTAAAAAGTGGCGATGCTATTTGCAGCAATTTTTTAACGAAACCTTTATATCTCCATGAATATATTTAGCAGCCTCATAACAGTTTATACAGATAAAAACACGAAGCCTCATAATCAAATGCTACAGCCAGAACTCAATTCAGACACAACATTTTACAGAACGATCCTAAATGTTTTGATTTTTCATTAATTTTTTACTGGTACCTTTTCGCTTTTGGGGCAAAATTTTCACTTCAATATGTGAGATACATCATGTTCTGTACACTTCTTAAGTTTCAATATGATTTCTCTAGTAATTTTTGAGCTATGTGACAAAACGTCTGAAATCGAAAGTGTCTGGTCATATATTGAAAGGTAGTGTATGTTCGTGAAGTAAAAATGATTTGCACAAATATCTTTGTTTAGTCAATTAATGAAATATCTTGCAGTTATAACAACAAAACATTCTTTTATAAAATACCAGGTGATTCAAAAGTTACAGAAAAAAAATCGAAAAACATTATTTAAGAAGTACTGACCCTCTAGCTCTATGTGGTTTTCACTGACAACAAAGCATGGGTTTACAACAAAGCATGGTATTATTCTTACATATGTAACTAGTTGGCATAGGTGGACTCTGCTCAGTTAACCATCATATATATATATATATATATATATTCATAAATTTCTAGAACAGGACATTCTCTTAACATAGTTATCATGTTAAGAGAAATGAATTTGAAAAAATGCTTGACTCAGTGACAGAATAAAATCCCCACCTAATAGGCTACCCACCGTTCACTTCGATATATTTTATGTTCTTCTAATCTATTAATTTATTTTATTTCGGTAAATTTCGTAGTTTAGTTTTCATACTACTATTTCCAATGCAACAATCCTCAAAATGCATATTTATATGGAAAATTTTCAATTTTGTTTCTTGGTAAAATCTTAAATAACGAATAGCTTTCCTATTAGAATATTTGTAATCAGTCATGTTCATACAAGTATCATAAATGTTATTTTGAAGTTGTCTGATATATTTATGATCCTGAAAATGGCCGTTTATGCTCAATTTTGTATTCTTCTGCCATTTTAAGAGGATCGTAAATTCCAAATAACTTACGAATTTCTTAAATTAGAAAATTCATACTCTATGGTATTCATTTCAGTATCCTAAATAATATTTCAAAAGTGGTCTGACACCTTTACGATGAAAATATCCCTCAAGATTGACGCTTGTGTGAAATTTTGCCCTATTCTGCCATGTTAAGAAATTCGTAAATTTCTAATAACTTACGAAATTTTTATATTGGAAAATTAATAGTCAGTGATATTCATGCCAGTATCCTAAATAATATTTCAAAAGTAGTCTGACATCTTTAAGATGAAAATATCTCTCAAAATTGACGTTTATGTGAAATTTTGTCCTATACTGCCATGTTGAGAAATTCGTAAATTTCTAATAACTTGCGAATTTTTCAAAGTAGCATATTTATAGTTACTGGTGTTCATTCCGGCATCAAAATTGATATTTTAAAACTGGTCTGACATTTTTACAGTAAAAAGTTTCCATTTAATGCACGTTTAAGTGAATTCTGCCATGTTAAAAAAATCGTAAATTTCTAATAACTTACGAAGTTTTTTAATTCGAATGTTGTAAATTAATAGGGTTCTTGCCAGTATCGAAAGTAATATTTTAAAACTGGTCTGACCTCTCTGCGATAATTTGTTCGTGAGATATCGTCTAAACAGACTAACAAACTAACGGACTAACACACTAACACACTACCAGACACCCTACAGACAGACACCATACAAATTTTGTCATTTTCGGATTCCTCACATCTGAAAACGTATAAAAAAGTCAAAAAAACGAGGTAAAAAATTTTCATGATTACCTAAGTTCCCCATACCTATAGTATGATGGGGAACTAATGCATAAATATATAAATGTATGTATTAGTTACATTTTTTACCAACATATTGCACTATATTCGCAGTATCCTCTCAGATTTCAAACAAATTCGTGTGATCAAATGACGCCATATTTCAAAAACTGAAGCTTTTTTATGAGAATTTCCAATGTGCAACATCTGGCGATCTTTCTAACGAATGACGGCTAATACATTAAGCATTTATAGTCCTTGTTATGTTGTTGAATGTACTGGGCCGCTGTACAAAATGTAAATTTACAATTATAGAGCCACCTTATGAAGGAAATTTGAATTAATTTGCCAATAAATATTTTGTTACCTTAAAAAATCCTATGTCTTTCTGTGCATTTCAGTGAAAACCTCATAATGCTATGGTCATTATTCAATAATATATATATATATATATATATATATATATTTTTTGTTACTTTTGGATCACCCTTTAAAAAGTATACTAGTACAAGCTATTATACAAGTATAATAGCTAAATAACTTTAATGCTTAAATACACAGTAGATTAATTCAATCCATCCAACGAATCAATCTTTGATAATTAACTTTCATTCCCACAGACTAAATTTATGCCATCGCGTTCATTTCTGCCGGGAATGTTGAAAACTGTGTCCGAACAAGTATGTAGATTTTATGCCAATGGAACATTTTCAGAGGTAACATTATAATGTTAATTTTCTCAAACTGAATTTCTTTTGTGTTTAATTCAAACTTTAGATTAATTAAATAACTCAAATTTCAATTCACGTTTATATCATTTTATGCTTTTGCTTTCCGAATAATTAATAATGCTTATAGAAGTTAATCTTAATAACAAATGGTGAATGAAACTAATTTGATAGAAAAGGTAAGCATACTTTTGTATTTAATTTTGGATGGAAATTTAGCCCATTGTTCTCATAGAATTAATACAAAAGTACTGCTATGTGTAGGGAATCGGTCAGCTGTTAATATATATATATATTTTTTTTTTTTTACTTATTTCACATAATAGGCAAAATAAACAAAATAAATATAAACAATCTAAAAAAGTTTATTAAAAATTACAAACTGCATATTTTATTACTTATTTTGCAGTAAAGAATCAATATTTATCTAAATAAAATTTTCTAAATAAAATTTTCAGAAAATAGAAATATTTGCTTTAGAATTCTATAATATTAAGGATTGTTGTAACGAACAGAAAAAAAAAATCAAAATCGTTTGTCAATTATATAAAACAGGTTATTGTAATCTGTGTGACACCGAAATTAATTGCTTAACGTGATCACAACTAATCAGGCGTGTCACTATCACAGCGTAAGCAACATCTGACTCATTTTGTTAGTCATTTAGTCACTACCAAAATGAGTGATTTCATTGTAAAGGTCCCGTGACTATTTCACTGCCAAAGGTTTATATTCGTAAACTATATAGAGAAAATTAGATATCCAGTGGAAATACATTGCAGTGATGTACAATATTTGATACAGATATTCAGTCATACTATGAAGTCTAAACATTGTGATATTTTTGCTATGGCATTTTTTATTTTATTCGTCCATCAATTCCAATAAACTGTCTGTTTCTCTGCTTCTTCTGCACAAATATTTATTTTATATAACAGACAATTGTATTTAGTCTAACATATTTTAATATATTTTTCAAAATAATACTTTTAAATACATTTTATAAATCTGTCTAATTTTCTTGAATTTTCAGTTTCATTGTAAAATGAATAGCTAAAAGATAGCTGCCAGATGGTTTAAATTTAACAATTCACTAATTTTTTTAATGTTTTTCCTGGTAATAAAATACACATTAAGTGGCTCTTTTTAACGTTTCCTCTTTATCTAGTTGTAATAATATATGGATAGATAGGTATACATGATTAAAATTTTCCTTTAAATAATAATTCATTTGTATAAGTAGCAGACATTCAAATGAGTTATTTTTTTATTTTAGCCTATATTATATTTATTTTCAATATTTTTTAATAAAATTAATGTTTAAATTTATTGAAAATCCACCATATAAATAGAGCTAAAAAAACATCATCTTTAATCTTTGGAAGCACGTGACACGTGCAAGGGCAATAAAAACTTGCCTCAAAGATGTTTACACTTCCTTTAGCACCTGAGAATGTAAAGCTTCGTTCATTCAAAAGTGTAATATGTTTTATATTTATATAACGTTTCAAGAAGTTTTCAGTAGATTAGTATTTTACACCAATTTCCTTAATGTATTTGTTAATTGTAATATGTTTTTTACTTTAATTATTTTCTCTTACCTGTCTGTTTATCTACAGGTTATGTTTAGTAAATATTCTTGGAAATTCACAGAATGTTATAATGTTTACATTTATAGCGCACAACCTTTATATATATTTTTCTTTTTTTACAAACCCTATAAGATAGTTCTGATTCATAATCGTCTGTCATTACTCTATTGAACGACAACAAATCTTGTTCTTTTTTGTTTCAGGAATGACCTCCATAGGTACTCTCACTGCCATTGCTATAGAACGTTACATCATCATCTCCAGATCTCTTCACGGACAAACCTTAACACAAAAGGCATCCATTATCATTATCGTACTCATATGGATTTATTCACTCGTCCAAGCTCTGCCTCCTTTGATTGGCTGGAATAGGTACATCGTGGAACATCCTGGAATAGCGTGTTCCCTTGATTGGCAAACGCCTAATACCCATCACAGTACCTTCATCGCATACATCTTCATTATTGGATACATTTTACCAGTTTTCATCATGAGTTATTGCTACATTAAAGTTATCTACATTTTGCGAAAGGTGAGCATTATCTGTGTACAATTTTATTTTATTTAATTTTCGTTTTAAAATATTTGATAGAAAGGTATTAAAACTTTAAGGAATTCTCTCTCTCTCTCTCTCTCTCTCTCTCTCTCTTTTTTTTTTTACATTGACTATAATAAAATTACTTCAATGAAGCATTAAAAAATTCGTCAAATTTGCTTACAACTGTAAGATGAATATAAGGTTTCAGAAAAGATCTGGTAAAATGTAAAGGTAGATGGAAATGACTGAATTGATAATTTAGATAAGAATGTGCTATAAATCGGTTAAAAAATGACACATGTAAATGCCATCATATAAAAGAAATATTAATTCAAATATTTGAAAAATAAATAAATTTCAAAATCCGTCACTATATTTTTAAGTAGGCTTTTTTGAACATCCAAAAAATTAATAAATTTTTCATTAACTATGTGAAGAAGTTTTATCATTTTGAAAATCTGAAAATTTTTTATATCTGAGAAAACGCAATTTAAAGATTTTAAATCTGTAAAAAATACATCAAAAACCATAAGTATTATTGCCTAAATATTGTGAGGTTTGCGTTGATGAAAACTCCATCTTAATTAATAACTTAGATAACCAAATGGATAAGTAAAGAGAGCACAAAACCTGAATTAAACAATAAATAAGAGTTTTATTTGAACAGATTAATCGGAGGGCGGTCTGGCAGTAGGGAAAGAAGGAGAGTTTTAACACAGGAGGCGGAGGCACTGAGGCACCGGCAAGCCGTGTGGGTGCCACACCACCCCCTGAGGGCCTAGATGAGTTGGTATCGTCCTTGACACCCCCCTCTGACAGTATCGTAAAAGATGAGGAGGGTGTTAATGAGGAAATTTAATTAAAAAAAAATAATTAGTGATTTTTTGTAAAATGTGACGATGGTTTTAAAGAGATGTTTGCAGTAGAATGAAAAAAGCATCGTATTGTTTGCGAGTCATTAGGAAATTAATTAGGAAATTAATTAGGAAATTAATTAGAAATTAATTAAGAAATTAATTATAAAATTTTAAAATTGGGAAATAAATAAGGAATCGATAAAATATATGAATTTAAGAATGTTGATGTGAATATACTATGAAAGAAATAGAGAGATCTGACTGGGGTTCGACCCCGGCACCTTGCAGTAAAAATATTTCCATAAGACAGTAGTTTTGGAGCGTGAAACCACTGACCTATAGAAATATGATCTGATGACTCTATTTTAGATATGAATGTGTGTGAGTGTATGTGATTTTTCTATTATATGTCCGCACACTTCTTTTTTAAACTGTGCAAACATATATTTTTGGAAACTCATTTGAAGAGTTCCTTTTTACTATGAAATTCTCAAAAGAGGATTTCTTATTTTTTTTTTTTTTTTTTTTTTTTTAAAGGAGTCCCACCATCCACCCGCCGCATGTGTGCGACGCCCCAATTTTTTCTGATCTTCTAACTTTTCTGAAATCTTGCAACTTCATTTTCAATCTTCTATCTTCCAGGTCTTCTAATTTTCATTCTTCTAATTTTCATTCTTGCATGTTTCAGATCTTCTTATTTTCAAATCTTAAGTTTTTTCTTTATTTCTTTTTAGGGGACCCACCATCCACCCGCCGCATGTGTGCGACGCCCCAAATTTTTTTCTGATCTTCAATTTCATCTGTTTTCAGGTCTTCTAAATCTTCCAAGTTTTAGATCTTCTTATTTTCAGATCTTCTTTTTTTTTTTTTTTTTTTCATTTTTTCTTCATTTTTCAATTTTTTTCATTTTTTTCATTTTTCAATTTTTTTCATTTTTTAAATTTTTCTTATATTTCAATTTTTTTCATTTTTTATTTTATTTGATAGTGACCATAGGCCAAGGAGTGTATACCATCGTCCAACAAATATCTCTTGTCGTCAAATGGCGAGAGCGACACTTTATTTATATGCATCGTATAAAGTTTGTGACTCTCTTGACCAATTTTTATTTGGTGAGCCATGCTAATTCTCCGCTCCTGTAGACAATTTTTATAATTTTGATGTTTTAATTTTTTTCTGATATAGGACTTTGACACACCCTTTGCCGTCTTTTTCTCCCCGTCTTCGGACTTTATACTGTACATCTTGGATTTTAATCCCGAACTCGTAGATATATTTTCCATTTAGTTCATCCTTGAACTTCCCGACGACTTTTTTGTTTTCTTGTGAATGAAGTGGATGATCTGTGGGATATTCTGAAGTGTCGAAAAGATGTAGGTGTTGTTTGATGTCTTCATAGATGTCTGGAGTTGTGATGTGATATGTGAGTGAGTCTGTGTCTGTGAAAAGTAACTTGGCTTTATCTTGATATGTTTTCTTGATGAAATTGTAGTGGAAGTCGTACATTAGAAGTATGGAAAGTTCAAGGATGGTGAATCCAACGTACACAGGACGATTCATTAGTATCGAACTCTTCACCCTCTCCACTGCTGCTAAGTTTTGATTAAAAATTTTAACATTTTTATAGTATGGGGAGGCGACGATTTTCTCAGCTCTTAATTGAGTATTGCAGAGCTCAATATTTCTTCGTTTTCGAAGATTCTCGATTGTTTTCCCGAAGACTGCATTGTTGAGTAACTTGAAGAAATTTTTTTCGAAGGTAGACTTAGACTGCTTGCGTTTTTCAGTGTTGAAAGATATGTACGGTTTGAGCCAAGGTGCTTGCCTGAACTGTAGGACTTTATGGATTTTGGAGAGAATTAAACCTTGCTGAAGATAAAACTGCAGAATTCTGTAATGGGTGACATAGTGTTTCTTATGTTGGAGATTCGTTATGAGTTTCATAGAGGAAGTGAAGGGTCTATTGTTGAGGATATCTTTAGCATAAGGGGATAGCATATTTTCTTGAATTGTGATATGTTCAGGTGCTAACGGGTATTCATTGTGTAAATCGTGTAGATGTTGAGGATAGTCTAAATCCACCTCGAAAATAAATCCGACGGGTGCATCCGCTTGTAAATTCAGAATGGATTGCGATGTAAAGTTCAGTGGGGCTACCCACTCGAAGCTACCAACTGGAAGATGCTGGCAGCAGGACCACCCGTACAAATTGTTACTATCCCAGTACATAATGTATTGAGATGGGTCATACTCAGCAGTCCCGGGAATATTAGATTTGGCATATCTCTGTGATATTTGGGAGATACCTCCTCTCACACCCTGCTCGATAAAGAGAAGCATATCCACATCAGAAAACAACTCAAGCTCAACAGATGTCATTTTCAGACACGCTTGCCATGAAAAACCAGGTGCTGTAAAGCAATGAGTGGGGTCCAACTCATAATATTGTTGACAGAGTTTCCTAAAACTTTGGAAAACATCTGCCAACAACAGCACGTCGACCTCGACGTATAAATCATGGTATTCACCAAGATCTTCCATGTTAAAGGTGCTCCGAATTTTTTGAGCATGGTTGTAGTCTTCAGAAGAAATGTCCTCATCTATTAATTCGTTGTAGAAAGCGCTGGGAGGAGGAAGCTGGCTTTCTTCAAAATTAAAAAAACTTTTTATATGTGAATATGGGTGGACTCCTTTTCTTAAGAGTAGGGAGAAGTCTGTTTCTGGATTGAAGTTTTGTTTTAGGAGGTGGAATTCATCTTGTTGTAAATTCTCCATGAGTTTCTCCAAAGAGGAAGGTAAAAATTGCAGAGAATCGAGGAATATGAGATGAACAGGACAATTTTTTTTTTACTAATTTAAATGCTGTGTATTTTTCCATTGTATTCGGGATAATTTCTGTGGAATAATTTTCTAAACTGCCTAATTCTGAAATTATTATGTGTGCATCGTAGTTCTTGAGATTATGAAGGATGACAGGGATACTTTTCGGTTGCTAAAATTTAAATTACACCCCACATGAGCAGCACCTCTATATTTACCACTAAGATGGTCGTGGTCTCTTACTCGTTGTTTTAATAAGGTGTTTCCGCAGATACAACAGGTGGTGGCTTGTTGGAATGAAATTTCTTCATCCGGTGTCAACTGCATGGGTGTGATGTACTTGAGTTTTTGGGCTATTTCGTCTTTTTCTTGTAGGATAACTTGAATGAAGTGTTCAGCAGCATTATCACCCCTGAATACTTGGATGGGTTTATATGAATTCCCATCGGGACCCACGATGAGGTAGGCATATCCGCAAGGTATGTGTTGAGCTGTTTTTATGGTGAAGGAGGTATTATCATTAGGATTAGCAGTGGAGATGGGACTTATTAAACTTTCGAAGTCGGCGTATTTTACATAGGATTTAGAGTGTTGCATATGGATTGAAGTAAACGATAATTTATTATTGGTGTGATTAGGCATTTTTATATTTTTAATCGGATGGTTCTGGCAATATTTTTGATGGTCTTTTAAAAGATCTTCTCTGGAAAATCTGTGTAAGCAGCGGAAACAATAAAATCTCTTACACCGTTATGATTTGTTGTATGGCCTAATAATCTAGAAAAGTGTTTAATATATATGTAGTGTTAATTGCCTTCCACATCTTCTAAAAGAAGCAAATTTATCACGTCTTCATCTTCTCGTGAGGAAATGTAGAGTGGACAAATTTCATTATCTTAATCATATATGAAGACGTTAATTCTTAAATGGTTTAATTTTTCTATTTCAGGGATTTTTGTGAAAGGTACGGGGTAGGAAATGTCACCTAGAATTATTTGATTTTCATATGGGTAATATTTATTAACTGTATCAGGATTTGTGTTGAATTTTAATTTGTGAGCTAATAGAGCCCAAATTAAACATTTATTGTAATTATTTTGGATGTTTATTAAGGCGTGCTTTCCTTTTAAACTTGCGGGTGTGGGGATGAATTTACCGCCATGTAAGGGATGGTATTTAGCACATTTTATTTCTAAATGGATTCTTTTTTCCAATACCCACCCCGACCCTAAATTTACAAAATCTTCCACCTTCTGTTTAATTTTAACAGCCATTTCATAAGTGTGGGTGCTTAACTCATGTGAGGTGAATTCAATAAAAACTTGGGAGGTAAAATAAAAAGTAGCAATTTCTTTTTCCTTATTTTCTAAAACTTTGGAAAATTCGACTTTAAAAACACTGTGCCACTTTATGGCATTTTTTAAAGAAACCTCCTCTTCCAAAATTTCGCAGATTTCTTGGTGGTTATCTTCGAAAAAACATCTAAATCTTTTAAGGTTCCTTCAGTTGGGTAAATTAGGTGTGTGCTGAATACGTTTAAACAATTTTTATTCGGTTTTATATTTTTGCTAATTTTAATTTTTTTCAAAGGCTGAGGGTTATTTTTACAGTGGAAAGATCTTTGGTGTCGCATAAGGTTATATTTCGAAGAAAACTTTTCACTGCATTCCATGCAAGAGTGAGAGAGGACCTGATGTATAGCTACATGTCTTCTTAAGTTGTCCCTTCTATCGAAAGTTTCCCCACATTCATCGCAAGAAAATGTTGTTCCTCTTTTATGTACTCTTAAATGCCGAATTAAATCATCCTTCCTTGAAAATGCTTTTGCACACACCTCACACTTAAATAATTCTTCAGCTTGATGAGTTCTAAGATGCCTCAAAAGGTTATCCCTCCTTGAAAATGAGCTGTTACACTCTTCACAACTGAAAGTCTTTTCCTTATTATGACTTCTTACATGCCTCCTAAATGTTCCAGTGTGCGAAAACATTTTACCGCATACAGGGCAAGTCTGAAATAGACAAAAAACCCTATTTTAGAATTTTAATTATTTTTAAAAATCTTAATTATTTTTTCACTAACAAGTGTTTTTCTCCTAACAAGATTTTTTTCTAACCTACTTTTAGAGAGAATTTATTTTTCTAACTTAAAGAGAAATTAGTTATTTATTTTTGAAAAACGCTAACATTTTTTTTTTTAATCTTACCTTTTAGAAATAATTTTTTCTAACAAATTTTTTCTAACCAAGCAATTCCCCCCCCCCCCCATGAAAAAAATATAAAATATATACCTTTGATTTTGCAGTTTTCTCTTCGGTGTCATCATCCGAACTATTGTTATCTGATGAGGCTGGTACAAGTGTAGATTCACTTAAGTCACTCTGAGTCAGCACACCACCATCAACTGCAGTAGGTTCATGGTTCGAGTTCTAAAAAATAACAAAAAGAAAAGAAAACAATTTTTAATTATTTTGTCTAAACAAGTTTTTTCAAAAGAGGATTTTATTCTAACTTTTAAAATTTATTTTTTAAGAGAAATTTAATTCTAACTTTTAAATTTATTCTAAGTATTATTCTAAACAAAACTTTTAATATTTATTATAAGTGAAACTTTTAATGATAATTTATTTTTTAAGAGAAATTTATTTTTTAAGAGAAATTTAATTCTAACTTTTTAAATTTATTTTAAGTGAAACTTTTAATATTTATTCTAAGTGAAAATTTATTTTAAGTGAAGCTTTTAATTATTTTGTCAAAACAAGTTTTTTAAATTACTTTAAAGAGAGAATTTAATTTTTAAAGATAATTTATTTTTTAACAGAAATGTATTCTGAAAACCCAACTTAAACACTAAAAATTTTTTTAAACAAACATACCTTAGTTGAATTATCACCAAATCTCGGCATTTGTGGAATTGGTTCTGTTGCACTGGAGTGCTCCACAACATTTATCCCAGCACCAGTCTGAATAACATTCTGCAAAAAAGAAAACAAAGAAAACATATTTTTTAAAACATTGTATATTATTCAAACAGTTAAACATAAAAAGTGAAATAATACGTACCATGTGTGTTTTCAAATGAACTCTAAGTTCCCTAGTATTGAAAAAGGTATCCCCACAAACTGCACAGCAAAGATTCGGGCTGACTGATGGTTCGCTGAGACGAGATGGCCCGGGCTCGCAGTTTATAGATGATACCTAATTTGAAATCTGTAAAAGGAGAAAAATATTATAAGTCCAAATCGTATGTTGAAATTGTCCTAGAAAGGGAAAAAATACATTTTTCTTACAGATTTTCGAAGGGACAACCGGTTAGCAGGCACAGGGTTCGAACGACGCCCAGTCAAACGTACAGGATCTACGCCTTCGAAGCCAGGGGTACTCGAACGGTAGACTGCACGGTTGTCTCAATCTGAAAAAAAAGAAAATAAGAATTTTTTGAGTACAAAAAATATATTTTGAAACATTCTACAAGTTTTTAAAAAAATTATACTTACCTCCATATCACTATCTGAAAAATTGAAGTCCTCGCTCCAATCAATTTTGTTAACACAGTACAAGTCATTGACTTGACTCGGTGTCAATCCGAAGCTGATGTCAACCTAAAAAAAAGAGAGAAAAAATATATTTAAGTATATTTTATCAAAAATTTAAATACAAAAAGTGTAACTTTTAATATATAAATTAAAAATAAATGTTTTAAATACTTACATGACTTGCACAGGAATCCCAAAAGCTGCTCATTCTGAATAAGAAAAAAAATGATTATAATATAAAAATAATACAGCAAAGAAACGCAGAGAGAAAGAGAAAAGATGTCTTCTCCGGAGAAATTCAAGTATCTGAATGAGAGAAGCCTCTGCATGCGTAGAAGGGGGAAAAAGAGGTTGCCCGTTCCATATCTAGTACCCTTTGGTAGGTCGGGGAGGGGATTCATGGAGGGGCGATGACCCCTCATGCATCCTCTTGGCAGAGAGTGTAAGAGGGTGCGGCAATTGGAATGTTGGTCCGCAACATTATAAAATATAAAGAGTGGGCATTTTTTTCCCGAAGACGTGACTTCTTTGAATACTGCAAAATTAGATACGGCTAAAATTTTTTCAGCAATGACTATTTTGGAGTTTTTATCACAAGTTTCACTTTACAGAAAAAGATAACAATTATTAATCCCCGTTTATTAAAAATGAATTATTTTTCATAAATTAATACATTCTTAATTATTTTTTCTTACAAATACTTTTTAATTGTTTTTCAAAAAAATTACTTATTTCTTACAAATAATTTTTAATTCTTAAGTAAGTTTTTTTTTTTTTTTTTTTTTTTTTTTTTTTTCTAAGATAATTTTTATTTCTTAAGTAAGTTCTTTTCTAAGATAATTTTTCTTCCTAAAATAAGTTTTTAATTCTTTTTTCCACCTAGAAAATAAAAACATACATTCATTCAAAAATAATAAATTTGAAATAAAACAGAGACAGTTTTTATATTGAAACAAAAAAGTGATTTATTCAATTCATTTACACATTCTTTGAAAAATATTTCTCAAAATAAGTTTGGAAAAATTGCATTGTCAAGTTATCGAAAAAAGATTCATTATAATTACACAAACATTGTTTCGAAATAACATTTTTAACAATTTTAAAAGTGTTCAAATGTAGCAAAACAGATTCTTGAGATCTGATAAATTTATCATAAGTGTTTAATGAAATGCATTCGTGATTAAATCCCGATGATTCGTTCAAATCACAACCAATACATTAAAAAAATGTATTAATATTTAGTTCAATTTCTTCACATATGCATGTGAGATAGTGCTTTTGTGCATCTGAGAAACTTAAATGATCCTCACATTCAAATGTCTTGTTTAAAATTAATGCTGGTATTTGTTTAACGAGAACATTTTCCATTAGGCGATGTGAAATCTCACTTTTCAATTCGACCAATCTGTTGATTTGATCATTGAACAATTTTATACCATTCGGTTTGAGATAAAAACCGGCATCCTTCGTTTGAAATATTTGTTGCAACAAACACAAGTCCTCATTCACAAATGCTGTTAACAGTTGGTTGTTTGACAAAAAACTATCCTTCACAGAATTGAATTTAAACGAAGATATATTTCTTTGAAAGTGAAACCATGTCATCGGTGATAAAATTATACCCGATTTTGTAGGAAAGCGATCACCAGCACTATTTTCTGTAAAATTACGAATGTGGACTCTTAAATTTTTCTCATTTTCCAAAATGATTTGCAAGAGTGTACACCAATTTAAATCCCATTCTCCTAGAATAGGATTTGATTTCTGCCTATGTTGAAAAAATTTATCCAACCAGTCATTATTTGGAATTTCACAAGACAATTTGCCACTAGTAGATTGTTCGTTATCACATTTTGTAGGTAACAGTTTATCGTTATGAGAGGATTGTTCATTTTTTTCACTAGAAGACTGTCCACCATTATCAGGAGACGATTGTTCTAAGTCCAATCTAGGTCCAAGATAGGTCCTTTAAAATAACTGGGGTCGTTTCCATACGAATCAAAGAATTCTACTTCATCATCAGATTGCGTGAAAAAGGCTAACCAGTGGGTTCCGGGTTCAGACGATTCATCTGTGTTACATACGAGGCAAGCTGGATAACGCACGACCACCTCGGGTAGATGATCACTTGGGAAAACATCTAAAAAATATTTTTTCGTAATTGTATCACTGGATAAAATATTCTTGATTTGTAGAGAATCCATTTTCATTAATTGGCAAAGTCACATAAAACGTGTCGGGACTTGGTAATTTCAATAATGTTTTCAAATTCTGCATACACAAACACAGAAATGGTGGATTGTAAAGCTGTGGAGAATTTGATCTCAATTCTAAAATTTCCTTGTTGTTGTAAGTTGAGATGGGGACGGTCACACAAATCAGGACTTAGATCGAAAGCATACAAAGTATGACCATTCACGAAATCTTCTCGTGAAATATAATTTCCAGCATCACGATTGAAACCAGAGAATAATCGATGATAAGCTCTAATATAGTTTTTATCCTGGAAATTCAATTCCAAAGGTTTGCTAGGAACAGGTTGACCGTCCATATACACACTTAAAAAGTTAACATTGTAGTGATGAAAGTAAAAAGGGTTTAATTCATATTTACCACTCATGGCGGCATTATCTAACAATCCAATTGTGTTTTGGCATAGCACCCAAAAGAACATTATCTTGCATAAAAGACATACTTCCAGCAGGTATTGTATAAGTCTTGCATAAAACTCGATAGATGGGGTATTTTGCAGAATTTTTTTCCAAAGCTTTAGCATGTCCTAATAAAACTCCTGGGTTCACTTTCACTTTGCGAATAAACAGCGAGGCATGTTCTAACACGACGTTATATTTCTTTTCTTGCCCAGCCACTTGCTTTGCCATTAAACAAAACTGGGGAGTGCTTCGAATCATTTTAATTTTCAAATCCACCATATTCAGTAAAAGTCGATTCTGTCGAAAAATTTCGCAGTGTAAAGGTCCGATCATATCTAAAATTTTACTCGTCTTGGTGAGTTCATGTCTTTTTAACAATCCAGGGTTTTCGGGAGTAGCTTGTGTGAGATCGGATACAGTTAAATTTTCATCTTTGTAAAAACATTCACAGGTTAGTAAACCTTTTTTAGCATCTTCCCCGAAATTCAACAGAGTTTCAATGTAGGCACGGTATGGATAAGTGTTACTCGAAGAGGATATTAATCTTTCGTTCAGACTCACGTTGATTTGGGAAAACAATGCATGAAAAAATAAATTAACGGGTGCAACAGGTTCTTTATCAGCCAGAGCAGTTCCGTCAGCATTCACAATTTTCACTTTTAGGTACATGTGCGAGGAGGATAAATCTATGTATTCTTCACCATTACCCGTGATGTTAAATTCCACAGGTCCCCCATCGCGAATATTGGCCAGAGGATGAAATTCGACGAAATGTCCTTTTTCAATAGCCGTCTGTGTAGGTGGTATCAAAAACAAGTCCAGTTCAGATTTGACACAGGCAGGGGAATCTTTATGAATGAGACCAGACATGATTAAGCAAAAATATCGTGTGTCTTCGCTCTCTTCACTTTGGGACGAATGATGGTTTTGTTAGATCGCTTTCTCTTTTTATAGCGTTGACCTGAACCAATCATTGTTTTCATTTTTGTAGCAGCATTGTCAGTTAAATTTTTTCCAGCTTCTTTCAACCGACGCTTAGCAACATTTTTTATATCTTCACCTCGTGACAGGTCGTTCAACACATCTACACCCGTATGAAGCAATTGTTTACCAACAGCTTTCGCACCTGATTTAAAAAGGGGTACTGCAGCTCGAAAAAGAGATCGAAACAGTCCACCTAATCCATATCCTTTTTGTAATGTTGAACCTTAGTAGTAGTTCAAGCCACTGCCTGACTGGTGAATGTAATAATCTTCAAAAGATTTCGCACAACACTTGTAAGGAACAAACATTATGAGAGGTACTTTTGTCTAAAATGAAGTTTCACGATCAACTGCCCACGCTCGAATGACACCAATCGTCCTGTGTGTGTCCTTATAACAGTTTCAATTGTTTGAAAGTTTTTCCTTGAAAGAGAGACATAATGTGGTCTGTCAAACATTTCGTGAATCATATCACCATCTTTACCTTTCACAGTAATTACTCTAAGCAAAGGGGATACTATATAACCAACGATCTGAGGTTCTACTACATCCGAATATATATAAAGTAATTTTAAATCAAAATTCGGGCCAGCTTCTTTATTTCCTTCAAAGTATTTAAAAGGACTATCGCATATAGGATCCTCATTGTTAACCAATTCGGTCGGATAAAACCTAAAGTTTCGGCGAGTCCTGGTAATAACTTTATTCTAGCTGTTGGTTTTAATCCAATTTTCACTTTTCTAGTATGTTTGTTGTAGGTTATCTGAATTAAACCGTTGAAGTCTTGATAGTTAATCCACTTTATAATGTCTGAAGGGCTTTCAAAAAATCCAAAGGGGATTTTAGTTCTTTTCATCGTCCCAATACCTGCATCATATTCGTATTCATTTCCTCCGTCAAATATATTACTACATATATGTGGATAAGTCAGTTCCACAAGTCCAACCTCCCATTCACCTTTCAGATCAAGAGGGGAAGGTAATCTCGTAATAAAATGTGAAATTTTATTTTCTGGGTAAAATTTCAAAGAGCTGTCCGAAGGTAGCGTCACGTAGAAAGACATGTTGGCTAATGATACTCAAAAGAAATGTCGTTTCAATTTATAAATGAAATAAATTAGAAGCTAGTATCCATTGGTCGAATTTAGAAGGATAACCTTTATATTTCACTTTATACTCTAATTGCCCTTTTCTCATTCGCTTTTTTAAGATTTTTTCGATAGCAAAGTTCTCTTTAGACTGAACTTTCTGAAGTTCTTGCGCGTAAAATGTTCCTAAAATAGGTTCGTTCATCAAATCCTTGATCCGGTAGACGGGTGGTTCCGGTGGTACGCATTCGGTCACGACGAATAGTTCTTCCGTCCAGTTAGTTTCGTATCCTTTTTCAAAAGTTAATTTTTGTTTGGATACTCGAACCGTGTCCCCCGGTTTAAACGCACAAGACTTTGTCTTTTCATTCCCCATATCCCCGTACAGAGTAAACCACACGTCGCTTTCATTTTCCGGAGTTACTTCGGCGGGCGCCCTTTTAATGCTCGAATGATAAGTATGGTTATAACTATAAAGTAATTGATCTAACACGTCTACGTAGCGGTAAGTACGACGACTGGTAAAATATTTCCACATTTTAGTTTTTAAAGTACGGTTAAATCGTTCTACTACGGACGCTTTCGTGTTGTTAAAAGTTCTGAAAAATTTCACACCTTCCTCTTTGAGAAATTTTTGAAACTTGTTATTCAAAAATTCCCTTCCTGCATCCGTATTCAAACAGTTGGGTTTTCGTTCAGAGAAAATTTTTTTAAAGGCTTTCACAATCTCTTCACCTTTTTTAGATTTCAGAGGAACCGCCCACGCTCGTTTTGAGAGGATGTCAATACAAGTTAAAATGTAGCGAAATCCATCGTTAAACTTTTGAAGAGACGTCAGATCAGCTAAATCTGCTTGCCACTGTTGATCAATTCTGGATACTATGACTCGGTTCGTGGGGAATTTTTTTCGAATTGGTTTGTGAAGTGAATATGCATCTATTCCTTGTAACCATTCTCGAATTTTTTTCTTTGATAACTTGCCGCGGACAGCACGGTGTAAGGCATCTACACCTCCAAAACTTGCAACCGCTTTCGGATCTCGATAAGTTTCCTCCATGGCAGCACGCATGTGAAGGCATTACATTGAAGAGGATAAATTTCCCGTATCGTTTAAATTTAAAATAAAATCAACATTAAACTTTCCACCTTCAGAAAAAATATAAAGAATCGAAAAGACAACACACATGACAAAATAAATGCAGAACACGAAAATCACTTCCTCTCGCGACGGTAACATGATGAACACTAAATGATATTCAATCAAAAAATTCATATTTATATCTAAAATAGAGTCATCAGATCATATTTCTATAGGTCAGTGGTTTCACGCTCCAAAACTACTGTCTTATGGAAATATTTTTACTGCAAGGTGCCGGGTTCGAACCCCAGTCAGATCTCTCTATTTCTTTCATAGTATATTCACATCAACATTCTTAAATTCATATATTTTATCGATTCCTTATTTATTTCCCAATTTTTAAATTTTATAATTAATTTCTTAATTCATTTCCTAATAAATTTCCTAATTAATTTCCTAATGACTCGCAAACAATACCATGCTTTTTTCATTCTACCGCAAACATCTCTTTAAAACCATCGTCACCTTTTACAAAGAATCACTAATTAATTTTTTTTAATTAAATTTCCTCATTAACACCCTTCTCATCTTTTACGATACTGTCAGAGGGGGGTGTCAAGGACGATACCAACTCATCTAGGCCCTCAGGGGGTGGTGTGGCACCCACACGGCTTGCCGGTGCCTCAGTGCCTCCGCCTCCTGTGTTAAAACTCTCCTTCTTTCCCTACTTCTGGCAATCAAGCTAGCTCAGTCAGCGTATTTAATTACTTTATCAAAATATATGTATCAGAAATTAAATTAGATAATCTTAAATATCCTACCCCAGCAACAGTAGAAAGTGTAGCGACGGATGCACTCTTTAACTCCGCTACTGTAACTTCACTGTGGATCAGAGGATTCCCTGCTAAACCAACTTTACTTTTACGAATGCTAGTAGATACGCGTACTAACACTCATCACTACTTCATCTTCACACAACTAAATCTCCACTACTTCACACTTCAATACTCGCCAAAATAAGATTCTCCACAATCTACTCCACAATCCACCATAATATACACCACCATCCACTCTAATCTACTAAAACCATCTCCATTTTATACTTCTTCCTACTAACCTCCTTTCCTTTCATTTCAATCAATAGTTTTAAAATCCCTTCCAATTCATCTAACTCTCCGAACCTGATTCGTTCGCTACAGCACCATGTCGACACGAAACTAATCCGACCAAGACTTTCGCCGATTCACTGGCGACGAAGTGATTTAACCGTCAAAACTTTATACTTTGCTGGATCCAGCTTAAATTTCAAACAACTGTGGAGCCGTTCTGTAGTCTCAACCTCACAATATATATTTTATTGGAATTAAATTTATAAATATTAAACGGAAATATGCTTTTATATGAACCTTCAGTAGTGCCAGGTCAAGTGTACCGAGTTCCCTTAAAACATAAAACTATAGTATATATTATCAAATTTTGCCGTATTCTATGGTGGCATGATTGGTTTGATTACTTGATAAGACACTTGATTTCGTCACCAGTTTTCCGATTCCAAGTACGGCAAGGGTACGATTTTAGCACCGGGTAATGGAACTTTTTCTGTTAAAAATTATTGATATTTTATTAGAAAATCCTAAAATTTACTTTTAACAGTAAAACAGAATCACACGCCACCTTTCTCTCTTTATTTACTAAAAAGTTTTAAAAATAGCGGTGTTTTTAAGCCTATTTTTAAGCTTAAAATAAAGGCGGTGTTTTAAGACAATTGCAATGTCTTAATTTCAGATGCAAAGATATATATAGACATATATAAAAATAATATTTAAAAGATGAGTAAAGTACTTATTTAAAATTTTCTCGCATTTATCCTATTTTAAAAACTTACTATATATAGTCTGTCTCAAAAGTATATAGAATATTGCATTTTGCATAAAATTTTTATTGAAAATGACGTACATCTACGTAACTTACTGTGTGATGGAAATGATATGTCATTTATAATGAAAAACAGCAATACCCAATTCAAAATACCCGTATTTTTAAATCGTGGAATAAACAGAAATACTTGTCCAAATATTTATAAACAAATGCAATTTTATGCAAATTTGGAAATCATGATATCGATTTTGAGCCTAATAAATACGGTGTAAGAAATTGGAAGCGGTCGTTTGTTCTGTGTTATATCCCTTTCCTACCGGGAATATTTTTACCTTAAAGCATTACATTCTTCTGTTTTGCAAATTGAAAGAAAAATATGCACTATAACTAACATTTGTTGATTGAAAATTGTACTTTACACTTTCTACTGATTAGCTCTTTCCTTTTTTCCTAATTTTATTAAATACGACTGTTCCAGATGCAAAAAATGTAAATGGATGTCGTCGATGCCTATCCCGTACGATCGTACGCTTTCGGTCGGAAAGATTTAAGATGATTAAAAATTCGCAGCTCTCTAATGAAAAAGTGAGTAAAATTCTGAATTTTAAATTGCCCGGTAAGAGTGTTAAGGAAATACTGAAACTTTATAAATCGTTCTAAAAGTATGATTTATCGTGTATTAGTTCATAAGACGTCATATTAACATTTTGTTAAAACATACGTTTTACTCGAGTCTATTAACTTCCAGGACAGACTGTATTGCAGAAATTTTATAAATTTACATATATTATAGCTATATGCCCAACGGCACATGCATGTAAGAAAACAAACTATGATGTGCTTCATTAGGCGCATTCTAAAGGGGTTCCACATACGTGTTTTTAAAATGCTCATATTTTTTCCGTCTGGTATTAGTGGAAATTAAAAAATAATTTAGCAAAATTGTAGAAAATAACATTAAAAAAAAAATATTTTTATTATTCAGTAACGAATTTCCGTGCTCACCCTTAACACAAAATTTATTTCATGAATATTTAAACAAATATGTTACAATATTATAATACCTTCTTGCCAATTTTAATCTTAGCGCTGGCATTGTATGGAAAGCAGACAGACCAAAAATTAAAATTCTACAAAATTAGCATATAAATTGTTCTTTATTATTAAAATATACATTCTTGCTATTATTCATTTAGTAAATTTTCCATTTGTCTTGAAGGAAAAGAGTTTAGAGTTTTCTTTAACATTTTCAAATGAACTAATTTTACTTTAAAATTCTTAATTCAGACGTGCGTGAAACATTATCTAGTTTAAAAGATATGAGATTATAAAGATAGATAAATTTATAAAATTAACTATTTAAGTCACGTTTGGTATAACTTGCTTTATTTTCATATTAACTGTTCGCTGTATTTCTCTATTTTATATACTTAAAATGTACTTATTTTCGAGAAAAGTCTTTTTATAATTTTAAGATATACAAGCACTTAATCTTACATCCCAGACATATAAACAAAACTATACAGAACCGTGTTTCTGAGGATGATTTATTTATCTTTTGAAGATGACAGGTTTTAAACTTTGAATTAAGTTCGAATTAAGTCACGAGATATAAGCATTAACACTCGTATTTTTTTTTTTTTTTTTTTTTACTTAAAGTTAAAAGAACATGATGCTAAAAGAATATAACTTTTTCAAAGAAAAAACGAAATGTTTTTTTTTTCTAACAGGAACTCTTTAAGTAAACTGTTATATTTTTGCAATATAGTCGAAATATATTTTTGCTATTTTCCATAACTGGAGACTCGCCAAGTAAGATGCGTTTAAAGATTAATAACACAACTTTACATTTGAAAAAATGTTTTGGAAATATCATATTCAGTGGATGAAAATGTTGAAAGAAAATGCATTTATGGTAGATCTCAACTAAGAACTGAGATTAAAAAGGTTTTTTTTTTTTTTAATTAATTCACCCATTCATTAATCCACAAATCAAGATAAAGGTTAAATTGAGTTTAATTTAAAAAATAACTGAATAATTGTCAATGTAATTGTCATCAATCAAATCTTCAATACAATCAACAGGTAATTCATCATCATCATCATCACCATCATCAACTTCAGGGATTAGGCATAGTGCCTGTTCCGGCTTCATTGTTCAGTCCACCGCTTTCTCGGTCGTCCTCGATCTCTCCTGCCCTTTGGGGAGAAGTCGAGGGCAGCTCTGGGGAACCGTGTTTCCGGCATACGCTGTACATGGTCTTTCCATTTAGTACGATATTCTTGTATTCTATCACATAAGTTGAAGATCTTTAACTCCTTCCTGATGTCTTCATTCCGAATCTTGTCGAAAATTGTGCAGCCTTTTATAGGTCTCAAATGTCGCATTTCTGTTGCTTGGATTCTCGATAGATCCCGGCTCCCTAAGGTCCATGTCTCTGAACCATAAAGTAAGACGGGTGTGGCCATGACCCTATAGAATTTAAGTTGTGTTTCTTTTCGTGTCTTCTTCCTGAGGTAATTCATAAACGTATTCATACACACATGAATACATCAAACAATAGGTATAACAGCCACATGTAATTCAAACTTATAATAGTGAAACATACAACAAACCTTTATTATATGTATTTATATCGATATTTTTTCATACATTTTTACAACATAGACGGCATACCAAAATTTACATATGTAGATTACTTACAATATCGCTTTTGACAAATATTTGATGTCATGTAATTTTGACAGATTAGCGACGGAAATCAGTAACAATTATATTATAAATTTATTTCCAATACACGATTTGTCTGAAATTAAATATTTTCTCATCCTATTGTATATAGAACAAAGTACAAATGTCCGCGTACATGTATATTATAAAAATTTTATAAACGCTATAGTTCAAGAATTTCTAAACGTAAAACATGCAACGTACTCATAATGCATGTATTCATACATATTCAGCTTACAAAAAAGATACTAAAAATAAACGTAACAAAAAATGAAAGGACTTTTTTTTTTAAATGGAACTTTAATATAAATGGCACTGAATACATTTTATCGTATATTGACAAATGGCGCAGTGAATTCGCATTTTTGGCAAATTTTCATGATGGTCATATCTCGGTATCGATTACAAGAGATCACATCACACTCTATAAATTACATGCATGCCATTAGAAAAAATATCGATTTACTGTTCTGTACATATCGCAAGCAGTTGTTATTACTATATCATATTTGTGTTCTTTTAGTTGTATCTTACTATAATTGTTCATTGAACAGATATGAACTCTTAATACTATTACATGAAAGTGATTTTTTAACTGATTTTTACATGATTTAAGCTTTAAAATTGTATTTAAGTGTCTTCCTTCTTTAACAAAATGACTATCTAAGCATTTCCGTTAGTTTATTTAATATTTTCTAGTACAATACTTTTAATAAACAGGGGTGAATTTAATAATGAAGGTTAGTTAAAAATAGCAAAATGTTCAAAAGTATAACAGGTTGTTAAAATCTGAATCTTCATATGACTGTTTAACAAATGCAGTTTTTAGGTTATTACAGAAACAGCTTTTATACAAAATAGTGCAGTAAAACAAATACATAATATATAAATGTAGTTGTAGCAAATTGAACAGAGCAATAGCAAGTGTTTTTGTCAAACTACAAATTTTACATAAAAATAAATGTATTGATGTGTCTGGAGATGCTCACAATCTATCAGAATTGTAATTTTAAGAAAAAAATTCATAAGCTTTAATTTATTTTTTTTAACTATTGTTATAACAACTGCAATTTTTTTTTTACTTTACTTTGATTCTTTTATTACATATTTTGTATCTATCCTTATGAAATACAAACATTGCATATTACATTGCATGAACAGATAATTTAAGAGTACAAAATCTAATGCAGAATAAAATTCACCTTTAGAAAATATTCCTAATATGGAAAATTCTTCCATGAAAGCAATCTAAGTAGTATCAGAGAAAAATGTATTAGAATCTACAAAGTATTTTCTTTTGTCATTCTTATAATGGAATATTCAGTAAATGCAGATGACAAATAGAAGATTTCTATTATTATAATTGATTTCATTATCATAGTACTGTCAACATATCTATCACATACAAATGGGGAAAAAGGTAAAACCTGTTTTTTCTTTAAGCATCAATTGAGAAAATAAATATATAATTCCTTTTCTTATGCTTTTAAAAAAATAATAATAATAAATGTTATTTCACATTTCTGTTCATCTTTAGAGACTATGTACATGAAGAAGTTATGCAAAGGGTTAACTAATGCTTTAAAGGTAAGCAAGATAAGAGGAAAAACAAATAAAAAATACAAGTTTTCTTTTTCCTTAAGAAATTTATAATATTCTTATGATTTTTAAATAATTTGTTTTTATTTTCTAATACGAAGAAAAAAGTATACTAAGATCGTAAAAAAGGGAATGTTTTATTTTATACCCACCCACTTTAAAAGGATTTCTTCAATGTTGCTGTACAAAACGCCCTGTCTTTCGTATGCATTAATTGGTTACTTGAGGAAATTTAATAGGGGTCCTGAGCAGGTTCTGTTAATTTCAGGTCTCGGATCAGTGGGTCTATTCTGGCCTGTACGTTAAAAAGAGAAATCGATCGTTATTTTTTCGATCGAAATCTCTTTCATAACGATATTCCGTGGTAGAGCAATTCTGCCCTACGAACGTTATAATCAAACGAGGTGAGGGAAAACTGCGTTCGAGGTTAATTCTTTCATCCAATCAGGACGAAGCACGTGGTTTGTTTTATTGTGATTACAAGTAAGAGCAGACGAAGATCGCCATGTTTTGTTAAATATAGGTTGTTTGTTTGTTAATTTGTTTGTTGTGAAAATGAAAAAAATAAAAAGCAAAGACACAGTGTGGATTCTTTTATGTGTTGTAGCAGAGCAGTTTTCCAGTTCAATTTAATTGTATCGTCTCGGTGAGAAGGAAATTTAAAATAGCTAAGTAAATTTTTATATTAGACTGGCTGTTAAAATGAAATCGGCCACACGATATAATTATTTACTCGGCAAAATAAAGAGGAAGTATCACTTTCTAAAGATTCAAAATCATAGATTTATTTTATTTACATGGTATGTACTCATGTTTTAATTATTTTTTCCAAAAATTAATTTTTAAATATTGTACGTACAATGCACCTTGTTTGATTTGATATTTAGATATATTTGAGTAAAATTAATTAAACTGTAACGCTAATTTAGTGAGTAAAACATAAAAACATTTTTCTTTATTTATAAATTTATTTTTACTTAAATAATTGAAGTTAAAATTTATATAGCCATTGCCTATTGAAATGATATAAATATTTAAATATTGATTTGAACTAATGTGATAAAATTTGTTCGATTTTATTAAATTAAACGGGAATTTATTTTAATGATATTAGATCTTTTCTTTTTAAAATAAGAAAAGAAAGTATATAAATGTTTGATTTACACTGTATATACTAATTTCTAGAAAATTATTTGTATATTTATATGAAAAGTACGTTTCTTATTTTTTTTACATAAATATATGAATAATATATTGCTTTCTAAAATATATTAAGCTTTAAAGTTGTTTAGATTTACTAAGCCCAAAATATTAAATAGAAGTATGCAATTGTTTAGAATTATTCAAAATAATTATTAAAAAAAAAAAAAAAGATTTACATTTATAGCTGTAATTTTTATAATTTTAAAATAAGAAAGTTTTTATATTATTCATTTTTTCTTATTTAATAAATGGAACATAAAAATATTTTTCTCTATTTATAAACACATTTTTATTTAAATATTTGAAGTTAAAACTTAAGTCATTGTCTATTGAGATGATAAAAAATATTTAATGAGTGTTTTATATTAATATCATAAAATTTGTTTGATTTTATTAAATTAAATGTGAATTGTTTTTAAATAATGTTTTAACTTTTTAACCCCCCCCCCCCCCAAAAAAAAAAAAAAAAAAAAAAAAAAAGAAAAAGAAAAAGTATATAGAAGTTTGATTTAATCTGTATATTAATTTCTAGAAAATTATTTGTAAATTTATATGAAAAGTACATTACTCAATTTTTTACATAAATGTATATGATGAATAATGCATTGCTTTTTAAAAAATATTAAGCTTTAAAATTGTTTAGAAGATTTACTATACCCAAAATATTAAATTAAATCATAAATTTAAATAATAAACATTAAATCAAAAAATTAAATTATGTATGCAATCGTTTAGAGTCATTCAAAACAATTACTTATATATATAATAATAATAATGATAAATAAATAACTAGATTCTCAAATACAGTTGAAATTTTCATAATTTTAAAATAATAAAGTTTGTATTTTACTCCATTTTCACTTTATTTAAATTTGGATATGTGTGGGAAAAAGTGATTAATTTTTGTTTACATTCTTTGTATTTTAAGCTTTGCTAACATTTCTTTAACCAAGTTTCCTTATTTCATAAATCATAACTATTTTAACTATTTCTTAAAAAAAAAAAAAAAAAAAAAAAAAAAAAAAAGAATGATTAAACTCCTTTATAAAACCAAAAGGGCGCGCCGTATTGTAACGAATACAAGAGCCACTCAACGACAGCCTTAGAGCTCTCGAAAAATAATGAAGATAAATATCGCTAAAATTTCGATCGCAACAGCCCAGAATACCAAATTATCGTTATATTCCGAAGATCGTTGAATTCCGAAGGAATATAACGAAGCGAACAGGCCAGAATAGACCCACTGGTGAGATTTCTTTAAACTTGTCATATCTTCTTCTAAGATGCCATTTCATATGTAATTGATTTCTGTAGTAAGTTTATTTCTGATTATCGGGTGTTGGTTCCATATCAGCTTACTAAGTTTGATGAAAATTAGTAGTACAACTGAAAATCAGTATCTCAAAATTAGTTCTAACGATTTTCTTCAGAGTTGCTATATAAATTTTTTTTTAGATGTCATTCATGCATAATTTTTGTTTATTACAAAAAAATGTGATCGGCGTCCTATAATGGATGGTCAGTCTCAGATCTCGGAAGCCAGTGGCTTTAAAAACTAATCGACCTTTTTTTTTTTTTTTTTTTTTTTTTTAATCTCGCTATACAAATTCTGTTTAGATGTTTTTTACGATGTATGCTAGAAGAAAGTAGGTAAGCATCTTAAAATTGCTTAAATTTTATGTGTTTTGATCAGGCTTTTTTCATAACATAAAGGAATTTATGTTACGTGTAGCAATATATAAGGGAAGTCTTGGGGTTGTCAAAAACGCACACGTCCGCAAACACATTCGCACGTATTAACACACACACTCACGAAAATACATATGCATACACACATGCACGTGCATACGCGAAAACATACTCGCACACACGTTCGCACGTACGAACACATATACATACGCATGCCGAACAAGCAAGCACACGCATTGCAAGTACATGCACGAATATACACACACGTACACATACACGCGAATAACCATACTTTCATATACAAGCATTCAAGAAAATTATGCATTACTCATAAATGCATCAATTTGCAATACCTTTTTATATTTCAAAGCAAAAAAAAAAAAAGACCCTTTGTGCAGTTGTTGTTATAATACACCTTAGCTGACTATACAATTATAAGATCAAATCCGCAAGTGTTTTATGAAGGTAGTGCGGCATCCGTTTCAACTGAGGCACCGAAACGGTGGGGATCATGGAAACTTGGATTCATGGTCATCTTAATTTTGATTCGTTATTGAGGTTATGCACTGTAAATAGAAGCGTCTTAAATTCAGACAGAAATGTGTCTGAAATGTCAATTCAGACACATAAATGTCTGAAACACTTACGCATGCAAAATTGCAGACGCATGTGCTGTCTTAAATTAAGACACGTAAGTGTCCTTTTTATAAATGAGCTGAGATAAGTATCTGAATAAGATTGATAAGTCTGAAATTAAGACATATAACATTTTAGACACATAAAATTTCAGACATTTTACAATTTACGCACTTAAAAATTCAGACATTACAAATTTCAGACACCTAGAAATTCAGACATATGAAATCTACTTTAAGCGGCATGCATATCATGCTTTAATATTTTTTTAACAAATAAATTTGATATTATTTTATATAATATAAGTAGTTAACTTATTTAAAATACTTAGACGCGAAACTTATTCGGTTAAAAGTTAAAAAACAAAGTTAATTTTTTATTTAAAGTTCTCACATGTAATAGTAATAATATATATATATATACCGGGTGATTCAAAATAGATGTTACAGCGATTATCTCGTAAACTAAGAAAGATAGAAACAAACTTCCAATTACAAAATTGCTGCAAATTAAGAGTAGATTTCAGATATGGCATTCTTTTGTACAAGGGGCTGTATACATATTACATAGAAAATTTAATTTTTATACGGCCCCTCCTATCATATGACTTATATTTAGAAAAATATTCTCCTCGCTCTAACAATAAAAAATAAAATTAAAAATAAAATTAAAAAAAAAAAAAAAAAAAAATCATCTCTCTAAGTCAAAATCTCACTGAGTTATTGCAATTTGAAAATTCTAGCATTTTTCGCCAAGTCTTAAGGGGTTGTATCAAAAGTGAGAAATTGTAATTACTATTGCTTTTGTAATAAGGCACACGTTGATCAGCGTTTGGGGAGAAAAAAAAAAAAAGAAATCATTCAAGGGAAGACGGCTATTTTAACCTGTAATGTCTCTCTTTCTCCTAGTGAATACACAAGAGAATACTCATTGATAAATTAACAAATAAAATTTATGAATAATTTATGTACTAAAAGGGAATTTTCAAATTCATTTTTCTTTCTTTTCCTAATATATATTCTCTTACTCATATACACGGTGTAGAGAAAGAATTGTTTTTGAGTCAAATTTCCGAAAATTAGCTTTTGTTATATTTGCACGTTTTTAGATCCTCTGAATTAAAAAATCATGTTTTTAGCGGTTGGTCTCTCTGTGTGTGTGTGTCTGTCTGTGTGTTATTAGAATACCTCAAGAACAAATATTAGCAGAAAATCCAAATTCGATATTCTAAATCCGTATCATATTGCGGTGCTACACTAAAGTATTCGTTACGATCAGACAATTGTTTGTTTACAGGGTCATCCAAAAGAATTCAAATACATTACGTCTGTGAGCGAAATTTCTCATATGTACAGCGTGACATGTATAGACTGCCCTAAACAAAATGAAAATAACAAATTTTTTATACGCATAAAATCATGTTTTATGTAGATTGTGGTATAGCAACCATTCATCATTCATTTACAGGGTTACCCAGAGTATTTCGATATATTGGAGCTATACTTGGGAATTGCTGGAAGTGTATTTCATTTTGTGTTACCCATTTTACATATAACACTAAATTTACGTACACAAAGTTATGTGTATGTACAGGTTTACCCAAAATTAAGGTAAACATTTTTTTTTATTATTATTAAATGTAATTGGTGTAAGTGTTTGCTGCATTTTTCTTTTTTCGAAGAACACTGCTGACACAGAACGGACAATTAATTTCTCATACCCATACTGTAAACAAAGTAGCTTTTGGAGAGTGTTTTTTTTTTTTTTTTTTTTCTGTATAATAACACATTTTGAGGCCTCCTGAATACGAAAGGTAAATTTTTATTCGTTGATCTGTATATATATGAGTTATCAGCATAATTTAACAACAAATAATCTAGTGTGCTACTCACACGACTTTCTCTTACCTGAAATTCAATACCATAAATACAGGTTGGAAATTAAGAGGTAACATAAAGAGTACTGTTATGTAAATCTATGTTAAAATATTTCAAATTAGGCTTCGGCAGAGTTTTATATGATAATTAGTTCTGTGTGAGGGGGGATTTCCTGAAATTATTCGGCGCAGGCAATAATCAAACTTTAAAAAACTTGACTTTGGTAAAAAGGAAGCCTTAAAACTTGTAAATATACAAAAAACAAGCGATGCATATTTAGTTTAAAAACATACATGATTTCTCGTATGTCTATGAGGAATTCATTTCCATTTATAAGCAGCTTTCCTGGACCTGGTAAAATATTATAGTAAAGCACTTTCACTAACAATAAAAAAGAATATTATAGCTTAAATATTTGCAACCCTGTATATCTTTTGAAGAATATGTATAAACCACAAAGTGCACCTAAATATAAACCTATAGTAATAATATACGGCATAACCTAAAATGCACTTCCATCAATTTTCAGCTATTGTCGCATTATAATCTAGTTATTTTGTGTAGCCCTGTGAACAATGAACCCTGCCATAATCTACATGAGGCATGTTTTTATGCATATAAAAAATATATATTCATTTCATTTGGTTTAGTGCAGTCAATAGGTGTTAAACTCTACTTACCTGCAATTTTCCCCATAGACGTAATGTATTTGAATATTCTTGAGTGTCCCTGTGCACGAACCATTTGCTTCATCTCAATGGAAAGCTTACTGTAGCATCCCTATATGATACATATTTAAAACACCAAGTTTGGAATATGGGCTGCTATTTGTTCTTGAGATATGCTGATAACAGACCGACACACACACAGACCAACCGCTAAAAACACGATTTTCATATTCAGGGAACCTCAAAACGTGTAAATATAACAAAAACTCACTTTCGAAAATTTGACCCAAAAACAATACTTCCTCTACCTTATGGGTATGAGAAAGTAATAACTACAGGAAATGCGAATTTGGTACTTTGGATTCCATATCTAGTTGCCATTTGAAAAGTTGATCAAGGTTTGCCAGTTTCAAGGAAATTGATAACAGACTTGATTTATGTTTTGATACGTATAGACACTATAATTAAACGGGGGGTTGAGAAGGGCGGTAACCCCCCTAACATAGAATTATACATCTATACCATATCATATTCTATACAAAACATTATTTTAGAATATTAACAATAAATATGAATTTCCTTTTGATTTTTACAGTATAGAGTTATTTGAATGAAATTTATAAGAATATCTGGGTCAAAACGCAATACATTGGCATTTTTTGTGTGTTCCTGTACATAAACCAATTGTAGAGAATTAATTAATGCCATCTTAAATAGGGAATATCATATAGTAAACCTGAATAACATATATCGTTTCTGAAAATTTCTGAAAATATTTACAGACGCTGGGGGCGGGCAGACGGACAGATGGACAGTCAGACAAAAAAAAAATGCAAATTGAAATCTTATTCACAGTAAAAAATTATTAGAAAATGTTTAATGTAAACGAAAATGCAATTCCAGCAAATGACCAATAATAACCCTTAACGTAACTGAATATTTTTATGTGCCCTGTGAATCTAATGCTAATCGTACTGTACAGTATAGAAAGCATCCTTTTGTGCATATGAATAACATATTTCAATTTCATTAAGATTTATGCAAAGTAATTAAATTTTGGTTTATAAAATATCTTCACACAGAACGCAATGCTTTGGAATATTTCGGGTGTCCCTGTATACAAACCAGTGATGGTGTTTACTCCTTTGTCTATAGAAAATATCCGATAGAAAACTATAATAACGATTTCAATTTTATTAATACATGCATAAATGAAAGGTATTAAAATATGGTTTATAAAAATACCTGTCATAGAACACAATGGTTTGGAATACTTTCGGGTGTCCCTGTGTACAAGCTAGCAGAGGTATTCTCTCCATTTTCAATAAGGAACATCCAATAGTGAACTCAAATAACATATATCAGTTTCAGAAAATTCTATGAATATTCACGGGAGTTAGAGCGCGGACACACAGAAAGACGGATGGATGAACAGACAGACAAATCGAAGTCATTAACACTTTTCAATCTTGCTGGAATTGTTAAAGAGCCGAAGTCATTAAATTTTTCAACCATGATGGAAAGTGGTAAAAATAAAGCACGAAAATTTCACACTGTTTTTCTAGTCTTTAAATTTTTTTCCTCTCTTAACGTGTTTTAATTTCCAGGTGACCCCTAAGAAATTTATCTATTAAATTTTTTAATAAAACGAAATAATGTAAATTTGCATTAAGTTCTTAAAACTGTTGATTTCTCGTGTTTGAACGATTTTAGTTGCTATTTTAAAATAAATAATCTTTTTTTAATTTTTCTCATCTCATAGATAACCCCCTAAAGTGAGCCCGTTGGCGTTGAAAAATAGATGCCAAAATTGAAAAAAAAGTGGTGTAAGTCATCATTTTCAAATTGCAATAACTCAGCGAGATTTTGACTTAGAGAGATGATTTTTTTTTTTTTTTTTTTTTTTTTTTTTTTGCTTGTTAGAGCGAGGAGAATATTTTTCTAAATATAAGTCACATGATAGGAGGGGCCGTATAAAAATTAAATTTCGTATTTAATATGTATACAGCCCTTGTACAAAAAAATGCCATATCTGAAATCTACTCTTAATTTGCTCTAATTTTGTAATTGAAGTATGTTTCTATCTTTCTTAGTTTACGAGATAATCGCTGTAACATCTATTTTGAATCAGTATATATATATTAAGATAAACGAATAATGTATCTTGTAGCTAAGAAGCGAATTCGTAACTAAACATTCTTAAACAATTTGTGCATAGTTGATTTTTTTTTTTTTTTTTTTCGCACTTTAATTATTTTATGTTCCCTACACTTCAAAATGTAAAAGGACAATCTTTTTGGTTTCATGTACATAGTTTGTTTGTTTTTTTTTTTTTTTTTTTTTTTTTTTGCAAATACCACTTTTTAAAAAAATCGTTTAAAATCCATAGTCTACTATTTTTTCATATTTATTACTCATTTTACGAAAAAACTCTAAACCTCCACACAAGAAATTTAAGATAATAATATGTATTAATCTTTAAATCTTATGGACAGTTTTATTGCAAAGTCATAAAACTTCGATTTGTTTTACGGATACTAAAATATATTTCCTTATACAAACAACGTTCTGTGTGAATACCGATGGCTTCATTGGGAAGACGCTCGACAGTGAATCCATTGATTGTCGGTTCGACTCCCGGCGAGGGCAACGGTTGTTGTTTTTGTAAAAACTATTAATGCTTTTTTTTATGCTCTAGGTTATTCTAAAATCTTTTTCACAGGTAAACAGTATAACACTCATCTTTTCATTTATTTATTTATGAAAAATATTCACTGTAGACAGGATCAAAGGTGGCGGAATTTAAGACACTTCATGTGTGAAACGATATGCCTTTTCAGACACATTTTAGCATCTTAAAATTGAACACCCATTTCAGACTCAGACACTTGTATTTACAGTGTGGCTTCCCTTACTTTGGTAGCTAGACGTCCTGCATGCAAATTTCAGTATTTAGGGACGCAGAAAAGATTAACGAGAACAGGACAACGCCAAGTCCTTAGTCCCTTCGGAGACTAGTTAAGATAGAACAGAATACAAAACCTTCCCAAACGCAGACTACAATTAGTGCTGCTTCACTTTCGGTGTTGTAATGGAAACCGAGCTTAACCAATGTGTAGGTGACACTTTTAACATCTACAGAAGATATATTTTGGTTTTAGTTTCTAATTGCTTTAATTTTCTTATTATCGATAGTTTTTTAATATTAAGTTGCTCAATTTCAACCTTTTTTCTTTATGAATTATTTATTTTTCTTCTTCATTTAGTGTTCCAAATGCCATCAAAGAAGCACAGCTGCTAAAGCTGAAGCACGAGTTACTTATATGGCAATAGCTATGATTATATGTACAGTAGCAGCATGGACTCCATATGCTGTTGTGTCATTGATGGTATCTATAGGTTACCAGAAGTTATTAGGGCCAGTATCAACTGTAAGTCCAGCAATTTTTGCAAAGACAAGTGTGATTTATAATCCTATCGTTTACTACTTCTTTAATAATCAGGTTAGTGTAAATCTATATTTAATATAAATATTTCCTTATCTATGTATTATTATATATATTTCCTTAAATTAAATTAAAACATAAAGACACTATTCAAAGATATATAGAACGTCTTCCATGCTTTGATTTTTAGACTAGCTTTGGTACCAGTCTTTATTTTTAAACTTGAAACTATTAAAAAAAAGAAATGAGATTTAATGTCCTTTTTTTAATAGTGATGTTTATTTAAATATTGAAGATCGAATTTCGCTCAAGGTCTATCTTCTTTTCACATTCTGCATATGAACAGACTTGAACAAATACAAATACAACCAATTCAAAACACCCATTACACCGAATTGCGATATATGTATTAAGATTAGATTCTTCACTTTAAATTGATTAATCTTAATAAAATTAGGAGTTAAAATTTGATTTTTTTTTTCAGGAATAAAAATGGTTGGCTAGGAATCAAAGACACATTGAATGGTAAATCGTCAGAATGTTAAGCCCTTGGTCCTAAGTTCGATTCCTGGCCAGACCATATTTCTTCTTAAGAAAATTACTCAACTTTTAACGCCAAAATTTATTAATATTAATCGGATTCGAAGGAAAAATTTTTGACATAGTTTGATACCCAACTGTATAGAGCGCCTTATAAAAAAACATCCAGTTGAATATCACAAAAATTTACAAAAATATCTGTGATTAAATAAGCTGTTTTTCAGCTGTTTTTTAGCTGTTTTCTAAGAAGGTCTTTAGATAAGGGGTCATTCACAAATGAAAGTTTGTATCAGAAAAACCTATGTCACACAATGAAATTTAATACTATATTTGCGATTCGTTTTTCTTTTTTTCATAGGTATGTATTACATACGTACAGTCGGTAACAAAAGTGTCCGAACACTAGCAAAAATTCCTATGTAAAAAGAGTACTCTTTATACGGTTTTGTTAAATAAATCCTTATCGAATTATGTTTTTACACTGACTAAGAACAGGATTCGACAAGGATTTATTTAACAAAACCGTATGAAGTGTACTTTTTTTACATAGGAATTTTTGCTAGTGTTCGGACACTTTTGTTACCGACTGTATGTATATTATGAATGTCTCTTTGGTATGCATTACATACCTATAAAAGAAAAAAGAAGAATGAATTGTGTGAAAATAAGAATTAATTTTTTTTCTGTTGCAAATTTTCATTTGTGAATTGCCCCTTATCGTAAAGACCTTTTTAGAAAACAGCTGAAAAACAGCTAATTTAATCACCGATATTTCTGTGTTTTTTTTTTTTTTTTTTTTTTTTTTTGTGATATTCAACTGGATGTTTTTTATAAGGTGCTCAATACAGGTCAGTATCAAAATATGACAAAGGTTTCTCTTTTTTTTCCTACAGTCTGCGCGTGCGCAGTAATAAATTATTTACTACGACTCTCCATATCTCTTTGAATATTAAAATTTGTTTTAAACTATAGTATAATGATTTAAGCATATAAGAGAGAACATATCTCATATAGCGATATTTTTAAAACACGTGTATCATTCTAAATTTAGTAAAAAGACACTTCTTAAAAACCCGTAAAAATTTAAAATATATATATTTAATTAAAAGAGACATTTATAATAAAATGCATTTCAAAGTTTTTCGTCCTGATCAACAGGGCATCATCAGGAAATAAACATGATTTAGTTTCACATAATGTGCAGCTATGCGTTCGATTATATATATTAAAATTACAGGCGACAAACAGACTGTACAGGAGACAAATAACAATAACAGGCGACAAATACAATAACAAGCGACAAATAGCTTAACTGTATTTGTCGCCTGTTATTGTAATATATATGATTGAACGCATAGCTGCACATTATGTGAAAGTAAATCATGTTGATTTCTTGATGATGCGCTGTTGATCAGATCGAAAAGCTTTGAAATGTATTTTATTATGAATGTCTCGTTTAATTAAATATATTTTTTAAATTTTTACATGTTTTTAAAAAGTGTTTTTTCCATAAATTTAAGCATAGGTTGTCATGTTTTTCGAAAGTTTCATGAAATTTGAAGAAAGACCTTTGGAGTTATAAAATAAATACTTGCGAAAATTTTTGCATTTTTTAATAAAATATTAATAACTCCTTAAATATTCAAGATATCCTCACAAAACTCTACACAAGTATAAAATATAACATTTACAACTATATCTAAAATTTGAAGATCAATCAAAGCTTTTCCATTTACTGGGTTATCACAAATACTTTTTATATTAATGGATTTGTTGTTCGTCCCCTAAGGGCCTTCGTGACAAAATCTTTGCTGTATAATATAAAGAAAGACATGATTTACTTATTCCCAAAATTCAAGAACAATACGTTAAGTATTTTTCAGGATATTCGACGAAAGGTAAAAAAGCGAAAGTGTTCATATTGTTGCGTACTTGGGGGTTCGTGAGTTGTCCGAGAATGAAAGGGCAAACTTACAAAAATTCAGTAATTTATTCACAGAAAGTTCCAGAAAAATACAGGTCTATAAACCAAGTATCAGCTTCAATTCAAACAGTAAACACAGCTTAAACAACAGCTGTCAATAGCAAATCCACAGTACAAACTGTATAGCAATAACACATAAAGCAAGTCTCTTCCAAAGAGGCTCAAGAGCAATGCAAGCACTAGCGAAGCTAGCTGAAAACTGAACTGAACTGACTGACTGCCTTGGCGAGAAGCGCTCCTTATATACTGTTCCATGCAACCCAGATTTTTCGAGAAAACTCTAGAAAGTGGTCAACCAATCAACTTACAGCTTCCATATTTGGTATATCCCTAATAAGGATTTTCTCGCCAAGGTCGCCAAAAAAATCGCCAAGGTGGGAAAAAGTCGCCAAATTTGGCGCCAAATCCATTACCTGCCTTATTGGGGCTTTTTAATGCGTTTTTAAGGGAAAATAAGGCTATTTCAACGCTAAAACGACTAGAAATGCACAAAATTAGCACTTTATCAACTTACTAAGCCTCTTTGAAAGAAGTTATACAAAAATAAACACAATTATTTACAATTTTGTAACAATATTATTATGTCCAACACCTGTGTGATATGATAGCGTGAAACCTGTCTTTAATACAGGGAATATTTAAAAATGCACAATAAATATTTTTATACCAAATATTAAGACAAATTTCTTTATAAGAATCATTATCTATGCTGAAAGTATCTCACTAGTAGTTGTGTAATCTTTATCTCACTCCTGGTAGGCTAGATGTGCCGGGTTCTAACTCAGAAAGTCTTCGTCCATCCAGCAATTCGGTGTTGGTATTGACGTTCATGGTTGGTGTTAAGGTCAATTATCCACTCTATGCATCTAAATCTAGAGTTCAATGCCCTCCGTGTGGGTCTTTCTAAGGGATCCTACACTGTATACCTAGATAATTAGGTTGCTTGGAATTTTCTGTGGTTATTTTCGAAGATCCCATAAATACATATTAGAATTCCTTATAAAAACCCCACAGAAAACAACTGGCCTTCCCGTGAGGACGATCACCGTGTTGATCCCCGGTGTCGATTCCAGTAGTAGACTTTTACATCAACACCGAATGGTTTGGTCAATTAACATGCCGGTGAAAGGACGATTTTCTTAAAAATTGTCCAATTCTTAAGAGAATTGAACTTAACTCTAACATTATGCCAATTTAAAAGTAAAAGCACATCTTAATTTACTCTAAAAATAATTTAAAAACATCTTTTTTTTTTTTTTTTTTTAGATATTATATAATTGTATTTCACTTTTAAATTGTCTCTTAGAATATTAGAAAGAAGCACAAATTTCTAGAGACATAATATACTTTGAACTTGCTCTAGGGGGTATTTTTCATAAATTAAAAATGCGAAATTAAAATAAAAATTGATCATATCTGAACAAAATGAAATTAAGAAAAAAAGAAATAGGGTAAAAAAAGATTTGTTTTATTTTTCCTCCAAAAACGAAGCTAATTATTCAAAATATTGAAACTGGCCGTAAATCTCTCATGTTAACTTTAAAGAATTCAAAATTATAAGTTAAAATTAAAATGTGCAAAAGAATTTTTTAATTGAGATTTTAACATATATATTATATAACATATTTGTTTGCTTAATGTTTATATTTTTAAAATTTCCTTTTTTTTTTTTTTTTTTTTTTTCCAAAAATTGCTTTTGCTTTTATTATTCCATCGAAAAGTTTTCTAGTATATTAATCTCTAAAATTATATTAAAATTCCCAAACTTACAAAATTCTCGATGTTATAATTTTCCTATTATAATGCTTCACATCACGTTCTACAGTCTAAAAATATATTAGCTTTTTTTTTTTTTTTTTTTTTTTTTTTCAACAAATTAGTATTAATACTTACAACTAATTAATAAATTATTCCTTTTATGTGTATTAAATGAAAAAGTATACTTAATGTGGAGAGTTACATTTTCTTAAACATACGATGGAAAAATTTTTAACTTTCATTCAAGTGCGCAAAATATTTCCAATTTTACAAACTTTGAAACATAAAATTCAAAAAGTAAAAGGAAATTTCCAAATTTGGAATTTAAATATTTCGTTGGTATTTTATTGCAGGACATCATATTATATATTCTATCCCATATTTTAAAAATGTAGTTTATATAAATAAATTTCAGCCATTAATTAACATGAAAAATAATGAATTTGTCCTTGCTTCAAATTAAATGAAAAGTTTTGTTTAATTAATAATTTTTCATAAAATATAATACAGAAATTTTTAGGAAGATAACTAATTACCATACATGCACATAAAGCCCTTTATTATTATTATTATTATTATTCCTCCAGTTTTATTCACTTTTTGTGTTAATAATTCAAAGACCAAATTCTTCATTCAGTGTATTTAATATTTTCAATTTCAGTAAGTTTTTTAAAATTACAGTTCAATATCTAAAAATGTATTAAATATTTTATTATTAAACTTCAAATACATATACTGTTTCGGTCTGTTCTCGATATCACTGAAACTTTTACAATGAATCTGGTAAAAAAGAAAAGGGGGAAAAAATGTTTTTATCCATAATCCTTTCATAGAATTTTATATGACTACCGCGTAAATTTCTTTTTTGCAGGCATCTACTTTTCTTTCTTTTTTTTTTTTTTTTTTTAAGAACTTATTTGTAAGTTCAAGAGAAAATTCTCTAGGAAAGCAAAAATCTAGATGAAGGAAAGAATGCCTGTTTATATCTTTTGATTTATATTACTTTTCTTTTTGGTTCTGTGGGATTTCCAGTTAAAGTACAAAAATAAGTACCAGAGTAGAGCACTTTTAATTACTTTTGTCTTTAAAAGTTTTACAGTTTTAAAATTCCAAGAAAAAGTTATTTAACTTCAGTTGTAATTTATTTACAATTCTCCGTAAAAATGTTTATAGAAAATTATATTTATTCTTAAAAAACTTTTATAAAAACTTAGTTTCTTTATAAAAGGCTACATGTAAACAAGTATTTCTTTTTTCTTTTACGCTGTTCAAAAATATTTTACAAAAGTTAATGAAGAATTAAGAAAAAAATTCCTTTAACTGAGAACGATAAAATTTAAATTAAAGATTTCTCTTATCTCGCTGTACTTTAATCTTCAAATTTATAATAAGAATAATAATAACAGCATGAATAATATTAATAACAATAACAGTATTAAAAGAGGATTTTTATAATATTTTTCAATACGTTTCAGATATTTTTGAATCAATTAACTTCAGTTTACAAGACGGTATGTATCATAGTTGACTATATTCCCGAAAAAATTTTCAACTGCACACAAAAATTTCAGTTCTTTTAAAAATTTGGAATTTTTTGACTTTCTGTCAAAAATTGTAAAACAATTATGTATTGCCAGATACTTAGTATGTAGTGGTAGCATAATGACGGAATGTACAATAAAACTTTAAACATAGGAAGAATAAACTGCGAAGGAAAACATTATTTTGATCAAAATAATTCATAAGACGAAATTGTAAAAATATCACTTTCTTTCAGTTACTCTTTCCATGTACGCATTCAACAAACGTCAAACGTACATAAAATATGCATCCTGCAACATGCTAATTGCTATTTTTACGCGTCTGAACAAAGCAAGTAGGGGTAATTAAAACCAGTAAAAACTACAACGACAGAAACACCAAAGAAAAATATTTGAGAAGCATACAGCTGTTTCGATAGCCTTAAGCGTTTTAATAATCCAGCGACAAGTAGGGGTAACCCATCTTCATCATGTATAAAAGGAAAAATTTTACAGTGGTTTGCTTTTCGGAAATCACGTTTAAATAACTGTTTGTGTGAAAGTCATGTTATAGCTTGTATAAGAATAAACTTTTACGATCACGCTCTGTAATTTGACTGAGGCAGTATGCATCCTACATATACACTGTGTTTTCTTGTTCGAATTTATTACTGCTCACAAAAAATACCGATGCTATCAAGTAAATATCGAATCTATGGATCAAAAGTGAGACATACTACTTTACGCCATGCACACTTTCAGCTTTCTTAGTCCATTGTCACTCGAGAATTATTTTCCGCTCGGCCTTGTGGAATCGTACAATCACACCAAGTATCCGAAGTTAGAAACATTTCCTGTCCATAAAAATCCCTGATGATGCTTTACTATTAAAGCGAAAAGCTTTGGATTATTTTTTTTAACATCTTTTAAATAAAATTTAAATTTACGTGTGTTTATAGTGTTTTTAATTTATTTAACAAATGACACGTGTTCAATTTAACTCTTTTTTTTAGAGATAATTTATAATGACTCATAATTATTTTTATAAGTATCGAATTTGCTCATATTATTATATTATTGAGTATATTCAAGTATATTATAGAAATATTGTTGATATATCACTACAGAAAAGTTGAATTATAAATGCGGATATTTAAAAAAGAAGAGACATTGCATGTGAATTTTATTCTTTTATAGTAGTTTGACTCTTATGGATTTTAAATTAATGTGACTTATTTGCTTTTTTTTTTTTTTTTTTTTTTTTGTATATATATCTTTGAACTTATAACTCTCATAACGACTCAGCGAGATGAGTCGAAAGCTAAGGATGAATAAATAACTAATTGAAATGTTTTACCATATATATAAGAGAATGTTTTTAAAGATTTTGTATACTTTATAAAGGCTTTTCTAGCAGTTATATTGTAAAATATTTGAATTGGTTGCATTAAAAAATGATACATTGTTTAGTATACATACTAAAATTAAAATATATTAACAACAGTCTGTTACATTTAAGAGCCGTGTTTGAATACGATGTCGGAATGAAATGAGGAAGTCACAGTCAAATTCTCAAGAAATGATATTGATGATAGGGTTAAGCAGTTTATTAGCCGGTACGGTATTAACACATTGTTTAATTATTTATGGATTTAGTAGCTGCTGTTCCGATAAATAGAAGACTGCTTTTACTTGGGTGTCACCAATAACGCTGATCACTGAAATAACATTATGTTGTCTTTTCAGGCGCATATTGGTTTTGTGAATAACATGATGATGGATATAACTGTAAGTGGATGCCTCAACAAAAACAAATGTTACAAAATGTTATTCATCAGGATTATACTGTTTCAGCGCCAGTCATCGACGGATACCATTATGAACACATATCGTTCACTTTCTGGTTTATATAGCCATTAGTTTGAACAAAGACCGTCATAATTTTGATGAGTTTAGTTCAGTATCTCCGTCTTATATTCAAGTCTTTCTTAAAAAAAGATAATGAACGGCCACCATACATTATTCTGTACACTTGCTGTCATGATGTCCCACGACACAAAAGGTATTAGATTGTTGTACTAACAGCACGTTATACAGATCAGTCTCATCAATCTATTTCTGAAATTTTCAATCTTCTATTGTAAGATGCATTGCCAATCTATTTTACCAGGTTGTTCTTTAAAAGAGGGAGACGAAAGATTTAATTACTTACTAAAATACGATACCTAAGCTGCAAAACATAAGTAAAATATGGAACTGATGCACGATGATATTCAAAAACGACTGGAAATATCGAAATGAATACTAAAAACTAAAATATACTCGCAGAAATTGCTTTACCCTAATAGAAAATTGAAATATAAAGGCTAATGTAAAATATTATAATGTTATATACACTGGTTCTCATAATTATAAGGACACCATTTTTTTTATATATTAACTAAACACATAACACTATTATTTAAACAAATATATTTTTTATTAATTTGAGTTTCATTAATAGACGATATTTAAAAAGTTTTATCGTTTTTCTATCTTAAAAAACTTGAAAAACGGTCCAAAAAATGATTTTTCAGGTGTTCACAATTATAAGGACAGCTCAAATATTAGTAATTTTTTTTTTTCAGTTATTCTTTAAATTATTATTTTATGGGGTCTCTTCTTAGGGTGAAACAGTCAGACATTCTCTCTGGTATATATATATATATATATATATATATATTCAGTTGTTTCAATATCATTTCGTACAGCATAGATGATATTCTGAATATATTTAAGCTATTTAAAATTGCTTTCCACTTGCATGCACTTTTCTAATATGATAAGTTAAGGTTTTTTTCAACTTTTAGGTCACGGGAAAGGCAATAATACAGAAATTTCTTTCTTCAAACTATTTTCTATTGCTCTAGAAGTAGAGCAAAAATGTAAGTCTTGTTGAAAAAAAAATTATTACCCCCCCCCCCCCTCCTCTCTAAAATCTAACAAAAATCTGAGAATTCCACGTTTACAATTTGAGGATATTCTCTTGATGTTCATAATAATAGAAAAAATTACTAAATTCATTCTGCCTTCAGTAGAAACAGCTCCCCAGAGCACCATAGATCCACCTTTAAAATGCCCAATTCATATCTGCCTTAAAAAAAATCTGCTCTGTCTTTCGCTATCTACAGATCGTGCCAGTAACTGTTAAAACCATTTGGTTAATCAGGAATAAAATGTTTTAAATCCGAAAATGCAACATTTTACCATTTCATATTGTCGTTATTCAACTTTAACACAGGCGTTCTTTCCTCCATTAAATGCTTATTGATTATTACAGGTTTTTTATTCATTTTAACATATTTTTAATTATTTTAAACATGCATAAATGTGGACCCTAACCTTTCGTTAAAAATTAGGAGCAAATTCAGCAGCAGTCAATTTGAGTGGAACAGTAAGAGGAATTACGTGTCTTAGATCTCTGTAAAACAACTCCTATTTTGCATCAGATCTCTCTGCTATCAAACCAGCAGTTCAACGTTTGATCGCATTTCCTTCAGCAATTTTAGATCTTCGAATTTCATTAGAAATTCGGCGGATTGAAATTATACGTCCACTTAAAAAACACATTTATCATACATGGACGTTCTTTTTTTTTTTTTTTTTTTGAGGAATTATCAGTAATGTCCGTCTAAGAAAAATTGAAGGCTTATATATGAATTAATCTTGCCCAGTAGTTACCAAATTCGCATGTCAACTGTAATTTATCCGCTAGCGCGTTAAATAAAACGAAAAAATCTTGATTGCCCCTATAATTATGAACTTCCAAAAACATGGAGAAAAAATATTTTGCATTATTTTTTATTAATTATGTTTGATATTAAAAATTATAACAGTTTTGGTTTTTAGAATACTAAATATATTAAGTGACTTAAGTATAATCTTGTTCACAATTATTTTTACATTAGTTATTTCAAAACATAAAGTGTCCTTGTAAATATGAGTGTAATACCATTAGATTTCCTTGATGACCTTATTGCAATTTTTTACATAGCGTCTATTTTAATTAATGTGTAAGATCTTAATCCTACAATGAAGGTGAAATGTGCGAAAGTGGGCAATAAAACTTTCTGGTTTAAGAACTTATAACATTTATATGCTTCTTTAAAAAATCCCATTCAAATATTTATACCTTTCTTTAAGCAATTTATATGCTTCTTTATAGAAAAATTTTTTCATTATTTTTTTTAGTTACTTATTACTAATGTGACTGTTTTGAAAATTTTCATATTATTTCAGTAATATCTGAAAAGCTATCAAAAAATGTTTTTGATAATTTTTGATATTAATAATATTTTTAATTTTTAACTTCCTTTTCATTAAAAATATACAATATTTTAAACTCATATAAGGATAATGCTGTAAAACGTAATATTATAATTCATTATATTCGAGATGTGGTTAATTGACAAATATTACACCAAAACAAAAATAAAAATCTGTAAATCTTAGGGTTTGAATGTTTTTTTTCTCTCCCCTTCTTTTATTTTTATTTTTATTTTTATTTTTTTTTTTGTAAGGAACAGGTCTTTAATGTTTCTTCGTTCACTACGCTGTTGATTTACATGATAGAAGATGAAGATCAATTCTTATGAAAGTTTTCATTATTTTAATAACCACCTACATTAAAAAAAATAAAAATGTATTAAAGTTTAAAGTAGTACTTCTTTTTATTTAAGCGGATTATTAGTAAGAATGTAACACAAACACTATGTAAGATAGAAAAATTCTCCTTTAAAAAATATTTCAATCTATTTTTGACAAACCGTATATATTAATCCTCCATTTCCTTTAATCCCTTGGCTTATCTCCATAAAAAGGAATTAAAAATTAAATTTTTGAGTTTCTCATTCCTTAATATTAAGGGCCCACCAGCGACCGAGTGGTTTTACGGTCAAAGCTGGTGTGCCAGGTTCGATCCTAGGTCACGCTCGTCGGCCTAACCGCTCAGAGTTTTCCGTAGTTTTCTTCGAAACTTGCGTAAATACGGTCTAGGGCCCCTTAGAAAGACTCCCACGGAGGACACTCCTATCAGGCCTAGGACCCTAGAGCAGCCAATCGGCCTTAATCCCCACAATGCAACCCAACAACCCTTAATATTAAGAAAAAAACATTTTTAAACATTTTTAATAGTTGCACACGTTGAGGGTTATGTCAGCCATCGGTGGCTGACACTAAACTTTCCGTTTAGGCCACGTCAACCGTCGGTGTCTGACAGTATAAAATATGATATAAAACTAAAAAATCTGCATTTTTTTAAGTAATTACTGAAAAAATATTTAAAATTTACTTTATTTATTTATTTATTTATTACAGGATTCTATCATTACGAAATTTTAATGGATTTTATTGAAGCACGGCAAACATAAAAACGTATTTCTATACCGCAATACCAGTGCTCCTAATCAGCGCGCGTAGCCTGACGGAGATTTCACTTAAGAATTCGCGTGGTGTTCAACGTGTTAAATGTTCTTTAATATCTTGCATAAATTGGTGGTTTTCGTTTAAAGATTAAGTCGAAGTAAAAATAAATGAATACACTTAAAAAAAAAAAAAAATGTAATATCCAAACAACATTTATTATGAAAATTTTCATTTACCAAAACTAGCTTTTTTATAACTTTTTTTTTTTTTTTTTTTTTTTTTTTAAGATACTTTAATTATAACATAAATGAGAATTTATTATTAATGCAAATTACTCAAACGCACAGTCATTATTTTCTTTATTTGCGTTTTCTTTTTTAATGTTCAGTTTCCTTAATTTAAAAGTCAGAAAAAGGTGAAGAATAAAACATATTTTCTTTTCGTGTACATTAAAAAAGTATTCCAAATTTTACAGGAAATGCAAGAATTTTTTTCTTTGTAATTAACGTCATTTAGGTAAATTTAGAGAAAAATAAATGAACTACGTTTTTGCTTTTCATCTTCGCTTTCTAGTATACATTTTTTTTTTTCTTTCGCCACAACCCAGTAATTATTTTTTAAAACTTTGTCAGTTTTAATATTAAAAAAATAATGTTTTAATGACAAAATATTTTAGAATTTTTTCGTTAAAAATTTTTTGTTAATAAAAGTGTGCTTTTTGCTGATAAATATGAGTTCTTTCTAATAAAAAATGCATATAGCTTGAAACTTCATGTTAGTAACATAATTTAACAACCATAAGCAGTGGAAACCAAAACGTTTGTACATATTAAAACTTGATGCTTTAAACGGAATGTCAAATGCTCATAATGAAAAAAAAATCGATATTATTATTTTATCTTGTATATATAAGTAACGCGGGATTTGTAAGTATTTTCGACATCTGGTTTTCAATGGGTTTACAAGTTTTGTAAAAAATTCTACAAGTTATTACAATTTCTCTAAAATTCTTTCACCGTTTGGTTTCAAAGTTATTTACAAACCCGTCAATAAAATAAAATTATCTTCTCTTAAGGATCATATTCCCACCGAAAACCGTTCTGGAATTTATTTAATTCTGTGTTCGTCCTGCAACTTAGGTTATATTGGTCAAACTAAGAAGCGTTTGAAATACAGAATAAATGAGCACCGTCGGAATGTTCGTAATGAAGAGATTACCAAATCTTCTATTGCTTCCCACTGCTGGTCTCAAGGTCATCGTTTTGATTTTTCCAAAACTAACATAATTTCATCTCCTGTCTGTTCCTCTCATTTGGATATTCATGAAGCATTTTACATATTTAAAAATTCGAAAAATCTTGTTAATGATATTTCTTCTACTCCATTCTTCTCTGATGCTTGGAAATTACTCACGTAACTTAGATTTTCGTTTAATTTTTGATTTCCTTAGATTGTTATATGTTTAATCTCACTCATTTATTTATTTTCTTGTTTTCTTGTACAATTCTAATCACACCTATAGTTATATTTACTTTCTACTTTATAAAGTTTTTCTTTTCATTTCAAACGATTTTGTGCGTTGCCGCTTTGACTGCAGCACTCGTGATTACTTTGTTCGCCTGATGAAGGGTCGTGTGTTTTTTCGACCCGAAACAATTGTTGCGAGTTTATTGCATTTTATGGTGTTTATTCAAAGTTTGTAAGTAATATTTTTTACAACGCCAGTTTTGTGGTGCTTTTTTTATTACAAATTTTGTGTTTTCCTGAACATGTTTCGACAATTTTTTGAAAATATTTGTAGGTCTGTGTATCTGTGAACGCTGCATCTCATGAATTAATAAATGGAATTTAACCATAATTGCTATTTCTTTGTATCTTGACTTATTATAAGTGCTGATTAAATTTTGGGATATCTCGCTCAACAGGTGGTGTTTCCATCCCGTATTTTCATATTTTCTAATATGGCAGTGTAGAACAGAATTTCGGATAAATGTGCAGAAATAAAAATTATTAGTAAAAGTTAGTAGGGCATCGTTTCCCTCCAGGGGGATATAAATTTTTAATATGAGTACTTTTCGAAAGAACTCGTCAATACATTTAAAACGAGCTGTTGAACTATCGATCTGTTATAATGTGAAACAATATTATTGAATTTTGCGTTGTTAACAAAAAATAAGTCCTTAAAAGGAGCATTTCCTCAAATGGCACAAATTTGACTTTCTTCATATTATACTATTATTCGTTTCGAGTCATAGTAAAAATCGTTTGCGTTTATCATGGGAAATAATTTTAAATTTATTTATAAATTGGTTGCTTTAAATCATGAGTGTTATTCTTATCTCAAGAGTGTTATTCTTATCTCTATTATCTTATACCTTTTCCAAGTAACACTCATGAGATTTACTAAAGGTTTCATTACTATAATAAATTCAAAATGTTTTTATGAAAATTTAGTTAAACCTATTGGTTCCTAAACAAAATATACGGCATTGTCTAATTGCATATTTTTATACTGAAAAAAATAATGAACAAAAAGTGGGTAACACTCATGAGAAGTAATAAACTTTGTGAGGGTCATAATATACTAGTTCTTATAATATTTTGTGAATTTAATATAGTATTTCCTTATCTTTTTTAGAAAATATATCTTAAAAGAAAATATTAATATTCAAGATGGCAATTTTAAAATGTAGACGACCTATTTTTTGAAAATGTCTCAAAAAATAATGGTAATAAATAAATAACTATTTAAGTGCTAATAATGTCGGAAGTGTAGATTATTATATATAGCTCAGTAAATTTAGGATGTTACGGTAGGAAATTATTTTTCTTTGCAAGAAATAGAAAATCTAAACTGAATTTAAAAAAAAAAAAAAAAAAAAAATTAAATGTATTCTCATCTACTGATTTTGAGTTACACTGTATCACGATTTTTAACTGAATCGCTTGAAAATTTTATTAATCGGGTCTGTTCTTCTGTACACATTTGATATTTCCTTTACGGCAGCAATTTGTAAATAACAGAAGCGTAACGAATTATAATAATGGCTGACGATATGACTAAAAGAGGTTAAAATATATCAAAGGCTGTCGATATTATAATAAACTAAATTCAGCAAAAACATTTACTCAACCCTTAAAAACATAATGTTTCAAATACAAAACACTGTCTTTAACTCCTAACTGTAGTGAAATTTTACTTTTGTCGGTGACATATTACCTTGATCTATTCATACAAAGTGTAAGAAAACTAGTATGTTATGGCCACCACAAGACTTTCTTCTACATTCTCCAATACATATTCACTCAGTAACAATATTTAAAAAAAAAAAAAAAATACGATTTTTTTCTAAGTTTTTTTTTTTTCCTTTCGTCAAAAGTTAAAAAAAAAAAAAAAAAATCGATAACTTTGTTTTAAATTATCACAGATTTATAGTTCAACCATTCCTTTTAAAGATATTGACGAGACCTTTCGAAAGATACCTATCATGAAACTTTACCCCCCACGGGGGTGTACTCCCCTCCCAGGAGGGAACCGATGCCCCGACATGCACAAAATTTATTTCCTAGTTAACTACTACTATTATCAAAACTTCATATTGATTTTACAATCACAAGTTTAAAATAACTCTCATTATGCACATTTATACGAAATTTTGTCCTATACTGCCATGTTAAAAGTTTACAAAAAATGCGATCACAGCGCCACCTGTTCAGCGATTGATCCTCAAATCTAATCAGAACCAGTTTATGTCAGGATGCAACTAAATACCAAGTTTGGTTAAATTTCATTCATTGGTTCGTGAGATACAGCGTCCACAAAAAACATGATACACACAGACAGACAGACATTTTCTAAAAACTATCAATTCGTGTTCAGGACATCCCAAAACATGTAAATCCATCAAAAAACGGAGGTCGAAAATTTTCACGAATCCAATACTTTCTCTATATTACATATAGAAGAAAGTAAAAAGAAACAAAGAAAATCCGAGCACTTTTTAATGTGACATTTAGATTCACGAATTATTTTGACGCTTCCGAAGAACTTCATGAAACTTAGGATTGACAATAAAATTACATTTTTTGGAGATTTATTTTAAAATTTCAAGCTTTTTTCTGCATTTCATAATAATCAGTAAGTCTACACACTTTTTCCTTACCATTTATACGATATTATTTACGTTTGTACTGCCTGATGTACCATTTTTGAAATAAATCATTAAAAAAAAAGATACAAAGAAAACCTACATATTAATTATCTTTGTCTTTTTTGTACTTTTGCATAAATTTAATAATAATCTACACAGAATAGATTTTTGGGGGGCCAAAACCATGCATTTAAGGATTAAAACTTTTTATAAATATAATAATTATTGAATAGAGAAATTTAATGTTTTCTTTGACAGTATTTTTTAAGAGAAAATCATAAAAGGCTATATTGCATTCTTAAAAAAATATTACAAAAAATAAATTTTTTCGGTCTATACATTTCGCATTTTGTTTGGAGCATCAAGTTGTAAAGTAAAGGATACAAACGCAACGGGTCACACTGTTTGAACGATATGACTAAAAGTGTCCAAAATCATATCAAAAGCAATCGGTATAAAAACTAAACTAGTATGTTGTGGCCACCACAAGACTTTCTTCTATATTTACCTATACATATTCAATCAGTAACAATATTTAAAAAAAAAAAAAAAAAAAAAAAAGTACGATTTTTTTTCTGTTTTGTAAAAAAAAAAAAAAAAAAAAAAAGTAAACTTACTTTTGTAAAGTTACTTTTTGTAAAAAAGTAAAAAAAATCGATAACTTTGTTTTAAATTATCTCAGATTTATAGTTCAACCATTCGTTTTAAAGGTATTGACGAGATCTTTCGAAAAATACCCATCTTGAAAATTTATCCCCCCAGAGGGGTACTTCCCCTCCAGGGGGGGAAGCGATGCCCCCCCATGCAGAAAATTGTTTTCCTAGTTACATACTACTATTATCAATAATTCATATTAATTTTACAATCACAAGTTTAAAACAACTTATTATGCACATTTATACGAATTTTTGTCCTATGCTGCCATGTTAAAAATTTAGATAAAATTCTATCACAGCGCCACCTGTTGAGCTATTGATCCCCAAACATAATCAGCACCAGTTAATGTCGGGGACAAACTAAATACCAAGTTTGGTTAAATTTCGTTAAAAAAAAAAAAAAAAAAAAAAAAAAAAATGCGATTTTTTTTCAGTTTTGTTTTGTTAAAACTAAAAAAAATCGATAACTTTGGTTTAAATTATCACAGATTTATCGTTCAACCATTCGTTTTAAAGGTATTGACGAGATCTTTCGAAAGATACCCATCTTGAAATTTTGCCCCCCCCGGGTGGGAACCTCCCCCCCCCCCGGTGGGGGGGGAACCGATGCCCCCACGTGCACAAAAATTTTTTCCTAGTTAACTACTACTATTATCAATCTGATCTTTCGAAAGATACCCATTGTAAAAATTTACCCCCCCTGGGGGGTATTTCCCCCCTAGGGGAGGGAAGCGATGCCCCCCCATGCAGAAATTTTTTTTCCTAGTTACATACTACTATTATCAATAATTCATATTAATTTTACAATCACAAGTTTAAAACAACTCTAATTATGCACATTTATACGAATTTTTGTCCTATGCTGCCATGTTAAAAATTTATATAAAATGCTATCACAACGCCACCTGTTGAGCTATTGATCCCCAAACATAATCAGCACCAGTTTATGTCGGGGACCAACTAAATACCAAGTTTGGTTAAATTCCGTTAAAAAAAAAAAAAAAAAAAAAAAAAAAAAAAAATTGCTATTTTTTTTACTTTCTTCTAGTATATGTAATGTAGAGAAAGTATTGGATTCGCGAAAATTTTCAAAGTCCACTTTTTGATGGATTTACATGTTTTGGGATGTGGAGAACACGAATTAATAGTTTTTAGAAAATGTCTGTCTGTCTGTCTGTCCGTCTGTCTGTCTGTCTGTCTGTATCATTTTTATGGGGACGCTGTATCTCACGAACCAATGAATGAAATTTAACCAAACTTGGTATTTAGTTGCACCCTGACATAAACTGGTGCTGATTAGATTTTGGGATCAATCGCTCAATAGGGCAAAAATTCGTATAAATGTGCATAATAAGTGTTGTTTTAAACTTGTGATTGTAAAATTAATATGAATTATTGATAATAGTAGTATGTAACTAGGAAAAAAAAATTCTGCATGGGGGGCATCGCTTCCCCCCCCCTGGGGGGGAATACCCCCCCGGGGGGGATAAATTTTCAAGATGGGTATCTTCGAAAGGTCTCGTCAATACCTTTAATGGTTGAACTATAAATCTGTGATAATTTAAAACAAAGTTATCGATTTTTTTTTAAATATTGTTAATGATTGAATATGTATAGGTAAATATAGAAGAAAGTCTTGTGTTGGCCACAACATACTAGTTTTTGTTAAAAGTAAAAAAAAAATCGATAACTTTGTTTTAAATTATCACAGATTTATGGTTCAACCATTCGTTTTAAAGGTATTGACGAGACTTTTCGAAAGATACCCATCTTGAAACTTTGCCCCCCCGGGTGGGTACTTCCCCCCCCCGGTGGGAGGGGGGGAACCGATGCCCCCACATGCACAAAATTTTTTTCCCAGTTAACTATTACTATTATCAACGAGACCTTTCGAAAGATACCCATCTTGAAAATTTACTTCCCCGGGGGGGTACTTCCCCCCCAGGGGGGGGAACCGATGCCCCCACATGCACAAAATTTTTTTCCTAGCTAACTACTACTATTATCAATAATTCATATTAATTTTACAATCACAAGTGTAAAATAACTCTCTTTATGCCCATTTATACGGAATTTTGTCCTATGCTGCCATGTTAAAAATTTGATCACAACGCCACCTATTGAGCGATTGATCCCAAAATCTAATCAGCACCAGTTTATGTCAGGGTGCAACTAAATACCAAGTTTGGTTAAATTTCATTCATTGGTTCGTGAGATACAGCGTCCACAAAAAAATGATACAGACAGACAGACAGACAGACAGACGGACAGACAGACAGACAGACAGACAGACATTTTCTAAAAACTATTAATTCGTGTTCTCCACATCCCAAAACATGTAAATCCATCAAAAAGTGGACTTCGAAAATTTTCGCGAATCCAATACTTTCTCTATATTACATATAGAAGAAAGTAAAAACCACAATTTATAAAAGAATTCACTGTAAAACACGTATAAAAGATATTTAATTAAAATCATTAAAAAACATATCGTGTCAAGGCCTTTCGCCCTGAACATCAGGGCATCATCAGGACATAGCCATTTTTAACAAGAAGTACAGTAACATTATATATATATACTTCTTGTTAAAAATGGCTATGTCCTGATGATGCCCTGATGTTCAGGGCGAAAGGCCTTGACACGATATGTTTTTTAATGATTTTAATTAAATATCTTTTATACGTGTTTTACAGTGAATTCTTTTATAAATTGTGGTTTTCTACAAATACACGTGGGATATCATGTCTCTATATGAGATGTAATTTTATAATAAACTAAAGTTAATTAAAACATTTGCAACTAGTATGTTGTGGCCACCACAAGACTTTCTTCTATATTTTCCTATATACATATTCAATCAGTAACAATATTTAAAAAAAAAAAAATTACGATTTTTTCCTAAGTTTTTTTTTTTTTTTTTTTTTTTTTTTTTTTTTAAAGTAATACATATTCAACCAGTAACAATATTTAAAAAAAAAAAATATATATATACGATTTTTTTTTTTTTTTTTTGTTAAATGTAAAAAAAAATCGATAACTTTGTTTTAAATTATCACAGATTTATAGTTCAACCATTCGTTTTAAAGGTATTGACGAGATCTTTCGAAAGATACCCATCTTGAAAATTTAACCCCCCGGGGGGTACTTCCCCCCCAGGGGGGGAAGCGACGCCCCCACATGCACAGAAATTTTTTCCTAGTTAACTACTACTATTATCAATAACTCATATTAATTTTACAATCACAAGTTAAAAATAACTCTCATTATGTACATTTATACGAAATTTTGTCCTATACTGCCATGTTAAAAATTTAGAAAAAATGCGATCACAGCGCCACCTGTTGAGCTATTGATCCCCAAATGTAATCAGCAGCACTTTATGTCGGGGACCAACTAAATACCAAGTTTGGTTAAATTTCGTTAAAAAAAAAAGTACGAATTTTTTTCTAAGTTTTTTTTCGTTAAAAGTAAAAAAATCGATAACTTTGTTTCAAATTGTCACAGATTTATAGTTCAACCATTCGTTTTAAAGGTATTGACGAGATCTTTCGAAAGATACCCATCTTGAAAAATTACCCCCCCCCCCCCAGGGGGGAAGCGACGCCCCCCCCATGCACAAAATTTTTTTCCTAGTTAACTACTACTATTATCAATAATTCATATTATTTTTAGAATCACAAGTTTAAAATAACTCTCATTATGCCCATTTATACGGAATTTTGTCCTATGCTGCCATGTTAAAAATTTGCATAAAATGCGATCACAACGCCACCTGTTGAGCTATTGATCCCCAAATCTAATCAGCACCAGTTCATGTCAGGGTGCAACTAAATACCAAGTTTGGTTAAATTTCATTCATTGGTTCTTGAGATACAGCGTCCACAAAAAAATGATACAGACAGGCAGACATTTTCTAAAAACTATCAATTCGTGTTCAGGACATCCCAAAACGTGTAGATCCGTCAAAAAACGGAGGTCGAAAATTTTCGCGAATCCAATACTTTCTCTACATTACATATAGAAGAAAGTAAAAATTTTACATAGATGAAATGTTTATTGAATAGAAAAAATATAATTCTTTGTAAAAAGCATACTAAATAATTTTTTTTTATTATTATTATTTCATAGTTTTAGAGACATTTTTTTTTTTTTACAAAGACATATAGCCCTGTATATGTCTTTTCAGATAACAATATACATCTTAGAGAAAAGCTCAGAAGAAGTACTTCATGATTATTATTCCAAGTGACAGGTCATAGTCGATTTTCTTTTATTATTATTATTATTATTATTATTACTCTGAAGTAATTTCAGCCAGAAAGCAATTGTGCTTATAAGTCCCAATCTGAGGCCAGTTATCATAACTGGAAAAGGGAGGATTATTACTGATAATAAACAATATTTATATAGCAGACATGAAGTAAAAAATCAAAATCTTTTTATAAATGGTGTTTTATAAAAAGAAAAAAAAACTAGTATGTTGTGGCCACCACAAGACTTTCTTCTATATTTACCTATACATATTCAATCAGTAACAATATTAAAAAAAAAAAAAAAAAAAAAAAAAAAAAGTACGATTTTTTTTTTCTAAGTTTTTTTTTTTTTTTTTGTTAAAAGTAAAAAAAATCGATAACTTTGTTTTAAATTATCACAGATTTATAGTTCAACCATTCGTTTTAAAGGTATTGACGAGACCTTTCGAAAGATACCCATCTTGAAAATTTATCCCCCCGGGGGGGTATTTCCCCCCCAGGGGGGGAAGCGATGCCCCCCCATGCAGAAATTTTTTTTCCTAGTTACATACAACTATTATCAATAATTCATATTAATTTTACAATCACAAGTTTAAAACAACTCTAATTATGCACATTTATACAAATTTTTGTCCTATGCTGCCATGTTAAAAATTTAGATAAAATGCTATCACAGCGCCACCTGTTGAGCTATTGATCCCCAAACATAATCAGCACCAGTTCATGTCGGGGACCAACTAATTACCAAGTTTGGTTAAATTTCGTTAAAAAAAAAAAAAAAATTGCGATATTTTTCTAAGTTTTTTTTTGTTAAAAGTAAAAAAAATCGATAACTTTGGTTTAAATTATCACAGATTTATCGTTCAACCATTCGTTTTAAAGGTATTGACGAGATCTTTCGAAAGATACCCATCTTGAAATTTTGCCCCCCCGGGTGGGAACTTCCCCCCCCGGTGGGGGGGCAACCGATGCCCCCACATGCACAAAAATTTTTTCCTAGTTAACTACTACTGTTATCAACCTGATCTTTCGAAAGATACCCAATGTGAAAATTTACCCCCCCTGGGGGGGTATTTTTCCCCTACGGGGGGGAAGCGATGCCCCCCCATGCAGAAAATTTTTTTCCTAGTTACATACTACTATTATACATAATTCATATTAATTTTACAATCACAAGTTTAAAACAACTCTAATTATGCACATTTATACGAATTTTTGTCCTATGCTGCCATGTTAAAAATTTAGATAAAATGCTATCACAGCGCCACCTGTTGAGCTATTGATCCCCAAACATAATCAGCACCAGTTTATGTCGGGGACCAACTAAATACCAAGTTTGGTTAAATTTCGTTAAAAAAAAAAAAAAAAAAAAATGCGATATTTTTCTAAGTTTTTTTTTGTTAAAAGTAAAAAAAATCGATAACTTTGGTTTAAATTATCACAGATTTATCGTTCAACCATTCGTTTTAAAGGTATTGACGAGATCTTTCGAAAGATACCCATCTTGAAATTTTGCCCCCCCGGGTGGGAACTTCCCCCCCCGGTGGGGGGGCAACCGATGCCCCCACATGCACAAAAATTTTTTCCAAGTTAACTATTACTATTATCAACGAGACCTTTCGAAAGATACCCATCTTGAAAATTTACTTCCCCGGGGGGGGATTTTCCCCCCCAGGGGGGGAACCGATGCCCCCCCATGCACAAAATTTTTTTCCTAGCTAACTACTACTATTATCAATAATTCCTATTAATTTTACAATCACAAGTGTAAAATAACTCTCTTTATGCCCATTTATACGGAATTTTGTCCTATTCTGCCATGTTAAAAATTTGCATAAAATGCGATCACAACGCCACCTATTGGGCGAGTGATCCCAAAATCTAATCAGCACCAGTTTATGTCAGGGTGCAACTAAATACCAAGTTTGGTTAAATTTCATTCATTGGTTCGTGAGATACAGCGTCCACAAAAAAATGATACAGACAGACAGACAGACAGACAGACAGACAGACAGACAGACATTTTCTAAAAACTATTAATTCGTGTTCTCCATATCCCAAAACATGTAAATCCATCAAAAAGTGGACTTCGAAAATTTTCGCGAATCCAATACTTTCTCTATATTACATATAGAAGAAAGTAAAAAAAGAATCCTTTATAGAAAATTTAATGTAAACTTCAATATCTGTATACGCACAAAAAACATTTTAACATTTAATTAATTCTAATCAGCTTTCTTTTCGATTTTTTAATTACAGTGCTAGTTCATACTCTCTATAATTGTAGAATATGTATTATATACATAAAATACATTTATTTTGAATGTAAATTGCAAAATAAGAAAATAAATAAAAACAGATATAACTAAAACATTAAGGAGTGTTTTGAGAAACTCGCTGGAAATATGATTTATAACAGAACATAGTACATTTATGATTTTCGGCAAGTATTAATGTGTGAATCTAACAATGTTTCACAAATATTATGAAGCCCTGTGTAATGAAACATTCGTCAGTAACATCAAACAAACCCTTTCCAAAGTAATTATTATTATTATTATTATTATTATATATACTTCATATTTACGTACAGAAAAAGAAATCAATAAGTTTAGCAAAACGTTATAATAAATTACATCTTAAAGAGAACCTCATGTGAAAAATATGTTTGAACTTTTTAATTTGTTCTTGTAAAAGTAGTGTCGTGAGGGCTATATGATGATCAGTTCAAAGTAGAGTCCCTTAAATAAAATATGTAGGCCGACGCATCGCCGTCATTTTTTTTACTCAGAAGAGGACAGCATTTCCGCTTGGCGTCCTTATCGCTTTCTTGTGATTTAAAAAAATCTTGATCTGAAGCTACGATCGGTCAAAAAAAGCAATAAGTAACAATAATATTCCTAACAACACATTTTTTTTTTCACATTACATTATCAGGATATCCTGTGGATGTATTGGAAATAAGATGTGTTATTAGGGCTGTTTCTGTTTCTTATACAAAACGTCGCCAAAACTCAAATGCATAGTAATAAAAGGTCTTAAATCGATTTATCAATATGAATATGAATAATATGATTAAAATGGCACACTTTTCTGTATTTTTACATTAACATATGTCAGAAATACAAAGGAAAATATAAGTAAATATAAGTAATGTTGTTTTATTCTTCTTAAATTATCTTATGAAAAACTGAACATTTTATGATCTTTTCTTGAGTGATTATAGCAGTTTATCGTTAAACAACACTCATATAATACATTATTTAACTAAAACTATGAAAAATAATAAAAAGAGTAATCTAAAGTAACACAATACGATAAAAGTATTTTTAATCAATGAAACGCGCTGGGTACATGTGGCAACCCTAAAGCAACAAAATGCCTGATGCGCCAGCTCGTATATATAGGAGTATTAATAAGTCTTAATTCATAGGAATCATACGTTGTAATGCTTTATAAATAGGACGTACATAAAATAAAGAACTGGCAGACGATTCTTGAATACATTTTATAATGTGTGAATTGTTAAAAATTAATGCAGCAAACCTGATTTTTTTTCCCACTTGGTATGTAAAATTGAAAGTTATTTATAGATTTTTTTTTAATTACAGCTTCCAAATACTATTTGTTCATTGTTATTATTATTTATTATTTCTTTCAGATTCGTGAAGCTATTTTGGCCAAAATTCCCTGCCACTGGTATCAAATTGGACCTCCTGAAACCGAAATAAGCTTAGAGACAAAAAGAAGGACTGTCGTAAATACTGTGTATTCTAATCAAGTTGTTGAAAAAATCGATAGAAGTGTTACAACAGACAATGTTTAAACACAGCTTCATACAGACGCCAAAATATTTAACATTTATTTTCTTTAAAAAACTGACTATGTGTTCTTTAGAGCCGTGTATTAACATGACTTTCAAGCATTTTCTAATAATTTATATTAATAAGATATATTGTTTCCAAAACTTTTAGCTAAATATAATGCAAACCCATGAATAATTTTTGATAAGTAAAAATCAGAATGTATTTGATATCAGAAATAATAATGCAATGTACAAAGAGTGGATGAATATACATGAGAGAAATAATTCATTACCAAAAAAGAGTTTTTCAATCACTAAAGTCACTTTATTAATATATATTTTATGAATTCAAAATTTCAATAAAATACCTTGCAAAAGTATAAAATAAAAAGTAAATTTATGATGAAATTTACAAATGTATATTACATGTACGTTATCAATATTATTTTATATAACAATTGATAAATATCTGTGATTATTTAAGTCATAAAATATTGTCATGATTTAGATGTATTTTGTTTGTTTTGATATTATTATTAAGATAAATTTATATATTGTGTCTATATAATGACTTTGCTTGTAAAGAAGAATGGAATACCAAGTTTTAAATATATAACGAAGTTTGAAAACTAAAAGTGCTAACTAAAAGTGCTAAATAACTTGTAGCACAAGAAATTTGGTAAAACATATTTTTCATATCATCAGCCATACTTCCATGCCATGGAAACTGATATACGATAACACATAAACACTTTATAAATCAAATATGACATTAAAGGTAGATTTAAAGAAGTATTTTCAGAAATTAATGCACCTTCTTTTTAAGAACTTTATTGGTGATATAAAGACCATGTCAGGAAATTATTTTTTTATAAGCAGCATTGAGAGTGATACATTAACTGATGTAAAAAGGCTTGAGGTAAGAATAAACTAATAAGTTTATATTCTATTTTATTTTGTTACTCTTGTTATTTTTAGTGATGTTTTAGAATTTAATAATAGTTTGTTTTCTATGAATGTAATGTATATAAATATTCTTATATGATAAGTACATTGCCGTTACTAAAATTACAACAATGGAAAATCATATACATTAAAGTTAGATTAAAATTACCGATTTTCATTTAAAACATCAGTTAATTTATACAAAAAAGTAAAAGATGTTTAAAAATATGTAATATTGCCAAAATACCATGACAAGCATAATTCATTATGCTTGTCATTATGCTTCGATCATTTATTTTTTCTTTTCTTTATTTTTAATAACTGTTCTCTAATTTTTATTTATAAAAGAGAGACTGGTTGAATAACTTCATGCCTTATAAACTTAGATTTATACTTTCGACCTAAACATAATTGTATTCTCTTTATTTGCAACTTCTTACGGGGTAGATTTTCAGACGGATCTGGATCTTAATTGTATAGAAGACAATGCGAACCATAGGTAGTAAAACGTTAAATGCTTCTTATATTCTCTTTCAAACTTCTTATTCATTAACAATGTATACTTCCTATAAAAATGAAGCATTATATATACATATGCATAGTTTTCTTAATTTTAATTAAGATTACTTATTATCTTTAAGTGAAAAGCGTGCCTGCCATTTTAGAGTCCTGCCCGGGTCGTGTTTTACCTAACCCGAACTCGACTAACGAATTTTAATTCAACCTAAGACCCGACTCGAATCTGACAAAAAGAAAAATTCATCGATACGACAACCGACTGAAACCAGCAATAGAGAATATTGAAGATCCACATCTGATTATAAAAAAGCACCACAAAACTGATGTTTAAAAATAATAAGTGCAAAACAACATAGAATGTAAGAACTCGCAACAGTTGTTTCTGGTCGAAAGAAAACACGATCCTTCATCAAGAGAGCAAATTAGGCACGAGTGTTGCAAAGCTGCAACAACATCCAAACCCAATTTCTGTATACCCTAAACCGACCCCAAAACCAACATCTTTTTTACCAGAACCCGATTCAAAAGACGAAAACTAAATGAAAATTAATATTTCCTCTAAAATTATTGCAAAACTTTTTAAAGTTATGAAATAAAGTAAATTTTCAATGTCACACAATTGATAAACCTTTGTTAAAAGAATTAAAAATGGGATTGCTTATACACTAACTTAAAAATTTAATATTAATATTTAACTATGTTTGTTGTGTTCTTCAAGTGTACAAAAATGAGCTTCAAGTTTTGTGTTCGTAGTTTGTTTAATTCTTATATTCTAATAATATTAATAATAATAATAATAATAATTTGCTGTTTCTCTATTACTAGCTTTTGTCCGATATTTCTGTTTACTTTAATGTAATAATTTGGCTACGCGTATATTTAATCATCAACATATGCAGTATATTTACATCAGCAATACAGTTATATCAAACAAATTTCTGCTTCTTAGGATAAAGATTTTTATAAAGATTTTCTCAAATCGACCCGACTTATTGAAAACTAAACCCGACCTGCAAGAAAAAAAAAAGTTCAGCCAAACCGTCCCGCAGGTTGGTTCGGGTGAAATTGGATTACCCGTCCCAATGCAGGACTCTAATGCTTATCGGGGTAGGGCTTTCATAAACCTAAAGAGATTCAGATCCTAAATCTATTTTTACGATTTAAAACAACAACTACTCTATTGTTTAACATTTGACGATATTATTTTTCTATAAAATGTTTCGCGACGTTTTGAAAATGATTTTATTTATCGTTTGAAAAGCATGTAATTACTTACAAATATATAAAAATGTATGTTATATTTGTGAACCCAGTACATTATAATTCAAAAAGTTATATTCTCAAAATAAAAACATTTTTTGCAAATATTATTCTTTTATAAATGTGTAAAGGTTAAAATTTAACAGACATAAATTAAAAACGTAATCGACAATTCTTGAGCACAAAAAAGTGATATATCAGCCTGTATATAACTTAATATAATATGTAATATAGAAAGATTCTAGTATGCAACATAGTAAGTAAATAGGCTAGATCAATAATCCTATTGATATACACAACTTTTGGGATATTTATAGTATTCCTTATCAACGTCTACAATCATACATTGGCCAATGTTAGTTGGTTGTTTTGTTGGGTTTATCGCCACACTAATACTGCGCTATAGGTAATTGGCGATGGTCTGGGAAGCACCTCTAAGGGTGGTCTGGAGACATGCTATCATTATTTTGATCCCCCTCGAAGGGGATGGCTCCCCAGCTTCGGTGACTCCCAGAGGTATAATTGACGACTTGACTTTCTGTCGTCATTCGACGTCATGATGAAATTTAACCTATAGGAGTCTTAATTTAGCCCACAAATAAAGGACAATAGCCAATCATAGCGCAGCTTTTCCCCACAAACAAAGGGAAACCCCGCCTCGTTCTAGTCGTCCATTTGGATGGGAATATGGAACAAATTGCGGCCACGACGGATTTTACGTTCACCAGCCACCATTAGGTACACGACGGTCTTTGGTCGGCTCGACTATCGAACCCGCAATCTTCCAGTTACGAGCTCGGCGTTCTAACGACCGGGCTACCATATATTGGCCAAACAAAAAGTAAACTCAAGTTTCGTCTTGAAGAACACAGGGGTTATATTCAGAAACAAGAAATTAACCAATCGGCCATTCATAAGCATTATTGGCAGAATAACCATTCTTTTAACTTTAATTCAGCTAAAATAATCTGTCGACTAAAACACTTACATGAACTCAATTTTCTAGAAGCTTTCCATATCTATAAAAATGTCATTAATTGCGATTTTGCTGTACCATCTCTCTCTAGTTGTTGGAAATATTATATAAAATCTACATATTCATGATTTTCACTTACCATTTACATAGCTTTTTATATCCCAATTTCTTATTGGCTAACAACTGTAGTTTCTTAAATTCTTGTTGGCTGCTGCTACGTCTCTATATAAAATTTACTTCTGTCTCTCTCTCTCTCTCTCTCTCTATATATATATATATATATATATATATAGGAATATATAGGAATATATAAATGTAGAAATATATAAACAATTGATTATATATTTCTACATTTATATATTCCTACATCTAAGTTTTACATTTCCTTTCGCTGCAATTTTGCGCATTGGTTTGTAATTCTCCTTTTGGTTTTTCTAATCTGTAAAACTTATATAATTATAAATTCATGTCAATAGTTTTCTATATATATATATATATATATATATGGCTGAATATCACATAAATGTGCATTTTAGTGTTTCATGTCTTTATTATTAATTTTAAGCAAATAAATTGTAAAATTTTATTATTATTATTTAGAAGTACCTTTTTAAAAAAGCATCAAATCATAAAATGTGAGTTTATAGCAATTTCAGTATTTTTTAGAAAATTTTAAACCTTATAACCGTCATTTTCGTGACTGTCTCCAAGACCAAATGTTTACATACAAAGTATGTTTTTTACTAAAAAAAATAAAATGATAATTATAATAATTGTTAATTCTTGTAAAAAAAACTATTTGTTTTCAAAGGAAATTTTTTTTTTCTTTTTAATTACGTTAATTTTCATGCATGTGTAATTAAAATGCTTGTATGCAAGTCTTCACGTCATTTTCGTGACACATGAAAATAACTTCATATATCATCAAGGGATGGTGCCACCATTCACTTTTTTTAAAGTTTAAGATCAGAAATCAACATTGACGATATGTGGGGAAAAAAAATCTCAAGAAAATTGAAAACAGGTAAGAGTTAACATTATTTTTATTGTTTACATGCTGTGCGTACTTTTATTGCTTGTCATTTTCGAGATGCATAAAAAATAAAAAAAATATTATTATAAAATTTAGAACAAAGTTTTATTTTAATATAGAATGACGACCAGAAGAAGAAAATGTGACGATATCGGCTTAGTGAAAGCATGTTTTTCAGTACAGAACGAATTATTGACGATTTGTCATTTTCGTGACGGTCATTTTTGTGACGTCACGAAAATGACATTTGTTGGAGATTTACTATTTTGTAAGCCCTGGATTTAAATAATTTTTTATTTTGAATTAAAAGATTTGTCGGTGTAGGATAAGCTTTATATTTAAATATTTAAAGTACTTTCCGGTATCCAGGTAAATATAAAAAAATTACATACGACATTAATATTAAGATACAATTAAAAAAGCAAACTTTTATTTATTTATTTAATTTTATTTATTTATTTATTTATTTATTTTTATTTTTTTTTTTGCCCCCTTTAAGGTGTCATTGAGAATGTTACTCAAAATATTTTACTTGTGTTATTTATGGCAAGATGCAGAAAAAATAATTTGCATGGCTTGACAAAGAGGATGTCCATGAAATTCAAGTGCCACATATTCTGTGCAAAATTAGGAATTCTCCTGAACCTGCTTCAAATAGATATTTTAAACTTCAGGATGAAGATTTTAATAATGTTCAAAATGCTTTTTCTGAATTTAATTCAGTTAATCATTAAACTTGTAACTATAAGGATTTTAATACAATAAAATTGCTTGATATTCTCATTATCGCTCTTTCTTTTCCCTTCACAATCTTTTCTCTATTGTTCTAATATGTTCCATTTTTAATATTATATGGTCCTATTGCATTGACAAACAATGTTATTTCAGTGAAAAATAGTCATTTTGAAAAATATTGTCATTTCAGTGACAAACAGTCGTTTCAGTGAAAAAACATTGTCATTTCAGTGACAAACCAGTCATTTCAGTGACATCATTTTTTGACATCTTTAAATGCTATAATTAAAAATTTAATGCAAGTAAACTAATTATTTCCAGTTTATAGTCAAGAGGTATGCAGTCTATGATATTTCCCATTGATATAATTTATGTTTATAAAAAAATAAATTTAAATTTATTTATTTATTTATTTATTTTTTTAAATTTAAAATTTTTGGGTTTTTTATTTTATTTTATTTTTTAAAATGGGAAGAACTTTTTAGAAAAGCCTAAGTCTTGTATTTTTTAATGAATCTGAACCACAAAAAAAAAATTTTAAATGGTAATTTTGATTTTATAAGATAATTAAAATTATAAATTTTTATTGAAAAATTTCAATAAAATTTTAAAAAATTATGTTCGATCTCTGTCAAACTCAGAATTTATTTAAGATGCACTTACGGACTTATTTTCAAAAATTCAAATTAAAATACAAAGTTTGAAAAAAAAGTTTAAAAAAATCCAAAATGCACACTTATGTGATATTCAGCCATATAATGATGACGGCACGCTTAACGCTGCCGATACTACAGTTTTCTTTTAGGCATTTTCAACGTTGTATAAATATTTATATATATTTAATAAAATTAAACATAATTTATACGTCTCATTAATATATTAAAACCAATGTAAATTTTAAAATGATATAAAAAATACAAAAATTTAAAACTTTAAAAATACATTTTAATTAAAAACATTAAAAAACAAGACAGACGTCTCGGCTAGAACACTAGCCCTCCTCAGTGTCAAAGATACAAGCACAACATTTACAAAAATTCTTAACATCATAGCAAGATTAAATATTCGGGAGGAATAGCTTTAGCCTCGTTAAAGGCAGAATGTTGCATTTTAGCAAAAGCGCCCTCTAGAAAAATACGGGATTCATAAATATTTACATTAGAAGCTAAAATTTTAAAGTTTTCAAAATCCGGAATATGATCACTATTGAGAGAATGGATTACGGGTTTTGATTTTAAATCTCCTGTTTTATATGAGCGTTTATGTTCCTTTAATTTAATTTCACCTGTTCTGCCAGTTTCACCGATATATGTAGAATCAAAATTTTTACAAGGAATACCAAGGTGAAACTGGCAGAACAGGTGAAATTAGATTAAAGGAACATAAACTCTCATATAAAACAGGAGATTTAAAATCAAAACTCGTAATCCATTCTCTCAATAGTGATCATATTCCGGATTTTGAAAACTTTAAAATTTTAGCTTCTAATGTAAATGTCTATGAATCCCGCATTTTTCTAGAGGGCGCTTTTACTAAAATGCAATATTCTGCCTTGAACGAGGCTAAAGCTATTCCTCCTGAATGTTTAATCTTGCTATGATGTATTAAGAATTTTTGTAAATGTTGTGTTTGTATGTTTGACACTGAGGAGGGCTAGTGTTTTAGCTGAAACGTCTGTCTTGTGTTTTAATGTTTTTAATTAAAATGTATTTTTAAAGTTTTAAATTTTTGTACTTTTTATCTCATTTTAAATGTTACATTGGATTTTATTTATATATATGTTTAACGTCAAGTTTGGTTATACATTTATTTATTTATTTATTAGTTAATTGATGTTTTTTGCATTAAAAATTGCCCGACTCTTTGAAAAGTTATGCACCTCTATGCCATATATACGGGAAATGTTTCACTGTTTCAACAGTGAAACTTTCGTTAAGTCACTCATTTTTTCCTCATTTGACTAACTTGTTTTTGACAGCTCCAAATAAGTTGAACTTCCCTCATCAGAGAAAAATAGTATAGACCAGTAATTAACTGACCTTTTTTTTTTTTTTTTTTTTGGCCTACTAAAATCTTGTTTACTCAATTCTTTTCGTAAATAATAGCTTTTCTGCAGATCTGGCTTTTAAACCTAATTCGTTTAATCGTCACTGCACTATTTTTTAAGAAATTATTTTGTTAAGCACTTTTTTTAAATCTCTGAGTTCTGAACGTGTTACATCTCGATTTTTTAAACATTATCTTTTCAACTTGCATTCAAATTAGTTGGATGTACAACGTCGCCGCCCAGAACCAAATTTACTGTTTAAACAGCCAAAAAAAAATTATATTTTGCAAATACCATCTCACTAATAATTCGTTAATCTTTAGGGTTTTTTTTTTTTTTTTTTTTTTTTTTTTTCGCTCATTGAATCATTCTTTTCATATAAAAATTACTTTTTGTGGAAGCGGTAATTGATTTATCCTTACCATTTTTCAAACACTTTTAAAAATTAGAACTTTCCTGACTACTGTTTTTTGTTTTAAAAACTTGACTCAATCTTAAATTTTACAAGGACAATAACGTAATAAAACCTATTCTAAATTTTGAATTTTAAAAGGAAAAATTGGCGGTTGCTAAAAAGGAAAAAGAAAATATTCAAATGTGACCTTTTTTTTTTTTTTTTTTTTTTAGTGTATCTTCCAAAAAAAAAATTAAATTTAAAATAAAATACATTTAACATCAACACACTCTAAGCCAAATAAAGAAAATTTGTACACTATATAAATTAAACTCTTTTTTATATATTTAACTTAAAAAAATCATATAAATTTCAGCATTTCCATTTTTATTTAGCTAAATCATGCATTCCTTTTCATTTCTAATTAAATCATACTTGTAAACAAGCAAAAAAGTTTTAGATTATAAAAAATAGCATTTAAAAGATTGCATTTCATTAGAGAAATTTAGTCAAGATAATGACTTTCAAAAATAACAGAGAGTATGAATAACAGAACTTTCTTTAGAGAAAAAAAAATGTAAAAACATATAAAGCAATATTTTATAAGAATTTCAGTATTCAATGCTTCGGTGCTTTTGTATTTTGCATGAAGAAAATTATTCAAACGTTGCCTCAAAGCAATTTTTAGTTTGATAGTTAGTATTTTTTTTTTTTTTTTTTTTATAAATTCTTTTTATTCGTTTCTCCATGCTATAAACGCAACTAAGTGTAAATGAAGTTTTTATTCTTGCATATAACTTTTTTTCTTTTTTTTTTTTTTTTTTTTTTTTACACTATGATACTTTAAATGTAACTCCTTTTATCCTTCATATGTTAATTCTATTTAAGTTTTCTTTAATCATTTTACTAATTTGATTTTAAAAAAAATTAAGCTATGAAAGAGTAAAATCTTAAGTTACCGTTATATTAAGGAAAATTATTGGAAGAAGATGCCGCAGGCGCTACCGAGCGGAAGTTTAATACGGTTAGATTTTTCAAGGATCGCTTGCACGGTAAACGAACAGGCTGTTTAGATTATGAAACGGGAATACGGCGCCGCAGTCGCTACCAAGCGGGAATTTGCTATAGTTAGAATTCTCAATAAAGGTACTTGAACAATAAATGAATAAGCTGTTATAAGTCCTGAAACGGGAAGAAGGTGCCGCAGACATCACCTAGCTGGACTTTAATACGGTCAGATTTTTCAAGGTTAGCGAACCAGCTAGTCGCCGAAAGCGGCTAGTAACTAAATAAAATAAAATAACTATATTATAAGCAGAATTAATTATTTATAATTTTATAGTAAATGATGTATATATATATATATATTTTTTTTTTCTAATTTAGATAAACACCCTTAATTTATAATTAAAAAGAAATTAACTACAAAGTATTGTTTCTTACCAAAAAAAAAGATTCGTAACCTTATTTAAAAATATATAAACTACCGTTGCTAATTAATTTCTCAAGATTCTTTTAGTGCACATGCACATCTAATAATTGAAGATTAAAAACGTTTAAAAATATTTCTCTCATTTTATTATTATTATTAAACTTATACACCAGGGAAGGAAAATATGATTTTTAAAGTAAAGATTTAAAAGTATTTATCTATTTATTTTCATTGTGAGATTTTTCAATAAGAAAAATAATTACGTACTGAATAACTGGTCTTTTTGTAGAAACAATGTTATTGAGGGGGGGGGGGGGAATCTAAACTTAATTTAAAATGTATCATACATGTCGGTTTCACTTCTATTACTTATAAAAAAGGGTTTATAATAAACTTTTTATTTTAGCAAATTTTTGTTTTGACTTTTAACTTTTTTTTTTTTTTTTTTTTTTTTTTTTTTGTAGAGTTTAAAAAATATAAGAATTTAATAATATAATTTTTGCCAATAAGGAAAAATTGTCTATGTAAAAGCAAATTTGTAAGTCTGTACACAGAAATACACACAGTTTACTAATCGTGTGCGAATGCATCCTTTAGAAAACCTTATTTTACATATGTTAAACCTTTAATTTAATTTTGATTTTCTAATTGTGGATCATTCTTTTCTGCTTCTATTTTAATTGTATTCAGTATACAAATGTACCATTTTATCTTATTTTTACTTTCCGAACACTATAGTGAGGAAAGTATTGTAATCATGTCAAAAATCCGAATTGGAGATTTTGATGTTTCTATACGTTTCGAGGTCCCCTGAGTCCGTTTCCACTATTTTTACGATGATGTATGTATGTGTGTGTGTATGTCTGTGAGTGAACACGCTAGCGTCTAAACGCTTTCTTCGAATAAGTTAAAAGTTGGTACGTATATTGTAAGTCACCATAGTACGAACCCTATAGATTTTGGTGAAACTAGCACTCATAGTTTTTTTACAGGGACACCAGGAAAAATTCTTTATCATTATGGCCTATGTTGCCAAATTTTTAAAAGTGCGATAGCGTCTAAACGCTTTATTAATCTGAGCAAAAAATTTGTACACATGTTATAGGCCACAGTTGCACGAACTGTATAGATTTTTATGAATTTAGCACTTACAGTGTTTTTACAGGGGCACAAAGAAAAATTCTTTATCATTGTGGCCTACGGGGCCAAAATTTTAAAAGTGTGATAGCATCTAAACACCTTATTCAATTGAGCTGAAATTTTATATGAATATTATAAATCTCTGTTGCACTAAATATAAGCATTTTGGTGAATCTAGCATTTATAGGTTTTTAGAGAGACACAACGAAAAATTCTTTATCATTATGATCTATGGGCTCAAAGTTCAGTAGTGTTAAATAAAACATCGTGTAATATATGGAGAAAAGTACTCAAACACTCTATTATGGTTTTCCCTCTGTTTGTTTAACAACTCTTCTTTCCTTACTTTATCTACAAAACTGTTAATTACTCAATGTTCGGAAAGTCGAGTAGAGTCATTCCAGATTTTTTCTAATGCTGCTGTGTGTTCGCCAACACTTTAATTTTTTCTTTTAATTTTTTCTTACAGATTTACAGACTGAAACTCTATCCTGTTGATCGAGAATTTCAGTGAGCATTAGTCTGAAGTAAAATTGCATAATCCTCCATACTTGGAAGTACTTGAATGGCTTGTTGTTCTTTGTCATATTGAACAACACCATTAGTCGATTTCCATCTTATACTTAAGAATTACAGAGTCTGTCAAGTATACTAAAATGGGTTTTCGTAATGTAATCTTCATCAATTTTTACTTCATTCCAGTCATCATTCCATCAAAACAGTTTATCATTTTGTCCAAAATTATTAAACATCATTCACTGATAAGAAAACATCCTATTACATTTAGGTCATTCCTCGCTACCATTCATTATTAGATAAAGAGGTGTAGTTTAGATAATCATAATAGTGTTAATGTTATATATCTTTGAGTGTTTCTAAATACAGAGCGTCCTAAAAGTTCCAGTACTGACGCTGATGTATTTTTTATTTACAAAACAACAAACCTTAAAACGATTATTTTTATGCTAATGATAAAAGGCACATTTAAAATAACTGAGGAAAAAATACAGAACTTACATTTATAATAAATGTTCAAAAATGTCCACACTTTTCTAGGAGGCAAAGCTGAACTCGTTTGCGCATGTGTTTAGAAACGCGTTTTAACATGCTGGGAGTGACTTCTTGTAGAGAAATCTGTACACACACCTGCACAGAACCTGTATTACGAAATTGTCGAACGAGCTGATATAGCATATTTTTACTCGGTACTGCATCATCTGGATATTTTTATCGCCAAATATCTTTGCATCTTTCATACGATTTACATTCAAAATAAGCTTCAAACAGCGTAATTCTCTAAATGCGTGATAAACTCATTTCACTATGAAGAACAAAATAACATAAAACTTTATTCTCACACAACTTGAGCGAGAAAAGAAACAAACGATAAAAATTAAAGAATTGATGCAATAATAAGCAGACGATAAAATTTAATATTTAAAAAAAAAAAAAAAAAAAATCATGGACACAATGAGTTCTTTAAGTTGGAGTACTGGAACTTTTAGGACACACTGTATATCTTTTTTTTTTTTTTTTTTGCTTTTAATGACCTTAACATATGGTAATGGAGAAAAGTTGTGAATTGAAAATCACTCATATTAGTGATATGGTGCCTAAGGACTGGATTTAGGAATATAGACAATTTAAAGAGATTATATTTGATTTAATTGGCTCTACTGGAAGAAAAAACAATATTTTTCCTGAATTCAATGAATCTAAGAACACTGCATTGCTTTATAAAAGATACAAATATCATTGTATCTTCTGTGATAGATAAATGCATCAATATGTATGTTTGCAAAGATATAAAGAATTTCAAAATCCTTTGTTGGATGTTAAAAATGTGATAACACTAATTTAACTTAAATGTTAAATAATTTTTTTAGCAAGTCATTGTGTATTTTGGACTCTATTTTTATTTTATTTTATTTATTTATTTATTTACTTTTGTTAATATTTATTTATGAATTACATTTTCCCTATGAGCTTTTTTTTTTTTTTTTCATCTGTTTGAATGACTTTTATAGACATTTCCAGAATATTGACAGCTTTCAAAATAGTGAATGAACTCATTTACTTATAAAGTTGTAGTTAATACAACTACATTTAATTTTTTTTTTTTTCAAATTTAAAATATTTTATAGAAACATGCAATCCTAAATTGATGAAACTACTTCACCATCCTTTTTTTTTTTTTTTTTTTTTTTGAAACATTGTGCATTATAATAATTAATTCATTTACTTCTGTAATAGACAAACAATAAAATTTATAATTTATATTGTTGTGAATAGGTTTAATTCTTACAGCAAATTTAGATTAGAATAAAATGTTATGAAAAACTAATTAATAAAATTAATATTATTCCAAGTAAGAAAGTGTATATTTTATTTTAAATTGCTATGTTAAATATAATGTAATTGTACTTTTCTAATACGAAATGTGTTTTTCTTATAGATACGTTGTTTTTGTCAAATTTATTTTGTGATAAATATTCTGTTTTGAAATTTGTTAAAATTTTGTATGTTTATACAAGAAGGGTAACTGTACCAGAGGCGGACATTGTAAGATCATTTTCCTGATATTTATTGTACACTATTTTAATTTTTAAATACTGTATCTATAAGCAGTATTTGACACTTCAGTTAGCTCTTTTTGTATATGACTGTACAGCAAAAAGTATTTTACTTTTTCTGAGAACTTAAAATATTCCACTGGTAGATATTTAAAAAACTCCATAATTGATACTTTTCTGTTCAACTTCTACAAAAGGTAATAGACGTTTTTAGTTTTTGAAAAAAAGCTAAATAAACTGCCAATCTATTTGAAATATCTTTTTTTTTTTTAATATAAGCTATTTTATGTTACAGTTACGCATTAAAAGATTTTTAAAATGAAAGATAATCACACCTAAAAACGCTTAACGGTTTTAGCGATACAGTCCAATGTTACTGCTTCAATCAAATTATTTTAACTAGTCTTAAATTGTTTTTTTTTTCTTTCTTTCTTTCTTTTAAATCACATCTTGGGTAACAATTTTCAAATGTCTTCGCGCCATGATAAAAAAACAAACAAAAAAAAAAAAAGTTAAAAATAAAACTCAAATTTTGGCGTAAAGTCCTCATATGAATTTATCAATATATTCTAATCTGATTTTGAGTGAAATAAATCCACATTACTTTCAATATATCAAATTTAGCAGAGTACAAATATGCGTCCACTGCCAGTTTTCCTTCTAAAAATCAAATGACCTAGTAGTGAATAAGGCTGTCTACTATTGAAAATGATGGCGCATCATCGCTCTCGTGACAAACACGCGTAACTCAAAATTACATACTTTTCAGGAGGGCCAAAATACATAATACGCTAGGGGACAAGATACTGCGCATCGTGATTTTGATTTCGTGTAAAGTGGATCATTCGAAACGAAAGTCATTGCAACTATAGGTCTCAAAGCTGTCAAATAAATACCAAATGCGCTAGGGGAAAAGTATAACTAACACAAACAATAAATCCCTTATAACTGGTAAACCAATAGGATTTGAGTTACGCCTCTTCGACAGATCATAGATACCATTTTGGGTATTTCAAAAAACGGATTTGCTTAATCTGCCTTCAAACTCTGGCAACGCTGCAGAGCGGCAAAAGTCATAAATTATCCATTGTCCGAAAGTGACCCTTGAAATTTTGCACATGTTTACAATGAAGACATTATTTTTTATTGCTCTTTTACAAAAGAGACCGAGTCCTCATTCAATTATCGCACTAGGGGGTTTGTGAGCCATGACTCCAGCGAGCGTCGACTCTCAACTACCACATCAAAGGAATATCAAAAGAGACCGTGTTGACGCTTTGCAAGTTGCCAGAATTTGAAGGCAGCTTTACAATCGCGATTTTTTGAGTTACGCCTCGTTGTCATGAGAGCGACGATATTACCAGTACTGAGCACATAGAAAAATATTACACGATATTTACAGAATCAAAAGTTTATGATCATAAATGAATTCTCTTAGCGTATAGAAATCAGATCGAAATAAGCGCATGCAAAGCAAACAAAACTTACTTTACCTAATTAAAAAAAAAAAAAAAAAAAAAAAAAAAAAAAAATTCAAAAATTCAAAAATATATATATAAGTTGGAAAGAAGTTTGAACTCTTTGAGTTATTATCTCAAGAAGAACTGAAATCTTTAAAACTGGTGAAGTTGGTAGCAGAGAGTTATAAATTCTGAATTGAAAAGTGAACCTATGTACAAGTTATAAAGTTTATTTTTAGAGCTTAAATTTAAAAGTATCTACAAATGGTATAGTGTTCATCACTGGTACATTTACCTTTCATACACAAAATATTCTAAATTAATTGTTTCATTGTAAAACAGGTGAATTTTTATACAAATACAAGATCAAATAACCTAGGTTTATTAAAAATGAAGATATATTATAAAGCTACATTAGAAGAAGCATTCAAAAGTTTAATTTTTACCAATTAGTTTGAAATATAGTCAAAACTTACAGTCAAACCAATAGTATTTTCATAATAAAGTAAAATTTAAATGGTATGTGTAGTAAAAAAAAAAGTAATAAAAATATATAATGAAAAAAATCAGTATTGATTCATAGCTTTTAAATTTTGAAGGATGCTTAAGAGATTGGAATCAATAAATTCCAACATTTGAAAAAATAAACTAAGTCATGACTTATACAAGTTATTTATATACTTGCTTTACATGAATACAATATATTTTGGGAAATGCGAACAATGGCCTTTCTCAAAACAGAACTTCAAATAAATTCTTGAGCCTTAATATATATAAATCAAATAAATCATAATTTAAATTTTAAATTGAAAAACTAAATTTTATCGTACATTCATGTAACAAAAGGTGAAAAATATGCGGATATATTTTTTCAGTGTTTTGTAAAAGAGAAGAATGGCTGAGAAAAGCACAATGGTATAACAATTTTGAGCTTATCTGTTTCAATTTTTATTACATGTGTAGTAATATTTTTGTGTTACACGAGTTTTTTAGCGAAAATTTCAAAACGCTGTCACTTTCTTTCTTTCTTTTTTTTTTTTTTTAACATTTCACATGCAGGGATGGCAACAAGTACTTGGAAATAAATGACGAACGTAATTGGTGAGAGAAGTGCTTTTAATAACAAGATAGATATTAAAATAAACAAAGTGTGCAAATATTGCATGATATTAGTATTATTATACTCGAACGAATTTCTAATGGTGATAGTTTTTTTTTTTTTTTTTACATCGTTTATCTTATAAAAATAATCAAAGTAATATTTATATTTTATTACAAATTCTACCAGATGCCACTTGAATAAAAACAATTCTAAATTTCATCTACCCTAAGCCAAATTGACTAAGAAAGGCATTTGGTATGAAAGAAATAAAGTAATTAAAGTAATTGTAAAGAGATTAAATTTCACTTTTTTCTTTTATTTTTTTTTTAATCTTCAAACAATTCTGCTCTTTCACAAACTCCTTTTTCCTTAAAAAATAATACAACGTTCATCTAAAGCACAGTTAAACACAGATCTAGTACTTTTATTACATTTCATACAGTAACCCATGTCATGCTCATGCGAAAGCGAAGTATGACGTCACTGACCATCGGTGGGGACGAGCAAAAGATTTTCTATGTTAATCGTCCATTAGATTTTTTGTAAAAAATTATTTAAAATTAAGGAAAATCATTTCCTGATTTTGATCCCCATATTTGGATATAATTATAAATTAGTTATCGTGCACATTTGTAAAATTAAGTTAAGTTGCTGTCAAATTGACAAAATTTTAATTTTAAATTTCAACACTCTAGAAACAAAATGAGCATAGATTTACATCTGTCGTCCTTGGCGTTTTTTGTATCTGGTTATCAAAAACGTAATACGAAAATAACATGCCAGATTTATATTTTCGTAATACACATCATATAAAATATTATTTCATGTTATTGATTGCTCTCTTTATATAAACATGATTTTTGAAAGGAATTAAATGTGTTCGCCAGGTAATTTGGCGATTTTTTTTTTTCCCATACAGACATCAAATCTGTTTCTTAAAATTAATTAATAATTTGCTTTTTATATAAAAAAAAATGCACCTGTGAAATAATAACTTTTACGTTTGCAAAATATAAACATACGTCAATCTAAACATCTATTCAAGTTTATCTACGCATAATATAAACACTGGACGATTTATTTACGTATAAGATGGTTCCAATTCCAATGAGCTATGAACGTTTCAGTTTTAAAATCCGAAAAAAACTCATTTAGAACACAAAATCTATTCAAGTACTAAATGAATATTTTAAATCATATTTCACAGTATCTAACTCAGGAGATGAAAGCACCTGAAAATTATAAATGTTTTTAATATAAGCTGTTAAAAAAATTTCTATTGCCGTTTACATTAGCAAGTTGGGTGCGTCTACCCACTTACGTCATCACTTCGCTTGCGTATAAAAAACAACTCAAATGTCTATTTTAAGCCTTTCATGTTCAGAACTAATGAATTAATGTACATACTAGTCGCAAATCATTTGTTGAAAGATGAAACTGGTTTACAGTAGCTTAACGAGAGCTAATCTAACTTAATCTTTTTTTACTTAAAAATTCGACCATAGTGAAAACTGCGTGAAACTCATGACTACGGATATTAAAGATGACAAAAACTAAAAATATGACCGTGCCAAAAGCAGTGAATACTTTTTATTAAATGCTCTGAAGTGCTAGACAACTTATCATCTAGATCCTACAAAACAGTGTGAAAATTGCTGCGCCAGGTAACTATAAAATAAATGTATTTTAATGTTTCAAAGAAAACTCCCACAACAACAAATGTGCTTTAAAAAAATCTAACCAAAACACCATTTTCTGGACACTTTAAAGTTATATAGCATTACCGCTAAAGTTATTTTTCTAATTTAAAAAATTTTTATTTTTAAGGTTGTTTTTTTTTTTTTTTTTTTTTTAAATTAAACATTAAAAATTTTAAAAATGAGACCAACATAAATCTAATGATTCAAAATTGAGTTTTTTTCTTTTATAATTTACAACACTTGAATATTTTTATGATTATCAACATTGAAATTCTTCAATTTACAATATTAAAAATATATGTTTATGGTCATTATAATAACACCACAGCACCACGCATACACATTAAAAAGAAACATATCAATGTACATCGTATGTTACCAATGAGTTGAAAAACAACAGGAGGAAATGCTAGACGTGTTTTTGCGTGCCGTTTTTGGAAGGTTTGTCTTCCGAGCATTGCACAGCAGAAAACATTTGATATCTTTATATTTCAACGTAAATTTGTGTAAAGGTTGTCTGTTCGAACAAAAATGTGCTAAACCTGATATTACAATTTTAAATTTTAATCCTTTAAAGAGTATAATTGCCGAAACGTCAGTGGAGGCCCTCTGTTGAGACTCAAAACGGTTTTGGGCTGTGTCTGTCTGTCGCGCGATAGCGGCCGCAAAAATGACGCTATTGACTTGAAATTTGGTACACATGTTCATGAGCCCCACGAAATCAGCTGTATAGTTTTTGGTATGTATTCCATTTGTAGTTCGTATACAGGGACACGCCAAAGTTTTTCTTATCATTACGGCCTACGGGAGACATTTGTACGTATCGCGATAGCGGCCACAAAAATCACGCTATTGACTTGCAATTTGGTACACGTGTTCATGTGCCCCACGAAATTAGCTGTATAGTTTTGGGTGTGTATTCCATTTGTAATTCGTGTACAGGGACACGCCAAAGTTTTTCTTATCATTACGGGCTATGGGAGGAATTTGTATGTACCGCGGTAGCGGCCATAAAAATCACGCTATTGACTTGCAATTTGGTACACAAGTTTATGAGCCCAACGGAATCAGCTGTATAGTCTTAGGTGTGTATTCCATTTGTAGTTCGTGTACAGGGACACGCCAAAGATTTTCTATCATTACGGCCTATGGGAAGAATCTGTATGTACCGCGATAGCCACCGCAAAAATCAAGCTATTGACTTCCATTTTTTGCCGAAACGTCAATGGAGGATCTCTGTCAATTTCTCTGTTGACTCAAAAGGATTTTGGGGTCCGTCTGTCTGTCTGTCTGTCGTGCGATAGCGGCCGCAAAAATCACGCTATTGACTTGAAATTTTGTACACATGTTCATGATCCCCACGAAATTAGCTGTATAGTTTTGGTGTGCCTTCCATTTGTAGCTCGTGTACAGGGACACGCCAAAGTTTTTTTATCATTACGGTCTATGGGAAGAATTTGTATGTACTGTGATAGCGGCCCCCAAAATAACGCTATTGACTTGCAATTTGGTACACATATTCATGAACCCAACGGAATTAGCTGTATAGTGTTAGGTGTGTATTCCATTTGTCGTTCGTGTACAGGGACACGCCAAAGTTTTTCTTATTTTTACGGCCTGTGGGAAGAATTGGTATGTACCGCAATAGCGGCCGCAAAAATCCTTCGATTGACTTGCAAATTGGCGCACACGTTCCAGCTTTGGATATAAGTAGCTGTATAATTTTTATTGCTATATTGTTTATAAATTGTGTACAGGGACACGCCAAAATTCATAACATTACGACGTATGGGGTGAATTTCGTTTAAACGCATTTTAATATAATTACTTTCCAATGAAGAAAATGAAACTAGCGCACGTGAGTAAGATGCTTAAACTTATGTTGTTTGAAGAAAATATGTGCTCTTAAGCTTAGTAATTAATGTACAGGACCTTACAAAAGTGTTCTGACAATGTCACGTAGTCATCCAAACGATGTTAAATTTGGAAAAATTATTAATTTTAAACGCAAAATAAGCTGAATAGTTTTTACTGGTGTATACAAGGTTTATGGTTCGTTTACAAAGACACATAAAAGAATTTCATAACATTAGAGCCTATGGACAAATTTTTAATTTAAACGCACACTTTAATGCGTTTATGCTGAATTGAACTTAATAAAGTTAACATACATTATAAAGATGCTTAAAATCATGTTTACTCGTAAAAAAGGTTATGTATAGTCTAAATAATTTATGGGACCACACAAAATAATTCCGGGTATGTACTGTAATCATTCAAATGATGTCAAATTAGTATGAAAAATTAATGAGTTATAATTAATTAGGTTTATTCTTATTATTGGCGTTTATAATGACTGTGGCTACTTATCCTGGCTACATAAAGGAATTTCGTACTATTACGGTCTATAGTCGGTATTTCTTAAAAGTGTATTTTAACAAGGTTACACCCCATCAAATATAATGAAATTTTATTAGAATTTTAAAAGTTTTTTTTCCTGTTGAAAATTGTGGGCATAGAATTGATAATTAGTTTAAAGGTTACGCAAAATATTTCCGATATGCTATGTAATTTTTTTTTTGTATGGAATTTGATAGTTATGAAATTTAATATTTATGAATTTCAGGGAAATAATACTAGACCGTCGTTTATTAAGAATACATATTGTTGCGTACTTGGGGGTTCATAAGTTGTCCGAGAATGAAAGGCGAAACTTGCAAAAATTCAGTGATTTATTCACAGAAAGTTCCAGAAAAATACAGGTCTATAAACCAAGTATCTGCTTCAATTCAACCAGTAAACATAGCTTAAACAACAGCCGTTAACAGCAAAACAACAGTACAAACTATTAATCAATAACAGATAAAGCAAGTCTCATTCAAAGAGGCTCAAAGCAAAGCAAGCATTTGACGAAACTGATACAGATCTGAGATTGGCCGCCTTGGCTAAAAAAATGCTCCTTTTATTTATTCTATCGAACTCAGTCTGCTCTGGAAAATTCTAGTATCTCATCAGCCAATGAGATTAGAGCTTCCATATTTGGTATATCCCTAATAAGGATTTTCTCGCCAAGGTCGCCAAAAAATCACCAAGGAGGGAAACAGTCGCCAAATTTGGCGCCAAATCTATTTCTTTACTTATTGGAGCTTTTTAATGTGTTGTTAAAGGAAAATGAGGCTATTTTGACGCTAAAACGACTAGATATGCACAAAATTAGCATTTTATCGACTTTCTAAGCCTCTTTGAAAGAATTTATACAAAAATAAATGCAATTATTTACGATTCCGTAACACTTTATATGATATACAAAGAGAGATAGAGCAGGGGGTTGAGGGGGGCGGCAGCCCCCCTCAGGAATGTATCTGATTATGGTAATAAGTCGATCGAATCAATATATACTATTATATAATAAGGAATAAATAAAAATGACCTACTGAATAATGTCTGATGCAAATAGGACGTTGAGGCTCCTGATCTGCAGATCCACTAGTAGTAATAGACGACCCGACAAATGTTGCCTGCCATGCAAGGTTTGACTCTGTGCGGCAAATGATTGCAGAAAAACTGGCACGCACGAACACTGCGTAAAAGTATTGGAAGCATTTACTCCAGTTGTTCTTCAGCTCAGTGATGTCAACCGATCTAAATGTGACTGATGGAACAAAAATTTCGTAAAAAAATAGTTCTTAGCTTGATCTTTAAAATAGAAGTAAATCATACATTCAAAAATTATGTTTTAATACACTAACAATAACATAGAAGCACAAACGCATGTGCCGTTTTATAATATTCGCTTTTGTAAAACGTGTCCAAATGTACAAGTCTAATGCAAGATTTAAACTACTTTTAAACTGTATTATAGATTTCTATTAGAATATGCGACCATGTAAGGTAGTAGTGCCAAACTTTTAGGTTCAGTTGAAGGTTGAAGGGATTTTACGTCGCACTGGTACTACACTATGAGCAATTGGAAACGTTTTGGTAGTCACTTCTAACGGTGGTCCAGAGATATGACATCACAATTTTTATTCTCCGCGGGGAGGATGGCTCGCACGCTTCATTAACTCCAGAAGTATAATTTGGATGGGAACATGGAGGAGATTGCGGCTACGACAGATTTTATGTGCATCACCTACCATTACTGTACACGGCAGTTTTCGGTCGGCTCGAGTATCGAACACACAACCTTTTAAAAATGAGGGCACTTTGTACAGCTAATTACAGTAAGAAGGGCTACTCAATCGTGTTACAACTAACTGTGAAGGGCTTTGACAAAATTAATATCTGTTCACATATTCTACGCTGATCTATACTGATAAAGGAGGAAGCCGTCATTCAACCTCTAAAATGCTGGTTTCTAAGAGCTCAAGAAGCAAACGTCAACGTTTCCGACGCAGTGACGCTCCAATCACAGTCTCCTTGATATCAGCGCTGGCGTTGAAACCGCAGAACAGAGCGTCGTGACACATGCGCAAATTGAAAATCTCGACGCCGAATGCGTTGACGTTTGCGTTTTGTGTTCTTAAAAACCAGGGCTTAACTCACAGCTCAGAACTTTTACTTATTGTAATTGGTAAATTTAATATATTCTATGCAGATATATGTAAACAGGCATTAATCTTGTTAACTGCCCTTCATACTCCAACCAGTTACATTGTGATTGAGAGGCCCTCTTTTCCGCAATCAGTTGCACAATTTCTATCTCTCCTTAAAAAACTGTGCACCACAAATTCAAGGATTATATATTATTTTAAAATTATATCCGTCGTGGGTTCTCGAAATCAGATGTTCGTATCGTTAAAATACATTAAAAATGATGTTTGATAAAATTTGACAATGTTGTTTTTTTTAGACTGTATAATTTTCTCACCAAACAGTAATTTGGGTTCTTGTACAATTATTTATAAAGAATCGACAAATATTAAATATAAAATTGTATCCACGTAGAATCACCGTCATGGCTCCAGACCACTCTGAGAAGTGAATCCCAGACTGTCGCCATTTGTACATTGCGTAACTTTAGTGCGATGTAAAACTTTGCCAGTTACAACTACAGAATTGTAACTGTTAAAGAATAAATAGCAATAATTTTGAATTGTCTCCGAAGTTCATGTTGACTGATTCAAATGACTGTTTAAATCAATCAATCATTGGTTTACAATTAAATCAGTGGCTGATTTAAAGCAATGGTCTAATTATTTAATAAATCCATAGTTTAGGGTCGGAAGAGTGAAACTACAAAATATCCATTTTACCACATAAACATGGAGATTGAAGGTTTTAGAAACAGAAATCTATTGTTATTTTTATTGTTATTTTTATTGTTATTTTTATTATTATACGTGTCGTAACGGCAAAATTGACCGCAGGTCCAGTGAACGGTTTGATCGGGGGCATAGTTACTTTTTTTGCTGATCACCATTGCAAGAATTTTTCACTATTACGATTATTGACAAAATTAAGAATGTCAGTTAATCTTAGTATGTAAGAAATATGTTTTGATTTGGTTTGGTTTGGTTGTGTTTAACGTCGTACTAGTACTGCGCAATGGGTAATTGGCTACAGTCTGGGCGCATCCCTAAGGATGGTCCGAAGACATGCCATCACAATTTTAATCGTCAATGGACAGGATGGCTTCCCCACTTCAGTGATCCCCAGAGGTGTAATTTGTATGGGAACTTGGAGGACATTTAGGCCATAACAGATTCTACGTGCACCAGCCACCATTAGTGTACACGGCGGTCCATGGCTGGTTTAAGTATAGAACACGCAATCTTCCAATTACGAGCTCGGTCCTCTACCGACCGGGCTACCGCGGCCTTTAGAAATGTTTATGTTTTGAAGATTCGCTTGTACACCTGATAATTTTGGGAACGAAAATTTATTCAGTAAGCCCAATAATTGAAAAACATTTTAAAGTTTTTAGCACAACTTGTCTTTTAATCTTAATTTATATTTTTAAATAATATCGCTTGTAAAATTCAAACTGTATCTGTAATGAATCAATTGTGTGCTATCAACATAGAATAATAATAGAGGAAGAAGGAGCACGCCAATAGTCTTAATGCTTACAAACCCCTTCTAGTGAAATGCCAGCGAAAGCTACTTTTGCTCCTCTCAATATTGAAGTTTGTTAATTAAGGCTTGTTAATAATCGCTGTTTTTTGTGGCAACACAACAGCTTATGTAGAAACCTTATGCTCCTTCTTCCTTTATTATTATTCTATGGCTATCAACGAAATTTCTATTTGTTTCATAAAAGAATGGAATTGTAAATGCATGTAGAGTTGAATAAGAAAATAATTACAATTTAAAAAGTGGTTGTCTCTGACTTAATATTTTTCGGACGGATTATATATGCTTCTGGTGATTAATACAACTATATTTGTACTTGTGTATAATAGTGAATGCAGTATTGTGATTGAAAATATATATTTTGTAATTTTATTTTTCAATTTTACTTTGCTCTATCGTGGAATAGATAATAAAGTATTTATGGTTTAATTTAGTCTTTAATTAACAAAAATCAACATACATTGAAAAAAAAAAAAACACGTGAAGTCATCGATATCTATCCGCGATTGTAATGAAATGCTCGCCGTCTGGTGGGCTAAGGTAAAATTACAATTAACATGCTTTAATTCGGCTTTCAAAAAGCCGCCATTGCATGCCGATGTTTAGTTTCACATATATTTATTGAATAAAAATGAATAAATCCGGTAAAAAAGATAACACATACTGTTGTGTGCTCCAGTGTAAATCAAAAGGACCAAGAAATCCAGAATTAAGCTTCCGTTTATTTCCAAACGACAAATTTAAAATTTCAGTTGCTTCAGCTAATGGAAGTAAAGAATTAAGAATTAATCAGATGATTTGAAACTAATATTTGTTCAACTTCAGTTAAAAATCTACTTCCGATCGAACTTTGAATAAACTGAAATATTTTTTTCCAAAAGCAATCAATTTTCCATGATGTAATGGCGGAGAAATTATAGTACGAATATTAAATAGAATAACAAAAAGAACAATAATAAATACATGTTTTCTAATATTTACTAACAACAAGAGCTGAAAAAGCGCCATCTATCGATCATTACAATCGCGGATCAAAGAAATACATTTAAATAACATAGAATATTTTCTAATATAAAATACTTTTTTTTTTTTTCGAAAATTCAATTTCATTTTTTAAAATACCTTAATCTTCAGAAACCAGATTATCCCACGCCCTCACGACGCGACGTTTAAAATTCTGAAACTGTAAAAAAAAAAGTCCTTCCGGCTTATTTGGAAGGATAGGTTGATTTCTTTTTTTGTTATCAAATACCCTTCATTTTGTTTCAAAATGGCGGCTACAAATTACTAATGGACTTAGTAGAAATATTGATGTAGGCTATTCATATATGGAGTTTTAAGCAAATCGGTTCATAAATACCTTTTTATGTGAATATTAAATTTTCAAGTTGACGGCGCTTTGAAACAAAATGGTGGGTTAAGTTTACAAATATATCAAATGCATTTGTGAGATAAGTCTACCGTACACACATAGTTCGAATTAATTCAAAATCTTAAAAGTCATCGTGTTAAAAAATTAAGTGGCTGCCACATGGATCAAAATGGCAGAGAAAGTTGCTCATCTAAGATATCGTCGCAAATATGATTTTTTTTTTTTTTTTTTTTTTTTTTTTTTTGTAGAAATTCTTTCAAAGAGGCTTAGTAAGTTGATAAAATGTTAGTTTTCTGCATTTCTAGTTTGTTTTAGCATTAAAATAGCATAATTTTTCCTTAAAAAACGCATTAAAAAGATCCAATAAGGCAGGTAATGGATTTGGCGCCAAATTTGGCGACTTTTGGCGAGAAAATAATTATCGATATACCAAAGATGGACGCAATAACTAGACTGGTTCACGAGTTACATGAAATTTCAAGATTTTTGTTGTTTGAATGATAAATCCATTTTTCAACTTTGATTTGAATTGATTAAGTATTTAAAAAATTACCGCGATAACAAATTTTCAAGTGGCCGCCACTTGGAAACAATACAGTGGAACAAGTTGCCCACCAAACACATCCAAGATATTTGAAGCATAGGTTCACTGTCCAACTGTGGTTCAAATCAGTGCCATGTTTTCTAGCTTCGCGTCCCACAGTATCGAGGAGAGTTCGTACTTGTGTTATCTCAGGATTCGCATTGAGTCCAGAAGCATATCAGAAGTGTGCAAATTCTTGTATCCATTCGGACCAAAATGCTGAGTTTTGAAAATTAAATGATAAAGGGACCTTTGAAGGTATTTGAATAGAATCTACAGTCATATTAAAGCTGTTTGAGAGAAGATTCCAAATTCTAACAGCAACAGAGCCTTTTGTTTGGTTCGCTTGCAATTTCCGTGAAGCAGAAAATACTTAAGAATCTTTTACCGATCACACTTTAAAATGCTACCTGACACCATGTCGTGTTATGTGAAGTAGTTTTAGAGAGAGCTGCACATTTATGGGATACTAATAATACATTTACTTGAAGATTACATATAACACATGAGAATTGATAACACATATACGTCAGATTTGTGTGCTTGACTCTAAATCCGCTTATAAATCTTCGTCAGATAAGGAGAGATAGCACATGACAGAATTACAGGACGAAGAATTGGAAAAACACCCAGGGTCAGCGCGGGAATCGAACCTGCTCTCCTACTCTCGAAGGCGATTAGTAGTGTGGTGACATAACCACTCGGCCACGAAGGGCCCGACATGAGAATACGTTTAGAACAATAAATAAAAATAAATATCTGACTGACAGTAGTAGTCGTAGTAATTACATGATCGCAATATTTACGATAACGAGGGATTCAGTTGGTAAGTTACAATCACACGACAGTGACCAACTAACAGCACTATCTGGTAACCTATAGTGACCAGATCAGAGTACCTTTATAATAGAATAGCGTTAAAAATTGCTACAATTATCCATTTACGGATGTATTTTTTCATTCTTAATAAATAAGGACTATAAATAATTTACTTTCTGTAATTTTCAAAACTTAGAAAAACGCCTTCAAAATAAAGGCCGTCTCTAGAAATGACATTTAGTCACATTAGGTAACCGATACCGTCTACACGAGTAATATCGCTCGTACGACGTCTTACTCTCTGGAAAGAATAGTACTGTAGCGACGCCATTTCTGGGTCAGATTATCAAATCTTACCCATGAATAACGAGATAACTTTTTGTCTAGAGGTATGTCATTTTATTTCTATGCCTCAATCTTGGGATCAAATTCATCTTCTCGAACGCGTCGCTACAATAGTAACCGATACCAGAAACGAAGCACAATAACTGCATGCTTTTATATAGAATAATACATTGAAAAATAAGTCCTGTCGTACTAAATTAAATTTTGTTTTGTGCAGAACTTTATTACTTCGAAAACAAAAATAGGCTTAGGCTTTTTATTTATTTATGTATATATATATACATATATTTAGATTTTCACCAGTGAACTAATTAAAGGTCATTTAGTTTAAGTTTCTCTGCTGTGCACGTTCAAAATAAAATATCTCCTGACCTGACTTTTCAGTCTCAGTTGTGTTTGAAAATATTTATTCAAGATTAAAAAATCCTAAATAAGATTAAAAACTAAGCGCGAGATAAAAAATTAATACAGTAAAATATTTCTTTTATACGAAGTAAGATACGGAACTCTTCAACTCGAAGTAAAATTTTTTTGTTCTTAAACATATATTTTTATTCATAGTTTCAATTTTAATTATAAATATAAATATACCACATTTCACACACAAAAAGTTTTTACAATAGTTCTTTTTTAAAATATGGATAATTTAGTGTCTGTTCAAGTTGGAAATAATTTGAATGAATCATCTATAAATGCTACTGTAATAAATAAAATAGATCTAAGAGAAAACTTTAAAAAATATGACGAATGCGAAATAAATAAAAGTCTTGAAAGTGTTTCTTTTGATGAAAATACTAATTTTGAGCCTCCAGATGAATTTCTTATGAATAAAATCGTACAACAAGTAGAGTTTTTATTTTCAAATGCTAATGTACTAAAGGATAAGTTTCTCTTAAAGCATATACGACGAAATAAAGAAGGTTATGTAAGTCTGAAGCTTATTTGTTCCCTTAGAAAAGTAAAAGCTCTCACTAAAGATTGGAGAGTTGTTGCTCATAGCTTACAGAAATCCCAAAAGCTTCAAATGAATGATGATATGACAAAACTCAAGCGTAGAGATCCTTTGCGCCTTCCAAAAATACTTGATGCCTCTAGAGCTGTTCTGGTTTTTCATTATTTGCCAAATTTTTCGTCTGTGGATAATTTAAAGAAACAGCTAACAATGTTAGGTTCTGTTGCATATTTAGAAGTTGTCAATTCAAAGGCAGATTTATTATATGTTACTGTACAGAAAACTGTATCATTTTATGAGAAAATTGCAACCTTACCCTTTGCTGTAGTTATATTTGAAACTCCAGATGAAGCAGCGAACGCTGTTCTTCAGACGTCTCACCCAAATTCTATTATTTTTAAAATTGTGCCATTACTGGAAGATGGAATATTCAAAAAATCATCTACTAAAAATAAAGCTAAATACCCCATAAGGAATATAGAATGTCAAGTGAGGCCTGGTTTCGATTATAAGAAAACTGAAAATCAAAATACTTATATTGAAAACGAATTTTGTCCAGGTAGGCAAAATGTCATTTCTTCATGTACTACTGGTCAGTCTATGTTTCTTCAAAATGGCGAAAGATTTTATCATGACAGAGGAGATATGCAGTCACAATGTGCAGGGCGAGAAAAACCTCTTCTAGCATGTTCTTACAGAGGAGATGGGCCCGTCAATAATGCAAGACACCAAAGAAAAAATTGCTTTAGAAATCCTAAGGAAGCTCGAGTTGTTATTCTGCGGCAACCAAAAGGACCCGACGGCACTAAAGGATTTTGGAAGCGAGAAATATTAAAGTACTTCCCCAGAAATAACCACTGCATTCTTTATTAAAATCTTCAGTGCATCTGAAAATCTGGTACCCCTAAAAATATTTTCAAAATTTTTTATGCCAGAATGTGTTGAAATATATAGCGTAAAAATGAAGAGCAGAAATATCAAAATTTAATCATAACGAAAAAGGATGACTGATGTTTTATTCTTCAATCTTATTGAACTACATTTTTTTTTTCTTAGTGGAATTATTTTCATTTTTATTGAATTAAGTAGATTTGCAGCTATTTAAAATACAACAGGTTATAAGTAAAGCTGGGATTTCGTAGTTTCAACGATTCTAAGGATTTTTTTTTTTTTTTTTAAATAAAGTCATAAATAGAATGTAATTTAGATATTCTCAGATAATATTTTCTTGTAAAATACTCTAGATTCATTATTTTCCAAAACTATGATTTTTGGAGATGCACTAAACGAAAATAGTTATTTATAATATTTGAATGTAAATTAAAATATTCAGAATAAACCGACTGCATGATTTTTTTTCTATTCCTTTATCTTATTTCATTGCACCAATTGTAGCATTTTATGTGTGTAAGTTATACTTATCCATCCATAATCAAGCTATTAGGGTACTCAGTCACACAATATAAATGCTTAAAATTTCCAATCGTTGCAATCATTAATACGTATATATGTTTAGCGTACATGGGGGAAAAATCGCTGGGTTTTCACCACCGCCACTTTAGAATGTAGAAAAAGAGGGGAAAAAAGGCTAAAAACCCCATAGGAATAGCATGGGAAGGAAAGCAAAAAAACTCACAATGTCAAGTGTGTTAAAAAAAAAAAAAAAAAAAAAAAAACAAGTTTCACACCGGAAGTAATAAGGGAACAAAGTTGACTAGAAGAATACATTGAACAGCGGGAACTGGGCGGGCTGGGGTATAAATCTGAAAAATTCACGAAATTCTGTATTGCAACAATCATTAATACTCATGTACGTACGCTTCGAGGCATGCGCGAGAGCATTTTTCCATCTTTGGCTGTCTATCGTGCACTTGGCAATAATTTTTTGGCCGACAGGCGAATACGTAGGTATCGCTAATTTCGTACTTTTACGGTAATGTTTAAATTGAAAGCTGTGGTTTGATGAATGTGATACTCATTTGCACAAAAATCTATTATATTTGGCAATATTATAATATCAAAACTCGGTGAAAAATGCATCCTTAAACTACTAGGAGCGTTTTTCTTGACGCTATATCCAGTCTTGTTGCAACCCTACAGAAGGCATAGTGAGATATGAAAGAATGGAATGAGATTCAAAGAGTTATCGCATAAAAATATTTCCAAAACAAATTTATAGGCAAGTAGTGTCGTGAATTTCATTCCAGTCCAATATCTGCTTTGAGGTAAAAATATATTTGAGGGTGCCCCCTTGGCGAAATTGTTTGGCGCATTTTTGTTAATAACATATACATATAACCTATATACACTATATGCATATAACCTATACATATACACTATATACATATACACTATATACATATAACCTACACGTATAAATAGGCTAACCTTAATATATTTACCGCGATCACAACTTGGCGAGAATCAAGGGGCACCCTCAAATATAGTCTAACCCTGCTTTGAATAACAGTATTGGCAGAATCGCACATTTTTATTTTCTTAAAAATTTTCGACTTCAGTTTTCGACGGATTTACACGTTTTGAGAGCTCTAGAACACGATTTGACGATTTTTAAACTAGTATGTTGTGGTCACCACAAGACTTTCTTCTGTGTTTTCCTATGCAAATTCACTAAGTGCAAATAATTTATTAAAATTATTATTTATTAAAATGATCTAACATGATGATTGTAAGTAATTTTCATCTTAGAGAAAACTAATACTAAATATCCAAAAAAGACAGTTTTATTGTCTATAAATAATATCTTAAAAAATGCGTTTTTATAATGATTGTCTTGCATATCAAGTTTCGTTCAGTTATGTGCCATGGGGTACAGCTTTCCAGTTATCGAGGAAATTTTCATTATAGAAGCACCATCTATTGGCCTATAAGCATCCAACTTGAATCAGCATAATGTCTCATAATGGCCTTGACACATATCAAGTTTTTTTTATTATACGCAATAGAACCTTAGATGTAGTCTTTCCTTAAATTGTAGCAATCACTGTGCAGCAGCGCTACCTGTTGAGCGGTTGACACTAAAAGTTGATAAGTACTTATTTATGTCAAGGTGCATCTACATATAAATTTACATGCAATTATGTGCGCGAGTTCCTGAGATATAGCCTTCCCTTAAATTGCAGAAATCGCTGTATAGCAGCGCCACCTGTTGGCCGATAAACATTCAAAGTGTATCAGCATAATGTCTCAGAATGACCTTCTTACATATCAAGTTTTGTTTGATTATATACAATAGAACCTAAGATATAGCATCCCTTTAAATTACGGATATCGCTGTATATCAGCGCCACCTGTTGACTGGTTGGCACCAAAGGTTCACAAGCACTAATTTAGGTCAAGTTGCATCTACATATAGTTTAATATGCAACTAGCAGGCTTTGTCCGCTTCGCTGGTCACTAAATTTAAAGGAAACTCTTTTCTATATAGCTTTATAAAAATAAAATAAAATAAAACACTAAAATTGCTCCAAAGCTCACTTCAGGTACCTGCAGCCTTCGGCAGTGATTTGGTCATCCGCTGAAACTCGGGCGCCTGTCCTTATTACCTGCGACAATGGTTTTCCAATGAGCTTCCATTTAGGTGCTTATTATATAACAGTTTCGAAATAGATAGTATCGAAAAAATTAGAGTATCCCTTTTATATTTGAATCCCAGTTACATTTGCATGTGAACAACACTATACGTGGTGCACATAATATTTGCTTTAACATTATTTCCTATATTTATTTTGTTTATCTAATCAGCTATAAAAAGACAGCAATTTCACACCAAATGTTACAATATGCTGTGACCGGCTGCGTCTGTCGCAAGAGACAATTAATTTTTTGTGGTTATATATAATTCATGGTTTGTAAACCTGATTATAGTACAGCCTTAATATAGTTCTCTTTGGGGACTTTTGAATTTTTGTCACAATTTTAGACTTAATACCTTGAAACAATGAGACTTAATCCCTTGTAACAATTTGTTATGAGCGCTATTTCTGCCGTATTTTAGACAACAAATATTTTTATTTTTATATTTATTTCAAATTAAACATATTTTTATTTCTATTTATTTATTTAAATATTAATTTGAATTAATAAAATATCTCTGCTCGACAACGTGCAAGTGCAGTAACACAAAGAGGCTCATTTGTTTGTATGATAAATTAGCATAGTGATTATTTATATATACCGGGTGATCCAAAAGTCAGAACAAACTTTAAAAATGAATAATTCGAAAACGAATCAAGATACAAAGATACGGTTTGCACCAAACGAATAAAAAAGAAACCGGGTTTTGTGTGGCAAAGGAAAAAAATTAGTTCTTTTGGCGACCAACAGATGGCGCTATAGTGTTTTATTTCACCAAAAGATGATTTACAAATGAAAACAAATGTTGACATCTTACAAGTCAGCTTAATTACAGTTTATTAGTACTACTACAGTAACTGTTCAATGTCCATCATTCAGAAGTACAGCTGTGAGATGATTTACCACATCGTTCATAGCATTTAGTAGCATTTCTTGCGTTATGGCAGACACATTTTGGCGGATGGCATCTTTCAGTGCTGCTAGTGATGCCGGTTGGTCGCGGTACACTTTTGACTTCCAAGAATCCCCACAGCCAAAAGTCACAGTGTGTCAGATCCGGAGATCTTGGAGGCCATGCGTGATTAAAGTAGCGGCTGATAATGCGATATTTCGATGCATATAAGCTTCGACTACCATTACCTGCTGTAGTTGTTCTTTTTTATATCGTTTGTTGCTTTGCATAATCCTACATCAGAAATACGACAGCGCCATCTGTTGGTCGCCAACAGAACTTTTTTTTTTCTTTGCCACACAAAACCCGGCTTCTTTTCAATCCGTTTGGTGCAAACCGTATCTTTTTATCTTGATTCGTTTTCGAATTATTCATTTTTAAAGTTTGTCCTGACTTTTGGATCACCCGGTATATATATATTTAAAAAGAAAAAAAAATAGTAAACACTATCGTGCTACACAACTTTCCTATGTCGCTTCATTGGCGGCTTTTGAATTTTTGTCACCGTATTAGCGATGGATTTTTTATTTTTATTTTTTACTAGCAGGCTTTGCCCGCTTCGCTGGACATTAAACTTAAATGAGTTGTCAAAATCCCATATCTTTATTAATAACCTAAATTCTCGCTGTGATTGGTAGAGGTTTTTCTCGCTCGCAACGGGAGGAGTTTGGGTCCCCACTGCCTTCGGTAGCAACTTACCCACTTCTTACTTCCCCTTCCTCAGCAGGTGAGTTCGAAGTTTTGCAAAATCCCACTAATGTACATAATGCGTACACTTATCAATATCCACACACCAAAATTCATCATTCTAAGATAATTCAAAGCGAATTCAAACGAAAAAACATGTTTTTACGCATGTTTATTGCCCTCCGACTCCGACAATTGAGGGGTGGGGGAATTTCGAATTTCGTGAAATCCAGTTACAATAAATGCCGGGTGCATACAAACAATTTACGCACCAAATTTCGTGACCACAGAAGTCTTTAATAGAAAATATTATAAATAAATAAATACAAAAAGCACAGCTTTAGTATGGGATCCTTTTGGTGACTTTAAATATTTTAAGCCATTTTTGCGATGAATTGAATTGGCTATCTCAATTGTGCAATTAAAGATCTTGGCGAGAAACGTTCGAGCTACGTCGGTGCCAAATTTCAAATTTTGACAAAGGGATTCGATATTAAAGTTGTTCCATACACAAAATAAATAAATAAATAAATAAAATAAAAACTCTTTTCTGATATTTACAAAATAAAAATAAAAAATCCTAATAAAATCCAAATTAAAATCATTTACAATTAAGGGGAGAACATAAAAGAACCTCATAAGGTACATAATAACAACAAAAAATTTTGTTTTACTGCAGGAAAGAAAAGTGCTTCTTAATTAAATAAATATATTAAACGAATGCCAAATATCTCTACGAAAATATTTATCCACATACAAATTCCTGATTTAAAAAAAAAAAAAAAAAATCCCCAACATTTGTAGGTCAACTATTTATTTTTCTCTCTAATTTTTATTATTATTCACTTGAAATTAAAAAGATTTCATTTTATTTCTGGAAAATAAAAATATATATAAATGCGTATATATAAATATTATAAAACCTTCTACCGAGCCTGGGTTAAAAACGGAAAAAGGGTAAAATAAATTAGAAATATCATACCTCTATTTATAAATTTGTCACTAAATGAAAGGGGCGATTTTTCTGAATCCAGGGTTGCAAACAGTTTTTCGATGCGACAGTTAGATTTTAAAAAAATAACTAAAGTATGAAACTTAGATGGCAACACTTCATTTCAATCTTTTCATAATTTGTAGTGCGAATCACGCGAATACAAAAGTCTTTAACTTAAAAATTTATTTTGATATTTTATTTTTCCATTCAAAGCGTTTTAGTGAAAAAATATTTATGGTGATTGCGTAGGCGTTTTTTACCCACAAATCAAGAACTAATCAAAATTTTGAAAATTTCTATAGATATAATTTTAAGTTGGGTGAAGACCTAAGTTTCTGCCAAGCACCATTGAATTCCGTTCAGCCGTTCTCGAGTGATACCCGGACAAAAAAAGCGACATACAGACACGATGACACACACACACACACACACACACAGGCAAAATTTTCTGAAGTCATTTTCGGCTTTCATGAGGTGTGAAACGTGAAGATATCGCAAAATTTTTTGATTCCGACAAATTTACAGACAAAAGTCTGATTTTATTAATATAGATTTACAAAAAAAGGGGAAGACTTTTTTGCTAATAATTTTATCAGACACATTTTCGTTTATACATAAGAATCCTTCATGATCTGCTTATATTTTTAATGGTTTTTAGGTTTAAAATAGTGCTTGTTTGAAATAAATATTTTAAACTGCATCTTTTCTGTAAACTTTCTATAAAAATAAATCATTTATGTTTTTATATTTTTGATGCGCTACTTAGATTAAAACGGCTGTTGCTATATTAAACTTCTCGTCGAAAAACATTCGGTGTACTTCAACACCAAAATTTAAAAAATCGCCCAGCAGGATCTATTAATGAAACTGATAAAATAGAAATATGGCTCATAGAGTTTAAATAATCTATTTTAAAAAACTTTTAAAACCCTAATTCTTAATGTATCGTATCACATAAATCTTTTCGAAAATAAAATAAAATTTAATTTGAAAAAAAAAAAAGTAACTTTTTTGTTTATTAACCAAAAAAATTGATGAAATTTGAAATGCAAGTTGGTCTTGTGGGGTACAGGCTGTATATTATATTTTTGTGTTCGTGAGAGAAAATTTAAAAATATTTGAAAACTGCAATTTTTAATCCCACTTCAAAAGCATGTGACTTAATGTGAAGCAGATTCTTTTTTTTTTCTCCTATCGGTTTCCATACAATCTTCTGCTGTTGCCACCTAAAATTTATACTTTAGTTAATTTTAAAAAAATCTAATTGTCCGGTCGATAAGCTGTTTAATTCATCGGATTCACAAACATTTTCCCTTTCATTTGGTACCTTATTTGTAACGATACGACTGATATTTCTAATTTATTTTCTAATTTTTCTAATTTATTTTCCTCATTTTAAATAAATGTACATTTATATATACTAGTATCGCCCAGTGGTCGAAACTCGACCATTTTTTTTGCAAAGCGAGGCAAAGCAAAGTTATTGCCTTGTCCTAAATGGAATGCAATTGCAACACAGCTGCGCAATTGTTTGTCGATATTCACTCTAACTGAATCAGCAGAGTTGTACTTAATATAACTATTTCTCTCTGTAGATGTTAGTCTTTCCTGAAATGAGAGAAAATCACAACGTGAAAACGCCCCTTGTTGTGTGATACAGCTCAGAAGCTAATAGGTACCATGTCAAACCAAGGCCCAACCAAGTATCAAATTCTGTTAAATTAATTCGATTGTTTCACAAAGTACAGTGTTTGAACACACACACACACACACACACACACACACACACAAAAAAAAAAAAAAAAAAAAAAAAAAAAAAGGTATTTTTCAAAAATGGTCGAATTGAGTTCGGGAAATTTCAAAACGTGTAACTTTATCGAAAACCGAAAATCTGGAACTTTTCTGAATCTTATATTTTCTTCTTATATATGCAGAGGAAAGAATAATAAATCCACTTTTTAAAAAATAAAAATAAGTAGTCAATTTCACTTAATTAAAATGCAAGGAAATTTCAAAACGTGTAAATTCATCGAAAACCAGAAATCAAAAGTTTTTATGTATCTTCTACTTACTTCTTCTACACACAAAAGCTAGCATAGACACTTTTTTAAAAAATAAGTAGCCAATTTCAGTTAATTGAAACGTAAAGAAAGCTCAAAACATGTAAATTCAGCAAAAAACGGAAATCGGAATTTTTTCCGTATCGTCTACTTATACATGCAGCAGTTAGTAACAAATCCATTTTCCTTTTATTTAGTATATTAGTTGAATATTTATTGTTTAAATATCATCCTTTGAAATGAAATGTTTATGTTTACAATCGAAACTGGAAGTTTGCCATTTTTTTTTCCCTGGAGTTTTGTGATTTTAAATTAATATTTTATCAATTTTACAGAAAAAATAACTCAATCAAACACATGTAGACAGTAACTTATATATAACTATACCCAAATATCGGAATTAAAATCGGCAGATAATATCCGTTATTTTTTAACAATTTTTTACAAAAAATCCAATGGACGATTAACATTGAAAATCTTTTTCATGGCTCCATGGAAAGACAGTGACGTCATCACTTCGCTTGCGTATAGTGATGCTACATTATACAAATTACTGTGTCTATAGTTTTATTTGAGCTTTATGAAATTGCCAGATTTAATAACTTTCTACTTTTAGGTATTTTTTAATGTAAAGGAATACGTGTATAAAAGGGAAAAATGGGGGAAAATTCATAAAAAATAAATGTATTTTTAAATACCTTCTTGACATCGTAAGAAAATAATATTTGTATTCGCACCTTCCGGCTAACCATACCTTTCGAATGATACCATTTTCAACCCTCTACTCCCATAATTAATATGTTAAAAAGGGACAACAAATTTTATGCTTGCCTATTAATATATAGATATATTCTGTCGGAAAAAAAATAGCAACAATTAAATTATGGATAAAATTTAAATAGCTTATTTATTTGAAATTAGAAGGTTATTATTTTCACATATTTATTAATTAAGTAAAAACTAATAAAAAATTCGAAAATCAGGCTTCGAGGATTATCAGGAGAGGTCACTACGAACCTCCATGCAAATGTGTGTAGCTCTGCGATCAGCCGTTTTCCTAAAAGGTTCTGGATGTACATACACAATGACACACACACACAAAAACATCTTATTTTATTATATATATAGATTATGAGCAGTAGTTCCGGAGATAAAGTTGCCACAAAATTTTTGTCACACACACACACACGGACAGACAGACACTTTCAAAAAAGTTGATACGTATAATTTTAAGTTGGGTAAAGATCTATGTTACTGCCAAGCGCCGTTGAATTTTATCCAGCTGTTCTTATGTGACACCCGGACAAAAATAGCGTTACAAACGTACAGACATGACGAGACACACACAGTTATGCTTAAAAACGTGTTTTTGACTTTTGCCCCCCCCAAGGGGGATGGGGGGGGAATTTCGAAAAAGTTGTTAAATATAATTTTAAGTTGGGTAAAGATCTAAGTTACTGCCAAGCGCCGTTGAATTTCACCCAGCCGTTATTACGTGATACCCGGACAAAAATAGCGTTACAGACGTACAGACATGACGACAGACACACACACAGAAAATTTTCTGAAGTCATTTTTGACTTTTACGATGTGTGAAACGTGAAGATATCACGAAATTTTTTCATTCTGAGAAATTTACAGACAAAAGACTGATTTTATTAATACAGAGTTTTGACACTTTATAACAATTTTTAAATATGATTATGAATTCAGTTAATCTGTCTGTCTATTTGTTATGTTATGACGTAAGCAAAAGTAAATTGAAGGTTACCTAATGAACGAGTACGTAAAATTGGAAAGTGTTAATAATCTACCGAAACTGCATGCTTTTTCATTCTTGTTTTTAATTAATAAAATATACAACAAATTCTTTGTTTTTCCTCTCAATGGTGATATTTTTAATTAAATTACGCGAAAAAGAAACTATTTAGTGACTTTGAAGTTTACTTTAAGCTAGTTTTTTTTTTTCTTTTTTTTAAGAATATAAAATTTATTTCGTGAGTTTTTCTTAACTTTGCATACTAATTATACTTTATTTTGAAACTGCGCATCAAAACATTATTTTAAAAGAAGAAATTAAAAAGCTTACGAGGTAACAAATGGCATAAAAACATTGCGAAAACTTTTCTACATATACATTTAATTACAATTACACGTTAAGGTAGGGGGGGGGGTGAATTTCCGTGAAATTGTTTTGATTATCTGGTTTTTAATAGTTAATTTTTTCATCTACTTTCCTTTATATAGTTGTGTTTTAATTAAATGTTTCTTTGTCTTTTTGCCAAAATCAAGTACTTTTTCTATCAGAAATACTAGTATAAATAAAGTTTAGACTTTCTTCACAATTATCTTTTCGAACATTTTACATATTCTGTAATTTTTCAACGTTAAAAAAAAAAAAAAAAAAAAAAAAAAATGTTTTACAATTAATAATTTTTTTTTTTTTTTTTTATATAAAAAAATGGAACAATCTACTAAGAACAAGTATTATTAAAGCAACTAAAATAAAATGAAATTGTAAATTGCGCCTAAAAATATTAAATAAATTCCTTCATCAAACAATGCATATATTACAATTAATTAAAACTTTCAAAGTCGGCGCAAAATTAAATAAAATTTGATTATTTCTTATATATTTGTTATTAGACCGATAGCTACAAACGCTGCTGTCTTGAACGATCTATCTTCATTAGGGCTGGAGTATTTATCAATATATCCCCAAGTATCAATATTTTTTTAATATCGCAATAACCATATTAAAGATCTTGCTCTGCCGATATATCCCTCTAACGATATTTCTCAGCGCGCACTGAGCGATCGATCGATGCGCCGACAAATAATGTTTAATGCCAATCTTAAATACTTTCTTCAAATCCTGCTTTCCCTACTAGCACCATCACCACGCACCGAACAAAGCGAACGCCGTATAGCTGATACTAATGCAACCCCTTGTGCAAGCTCCATCCATGTGCCGATAAATAATAATGAACGCCAATCTTAAATACCTTCTTCTAATTCTGCTTTCCCCACTAAGCATGCATCACCACGCACCGAACAAAAAGAGAGCTGAATAGTACAACCCTTTTTCTTTTTCCCTCCCCTTTTTCTTTTTCCTTTCTTTGCTCACTGACTAAAATAGAGAAACATAATCCCAACTCCCAACCCCAAACGATATCTCTCTTTCATTAAGAAAAAACTAAGTTACCACAGTGTATCTACTCTCTTTATCCTTATTCGTGCTATCTACCAAATCGAAAATATCACTGTCCAAAAAGTCTGAATGATATTCATCAAGAAAATTAAGTTATCACAGTATATTGACTTATGACAGTATACCACTCAACATTCATGCGTTTACTGACCCTAAACGATAATATGAAAGAATTTATACTACCGTCAGTATAAGTTCTTTGATAATATTGCACATCACCGCTCGTGGATCGTAGGTGCAATACCACAGACAAGGCGATATAAAAACAAACGCTTATTATGACGAATGAAAACAATATCTTTTGTTTTAGCTCATTTCCTGCTATTGGTTCATTGATATTGGTTTATTTCAAAGTGTCGATAACTTCTGGCCAATAAGATGCGACCTTCAACATGTGTTTAACTCGCTTTGGGCTGTACATCAGTCAGATAGCTCCCTTTCTCTTTTCCCATGTTATCCAATGGGATTTTCGTTGCTTCGTTTTATAAAAATATCTCATTCAAAAATGAGGTTTTTCGAATTCTGTTTTTTGAATATTACTCTTTGAACCTTTTAGCTTGGTGAATAATTTTTTCGAAAAAAATAATTTAAATATTTTATTTCAATAAGTAAATTATGGACTCTAAGTGTGGATCTCTAAGTAAAATATTTAAAATTATTTTTTCGAAAAATTGCTCACTAAGCTAAAAGATGACCTGTTCAAAGAGTAATATTCAAAAAACAGAATTTAAGCTAAAGGACGACCTGTTCAAAGAGCAATATTCAAAAAACAGAATTTAAGCTAAAAGACGACCTGTTCAAAGAGCAATATTCAAAAAACAGAATTCGAAAAAGTTCATTTTTTAATAACATATTTTTATAAAACGACGCGACAAAAATCCCATTGGATAGCATGGGAAGGGAGAAAGGGTGCTATCTGACTGATGTAAAATAAAGTTTTATCTTCAGTAATTTTACAGTGACAGTTTCTTTATAGAATTATATAATATTGGATAGTTTATTACTTTTTTTATGTAGCATTTATTTTTTCTCTTTCCTTTTCTTTCTTTCTTTCTTTTTTTTTTTTTTTTTTTTTTTTTTAAGCCGTACATGTTAAATAAAATTGGTTTAAATGCAAAATGAGTTACTTTAAGTAACAAAATGAAACTTTAACATAATTTTGTTTATAATTTTTATACTGACAATGTATACATATACATATATATATATATATATATATATATAATATATATATAATTCAATTTTCAATTATTGTGAAACTATTACGAATGTGAACTGAACACATATACATTTAAAAAATATTGTAATGATTTGGTAAGCAGATACAAAAATAAAAATGACAAGTAACTGACATTTAGGATGCATATAAGAGTTTTAAGTAAAAAATATTACTCTCTACGACCAAAAAAGGTGTATCCAATGGCATTTCTTGACTATTTAAAATGATTTTCCTTTTTATTTAATACCTACATCTTAAGACAATTTTTCTTGAGCTTTATTTTTAGTAGAATTATGAATTTTGATATACTTGGTACAAATAAAACACAGATCACATATTAGCTGTGTTAAAATATGATTTTAAAATAATTAAAGCTTAAAATCGGAAGAATAGAGGATAAACTATACAGAGGTACACTAAAAAGCAATAGTATAAGTTATAAGAAACACAAAATATTGATTCACTTTTTATACATTTTTTTTTTTAATGATAAAGTTGTGGTAGTAATATACCAGAAAATACATGGAAAACACTCTATACTCGTATACTTTAAAATTCGTGTGCATATGTCTTTAAAAATTAACAAATGTCTATTTTTTACCTATCTTGGAAGAAATATCGCAATATATCACTAATATCGATATTAACTTGGTGATATATCGCGATATTTAATTTCTGATATCGTCCAGCACTAATCTTCATAGTAGTATACTTTATTATTTTATCACTGTATACAATTGGTCCATTAGAAACATCTACATAGAACAGTGAACATTCTTCACTATTCGGTATCTATGTTTCTACGAAGTTACTAGAGTTTTGTTTGCAAACTTAGTATAGCTTTGATATCTGTAGTCCTCAGCGGTTTTTAGATTTGACGATTAAATCGTATAATACAAAAATATACGTAAGAGATATATATTTTCGTAATATATGTTGTACGAAATATTGTTTCATATTCTTGACTGCTCTCTTAATGTACCTTATTAAAATAACAATGATTTTTGAAAGAAATTAAATATATTCGGCAAATAATTTGGTGGACATTTTTTTCCCGCCAAGGTCGACAGATACCAAGTTAACTCCGCAAATTTTTGTAGCTTACGAAATTCCTATTGTCTCTATATATTAAAAAAAAAAGTAACTGTCGCTGGCGTCAATTTTTTTTGTCTGCGACAGCAACTTCTCGCGGAGGGCAGGGTTCTCCGCGTCATGAGATATATCAGTGTATTCCGACTGCTTCAAGGAAGGCATTTCAGCTGCTTAGAAATTTCTATCATTTTAATTAACGAAGTTATTAAGTAAAAACGCGGGTTTATGAAGGTACTCCAATTGCCACCGGAGGGAAAAGTTTCTCTTATGACGTTTTTTTCTCTGTCTCTGACGTCACTTTCATCAGGAAAATTAAAATGTGATCAATGGTGTAAATAAGAAAAACTGAATAATTGGCATGTTTGAGATACTCGAGAGAAGAAAAAAATATTTAGAACAGCGAAACATTTGAAAAGAACTGATATTTTAAAAATATTACGTAAAAATTTAATACAGATGAAAGGAAAAATTGTTTATATTTTTATTTTAGTTTATATTATGGTACTTCAGTATATCCCCACAGCTGAATTTGGCGATTTTTCTTTGACGCCGTTTTGAACGATAACGATGTCGTTCTGGACTGTTTGCGATATAATACGGCAGCCAATATGTTGTTTATTTTGGATTTATGATTTTATGTTTTATGATTTAGATTATGATTTTATCATTTATGATTTATGATTTTATGGTTTAGATTATGATTTTATGATTTATGATTTTTAAATTTATTATTTAACCATAATCGCCAAATATCGATGTGGGGATATACCGGAGTTGTTCCTATATTTTAACGTTAGGCGCAAAGATTTAGTAATGAATACCATGATTATGTTAAACAATTATTGGTATAGAGTTAGAGATTAAGCGCAGACATTTTTAAAATGGAATTTATGAGATAAAAATTTATATTAGTTTATATAAAGATTTAGTTTTTTAACTCAAAACATATTTAACAAGATAGATCTTTACTATGACCAATTTAGCGATTTTTAAAATTTAGAAATGAAGCTCGTACGTTTTTCGCCAAGGAATTCATTTACGAAACCACAATAGCCATTTTAACTCTGGCCATGCCTTCCTATAGAGATAAATTATAAAATGATGCAATAATAATGGTAATAATAATAAAATCCGCAACCTATTTTTGTTTTCAAGCATTGATATAAAACTTTTCAGAAAACAGAATTTAGTACAACAGGAAATTTTTTTTGTCTATATAAAGGAATGTAGTAACTGCATTGCTAAAATATTGTAGTTACAGCTAATACAGGACCTCATTGGCTGATTTTAAATTTTTCATTTATTTTGACGATGACTTAAATTATATATAGCAATTATGCATGTCAAGATTTTCGCGAGAAACGTCTAAGCTACTTCGGTGCCAAATTTAAAATTTCGCCAACAGGTTAAACTGTACCATTGTTTTAAAACGACTTTTTTCAATTTTATTTTAAATATTTTTTCAACTTAATTCACGAGAGAAAAAAAAAAGAAAATTTTTTTTTTATTTGGTCTAAATGTACAAAATATCTCCAGGTAAAATATCCGTTTTTCGTTCTGTTCATAATTAGAAAGAAAATGGCTGAAGTAGTTTTTTCTGTACCACTGATGTCTTTATAAATCAAATTAAATTAAATTAAATTGTCCAGTATCATTAAATTTCTTTCTCCACGCTCATTTTTTAATTTCTAAATTTAATAGTACATAATATATATGTAAAAAAATCAAGGTGTAATCAGTACATATCCAGAAGATGTAGCCAACAAATATTCAGACCAAAATCAACACAAGTTCAGGAGATATCGCCAACAACTATTAAGATGTCATGATCAATATATATCCAGTAGATATCGCCAACAATAATAATTATTCAGCAGATATCGCCAACGAGTATTCAGGAGCCATCACCAACACTTATTCAGAAAACATTGTCAACAAATATTCAAAAGTCTTCCAATTTATGAATAGTGATGGAATACTTTATACTCTCGAATACTTCAAACCGGCAATTCGTTTTTACAATACAATCAAGGGTGAATTTTTCACTTATCAGTAGATTTCGAAAAATGTGTTTTTTTTATTTTTTTTCCCCGATTTAACTTAGTATTGATATAACTTTAGTACACCCCTACAGCTGAATTTGGCGATTTTTCTTTGGCATCGTTTTGAACGATAACGATGTCGTTCTGGACTGTTTGCGATATAATATGGCAGCCTATATGTTGTTTATTTTGGATTTATGATTTTATGTTTTACAATTTATGATTTAGATTATGATTTTATCATTTATGGTTTAACCATAATGGCCAACAAAAAATCGCCAAATATCGTTGTGGGGATATACTAAAACTGTTTCTTAGTATTTAATACCGTTTAAGAAATTAAATGGTAAAATCAGATATTGACAGGTATCTTGGCAATTTCATGGTGTAATACAATAAGTGGCGATACTGCAAAATCGCTATGTGAAAGAAATTGTCCTGTCGTACTACTACTACTAATGAAACTTTTAAATAATTGCAATAATCGCATAAGATATTTATCTTTAACCTGACTAAATCATATTCTAGAAAAAATGCACTTTAAAAAGTTGCATCTTTAGTGTTGGAAGCACCATTTTAAACCTTGCTGTACGCTAGAAATAAATGCAGAGTATTACATATTGTCTTAAATTAACTAAAAAAATTCAATAGTAAAAAAATATAGGCATTAGAAAAGATAAGTTCATAATTTCTTTAACCAAGCAATAACACCCAAAAAAATTCATCGTCAAACAGTGACAAAAATTTAACAAGTCGATCATATACTAAAGTTGTAACGCTAAATGATTTAGATGTCAAGAATTTCTCTCTGTTCTAAATAATTAGTGCTATGGTTGTTTATTTTATGTTCTCTCTCAAAATAATGGCAAATTGTTATTAAATTGTCGAACATTATAACAGATTTTTGACATATTATAAACTATATAATATTAAATATTGTGTATTTCAATGCGATACCAAATAAGGTGGATTTCTATAATATTGTACAACTCTCTTGTGTTATGTATTATTAATATTCCAATTCTGGGAACATTAATAATACATAATGTTCAACAATGCCTTTCAACAATGCCTTTCAACAATGAAAGGCAAAGTTGCGAACAGTCGGGTAGAATCCCGCAGGGATTAATGAGCGAAGCGAGTCGGGGGGAGGCGAAGCCTTCCTCGGGGGTTGGTGAGCGAAGCGAGCAGGGGGCAGAGCCCCCTAGTTTATTTAAATCGAAGTAGTTTCCGATTGCGTTCTGCAGATGCTAAAATGAGATGTATATATTAAAGAGAATTTGATTTTTCTGTTGAATAAAACTATCAATTTTTATTTGATTTTGTGCTGGCTTCAAAAGTTGAGGTTAAATGTAATGTTTATATTGTCTGGCGAAGGAATTTGTTTAATACTTTTAGGCACAATTTACAATTCATTTTATTTTTAGTTGCTTGAATAATGATTGCAGTTCGGAGTCGGTTCTATTTTTTTGCAAAAAAGATTCTTTTTTTTTTTTTTTTTTTTTTCGCAGTGAAAATGAGTTCATAGTAGAACACGAGAAGACATTCGAAGGCGGTGTCTAATATCTCAACCCGCAAGAAAAGTGACACAACTTAAAAAAAAAGGTCATTTCGAGTTTATATCACTGAAAAATATATAATGTGCTCAAAACAGTTACATCTCCATCTCGAAAATTATTCACTGCAGAGGCAATTGTGTCAGTTTTATTCTAGTCAATGCCTTATCATTAAATTGATTTTTTCTCAAACACTGCACTATTAAGTTGTGTCACTTTTCTTACCTTTATGTGATATGAGAAAAAAAACTGTATATTTATCAACATAAAAATTAAATTAAAAAGGTTTTAGAAATGTAAAGAACGTATACACTGCATTCGTAACCAAATGTCCTGTTAGGCACGTAGTATAAAAGTATCCAATATTAGTAAATATATAAAATACTAGTTGGCATAGGTGGACTCTGCTCAGTTCCCCAGCATATTTATGTTCTCAGAAATTTCGAGTGCGAGACATATTGTAATCATGATAAAGAAATGAATTTGACCAAAGCTTGATACAGTGACAGAATGACCTAATAGGCTATCCACCGTTCACTTCGATATATTTATCTTATTCTGATCTATTAATTTATTTTATCGGGGTCAATTCCGTTGTTTAGTTTTCATGCTACTATTTCCAATGCAATAATCCTCAAAATTCCTATTTATGTGAAAAATTTACAATTTCGCTATGTTGATAAAATCGTAAATTACGAATAATTTACGAAATTTTCCTATTAGAATATTTGTATTCAATCATGTTCAAACAAATATCATAAACGTAATTTTGAAGTTGTCTAATGTATTTAGGATCCTCAAAATGGAAGTTTATGCTCAATTTTGCCTTATTCTCACATGTTAAGTAAATCGTAAATTCCAAATAACTTACGAATTTTTTAAATAGGAAAAATCATAGTCTATGATATTCATGGCAGTATCCTAAGTGGTATTTCGAAAGTGGTTTGACATCTTTACGATGAAAATATCCCTCAAGATTGACGTTTATGTGAAATTTTGCTCTATTCTGTCATGTTAAGAAATTCGTAAATTTCCAATAACTTACGAAATCTTTATATTGGAAAATTCATAGTCATTAATATTCATGCCATTGTCCTAAATAATATTTCAAAAGTAGTCTGACATCTTTACGATGAAAATATCTCTCAAAATTGACGTTTATGTGAAATTTTGCCCTATACTGCCATGTTAAGAAATTCGTAAATTTCCAATAACTTGCGAAATTTTTAAAGTAGCATATTTATAGTTACTGATGTTCATTTCGGCATCAAAAGTGATATTTTAAAACTGGTCTGACATTTTTAGAGTAAAAAGTTTCCATTTAATGCACGTTTAAGTGAATTTTTGTCCTATTCTCCCGTGTTAAGAAAGTCGTAAATTTCTAATAACTTACGAAGTTTTTAAATTCGAAAGTTGCAAATGATTAGGGTTCTTGCCAGTGTCGAAAGTAATATTTTAAAACTGATCTGACCTCTCTGCGACAATTTGTTCTTGAGATATCGTGTACACAGACTAACAAACTAACGGACTAACACACTAACCCACTAACAGACTAACAGACACCCTACAGACAGACACCATAGAAATTATGTCATTTTCGGATTCCTCACACCTGAAAACGTGTAGAAAAGTAAAAAAACTGAGGTCGAAAATTTTCACGATTACCTAAGTTCCCCATACCTATAGTATGATGAGGAACTAATAAAATATAAACGTTAAAAAGACAAGCAGCTTAAAAGAATCGATGACTCTCTGTTATTCATATTAGGCTATCAAATGAGGCTCTAGAGAAAAAATTACAATGTATATCTTTAAATAATTAAAACAGACATAATAATATGGTGTGTCACTCACACGACTTTCTTTTACCCTGAAATTTAATAATATAAATACAGGTTGGAGATTAAGAGGTAAGATAACGAGTACTGTTATGTAAACCTATGTTAAACAATTCAAATTTGGCTTCGGAAGAGTTTTATATGATAATTAGTTCTAAGTGAGGGGGGCGCGCCAACGCATTCTCCAGACAGGCCGCGGCGTCGGGACCTTTAAATGCAGTGACGTCAGCAAAATCAGGCTGAAGAAACCTAGCGAACCACCTGCCTTCCCGTTTCCCGCCAAGCCATACTATATTATATTAGTAGTTTAAAAAGTGCGATGATATGCTATTTGATTTGATTTGCCTTCTTAAAAGTATTTATTGTCTAATGATTGAATTGTTATACGGTAGAGCAATTATAGCAGAACATTACCAATATTTCTTTGAAAAATGGTTTATAAGTGTTTCATTCCTGGTTGTGAAAGCAATTATGGATATGATAAGCAAGAAAAGAAATACACTTGGTTTCTTCACGTTGATACACTTCTCGAAAGATAAACAGCAGATGACAAAATAGCTATAGGCCTTACCTAAAAAGAAATTTTCTCGTACACAATATACTAAGGTTAGATAATTTTATTTCTTTTGTTTAACAATATTCCTTAAATCATTATTTTTGTATAGAGAAAAAATTAAACATTTAAGTGACTTACCGTACATTGTAATAATTATATTAAAACATACACAGAACAGTTTTAAAAACACTTAAAAAATATTTGAAATTGCTATTATAGTTGACAGTTTAATTCTTATTGTATTACTATTTAAATTATCATGCTATTTAATTAACGATAGTATTCATATATAAGTTAATTACAGGTAATGATATTCTGTGTAACAATTTATCTATCGATAAAGAGATCTCGAAAAAATTCAAAGAAGTTTCCGTAGTGAATATAAAAATATTTTCTTCATGGGATTTTATTATCTCTATATATTAAAAAAATCTGATGTGGGCACCACATGACTTCCTTATACACTTTTAGAAATATACATAATGTTAAAAAACATTGACATTGGACCCAAAACAGTTGGCTAAAAATATTTTTAAAAAATGAATTATCACCGTGTTCTGAGTTTTCTGAAAGTTAGCTAAAAACCGATTGCAAGATTTGTACTGGTAACGCTGACGAAGGCAGCAGGGACCCGAAAAAATTGGATAAAAGTATTAAAAAAAGGAATTTTACCATGTTCTGAACTATTCTGAAAGTTTCAAATGTCTACCTAGTCGGGAAGTTAGTTAAATAATTTTTTTGTTGGACCATATAAACGCTGCCGAAGGCAGCAGGGACCTGAAACAGTTGGCTAAAAGTATTAAAAAGATGCATATTCACCGTGTTCTGAACTATTCTGAATGTTTCAAATGTCTAGCTAGTCGGGAAGTTAGTTAAATAAATTTTCTGTTGAACCATGTAAACGCTGCCGAAGGCAGCAGTGACCCGAAAAAATTGGCCAAAAATATTTTTAAAATGCATTGTCACCGTATTTTGAGATTTTCCGGAAGTTTTAAATGTCTAGCTAGTCGGGAAGTTAGTTACAAATCGATTCCAAGATTTGAACTGGTAACGCTGCCGAAGGAAGCAGGGACCCTATACAGTTGGCTAAAAGTATTTTAAAAATGCATTTTCACCGTGTTCTGATCTAATCTGAAAGTTTCAAATGTCTAGCTAGTCCGGAAGTTAGTTAAATAAATTTTCTGTTGAATCGCATAAACGCTGCTGAAGGCAGCAGGTATCGGAAACACTTGGCTAAAAATATTAAAAAAATGCATTGTCAACGTGTTCTGAGCTTTTCTGAAAGTTTCAAATGTCTAGCTAATCGGAAAGTCAGTTAAATTGCAAGATTTGTCTAAACCGGTTTTGAGTTATTACCGTTTTTTGATACATTATGGCCAAATTTTTGTCATTATGAACCTAATTTTCCTAAATATCTCCAAAACGGAAAATCATAGAAAGTCCAAAAAGGGAGGTGCACAACTAGATGTTATAACAAACCTATGTACCAATTCGCAACTTTCTACGTCCAACCGTTTTTGAGTTATGCGACATACCCACACACAGACACACACACACACACACATACAGACGTCACGAAAAATCGTGTAAAATCCCTTATATCTCTAAAACGAGAGCTCGTGTTAAGATGACACTTGCAGGTGTGCAACTAGACATCATGAAAGTCACGCGTATAAATTAGCAACATTCAGCGATCATTCGTTTTCGAGCAATGTGAAATACAAAATCCATTTCGCAAATCGGGATTACTATGCTTCCTTATACTTTGTATAAGGAAGTAAAAAAGTAACTGTCGCTGGCGTCAATTTTTTTTGTCTGCGACAGCAACTTCTCGCGGAGGGCAGGGTTCTCCGCGTCATGAAATATATCAGTGTATTCCGACTGCTTCAAGGAAGGCATTTCAGCTGCTTACCAATTTCTATCATTTTAATTAACGAAGTTATTAAGTGAAAACGCGGGTTTATAAAGGTACTCTATTTGCCACCGGAGGAAAAAGTTTCTCTTATGACGTTTTTTTCTGTGTCTCTGACGTCACTTTCCTCAGGAAAATTAAAATGTGATCAATGGTGTAAATATGAAAAATTGAATAATTGGCATCTTTGAGATGCTCGAGAGAAGAAAAAAATATTTAGAATAGCAAAACATTTAAAAATAACCGATATTTTTAAAATATTATGTAAAAATTTAATAAAGATGAAACGAAAATTAGTTTATATTTTTATTTTAGTTTATATTATGGTATAACTTCAGTATATCCCCACAGCTGAATTTGGCGATTTTTCTTTGGCGCCGTTTTGAACGATAACGATGTTGTTCTGGACTGTTTGCGATATAATATGGCAGCCTAAATGTTGTTTATTTTGGATTTATGATTTTATGTTTTATGATTTAGATTATGATTTTATCATTAATGATTTATGATTTTACGATTTAGATTATGATTTTATGATTTATGATTTTTAGATTTATAATTTAACCATAATCGCTAACAAAAAATCGCCAAATATCGTTGTGTGGATATACTGAAGTTGTTTCTTTATTTTAAAGTTAGGCGAAAAAGATTTAGTAATGAATACCATGATTATGTTAAACAATTATTGGTATAGAGTTAGAAATTAAGCGCAGACATTTTTAAAATGGAATTTATGAGATAAAAATTTATATTAATTTATACAAAGATTTAGTTTTTTAACTCAAAACATATTTAATAGGATAGATCTTTACTATGACCAATATACCGATTTTTAAAATTTAGAAATGAAGCTCGTACGTTTTTCGCCAAGGAATTCATTTACGCAAACACAATAGCCATTTTAACTCTAGCCATGCCTTCCTATAGAGATAAATTATAAAATGGTGCAATAATAATGATATTAATAATAAAATCCCCAACCTATTTTTGTTTTTTAAACATTGATATAAAACTTTTCAGAAAACAGAATTTAATACAACAGGACATTTTTTTTTTTATATATAAAGGAATGTAGTAACTGCATTGCTAAAATATTGTAGTTACAGCTAATACAGGACCTCATTGGCTGATTTTAAATTTTTCATTTATTTTGACGATGACTTAAATTATCTATAGCAATTATGCATGTCAAGATTTTCGCGAGAAACGTCTAAGCTACTTCGGTGCCAAATTTAAAATTTCGCCAAGAGGTTAAACTGTGCCATTGTTTTAGAACGACTTTTTTCAATTTTATTTTAAATATTTTTCAACTTAATTCACGAGGGAAAAAGAGAAGAAATTTTTTTATTTGGTCTAAATACACAAAATATCTCCAGGTAAAATATCCATTTTTCGTTCTGTTCAGTATTAGAAAGAAAATGGCTGAAGTACTTTTTCCTGTACCATTGATGTCTTTATAAATTAAATTAAATTAAATTAAATTATCCAGTATCATTAAATTTCCTTCTCCACGCTCATTTTCTATTTTCTAAATTTAATATTACATAATCTATATGTAAAAAAAATCAAGGTGTAATCAGTACATATCCAGAAGATGTAGCCAACAAATATTCAGACCAAAATCAACACAAGTTCAGGCGATATCACCAACAACTATTAAGATATCATGATCAATATATATCCAGTAGATATCGCCAACAATAATGAATATTCAGCAGATATCGCCAACAAGTATTCAGGAGCCATCATCAACACTTATTTAGAAAATATTGTCAACAAATATTCAAAAGCCATCCAATTTATGAATGGTGATGGTCTATCTCGAATACTTCAAACCGGCAATTCGTTTTTACAATACAATCAAGGATGAATTTTTCACTTATCAGTAGATTTCAAAAAATGTGATTTTTTTTTTTTTTTTCCCGATTTAACTTAGTATTGATATAACTTTAGTACATCCCTACAGCTGAATTTGGCGATTTTTCTTTGGCATCGTTTTGAACGATAACGATGTCGTTCTGGACTGTTTGCGATATAATATGGCATCCTATATGTTGTTTATTTTGGATTTATGATTTTATGTTTTAGAATTTATGATTTAGATTATGATTGTATCATTTATGATTTAGCCATAATCGCCAACAAAAATTCGCCAAATATCGTTGTTGGGATATACTAAAGTTGTTCCTTAGTATTTAATACAGTTTAAGAAATTAAATGGTAAAATCAGATATTGACAGGCATCTTCGCAAATTCATGGTGTAATACAATAAGTGGCGACAATGCAAAATCGCTATCTAAAACAAAATGTCCTGTCGTATATTATTACTAATGAAATTTTTAAAATAATTGCAATAATCGTGTAAGATATTTATCTTCAACCTGACTAAATCATATTCTAGAAAAAATGCACTTTAAAAAGTTACATCTTTAGTGTTGGAAGCACCATTTTAAACCTTGCTGTACGCTGGAAACAAATGCAGAGTATTACATATTGTCCTAAATTAACTAAAAAAAATTAAAAAATTAAAAATATATAGGCATTAGAAAAAATAAGTTCATAATTTCTTTAATCAAGCAATAACACCCAAAAAATTCATCGTCAAACAGTGACAAAAATTTAACAAGTCGATCATATACTAAAGTTGTAACGCTAAATGATTTAGATGTCAAGAATTTCTCTTTGTTCTAAATAATTAGTGCTATGGTTGTTTATTTTATGTTCTCTCTCAAAATAATGGCAAACTGTTATTAAATTGTCGAACATTATAACAGATTTTTGACATATTATAAACGATATAATATTATATATTTTGTATTTCAATGCGATACCAAATATGGTGGATTTCTACAACTATAATATTGTTCAACTCTCTTGTGTTATGTATTATTAATATTCCAATTCAATGAAAGGCGAAGTTGCGAATAGTCGGGTAGAATCCTGCAGGGATTAATGAGCGAAGCAAGTAGGGGGGAGGCGAATCCTTCCTCGGGGGTTGGTGAGCGGAGCGAGCAGGGGGCAGAGCCCCCTAGTCTCTATATATTTAAAAAAAGTAACTGTCGCTGGCGTCATTTTTTTTTTTTTTGTCTGCGACAGCAACTTCTCGCGGAGGGCAGGGTTCTCCGCGTCATGAGATATATCAGTGTATTCCGACTGTTTCAAGGCAGGCATTTCAGCTGCTTACGAATTTCTATCATTTTAATTAACGAAGTTATTAAGTGAAAACGCGGGTTTATAAAGGTACTCTATTTGCCACCGGAGGAAAAAGTTTCTCTTATGACGTTTTTTTCTGTGTCTCTGACGTCACTTTCCTCAGGAAAATTAAAATGTGATCAATGGTATAAATATGAAAAATTGAATAATTGGCATCTTTGAGATGCTCGAGAGAAGAAAAAAATATTTAGAATAGCAAAACATTTAAAAATAACCGATATTTTTAAAATATTATGTAAAAATTTAATAAAGATGAAACGAAAATTAGTTTATATTTTTATTTTAGTTTATATTATGGTATAACTTCAGTATATCCCCACAGCTGAATTTGACGATTTTTCTTTGGCGCCGTTTTGAACGATAACGATGTTGTTCTGGACTGTTTGCGATATAATATGGCAGCCTAAATGTTGTTTATTTTGGATTTATGATTTTATGTTTTATGATTTAGATTATGATTTTATCATTAATGATTTATGATTTTACGATTTAGATTATGATTTTATGATTTAGATTATGATTTATGATTTTTAGATTTATAATCTTATACTATTAAGTGAGCTATATGTGTATATTTCACTGATCTCGAAAACGGTAGCTCGGACAGTCACGAGATTTAACACAAAGGTGCCCCCCGAAGGGTCATTGTGCACATCGAAGTCAGATTTTCGAATTTTTGATTAGTTTTTTCTTAATTAATTAAAATGTAAAAATAATAACCTTCTAATTTCTGATAAAAAAGCCATTTAGATTTTAACCATAGAATAATAATAAAGGAATAACCATAAAGGAATAACCATAGAATAATATTATTATTCTATAATTTTAACATTTTATCCATAATTTAATTGTTGCCAATATTTTTTTTTTTCGACAAAAAAAAAAAAAAAAAAAATTAAAAAATTAAAAAAAAAAAAAACGTACATCTATTTAAAATGAGGAAAATAAATAAGAAAGATTAGAAAATAAATTAGAAATATTAGTCATATCGTTACAAATAAGATAGCAAATGAAAGGGAAAATTTTTGTAAATCCGATGCATTAAACAGCTTATCAATCGGATGATTAGTTTTTTCTTAATTAATTAAAATGTGAAAATAATAAGTCATTTAAATTTTAAAATTTTATCCATAATTTAATTGTTGCCAATTTTTTTTTCGACAAAATAATAATAATAATAATAATAATAATAATAAACTAAATAAATAAATAAATAAAAATAACGTACATTTATTTAAAATGAGGAAAATAAATCAGAAAGATAAGAAAATAAATTAGAAATATCAGTCGCATCGTTACAAATAAGATAGCAAATGAAAGGGAAAATTTTTGGAAATCCGATGCATTAAACAGCTTATCAATCGGGCAATTAGATTTTTTAAAATTAACTAAAGTATGAATTTTAGGTGGCAACAACAGAAGATTGTATGGAAACCGTTAGGAGAAAAAAAAATGAAAAATCTGCTTCACATTAAGTCACATGATTTTTAAGTGGGATTAAAAATTGCAGTATTCAAATTCTTTTAAATTTTCTCTCACGAACACAAATATAATATACAGCCTGTACCCCACAAGACCAACTTGCATTTCAAATTTCATCAATTATTTTGGTTAATAAACAAAAGTTATTATTATTTTTTTTTTCAAATTAAGTTTTATTCTATCTTCGAAAAGAATTATGTGATCATAGATATAATAATATATATAGATCTATCATCCCCATATTATCGTGCAAAGATTTTTGATGCCGAAAAAAAAGCTTTGGAATCAGCCATTAAGTGGTATTGAAGGAAAAAAGGAAAAAAAGAAGAATGAATTTGAAACTATATCTGGAGCTTTTCATTCACCTTTAGTAAATAAATTATTCAGGAATTTTATTTACTAAAACATTCGTGTGTATTCCCGTGTGTATTCACTCGGGGAAAGACTGCCATATTTTGGTAGAATCGCCGTCTTTTCCCGAGTGAAAAGGAATCACTTTTTTCTCCCCAATGATCAATCTATATATTATTACTATATCTATGTATGTGATATGATACATTAATAATTTGGGTTTTAAAAGTTTTTTTTAAATAGATTATTTAAACTCTAATTTTATCAGCTTCATTAACAGATCCTGCTGGGCGATTTTTTAAATTTTGGTGTTGAAGTATACCGAACGTTTTTAGACAAGAAATTTAATATAGCAACAGCCATTTTAATCTAAGTAGCGCATCGAATATATAAAAACATAAATGATTTATTTTTACACAAAATTTACAGAACAAATGCAGTTTTAAAGATAGGAAATTTATTTCAACAAGCACTATTTTAAACCTAAAAACCATTAAAAATATAAGCAGAATATAAAGGATTCTTATGTATAAACAAAAAAGAGTCTGGTAAAATTATTAGCAAAATAGTCTTCTCCTTTTCATACAAAAAAAAAAAAAAAAAAAATCCATCGCTAATATGGGGACAAAAATTCAAAAGCCGCCAGAGGAGCAACATAATAAAGTTGTGCAACACGATAATGTTTACCTATTTATTTATTTTTTTATATAATAATCATTATGCTAATTTATCATACAAATAAATGAGCCTCTGTGTGTTACTGCACTTGCACGCTGTCGAACAGAAATATTTGAAAAATTCAAATTAATATTTAAATAAATAAATATGTTTAATGGAAAATATATATAACCATAAAAAGATTAGTTGTCTAAAATATGGCAGAAATAGCGCTCATAGCATATTGTTACAAGGGATTAAGTCTTATTGTTACAATGGATTAAGTCTAAAATGGTGACAAAAATTCAAAAGCCGCCAAAGAGAACTATATTAAGGCTGTACTATCAGGTTTACAACCCATGAATTATATATAAACACAAAAAATTAATTGTCTCATGCGACAGACGTAGCCGGTCACAGCATATTGTAATCTTTGGCGTGAAATTGCTGTCATTTAATGATTGATTGGATAAACAAAATAAACAGATGAATAACGTAAAAGCAAATATTATGTTGTCTAAACCCAGTTACATTTGAGTCCAGTCCGAGTTACATGTGAACAACACGTATAGTGTTGTTCACATGTAACTCGGATTCAAATATAAAAGGGAAACTCCAATTTTTTCGATACTATCTATTTCGAAACTGTTATATAATAAGCACCTAAATGGAAGCTCATTGGCAAACTATTGTCGCAGGTAATAGGGACAAGCGACCGAGTTGCAGTGGATGACCAAATCGCTGCCGAATGCAGCAGGGACCTGGAGCGAACTTTTGAACAATTTCAGTAATTTATTTTATTTTATTTTTATAAAGCTATATAGAAAAGAGTTTCCTTTAAATTTAGTGGCCAGCGAAGCGGGCAAAGCCTGCTAGTTTAACCATAATCGCGAACAAAAAATCGCCAAATATCGTTGTGTGGATATACTGAAGTTGTTTCTTTATTTTAAAGTTAGGCGAAAAAGATTTAGTAATGAATACCATGATTATGTTAAACAATTATTGGTATAGAGTTAGAAATTAAGCGCAGACATTTTTAAAATGGAATTTATGAGATAAAAATTTATATTAATTTATACAAAGATTTAGTTTTTTAACTCAAAACATATTTAATAGGATAGATCTTTACTATGACCAATATACCGATTTTTAAAATTTAGAAATGAAGCTCGTACGTTTTTCGCCAAGGAATTCATTTACGCAAACACAATAGCCATTTTAACTCTAGCCATGCCTTCCTATAGAGATAAATTATAAAATGGTGCAATAATAATGATATTAATAATAAAATCCCCAACCTATTTTTGTTTTTTAAACATTGATATAAAACTTTTCAGAAAACAAAATTTAATACAACAGGACATTTTTTTTTTATATATATAAAGGAATGTAGTAACTGCATTGCTAAAATATTGTAGTTACAGCTAATACAGGATCTCATTGGCTGATTTTAAATTTTTCATTTATTTTGACGATGACTTAAATTATCTATAGCAATTATGCATGTCAAGATTTTCGCGAGAAACGTCTAAGCTACTTCGGTGCCAAATTTAAAATTTCGCCAAGAGGTTAAACTGTGCCATTGTTTTAGAACGACTTTTTTCAATTTTATTTTAAATATTTTTCAACTTAATTCACGAGGGAAAAAGAGAAGAAATTTTTTTATTTGGTCTAAATATACAAAATATCTCCAGGTAAAATATCCATTTTTCGTTCTGTTCAGTATTAGAAAGAAAATGGCTGAAGTACTTTTTCCTGTACCATTGATGTCTTTATAAATTAAATTAAATTAAATTAAATTATCCAGTATCATTAAATTTCCTTCTCCACGCTCATTTTCTATTTTCTAAATTTAATATTACATAATCTATATGTAAAAAAAATCAAGGTGTAATCAGTACATATCCAGAAGATGTAGCCAACAAATATTCAGACCAAAATCAACACAAGTTCAGGCGATATCACCAACAACTATTAAGATGTCATGATCAATATATATCCAGTAGATATCGCCAACAATAATGAATATTCAGCAGATATCGCCAACAAGTATTCAGGAGCCATCATCAACACTTATTTAGAAAATATTGTCAACAAATATTCAAAAGCCATCCAATTTATGAATGGTGATGGTCTATCTCGAATACTTCAAACCGGCAATTCGTTTTTACAATACAATCAAGGATGAATTTTTCACTTATCAGTAGATTTCAAAAAATGTGATTTTTTTTTTTTTCCCGATTTAACTTAGTATTGATATAACTTTAGTACATCCCTACAGCTGAATTTGGCGATTTTTCTTTGGCATCGTTTTGAACGATAACGATGTCGTTCTGGACTGTTTGCGATATAATATGGCATCCTATATGGTGTTTATTTTGGATTTATGATTTTATGTTTTAGAATTTATGATTTAGATTATGATTGTATCATTTATGATTTAGCCATAATCGCCAACAAAAATTCGCCAAATATCGTTGTTGGGATATACTAAAGTTGTTCCTTAGTATTTAATACAGTTTAAGAAATTAAATGGTAAAATCAGATATTGACAGGCATCTTCGCAAATTCATGGTGTAATGCAATAAGTGGCGACAATGCAAAATCGCTATCTAAAACAAAATGTCCTGTCGTATATTATTACTGATGAAATTTTTAAAATAATTGCAATAATCGTGTAAGATATTTATCTTCAACCTGACTAAATCATATTCTAGAAAAAATGCACTTTAAAAAGTTACATCTTTAGTGTTGGAAGCACCATTTTAAACCTTGCTGTACGCTGGAAACAAATGCAGAGTATTACATATTGTCCTAAATTAACTAAAAAAAATTAAAAAAATAAAAATATATAGGCATTAGAAAAAATAAGTTCATAATTTCTTTAATCAAGCAATAACACCCAAAAAATTCATCGTCAAACAGTGACAAAAATTTAACAAGTCGATCATATACTAAAGTTGTAACGCTAAATGATTTAGATGTCAAGAATTTCTCTTTGTTCTAAATAATTAGTGCTATGGTTGTTTATTTTATGTTCTCTCTCAAAATAATGGCAAACTGTTATTAAATTGTCGAACATTATAACAGATTTTTGACATATTATAAACGATATAATATTATATATTTTGTATTTCAATGCGATACCAAATATGGTGGATTTCTACAACTATAATATTGTTCAACTCTCTTGTGTTATGTATTATTAATATTCCAATTCAATGAAAGGCGAAGTTGCGAATAGTCGGGTAGAATCCTGCAGGGATTAATGAGCGAAGCAAGTAGGGGGGAGGCGAAGCCTTCCTCGGGGGTTGGTGAGCGGAGCGAGCAGGGGGCAGAGCCCCCTAGTTTATTAAAAAATAATTAACAAACATAACTAATAAAAAAAAATGACTTTTGACTGCTAAAATATTTAAGAATATGTTTCGATAATTATCTTTTAAAACTTTTTTATTTTTTAAATAGAAGTTACCGATATAAATGTTTCCTTAAATAGAATTATATACACTGAGGGAAAAAAAAATCCCAACACCAGGAAGGAGCTGTGCTAGATAAACGAAATTTGGTAGGCGTGTTTATTTATACATCTGAAAGATGACGTCGAATCAAATTTCGAGCTACGCGCATAAGTGTGGCGCTTGTAGCGAGACTATGAACATGCAAATGAGGTTTGCTTTAAATAAGTGCTGTAAGGTTCGTGATCGTTATTTACAGTTGAGATTTGACGTAGTGGGTTAATGTTAGTCAAGGATGCCTCTAAGAAGACGAAGAAGCCATTATCAACAGCTCACTGAGTTTGAACGAGATCGTGTAGTAGGGCTACGAGAAGGTGGGTTTTCTTTCCGCGATATTGCAGAAAGTCTTGGCAGGAATGTATCCACTGTGCATGAGCGTTGGCAGCAGTGGTCAAGGGAAGGTACTGCCTCAAGAAGACCGGGTTCCGGGCGGCCACGTGGCACTACTGAGAGGGAAGACCTCATTGGAGGACGGAGTGGAGATCTGTTGTGTTTTCTGATAAAAGCCGGTTCTGCCTTGGTCCTAGTGATAGCCGTGTGTTGGTTAGAAGGAGACCAGGTGAACGCCTGCTAGCGACCTGTCTGCGGCCTAGACACACAGGACCTACTCCTGGAGTTATGGTTTGGGGAGCAATTTCGTATGACAACATGAGCACTCTCGTGGTTATCCCACGCACCCTGACTGCAAATTTGTACGTCAGTCTAGTGATACAACCTGTTGCGCTGCCATTCATGAACAGCATTCAAGGGGGTGTTTTCCAACAGGATAACGCTCGCCCTCATACCGCTGTTGTAACCCAACATGCTCTACAGAGTGTCGACATGTTGCCTTGGCCTGCTAGATCACCAGATCTTTCTCCAATCGAGCACGTATGGGACATCATTGGACGACAACTCCAGCGTCATCTACAACCAGCATTAACCGTCCCTGCATTGACCGGCCAAGTGCAACAGGCATGGAACTCCATCCCACAAACTGATATCCGACACCTGTACGACACAATGCATGCACGTTTGCATACTTGCATTCAAAATTCTGGCGGTTACACCGGTTACTAATGTACCAACATTTCACATTTGAAATAGCTCTTCTCGCCAATGGCTCTACCTGTGCTCTTGAAACTTTAATCAATTAAATATGTTACCTAGACAAATGTATTGCTGAAATTTCATTACTGTACAATAATTTTTTCTTGGTGTTGGGATTTTTTTTTCCATCAGTGTATAATTCTAATTACGTTCATACTATCACAAATATACAATACTTCAAAAACACTAGAATGTGAAATCTTATTCAGATTCTCATTGCTCTGCATGTGAAAATGCATTATTTAATTAAAAGATTTTAAAAACTTAAAAAATTTATTTCATTTATGTCAGATTTTTAGAAATAATGCGAAGTTAATAGAAACGTGAATATATTTCATTATAAATTATCTCTAAAAAAGTGATATGGGATAATTTATTATTTATTACTGCTATTATCATTCATAACATTAGTATAATTCCAATTATATATATTCCATCACAAATATATAAAATGTTATTTGAAAAACATTAAGATCAAAAGTTTTATTCAAATTATCATTGCTTTACATCTGTAATTGCAATCGAACGACAAGAAGTTACCAAAAATTGATTGCAAAATTCCGTTACATACATTAATAGTTGCATCATATCAAGTTAATAAAAGTGTGTTAATTAAAAACCATGTTAAACGCTTTAATTAATCTTTTAAAAATATAAAATTAAAATAATACGTCAATCTTAATACAAATATCGTTTGTGGTGAATAGTTTAGAATGTCGGTTTAGGCAAGAATTTAAAACTTACGATTGAGAGTAATAAGTTACAGCTTCCTTTGACTTTTTATCTCGTCGGAACAAGATATTGGTCTGTGAAGAGATATGAGGTATTCGCATGGAAAGAAAATATAATGACGCCAAAGCTGCCTTTCTCCATCGCCAAGCTCGCCAAATTTTGTCATCTGACAACGAATTTTGTCGCCAAGTCGAAAATTTCGTCGTTAACTATCAAATTTTACCGCCAAATCACAAATTTCATTGATAAGTCGCAAGTTTTGCTACCAAAATCTCGCCAAATCATACAATTTACTAAATTCATAACAATTAACATTGAAATTCAGCGATGCCAAATGGTCCAATGTTAACTAATGTTAATGTTCCAACTTATGTGAACCAAAACAGTTTCACTTTACAATTTTTACTCATCTGACAATAAGAATCATAAAAAAACAATACAAAACTTTTAGTAATTCAATAAAAATTACAATGAAATAACTATCTAAAAACCGATACCACTTAACTGTATTTGACTTGACCATAGGAACGCCAGGCTTACCAGTGCTTGATCATAGTAAGGTCACAAGTGCATTTTCACGTTTCTATTATTTTTTCTTTAAAAGAAAGAGATTGAACCTCAGTTACATGGAATTTATATAAAAATTATAATTTTAATTAAGCTTGGGTGGGGAGGGGGGTGTAGCCCAATAGCCCCCTCCGGGATTTACCATTGCTGGGATTATATATCTTTAAGACTTCTATTTGTTGAATTATTATGAGCTTGAATAAAAATAAAAAAAAAAAAAAAAATGAAGCATTTACAGACCAATAAATCTAGCCTAAAATTTTAAGTAGATTGAATAAAATCCTTTTTTTGCTGAAAATTTAATTTCTTGAAAACAGAATAGCGACGTAAAAAATTCAATGCGTGAGAACAAAGCCATTGGCTAAGTATTAATGCATATGTAAAATTTATTTACATTTGTAACATTAACGTAAAGGAATCTACCATTGCCTTTAAGCTTGCCGAAAAGGGATTTTTTTTAAATTAAGATAATTTTTTTTTTCTTTAAGTCTGAATAATATATAAATAGCTTACAATATGGTTATACTAATTATTAAAAATTAATTAGCAAATATATGTACTAAAAGATAATTCTTTTTTACTAAAATTTTATTAAAAATTAATTAGTGAGCATAAGTAATAAAAAACAATTTGTGGTAGCCAAATTTTTTTTTAATATATTTCAGTTTTTATGAAATATTAGTTTTGGTTTTGCAGCAGCTTGAATGAATGTTATTAATGAATATTATTTCATAATTGATTGCATCCTTTGTTGTAAAATATTATTTGAAATACAACAGAAAGAGTATAGTTAGATGTTTAATTTTTATATTGCATTGCACATGAAATTGCAGTATTTAAGTAATTTCGAAGAAGAAGTAATGCGACGTTAATTCCTAAACAAATATGTTTAACTTAATTTTAATGATATTATAATTATTGTAATTACATTTACTCTATCACAAAAATTATTTTATTTTGAAAAACATTATTGAGACGTTTTATTCAGATTCTTATTGCTTTGCACATTAAATTGTATTGATTAATTAAGATATTTTACAAGCTTGATAAATTCATTCTTCGCCTTTTTACTTCAGTTACCCGACTGCCGTAGGTAATGGAAGTATTGTATTCGGTCCAAAAATTCGATATCGAGTTTTCACCCGATTTACATGTTTTAAGCTCTCCTGAGTCCAAAAAAGTAGTTTTTGGCAATTGGTCTGTCTCTGTGTGTGTATGTGTATGTTCGGAATCTTCTGGCTTTCATATCTCTGAAACTATTTAAGATAAAACTTCAGAACTGAGACAGGTCTGGTGTACAGATGAATTTTCACAAATTTTGGTGAAAATTGGAAAACCGGAAGTGGAACCGGAAGTTCGTATCTCGAAAACGGCTCTACCGATTTTCTTCAAAGTTGCTATATAAACATTGTATTACATATAATTTCGAATGATACAATTGGTTAGGTCAAGAAAATTGATAGGACTCCTGTATAGATAGCTCAATTTCAGGTCTGGTAAGTGCGTTTCTTTTAAAACGGCTGTACGATTTTGTTTTTCATACTCGCCATATTAACTCCCTTTTAAATATCCTTTTATATGTAATCATTGTTTTCCGGGTCAATAATTGTGTATGCCAAGTTTTGGTAAAAGTTGGTATCTCAAAAACGGCTCTAACGATTTTCTTGAAAATTGTTACATAAATCCATTTTAGATATCCTTTCTCATGTATTACGTAGTTATTACAGGAAAATTAACAGTCATCCTGATTGGGTAGGTCAGTGTTAGATCCTGGAAATTGGTGTTTCAAGGAATAACTCTACATTTTATTATTTATTTATTTATTTTTCCATATATCTTTCTGGTGGCAGATAACAATTTAGGTATATATATATATATATATATATTGCAATGTGTTGTTGACTCCTTAATTTTTACAATTATTAGTTTTTTTTTTTTTTTTTTTTTTTTTTTTTACATATACATATTTTTTTCTTGAATCCAGTTTTAGGTAGCATCCAAAGGCAAGTTTTACTTTATTTTATCAGAATTGTAGTTTTACACTTTAGTAGCAAATTATGTTCAATATTATTATTATTATTTCTTTAGGACTGAGGGCCTATTAGTCTCAGACAGCGATTTTTGCGTTGTCGTTTTCGATAGTTGGACATTTGTCGAAATCTAAAATTTATCGAAAATATAATTGAATAATTTGAAAGCGATGTTATAATTGGGAAGAAAAAAAAACTAATAGTCCTCCGTCCTAAACTAAATTCTGCTTTTGCCAGAATTTCATCAAAATCTTTTCAAAATGACATTGACATGAGTCCCCCCAAGGCAAAACTATGACATGAGTCCCCCAAGGCACAACTTTGACATAAGTCTCCCCCACAAGGCACAACTTTGACACGAGTCCTCTCAAGGCACAACTTTGACACGAGTCCTCTCAAGGCACAACTTTGACATGAGTCTTCCCCCAAGGCACAACTTTGACATGAGTCCCCCCAAGGCACAATTTTGACATGAGTCCCCCCCCACAAGGCACAACTTTGACATGAGTCCTCTCAAGGCACAATTTTGACATGAGTCTTCCCCCAAGGCACACCTTTGACATGAGTCCCCCCCCCCCCCCAAGGCACAACTTTTTTTTTTTTTTTATTTTTTATTAATTCATTTTGTTAATATATATATATATATATATATGGTCGATGTGTTTATATGGAAGGAAAAAAAATTTAATGTTTATTTTTTTTATTTTATAGTGCTAGAGGCCTATTTCAGTCGGTACAGTTGTCGAATTTTTATAATACACTCTTAATAGTGCTAAAGGCCTATTTCAGTCGGTTTATTGAATGGGGATTTATTGAATGGAGTACCCCCAAGGCCCAACTTTGACATGAGTCCCCCCCAGGCCCAACTTTGACATGAGTCCCCCCGCCCCAAGGTACCCCTATTTCAGTCGGTACAGCGTTGTCGAATTTTTATAATACACTCTTAATATTGCTAAGGGCCTATTTCAGTCGGTTTATTGAATGGGGATTTATTGAATGAAGTCCCCCCCCAAAGCCCAACTTTGACATGAGTCCCCCCCAGGCCCAACTTTGAAATGAGTCCCCCCCATGGTACCCCTATTTCAGTCGGTACAGCGTTGTCGAATTTTTATAATACACTCTTAATACTGCTAAGGGCCTATTTCAGTCGGTTTATTGAATGGGGATTTATTGAATGAAGTCCCCCCAAGGCACAACTTTGACATGAGTCCCCCCAGGCCCAACTTTGACATGAGTCCCCCCCAAGGTACAACTTTGACATGAGTCCCCCCAAGGCCCAACTTTGACAAGAGTCCCCCCCAGGCCCAATTTTGACATGAGTCCCCCCCAAGGTACAACTTTGACATGAGTCCCCCCCTCAAGGCACACCTTTGACATGAGTCCCCCCCAAGGCACACCTCCCCCTCATTGGGAAAAAGAGAAAAAACGTTGTTTTGCGGCTATAAGACAGTTTGGACTTCCAACGTTATTTGTTACAATATCTGCAGCTGAAACACATTGGTTTGATTTAATGAAAACTTTATCATGGAATTTAGATCGTCACGAATTAACTAAAGAAGAATTTGTCGATATTAACAAGTTTTGCAGTAGGCCTCTGGCACTAAATTAAAATCTGTCAATGTCAGATTTTCATGTTTTAAATAATGAAATCATGTCGTGTCTGTATAATTTATTTTTATTTAAATTTTATCGCATAAATAGCATTTTTGAACAATGCACTCATTATTGCAATTCAATAATTGTACGAACACCTGCAACAATTGCGTATAAATAATGTGAACAATGCACGAAATTTTATTTCTTTCAACAATCAAATGCTTAACTTTTTAGCATTACCCTTCAGTCTAATTATAGACCTTATCTGAGATGGCGTATCCATTCTTAGAAGTGCTTTTTGTGATTTACTTTTTTAAAAAGTTTCTCACATGGCTTTTTTTTCAATTTTTCGAGTATACTGATATTGATGCTCGCAAAATTTACATATGCCCAGTCTTCTATGCTGGATTTTTGGAGTTTGATGATATTCCAGATGATCAAACTATTCATCCATCTGTCTCTAAATCAAATTTTTCGGCCAATGTTTCTTTTAAAAGTACTAATATTCTTGATCAAAATGAAAATCAACTCAACATTTCCGAAATCATTAATAAAAAATATACTGATAAAAATTGGGTTTTAGAAAGAAAGAAAGAAATGTATATTTCAGCTTTAAATAGGGGCCGTCCTTTCAAGCATCCCAAAATAAAAAGACTGCCAAAAGTTAAAAGTCTGCCCACTATTTTTGAATCACTGTCTGAGACTGATAATGACGAACCGTTTGATATCAAAGGGAAATCAGTTCTTTCTCAGACAGTGGACGCAACCAGTAAAAATAACCATGTTTCTGTTTCATTGCCTGGGACTGATACTGACGAACCTTTGTTTCAAATCGAAGGGGACTCAGTTCTTTCTCAGGCAATGGGAACATTAAATGAAAATGAACAAGCCTATATTTCAGAACGACCTGGCAAAAAAAGGAAAAAGAAATTCCGAAAATTAAGGAAATTTTTTAAAACATGGTGTTGCTGTTGTTGCATTCCTAGTGTAAAGGAATAAAATCATATGGGATGTTTGATTGGAGTACGCATGGGGCCTGGAATATCAAAACTCCTCTGGCAGTAGGCAAGGGGGCCTGCCTTATCAAAACTCCCCATGAGAAACGTTGCATGGCGACCTCCTCGTGGTGTTTCTCGGGTTACGCTAACAGCCATGCGTTTAATGTAACATATAAGCTTTTTTGTGTGCGTGCATCTGAGTGTGAAGATGCACGCGAGCATTATAATTATTATTTTTTTTTTTTTTTTAATTTAGCCACAGTTTAAAATTCAGAGTCTCTCACAGTGATTAACTAATTTTAAAAACAAGATAACAGCTGTTTTAATTGTAGCAGAATTCAAACACATAATTTTATACATGTTTTAATTTTAGCAGAATAAAAACATTGTTGTTTTAATTTTAATATTTAAATAGAAATTATGTTTAAAATTTTAAAGGTATTTTTAAAATAATATTAATAGTAATAGAGTAAATAAATAAATTTCCCAAGAAAACATTTTTATTTTTGTACCAGCAAAAATTGTTGTATTCAGTCACCGTTCCCTTTACAGTCCAAAGGATAATACATGTAATTGCTTACAACTTTTGTTTAGTATTAATCTAAAAAAAAAAAGGGGGGGGGATTTCTTTATACTATACTCATGTAAAATGAATAATAATGGTATTTTGTTACAATGATATTATTTATAAAAATGAGCAGATTGGATTATTAAAAAACAATTTAAGGGATTTTAAACTTTATGTGTAACAGTGGCTGAAAATTTCAACAGCACAGAATAATTTAAATAATTAATTATGTAATTAACGGTAAAGAAAGATAAAACTGGAAAAGAAAATTAAAATTCTATTTAAAGAAATTGTTTTTCAATAAAGTCATAGTTTTTGTGCAACTTATTTCTTTTGTTTGAAGCAATATTATAATAATATTAAAACTATTTATTTAATCTTAAATTTCTTTCTAAGTATAAAAGTTGCTAAATTATAAAAATTGCTTATAATATATATAAAAGAAAGTTTATAAATTTTGTCACTCTCACACATACATATCGTGAGGGTAGTATTTAAAACACATTTTTAAAAAATTTCGCTTTTTTCTTTAGTCAGTTTTAAAAGACGTCTTTAACTAAAACTAAAAATCCCGTTCTTTTGTGTGGAGATTTCACCGCAATAATACACAAAGTCAGTAGTTTTAATTTCATCAACAACAGCCTGATGTTCGTGACGTCAGAGATTAGCGCCGCGGCCTTGTCTACAGAGGGCGTTGGGCGCGCCCCCCTCAACCCCCCGTTTCATTAAGGCACCTACATTTACATAAAATTTAATTTTGTTATTAAAATTAAGTCTGTTGAAAATGACTACGCGCTAATCGATGTGACCGCTTACAGTGGGGGCTCATAACTTTTGAACGGATGCTCCGATTTTCCTACTTTTTGCTTTGTTGAAAAGATCCAAAGGGTCTAGAACGAACCCATCGAAAAGAATTCGACGCGAAAACGTTCCGTTATCGGAAACGCCTGTTTTCACCAAAATCATTTCAATATGCATTTTATACCCTAGTACTATCTTCTCGGAAAGGTAAGGCGAAATTTCTTCCAGAGCGACCGAACTCTTATCGAAATCGGATTAAGTTTGTAGGGTTTGGGTGATTGCAAACTCCATCTTAATTACTTAACTAATTAACTCTCTAAACCCTCTAACTAATTAACTCTCTAAACCCTCTAACTAATTAACTCTCTTAACTAACTAATGGACTCTGCGCAGTTCCCCATTACGTACTATATGTTTCCACACTTAATTCCAAAAAATCTCTATCCAAACTTTCATCAAAATCGCTGTGTCCAATTTCGTGTAAACATTATTTCTGCCGTACATCGCAGTTGGCCTTTAAAGGTTTAACAGCGAACGCAAAATTTTCTGAAGATGAAAATATTTCCAATCATTTATGTACCCCTAAACTTTCATCAAAATCCCTATATTTTTTTTTCGAGCAAACCCAATTTCTGCTGCCATATATTGCAATTGGCCGATAAAGGGTTAACTCAGAAGGCGAATTTTTCTCAAAATGAGGGTAAGTCCAATCGTTTTAACACCTTCTCCAAAACATTTAATCCCAAACTTTCATCAAAATAACATATCCATTTCCTAGTAAACCCAGTTTCCGCTATGTTGGGTTGCAATTGGGGATAAAGGGTTAACTGTGAACGCGAATTTGTCTGAAGATGAGATCCAATCGTTTTTTCTCATCAAAAATCCCTAACTCCAAACTTTTATCAAAATCACTTTCTCCATTTCCGTGTAAACCCAATTTCCGCCATCCCATACGTTGCAATTGGCCTTTAAAGGTTTAACTATGAACGTGAATTTTTCTGACGATGAGGGCAATTCCAATCGTTTAAGCATCTCCAAAAGCACCTAACTCCAACCTTTCATCAAAATCTCTGTAACCATTTTAGAGTAAACCCAATGTCTGCCGTATGTTACCAATGGCCAATAAAGGGTTAACAGTGAACTCAATTTTGTCTGAAGATGAAAGTCAATCCAAACACCCCAAAAAACACTTAACTACAAACTTTCTGAAAATCGCTTCATCCATTTCCGAGTAAACCCAATTTCTGTGATATGATACAATGGGCCGATAAAGGGTTAACAGCGAACACGAATTTTTCTGCCTGGTAAAATTTTCAAAGCCGCATGTTTATAGTTAATGATGTTCATCCGGGCATCAAAACTGATATTTAAAAGCTGTTCTTACATCTTTACGATAAAAATATTTCTTTTCATGAATGTTTAAGTGAAATTTTGCCCTATTCTTCCATGTTAAGAAAATCCTAAATTTTGAATACCTTCTGAAGTTTTTTAATTAAAATGTTGCGATTGAATAGGGTTCTTGCCAGTGTCATAACTAATACTTTAAAACCTGTCCGATCTCTCTGCGTGCGATCATTTGTTCATGAGATATCGTGTACACAGTCTAACAAACTAACGAACTAACAAACTAACAGGCACCCTACAGACGGACACCATACAAATTTTGTCATTTTCGGATTCCTCACGCCTGAAAACGTGTAAGAAAGTGAAAAAACCGAGGTCGAAAATTTTCACGATTACCTAAGTTCCCCATACCTATAGTATGATGGGGAATTAAAATTTTTCAACCTTCAAATTTCACAAAAATTGCGTATGATGTGGAATAGTTGGTATTTCATATTACCTGAATCGCTACCTTGGAGAATAAATCAACTTCAACCACCTTTTATCAGAAATAAGTTCATGGGAATCAGATAACTAACTAACTCAACTCCCCTACCAGAAATGACACTAAGTTTTCACTCATTTACTGCTTCATAGACAGATTTATGAATTCGTAATAGTTACTTCCAAAAAAGACTGAATTTTGATAAACTAAAAAAGTTGTCTGCTTTTCTCACTGACAAGGAAACATTCAAAAGGTGTCATCTTCAAAAAGTATTGAAAAAAATATATGTGATTCTACTCTTCATAAAACACCAGAAAGTGAAAAAATTATCGGCTGAAATGAATTACAGCGACCACAAAAAATGATCAAAATCAAGCATATTTGGCGATTTAGCGCTGTTGGGCGATGCACTTGCTAGCACCGAAATTGCCGTGTACGAACAGGTGTTTTGCTTTTTCGCCAAGTACTCGAAATCAATCGCCTAGCTGTGTAAAATCGCCAAATATGCTCAATTTTATATTTTTTGTGGTCGCTGTAATTCATTTCAGCCGATAATTTTTTTCATTTTCTCGTGTTTTATGAAGAGTAGAATCACATATACTTTTTGAAGATGACACCTTTCGAATGTTTCCTTGTGAGATGAACTTCAGTGTATATTTGAGGCCCAATGAAGACGTTTAACGTGCATCCGATAGGTTGCAGCTGCTTACATATGAGATATAACGATATTCCATTTTACCTGACAATTCCATAGCATACACTGTTCCTCTGTATGTTTTAGGGTTTTGTCACAAAATGATAGTGACTGAAAATTGCGTAGTTACCATTTATATTTTTTACAGAGACGCTAAAAAGAATTCGAATACCTTATGGTCCACTATATAAACATACATCTGGATGTAAAATACTTAAACACCTTACATGGTTTTCACTTTTGTTTATTTATTCAGTTATTCTAATTTGTTTAAATGCCTAATAACTACTTAATTTTCGGAAAGTCAAATGTCGGAAAGTCACTTCAGATTTTTAGGTTGATTCTTTTGGAAATCGACTTTTTTTTTTTTTTTTTTTTTTTTTTTTAGTAGCCTAATATTTTGCTTTTGAAAAAATTGCATGATTGCTGTACATCTTATGAAGATTTTATTATTATTATTATTCTTTTAATTGGTAATCCGCTGGTCAGGTAAATCAGTTTGATCTGGAAGTTTTAATTAACAATTATAAACGAGGTTTTATAGTATTTAAATATAGCCTTGTCTGTAAACTGCGAACATTCTTGTGTGAAAGTATTTCGTTTGCGGATCGTGCAGAAGAATATACGGAAAGTTACTACACACACAGCCATATATTTATACTATTTTAACAGATTGAACACCAAATATTTTTTAAATATAATTTTGTTCGAAGTAATTCTTTTAAATTTGAAATGTTTTCTTTCGTATTTTTAATCAGAAAAAAAAAAAAAAAATCTTCGAAATCTACACTTGCTTTTTAAATAATCAGATTTCTTATCTTTTTCTCTTACCATCAAATTACTTGAATCTGAAACAATACTTTTAAAAGTTGATGAATAAAATGATATAAATCACTTTTAAACGATTTTCTTTAAAATTCCTAGAACTCCCATACTGGCGAGTGGAAACAGATACAGCAGTGAAAGAAATAATATTATTTCATGTGTTTCATAAGGTACAGAAAAGCGTTTTAATCTGATTAAAATGAAATGTAAGATACCCGAAAAAAAATTGTTTTTGATTTCTGTTTTCACGTGGAAAATCAATAAGAAGAAAATTTATATATTTTACATTTAGTAATTATTTCTCACATGTTATAAAATAGAATTTTGAAAAAAAAATATTACAAAGTCTCATGGAATAAAAATAAATAAATAAATATAATATGCTTATGCAAATTTTTGTAATTTTGTACTCGAAAAATAAAGAAGAAAAGAAAATAGCTATAAAGAGTGTATTAAAATTGAACATTAAATATTCTCTTTGGAATTTATTCTTTTGTAAAGAGATTTTTTATCATTGATAAGTTTTGACTAGCATAACATTTGAAATTCACATAATGCAACAAAAGTTTAACGCTTGCTATTCTTCAGTCCTTTCGCAAGCTCTGCTCATGATCGACTTAGAGCCCCTTAAATAAAATATATAGGGCGGCGCAACGCCGCCATTTTGTTGTCTCGGATGAGGGCATTCGCCAGCATTCCCGCTTGGCGTTTATTTCGCTTAACTAGCGATTTTAAGAGATCTTGATCTGAAGCTACGATCGGCCAAGACGGTCAAGAGCAATAAGCAACAAGTAATATCCCTAACAACACATTTATAAACAGTACATTTTTTCATCCTCAGGATATTTTGTGGGTGTACTGGGGATAAGATGTGTTGTTAGGACTATTTCTGTCTGTTTCAAATACAAATCATAACTTTTTGAAAAAAAAAATGTTCTTATTGTTTAAAAGTGGAAAATCTCTGTTTATTTACTTGCTTTTCTGCTATTTCTAGCATATACTATTCATTTAAAAAAACGAACCTTAAAATAAATGTAACTACGATACGGAAATGAAATAACTTTGCCGACCCCAGAAAACGTCGCCAAAACTCAAACGCACAGTAATAAAAGATCTTTAATTAATTTATGGTTATTAACATAAATATTATGATTAAAATAGCACATTCTTTCTATTTTTACATTTGAACATGTGAAAAACACAGAGAAAAATATAAGTAAATAAAAGTTATATTATTTTATTCTACCTAAATTATCTTATTGAAATCTGAACATTTCATGTTTTTTTCTTGAATGATTATAGAATTTTTTCACTAAACAATCCCTCATATAATAATTTACCGAGCTAAAATTGTGAAAATGATTAAAGCAGTAACTCCAAAGTATTACAAGACGATAGAAATAATGGCTGCCGTTTGTTTATCTACGAAAATGCTGGGTACATGTGGCAACCCTAAGGCAACAAAATGTCTGATGCGCCAGCTCGTATATATAGGAGCCTTAGATCGACTCCAACTTGTCAGACGTGACGTCATGAATAGTAGAGTTGATAGAGCAGAAATCTAAAATGTTGGTTCATACATACGAACATACATTTTAATATTACTGCACACATATGATACGCTTTATGTTACGCATATACAAACACTGAATCTTATTATACATGCATATTATGCATATAAACACACTTCACACGATATTTATACAGCATCTCCTGAAAAACATTTGCCAAAAATAATTTTAAAAAAAAAAAAACTCTATACTTTTTTTTTTTTTTTTTTTTTTTTTTTTTTTTTTGAAACCTTCGAAAAACGGTTCGCTGTGGTATACAGAAAATTTTCTTCCGTAACCATTCTTATACATTTCAATGAAAAAATCAATATTGTAGATATTAGATAAAAATTTCTTCTATTTCTAACGAAGAGAATTTCCGAAGCTTGTCCAATGTTCATAATCAAAACATAGCAATGCACTACGCAGAATAGCCCAAAGTAAAATTAAATCAAAATAGTTTCTTATGATGATTATCTGTAAGATAAAATTGGTGTACTTCCGCACCTTAGATTCTGATGTTTCATTAAGTGTTACTTTCAGGTCTAACTGGGGAGTCAGCGCTACCCGGAGCACAAATATTTCACTACATCTCTAAAAAAATTGGAGATGTCTAAGAGCGAATATAATTTGAACTATTAAACGATAAAATTTTAAAACTGAAACATTTGCTTTTCCATTATGGGAAAGCAAATTTGAAATATTATAACGATAACCATCTGAAAAATAACTCATTACCTAATAAACTTCTTTATTACGTTTTCACATTCAGAAAATTCATAACCACTAAATTAGTACTTATTTTCCAAAAATTATTTTTTTTAATTTTAGTAATTTCATTTCCTACTAAAAGATGAGAAAAATGCACTTTGGGAAAAATCACATTTTTAAACTCAAAATTAAAATTTAAAAATTTAAAAAAAATCAATTTTTCGAAAATGAATACTGATTTAACGCTTATGAATTTTTTGACTGTGAAAACGGAATAAAAAAAAAAAAAAAAAAAAAAAAAAGGTAATGAGTAATTATGGGAACAATTTTTACTTCCTTATACAAAGTATAAGGAAGTATAGTAATCCCGATTTGCGAAATGGATTTTGTATTTCACATTGCTCGAAAACGAATGATCGCTGGATGTTGCTAATTTATACGTGTGACTTTCATGATGTCTAGTTGCACACCTGCAAGTGTCATCTTAACACGAGCTCTCGTTTTAGAGATATAAGGGATTTTACACGATTTTTCGTGACGTCTGTATGTGTGTGTGTGTGTCTGTGTGTGGGTATGTCGCATAACTCAAAAACGGTTGGACGTAGAAAGTTGCGAATTGGTACATAGGTTTGTTGTAACATCTAGTTGTGCACCTCCCTTTTTGGACTTTCTATGATTTTCCGTTTTGGAGATATTTAGGAAAATTAGGTTCATAATGACAAAAATTTGGCCATAATGTATCAAAAAACGGTAATAACTCAAAAACGGTTTAGACAAATCTTGCAATTTAACTGACTTTCCGATTAGCTAGACATTTGAAACTTTCAGAAAAGCTCAGAACACGTTGGCAATGCATTTTTTAAATATTTTTAGCCAACTGTTTCCGATACCTGCTGCCTTCAGCAGCGTTTATGCGATTCAACAGAAAATTTATTTAACTAACTTTCCGACTAGCTAGACATTTGAAACTTTCAGATTAGATCAGAACACGGTGAAAATGCATTTTTTAAATACTTTTAGCCAACTGTATAGGGTCCCTGCTGCCTTCGGCAGCGTTACCAGTTCAAATCTTGGAATCGATTTGTAACTAACTTCCCGACTAGCTAGACATTTAAAACTTCTGGAAAAGCTCAAAATACGGTGACAATGCATTTTTAAAATATTTTTGGCCAATTGTTTCGTATCACTGCTGCCTTCGGCAGCGTTTACATGGTTCAACAGAAAATTTATTTAACTAACTTCCCGACTAGCTAGACATTTGAAACATTCAGAATAGTTCAGAACACGGTGAATATGCATCTTTTTAATACTTTTAGCCAACTGTTTCAGATCCCTGCTGCCTTCGGCAGCGTTTATATGGTCCAACAAAAAAATTATTTAACTAACTTCCCGACTAGGTAGACATTTGAAACTTTCAGAATAGTTCAGAACATGGTAAAATTCCCTTTTTTAATACTTTTAGCCAATTTTTTCGGGTCCCTGCTGCCTTCGTCAGCGTTACCAGTACAAATCTTGCAATCGGTTTTTAGCTAACTTCCAGAAAAGCTCAGAACACGGTGATAATTCATTTTTTTTAAATATTTTTAGCCAACTGTTTCGGGTCCAATGTCAATGTTTTTTAACATTATGTATATTTCTAAAAGTGTATAAGGAAGTCATGTGGTGCCCACATCAGATTTTTTCCATAGAATAACATTGGCAACGGTTGTCCGCCGGATTAGGTATTGTCCCCTACTTATCGTCACCGAATGTCAAAGCCACTGTTACTCTAGGTGTGGTATATTCGGTAAGTAGCGTGGAACACATGTTCTCAATTGATAGTAGTCAACGCTTTATTTACGTAACACACAAAGAATAACAAGGCTTGATTGCAAAACTTAACATAATTTTAATTAAAACTACTTTTAGCATTTTATAGCATTACATGCATCACAGATACCTGTGAAAACCTAACATGAGTATCATTTTTAAAAGATTCAGGAGAACGTCCGTTCTCTTTCAAGTCATAAATCCAAGTCCTCGATTTAATAATCTGGAATTCTTAGTCCTTCCAAAAATCTTAGTGATCTGAAAAAGGGGGAAACAATTTTTCCCACTCGACAAACACCAATCAAACAGTCTTTGGTCAGGAGGAGTATCCATGTTTACCCTCAGGTCAACAGTTCATTGGAGTTTCAAATGGCGACAAAACGGCGGGGTACCACCCTAGCGTGGGGTGCCCAAGCGGCACATCAAAGTCATCTGTGAAATCGCGGTTACTTTGTAACCATGAGGATGAAAAAAACCCTGGTATGCCCGGTTTCTCGAGACTGCAGACAATCTGGCACCAGGGACCTCACGCAGTCTGGCGAGTACAATGGACACAGCCTTGAATATGTCACAGCTCCTCTCCCTATAAAAAGATTTTGCACGACTATGGAGAGCAAAATCCAGCTCTTGACACAAATATCATAACACAAGCTGGCGACACAAGTTGGCGACACAAGTTGGAGACACAAGTTGGCGACAAATAGCACTCCAGTAGGCGACCAACAGCACTCCAGTAGGCGACCCCATTTTTCAATTAAGCCCCAGGGAGGTCTTTCCCCAGATAAACTTAAAGCCCATTTCCAATTTTACCCCTTAAAAGTGAGTTAACTTTAAATAAAATGAATAATTATAATAAAAAAAACAATTGAAAACAATCCACTCAGTTGGAGTTTTCCTAACATCAGAATTATGCTTAATTCACGTAATAAACACAAAAAAAAATTTCCAATTTTCTTTACATAACACTGTTAACTCCACCGTAAAATTGAAATGCTAAATTAATAATAAATAAAAATTGTATTTCTGAAAGATTTTAAATATTTTTAAAACTTTTCACACTTTTTTTTTTTTTTCACAAGGACCACACAAAAATTTTAAAATATTAAATAGTCCACAAAAAAATAAATTATAAATAGACCCCTCAAGTTAAAAAAAAAAGATAATAAAATAAAATAAACTTGAAAAATAAAATGCTAAAAATTAATACGTCTAAGAATTCAAATTTCATACATTCCTACACAATGCTATACACAAAAAAAATAATAATAGAGATGACATTCAGTTAATCAATTAGACACTTATATACAAAAAAAAACTTTCTTTTCACTATAGAGATGCTTTTAGTTCGCAATCCCTGCAAAACGGCTCAATCCATCGGCATTTCCATGTAATTTACCAGCTTTGTGTTCGATCCTAAAGTTGTATTGTTGGAGACACAACGCCCATCTGGTCAACCGTGAATTGGTGCCCATCATTTTATTTAGAAAGGTCAAAGGATTGTGATCTGTCTGTATAACAAATCGTTGGCCATCCAAATAATGATTTAACTTTTTTAACCCATACACAATCGCTGCGAGCTCCCTTTCAACTGTACTGTAATTTCTCTCTGCTTTAGAAAACTTTTTACTCAAGTACAAAATAGGGTGCTCTTCTCCGTCAATCACTTGGGACAAAACAATGCCCGCCCCAAACAAACTCGCATCTGTTTGCACAATGAACTCGTTTCCAAAATTGGGAGCAAACAAAACCGGACTCTGCGTCAATTCCGCTTTTAATCTTTCAAAAGCCTGGTTACAAGAGTCGTTCCATTCAATATTTTCCTTCTTTCTTTTACCTTTAAGAAGATCAGTTAAAGGAACCGCGATTACCGCATAATTTTTAATATAACGTGCGTAATATCCTGTTATGCCTAAGAAAGCCCGCACCTGTGTTTTATTGGTGGGTATAGGAAAGTCTCTAATCGCTTGTATTTTAAGATCATTCGGTGTTCGCTTCCCTGACCCCACTTCGTGGCCTAAAAACTTCACATGGTTTTGCGCAAATTTACACTTTGAGGGTTTAACCTTAAGATTAGCTCCCTCTAATCTTTTTAATACGACCTCGACATCTTTGAGATGCTGTTCCCATGTTGGCGAATACACGGCGACATCGTCGATGTATGGTAATACAAAATGTTCTAAACTTCCTAATACAGTAGACATTAATTTACAAAAATAGAAAGGTGCATTTACTAGACCGAACATCATTTTCTTCGGGATATAGCTGCCAAAAGGGGTCACAAAAGCCGCGTACCTCTGGGCCTGTTTCGTGAGCGGAATTTGAAAATACCCCTTCGTCAAATCCATCACAGAAATAAAAGAAGCCGCACTAACCTTTTCGACAACCTCCTCAATATTAGGCATAGGAAAATATTCTAGTCTAGTTTTAGTATTGAGGGCCCTATAGTCCACGCAGGGCCTTGGATCCTTACCCGGACTCTCTACAAGTATCATGGGAGATGCATAATCCGACTGACCCACTTCGATCACTCCCAACTCTAAAAGCCTTTTCACCTCCACTCTTAATATCTCAGACTGACGCGACGACATACGATATGGTCTTGATCTAACAGGGGTACTGTCCGTCAAAATTATATCCATTTCTACCAAAGAGGTGGTTCCTGGATCTGTAGAAAAAACATTTTTATGCCTCTGAATAACCTCTTTAAAATTTTCTATCTGTTCTACTGAAGCCTTTTCCTCGAGATTACATTCTCTAACCATCTCCCAAAAATCTAACTGAGTAGAGTCGGCTAAAGGATATGGGATGTTCGCGTCCCCCTCAATATCGTGCCTTTCTTCTTCCATGATCAGGTTTACAAATTCGGGTCGCTTATGATACGGTTTCAGTAAATTGACGTGATAAATTGTATTTTTATCGCGTTTCTCTGGAATATCTACAGTATAATTAGTTTCGGAAATTATACTAGTGACAACTCCCGGACCAAGCCAATTTACGGCCATTTTATGGGGTTTCGACGTTGCTAACACTAAAACTTGATCTCCGACATTGAATTTCCGCCTCACCGCATTTCGGTCATACCAAACCTTCCTTTTTTGTTGGCACTCTGTCATTCTCTCTACTGCCAGGTCTTGACATTGTTTTAATCGAGTATTCAAGTCTAAGATATATTCAACTATATTTTGACTCACTTCTTCCGAATTTATCCAATTTTCATACACAATAGTATGAGGCATTCTCAAATTTTTCCCATGTACCAATTCAGCTGGACTAAAACCCGTACTTTCGTGACGCACCGTTCTCAACGAAAAAAGGGCCATAGGCAAAATATCCTCCCAATCACTCCCCTTTTCCAAACATAATGCTTTAAGTATTTTTTTCAACGTGGAATGAAATCTCTCAACCGCATTACTTTGGGGGTGTGAGACGGATGAGTGACTTACTTTAATTCCAAATTTATCAAAAAATTCCGTAGTCAGCTCACTCGTAAAATAGCTCCCCAAGTCGCACTGAATTTCCCTAGGGTAACCGGTCTTTGCAAAAATTTGTATTAATGCCTGAATAACTGATTTCGATGATAAATTCTCTACCGGAATCGCATCCGGATATTTTGAGGCCAAGCATATAGCAGTAATCAAATATTTATTTTTATTTTCACTCGGTACGAGAGGACCTACCGCATCAATGCTCAAACGTCTAAAAACTTCAGAAATGATAGGTACAAGTCTCATTTCCGCTTTTCTCTTATCTTTATTTTTACCTATTTTCTGACAGGGATCGCAAGTTCTTACATATTCTTCTATTTCTTTGTAACAATTGGGCCAGAAGAAATGCGCAAGAATTCTATCTTTACTTTTATTAACTCCCAAATGTCCCCCAATCTCATCATGACATAATTCCATTATATCCTTTCTATACACTAACGGAAGGCAAATTTGAATCATTTCATCCCCACGTTTTGATTTGGAAACCCGAACTAACTTCCCGTTTCTCACTTGAAATTCAGTTTTATTTTCCAGTTTACTCGCCTCCCAACATTCTTTCAGTGTTAAACAATCTCTTTTGAGCCTCTTCCAAATCAACATCTGTCACATTGGCTAACAATGGGCGATCTTCTTCTTTCACCCTCGGAAAATCTACGAGGTAGCTTTCCTCCCCACTTATAATCCCCGTTTCTTCGTCATGATTCCCTCCGTTTTCAAACTCGGCCTTTAAATTGGACAGCTGAGTTTCGTTTTCGCTTTTCTTATTCCTCTCCGCTTGAGATCTAGTAATGACCGCATTCACCTGAAAACAATTTTCATTCTGTTCCTCGATCAATTTAGCGGTTTTATTCCCCATTAAGTAATAACCTTGACTTAATTCCGCAGGTTTTACTGCAGCTTTCGTAATGATCGTACCGAAATCCCCTTCAATAATGACTTTTGCTAAAGGAAGATTTTTACACACGAGATCGAGAGGCTGCCTAACCCAGACAGACTCCCCTAATAAACCTGAGGGTTTAACCCATGTACTGTCACACAAATCAATTTCCGCACCACTGTCCCGCAAATACTTCCGCTCTATCCCATTAATAATAGCATTTCTAATGTAGGGTTCGAAACATTCGCTTAGTTCACACTCCGTACTTAAATTATTTACGAGTGCTTCTGCTTTATTATTCAAAGGACACCGTGGCTTTATGTGTCCAGCTTGACCGCAGAGATAACAAATTATTTTTCTCGGTTTCTCGAAATTTTTCTCATTCTGAACCAAATCTTTCTTACCTAGTTCTCTTTTTCCCTGCTTATCACTTTTTCCTTTCACGTCATAACTATTTTTAGAATACCCGAAATTTGTTTTTTCTTTCTTGAAGGAATTTTTCCGTTCGAATTTTTTGTGGTCACGTCTGACCGCCTCAAATTTATCACATTTTTCGGCGAGATTCGTAGCATTATTTATCTCTTCCCAATTATCTAAATAATGTTCTCGGATTTCAAACGGAACCCTTTTTTTAATTTGCTCAGTGAGCATCAATTCTTTTAGAGACTCAAAATCTTTAACGTCTACGGCTTCTAACCAATTGTCTAAATAACCTCTTAATTCGTACACCAAATCCGCCCATAAAGCTGCTGGTTTTTTGTTATGGTCTTCGAATTTATTTTTAAACGCCAACGCACTCAACTTGAAACGCTTAAATAATAGTTTTTTTATGTGCTGGTAATTTTCAAATTTATCCGCAGGCTCCTTTACAACTAATTCCGCTATATCCGTCGGTAATAACGGGATTAATTGGGATACCCAACAATCTTCTTCGACTTTTTCTTTTGCCGCTTGGCGCTCAAAAATCATAAGAAATAAAGAAATGTCGATTTGCTTTGGGTCAAATTTAGGCACCAATTCTCTTAATTGAACCCGTTTCCTACCCGGTTCTACTGATGTTACCGTTGACGCTGTGCTATTGACTTCTGCCTCATTTTGAAGCCTCAATTTTTCTAGCTCAAACTGCCTAATGTTTTCTCTTTCCTTCCTTTCTAACTCTTTCTCTCTTTCCTTCCTTTCTAACTCTTTCTCTCTTTCCTTCCTTTCTAACTCTTTCTCTCTTTCCACTCTTTCTAAATCATTTAAAATTCTCACTAAGTAATCCTTTGCTTCTTCCTCATCGTAATCAGAAGCGTTTAAAATTGCCTGAATAATATCTTTATTCCTCGTATCCTCCGATACATCAGTCTCAAATTCAGTTGCTAATAATAGCAAAGTACTTTTATTGAATTTTCTTAAATAAGCCATTTTTAAAAAAAAACCAATCAAGCACTCGAGAGAGAGAAAAAAAAAGAAAAAGATAATAATAATAATAAAGAAAAAAGAGAAAGGGAAAAAAATAATTGATACTAAATATTTTTTTCTTTTTTTTTTTTCACGCGAATAATAAAAAATACATAAACAAATTAATGACTACAATAAAACACTTCACTGTTACTGAACTTCAGTTCTTATTACAACCACAACTGAGTGAATTTTGAAATTCAATTGACAAAACGAAGTAAAAACAATTAAATACCCCAAAATAAAATATGACATTAAAATTAACCCGATTTTAAATGCCTTTTATTTTGCACAGAAAAAAAATTATTAATTAACTTTTTTTTTTCCACTCAACTTGGATTAATATTGAGTTAAGCAAATTCAAAACAAATAGAAACAAAGATCCCGTTTCCTTTTGATTCCCAAGACATTCGTTAAAAATTTTTCTTCTTTTAACTACAAAAGAACCATTGAAAATCCAAAAGAAAAATCTTTCCTATGATCAGTTAACACCTGTAAGAAAGTTACCCCAAAATACAGCTAATCTCCTACAACTAAGACCTCCCTGATACTTAAATAGAAAAAGAAAGGGACTCACCACTCGTAGTTCTGAGACATCTGTTGGGCTGGTAATCTTCTTGATGCGTTTCTTATCATCTAAGGCTTGGGCTGCACCTAATTTACTCTAGGCGCACATCCCACCGCTGCCACCACTTTATCTTCAGCTGTGGTATATTCGGTAAGTAGCGTGGAACACATGTTCTCAATTGATAGTAGTCAACGCTTTATTTACGTAACACACAAAGAATAACAAGGCTTGATTGCAAAACTTAACATAATTTTAATTAAAACTACTTTTAGCATTTTATAGCATTACATGCATCACAGATACCTGTGAAAACCTAACATGAGTATCATTTTTAAAAGATTCAGGAGAACGTCCGTTCTCTTTCAAGTCATAAATCCAAGTCCTCGATTTAATAATCTGGAATTCTTAGTCCTTCCAAAAATCTTAGTGATCTGAAAAAGGGGGAAACAATTTTTCCCACTCGACAAACACCAATCAAACAGTCTTTGGTCAGGAGGAGTATCCATGTTTACCCTCAGGTCAACAGTTCATTGGAGTTTCAAATGGCGACAAAACGGCGGGGTACCACCCTAGCGTGGGGTGCCCAAGCGGCACATCAAAGTCATCTGTGAAATCGCGGTTACTTTGTAACCATGAGGATGAAAAAACCCCTGGTATGCCCGGTTTCTCGAGACTGCAGACAATCTGGCACCAGGGACCTCACGCAGTCTGGCGAGCACAATGGACACAGCCTTGAATATGTCACATAGGGTGAATTTCGCCCCATTATAACGCACGCACATTAACTAATGCAGATTTTTAAATTCAATTTTCATATTCTGAAAATTCGCAACTATTTAATTGGTTATCGTTTTCTAAAATTGATTTTTCTTTTTTTTTTTAAGTATTTTATTTTTAAGCTATAAAATGTAAAACTTCAGTAAATGAAAATCCAGTTAGTGAATTGTAGTTCCAATAAAGAGTATGACAAATTTAAAAAATCGATTTTTGAAAAACTATAACCAAATAAACAGTGTGAATTTTCTGAACGCGAAAACGCAATTTAAAAATATGTATTAGTTAATTGAGTTATAATGGGGAAAAATTCCCCATAGGGTAACAGTTTCCGGCGATAATATGTAGAGAGTCCCCTTAATATTCTTCCTTCTTGCGCTTTCTATGCTTGACCAGGATCTGGAGATCTGCACTGACCCGAGCCAGCAAAACAGGGATTAATTTTAAAACGATCTGGGCCAGGCCGACAGAACAAATATGCTTTTTTAAGCGGGCCGGGCCGGCAAAGCAGTGACAAATTTTCGAGCGAGTTAGGTTGGCAAAACACAAACAATTTTGGAGTCTGTAAAAGGGAAATCGAAGTTTTTCAAAAGTAAAGGTTTAGAATTTCGTGTATAATATAAAAATTTATTTATACGTACAGGTTGAAGAATTTATTCGTAATATGTTTGTGATACACAAATGATTGAACGGAGCAGGTAAAGACAAACTTGAAATAACTTAAACCTAAGCGAACCGAGACATTGACTAACTTTTGCTGTTATTTGTGTTCTGGCTGACCAAAGCCTACAGAAAAACTATTATAATATTTAAGTAAATAAAATACCCTTAACATTGACATTCCCTACATTGACATTCCCTACATAACCCCTACATTGACATTCTATAATTTTCGAGCTAATTTTCTTCCTACAGAAAATTACAGATGTTATAAGGGGGAAAAAAGTATTTAACAAAACTGCGATTTATTTATGCGTGCATATGAAGAGTGATACGCCATTACATTCAAAAACCCTGAAAATTGCAACATGCGTATGGCAAGAGGAGATTTATGTATTAAAAGCATTTATTTATTTACCTACACATTGTTAAAAATGAAATGTTATATTTCATCAGAAAAATAGTTCCAGTTAGCTGCAACCAATTCTTTGGTGCAACGTTTCCCCATTTTAATGGTGCCATTTCAGTAGTAGGTACCACTGAAATATAAAACTTTGCACCAGAATATTGGTTGCAGCTAATTGGAACTATTTTTCTGGTGAAATATAGCATTTTATTTTTAACAGTGTAATAAGTAGTAGTATATAAAGAGCTCTTAATATATTATAAGGCAAATTTAATATTTAAAAAGAGAAATTTTAATAAAATCATAATAATTTAACATAAAATAGTGACAGCAAGAATTTCAAAAATCCGGAATTCAGGGATAGCTTACTAAATAATATATATATATATTTAATCTGGTGTGTTAGATTTTAACAAATTCGTTCTTTAAAGCAACTATATCGTGTTAAGACACATAAAATGCAAGTTTTTATTCATTATGTTTAATATCAGTTTCAAGATGCATGTTACTGCTAGAATGCAACAGTAGCTTTTTTCCTAATATCACATACTTAATAATTATTAGTTGCTATTCATGATTAAAAAAAACTAGTATGTTGTGGCCACCACAAGACTTTCTTCTATATTTTCCTATACAAATTCACGCAGTAACAAAAAAAAAAAAAAAAAAAAAAGATTTTTTTTCAGTTTTTTTTCGTTAAAAGTAAAAAAATTCGATAACTTTGTTTTAAATTATCAAATATTTATAGTTCAACCATTCGTTTTAAAGGTATAGACGAGACCTTTCGAAAGATACCCATCTTGAAAATTTACCCTCCCCGGGGGGTACTTCCCCCTAGGGGGGGGGGGGGGGAAGCGATGCCCCATTTTTTTTCCTAATTAACTACTACTATTATTAATAATTCATATTAATTTCACAATCACAGGTTAAGAATAACTCTCATTATGTACATTTATACGAAATATTGTCCTATACTGCCATGTTAAAAATTTAGAAAAAATACGATCACAGCGCCACCTGTTGAGCGATTGATCCCCAAATCTAATCAGCCCCAGTTTATGTCAGGGGCCAACTAAATACCAAGTCCAGTTAAATTTCGTAAAAAAAAAAAAAAAAAAAAAAGCGATTTTTTTTTTTTTGTTTTTTTTTTGTTAAAATTTAAAAAAATCGATAACTTTGTTTTAAATTATCACAGATTTATAGTTCAACCATTCGTTTTAAAGGTATTGACGAGACCTTTCGAAAGATACCCATCTTGAAAATTTACTCTCCTCGAGGGGGGACTTCCCCCCCAGGGGGGGTGGCGAGGCTCCTACACATACAAATTTTTTTTCCCAGTTGACTATCTCTATTATAAATAATTCTTGCAAATTTCATAATGATTATTAAAAAATAATTCTCTTTATGCACATTTATACAAAATTTTGTCCTATATCACCATGTTAAAAATTTAGAAAAAGCGGGATGGCAACGCAACCTGTAAGACAATTTTTACCAAAAGTTGATAGGCACTAATTTATGTCAAGGTGCAACTACATACCAATTTGTATGAAATTCTGCGCAGTAGTTTCTGAGATACAGTTGCCACAAAATTTTGTCACACACACACACACACACAGACAGACAGACAGACAGACATTTTCTAAAAATAGTCAAATCGTGTTCTACAGCTCTCAAAACGTGTAAATCCATCAAAAACCCGAGGTCGAAAATTTTTACGAATCCAATACTTTCTCTATATTACATATAGAAGAAAGTAAAAAGGTTGTGTACCAAACACATGACTTTTATTACCCATTACTATACATGTTACAAACTCTTTTTGGAGCTTATAAATTCTATTTCTTCTCTCGCTGCTAAAAATTCAGAGACCTCGCAATTTTCCTGCAAGAGAAAACCAATACATATATAACTCTTATACAATGTAATAACTCCAATAAAATGTAACTCTTAAAGACATATAGGTACATCTGTCCATTTTTACTTTCTCTTACCCATAAGGTAGAGAAAGTATTGTTTTTGGGTCAAACTTTCGAACGGGAGTTTTTGTTATATTTACGTGATCTGAGGTCCCCTGAATACGAAAATCATGTTTTTAGCAAATGGTCTGTGTGTATGTCTGTGTCCTGTGTGTATGTCTGTCTGTTATCAGCATATCTCAAAAACAAATTATGGCAGAAAGTTCAAACTTGGTATTCTAAATGTGTATTATATAAGGATGCTACACTAAACTTTTCGTTAAAATCAAGCAAATGGTTCGTGTACAGGGACACTCAAAAGTATTCAAATACATTACGTCTATGGGGAAAATTGCAGGTAAGTAGTACAGTAAGTAGTACAGCAGGTAAGTAGTAAGTACTGCACTAAACCAAATGAAACGAATATATATTTTTTTGTAATAGAGATAGTCAACAGGGAAAAAAATTGTGTATGTAGAAGCCTCGCCTCCCCCCCTGGGGGGGAAGTCCCCCCTCGAGGGGAGTAAATTTTCATGATGGGTATTTTTCAAAAGAGCTCGTCAATACCTTTAAAACGAATGGTTGAACCATCGATCTGCGATAATTCAAAGCAAAGTTATCGATTTTTTTTAATTTTAACGAAAAAAATCTTTTTTTTTTTTTTTTTTTTAATATTGAGAATAAAATGGACTTTTTTTTTTTTTTGGATATTTGGTGTTATACTACTTCTCTCTCATATGGAAATCGTCTGCATTATCATAAAAGATAATTTTTTTAAATAATAATTTTAATAAATTATTTTTTAAAAACAGAATTATTTTTTAATAACCGAATTAAATTCTATATAAATGTGAGTGCATGATTGAAACGGGGGGGGGGGTTGAGGTGGGTGGTAGCCCCCTCACACAGAACTAATTATCATATTAAAATCTCCGAAGCCTAATTTGAATTGTTTAACATAGGTTTACATAAGAGCACTCGTTATCTTACCTCTTAATCTCCAACCTGTATTTATAGTATTAAATTTCAGGGTAAGAGAAAGTCGTGTGAGTGACACACCAGATTATTTTGTAGTAACCAAGTAATACATGCGAAAGAACATAAAAAAAAGGGGGGTTGCATAACAAATTTCGAGAAAACTATTAGATTAGTTTTTGAGATACGGACTTTCAGTCCCATTTCCAATTTCTACCAAAACTTAACAAACTCGTCTGTTTACTTAAAATCAACAATTGCATACGAAAGAACATCTAATAGGGCGACTTTTAAGAAAATCTATAAAACCGTTTCTTAAGAAATATTTTTGAAAAACTAAAAATTTATGTATACAGGACGCCTATCAATTTTCCAGTAATAACCAACAAATACATACAAAAGAAAATCTAAAAGAAGTTTATATAGCAACTTTGAAGATATTCACTGAAACCGTATTTTTGGAACTTGTGGTCTCACTTCCAGTTGTTGAATTTTCACCAGAAGGTACTAAAACCGTCTCTTCACCGGATCTGTCAACTCTGAAGTTTATTCGTTCTTATTTTTATTTGTTTTGAAGATATGATAATCAGAAGATTACTACACACGCATGCACTGACCAGTTGCCAAAAGCCACATTTTTGGCCACAAGAGACCTTAAAACATGTAAATCTGTTTAAAATTTGATATCCAAATTTTTCATCGAAAGCAACATTTCCATTATCTACGGTAGTCGAATAATGAAAATAAAAGTGTTACTTATAAAATGAAATTTTCTCTCAAAAAATATACATTTTAAATTTTTATTTTAATCTGTAAATATATATAAAAGCTTTATGTCTTTTTAAAAATATTTTTTTCAATTTTCCATTATAATTTTTCTTTAATATCAATATTTACTCAACGTTAAAAATGCCAATGTAAAAATTGTTAAGTGCAGATTGCACACTGCAGTTTCGGTAGCGTAAAGCGTGCCGTCCTCAGTACAGTTTCGATGCAGTTTTTACATTGGCGTTATTAACGTTGAGTAAATATTGATATTTCTGTTCTGCTTTAAGTCTAATTATTTCTTACATTTTTACTTTCTTCTATATTTAATTTGCTTCACAGCGATTTCTGCAACTTCAGATAAGACTATACGTCAGGCACTGCTGCACAAAATTACATATAAATTTATACATAGATTCATCTTAATGTACATTAGAGCCTAACAACTTCTGGTGTCGATTTCTCAACAGGTGGCGTTGCTATAGAACGATTTCTGAAATCTAAAGGAAGGCGATATCTCAAGTTCTATTGTGTATAATTGAATAAAACTTGATATATGAGAGGGCCATTGTGATTTATTATGCTGATTCAATTTGGGTGCATATTAGTCGCTAGGTGGCGCTTGTAATATTGTAATCCATCATAGACTAATAATTGTTTGAATCAAGTCATATTATTGTTCCTTGAAGCATTGTACCGCAATACAAAAAAATTACAAGTCTTGAAAGTCAAATACAGTCTTTATTATATTTGTTAAAAAAAACACATCATGAAGAGTTTCAGGTTCATATTTAAAACATATTGTTCAGGAATAAAATTCCAGAAATTCTCGAGGAGCAAGGGAGAGAGAGAGAGGGCAGAGAATAATTATTACGTCTTTACTGTCTGAGAAAAAGAGCAAAACTGAGGAAACGTAATTTGGTTACACGGAGAGATCAGCGAAGAAGGGAAGTCATCTGTTTCCGTTATCATTATTTTCGCCAAAATGCATGCCAATTTCAATTCTTTGTTTTGAAGAATAAACTAATGTTAATTTTTTGAATTATCAATGACGGTTTTTAAAATATATTAACCCTGTAGTTCACCAGTTTTATGCCAAGCGTCAGGTTGACTAGAGAATGACTGTTATAAAACTGAAATCATTAATATTGTGTAATTTCAAATAAATTATAGAGTTCTAACAACCACCTGACTTTCTTCTTAGCAACCGTACTTTGCTGAAGGACAATGCTAATTTTTCCATGCCTTTGGAAGTGTAGTAGTCGAATTTTTTTATGCTTTTACAAATACATTTACAACACTGTGTTACAATAAATTTGTAACACTATTCTGCAATGATAAAATGAGCCAGTGGGGTCAACTGTCCCTCAACAAACATGCTCATGACGTCATCTGTTAGAACTCTATTACATCCGGTGTTGAAATACATTAATTGTGACAATGAGTTTTCTTGTTCAGGAATATTTGAGAACACTTTTTTTTTTTATAATTATACTTAATGTCAGAATTTCCGTTAGATATTATTTTTTTATTTTATTTTTATCCTTTAAAATAAAGTACATTTCTATTTAAAAATATAAACATTTTATCCACGATATAGTTATAAAACATATAAAATTTAGATCTCTGAATGATGTCTGTTATCGTTTTATGTTAATATATAGTGTAGGTCGTATGTATCATTAAAATTGTGTAATTTTTGATGACATTTAAAAACAATTCTTTCTTCAAATGCCTGAGAACAAATTATATGAATACAATATCTCACTTGAAATTTAATTATTTCTTTTATTGCAATAATGCATTAATTTATCATTAAATTTTTGTTTTATTTAAAAATTCAATTAAAATCTAACCATATATATGTGAACACCTTCACATATTTCACCCGGCGACCCAGAAAAAAAAAATCTCTCTCACTTTCTCGTATGTCATATAAACATAATGAAAAAAAGTCTTTTTTTTTCTCTAAAAAAAAATATAAGAAACCTGCATAAGCAAAAATAAAAATTGTATATCAATGAAACAGTCAATTATAAGTATGCAATAATGCATTAATTTATCATTAAATTTTTGTTTTACTTAAAAATTCAATTAAAATCTAACCATATATATGTGAACACCTTCACAGTGCTGTTATATGCAATTTTCTTCGAGAACAGGAAGACTATATCTCATGTTCTATTGTATATAATTGCACTAAATTGTATATAAGAGAGAATCATTATTAAACACTATACTGATTTAAATTGGGTGTACATCGGTCAACAAGTGGCGCTGTTGTACTGCAATTTACCACGTGAATAACAAGGTAGAATCTCAATTTCTGTAGTATATAACTGCACGAAACTTGATGTTTAATATAAATATTATGAAAACGAATGCTGACTTAATTTAGACAGATAAGTGTAGCTGCTTTTGTGATATTTCACATGGATACATCTCAGCATCTGTTGATTAAAACCATATGTAAAACCGTATGTAAAAAAAACCGTCTCCATATTCCATTTTTTTCTTTACTTTTTTTCTTTCTTTCTTTCTTTATTTATTTGAAAAAGGGGGGGGGGGAATATGGTTAAATTTTTGTATACGTGTTAAAGAGTAAATGGTGTTGTCATATATAGAATGATATAGAAGAAAGTTTTGTGGTGGCCATAATATACTAATTTATGAAAGCCTACGATTATCTATTCAATCCTTCCTCATTTCCTGCGTCTCTTAAAACTTATGTTTTTTTTTAAATTGTTAACAATAATATGTAATATATAATAGGTGTATAACTTCATCAAATCCCATTAATTATTGTTCTCTATGCATCAGTTGTAAAGAATTTTAATCCGTTATTTTCAGAAGCAGTTTCATGAGAAAAAAAAAAAAAAAAAAGCACTGATATGATGTTCATTAACAATATATGTTAATAAAATTACAAATATATTTATAAAGAACGATGAAAGTACAAAACAAGAATAGGAGCAAATCAGAATAACACTGATCCAATCTTCAACTATTTTTATCAGAAAGCCATTATTTTTCGGAATAATGGTCATCCTTTTATGTTTAGCTAATGAGATTTCTGGATTAAGAGGACAAGAAAGTAACTTTGAGTGAGATGCAATTGTACTATTAAATTTCCATATTGCGACTACCAATCATTTTTAACAAGGGTTCAAAATTATTCACGAAAAAAAAATTGGTTTTTGGAATCTAATGTATTAGATGTTTAGCAAATTCATTCTTTAAGACTTATTGCATTAAGACGAATAAATAAGTTTTTAATCCATTGATATGAAAATCTCAATTATCGGTTACACTTCCTATAACCTACTTGAAGCTTTCGTATTATTAGAAAAATAATCTGGTGTGGCACTCGTAGGACTTTTCTTAACCCTGAAATTTAATGTTATAAAAAATACACATTGAAGATTAAGGGGTAAGATACCGAGTACTGTTATATAAACCTATGTTAAAAACAATTCAAATTAGGCTGCGGGTGCGGAACAGCTTCATTTGACAAATAATTCTATGTGAGAGGGAGGAAGCTGAGATCACCTCAACCCTACATTATTGTACAGTCGGTAACAAAAGTCTCCGAACGCTAGCAAAAATTTCTATATAAAAAAAGTACACTTAATACTGTTTTGTTAAATAAATCCTTGTCGAATCCTGTTTTTAGACTGACTAAGAACAGGATTCGACAAGGATTTATTTACAAAAACTGTATGAAGTGTACTTTTTTTACATAGGAATTTTTGCTAGTGTTCGGAGACTTGTTACCGACTGTACCTATATTATTGTACCTTTGATTATTGTACTTCCATTTACATAGAATTCAAATCTGATGTTAAATTTTAAATTTCATTTAAGTTATTCAGACAACTTTCAGATGCACTATTTCTTGAACTTATCAATCTTGATCAAACTTTTCAAGTAACAAACTTATATTAACTTCAAAATAGAACATTTGAATTGCCTGGAAATATTTGTTTTTAAGTTACTCTAATAAAAACAGAGACAAAGATCAAACATTAAGAACTTGACTTCAGTATTCAGAAAACCTCAAAACGTATATGTATATATATATATATATATATATATATATAAGCTTCGAATATTTAGCTTTACAAAATACTTTATTTACCATGTGGGCATGAGGAATTAATTTCAGTCCCTGAGCAGTTCTCCTGGACATAGTAAAATATTAGAGTAAAACACTTCCAATAATTACATTCAGTAAAAAAGAGCGTTTTCCCTTAATCATTCGCAGCCTTATATATCTTCTAAAAATTAGGTACACACCACGTATTGCACATAAATATAGTCCTATGTTAATAACACATAGCACAACCTGAAATTACACTTCCATCGATTTTCAAATATTGTCTCACTATATTCTAGTTCTTTCGTATAGCCCTGTAAACGAATGGGGATGATTTTCATCCATATTCTAAATGAAGCCTGCTTTTACGCATATAGAAGATGGCCATTGCATCACGACAACGCTCACTTCCACACATAGATTATTACATAGACAGCTTACAGAAAAGAACATTCCACTCCTCCACCAGCCTTACTACTCACCCGATTTAGCACAATCAGATTTCTGGCTTTTACCACAAAATCAAAATGGGCCTCAAATGCAACCATTTTAACACCATAGAAAATATCAAACCAACGTAACGGCTGAACTTCGATACCGAAACAGGACTTTCATCACTGTTTCCAGCAATGGCAAGCATGGTGAAGCAAGTGTATGTGTTTTGGAGGAGACTACTTTGAAAGCGATTACGTAAATATGTTACCTTTACTGTGATAATAAAGAGTTAAAACGATATTCTGAGAACTTTTTTAGTGCTCCTCGTATAAGGGAATATTTAAGAAATGAAACATGATGACTAAGAGAAGATTCTAGAAGAATTAGGGGAGAAATTCCGGACTGCAGAGAAAAGGGTCAATTCAGAGTTGTGACTCAAGTAAGTAGTGACTCAGATTGTCTTATACCTAATGCAAAACTTTTAACGTTTCAGAGGTAGACTTCGAGGACTGTTTTTTAAAAAATTTGATATGGACACCATATGACTTCCTTATACACCCATTGTAATATATATATATATTATTATGAAAACATTGATATTTTTGCGTGAGGTAACTGATTCGTAAATAAGCAGACAGATTACAACCAATTAAAACTAGTATGTTGTGGCCACCACAAGACTTTCTTCTATATTTACCTATACATATTCAATCAGTAACAATATTTAAAAAAAAAAAAAAAAAAAAAAAAGTACGATTTTTTTTCTGTTTTGTAAAAAAAAAAAAAAAAAAAAAAGTAAACTTACTTTTGTAAAGTTACTTTTTATAAAAAAGTAAAAAAAATCGATAACTTTGTTTTAAATTATCTCAGATTTATAGTTCAACCATTCGTTTTAAAGGTATTGACGAGATCTTTCGAAAAATACCCATCTTGAAAATTTATCCCCCCAGAGGGGTACTTCCCCTCCAGGGGGGGAAGCGATGCCCCCCCATGCAGAAAATTGTTTTCCTAGTTACATACTACTATTATCAATAATTCATATTAATTTTACAATCACAAGTTTAAAACAACTTATTATGCACATTTATACGAATTTTTGTCCTATGCTGCCATGTTAAAAATTTAGATAAAATTCTATCACAGCGCCACCTGTTGAGCTATTGATCCCCAAACATAATCAGCACCAGTTAATGTCGGGGACAAACTAAATACCAAGTTTGGTTAAATTTCGTTAAAAAAAAAAAAAAAAAAAAAAATGCGATTTTTTTTCAGTTTTGTTTTGTTAAAACTAAAAAAAATCGATAACTTTGGTTTAAATTATCACAGATTTATCGTTCAACCATTCGTTTTAAAGGTATTGACGAGATCTTTCGAAAGATACCCATCTTGAAATTTTGCCCCCCCCGGGTGGGAACCTTCCCCCCCCCACGGTGGGGGGGGAACCGATGCCCCCACGTGCACAAGAATTTTTTCCTAGTTAACTACTACTATTATCAATCTGATCTTTCGAAAGATACCCATTGTAAAAATTTACCCCCCCTGGGGGGTATTTCCCCCCTAGGGGAGGGAAGCGATGCCCCCCCATGCAGAAATTTTTTTTCCTAGTTACATACTACTATTATCAATAATTCATATTAATTTTACAATCACAAGTTTAAAACAACTCTAATTATGCACATTTATACGAATTTTTGTCCTATGCTGCCATGTTAAAAATTTATATAAAATGCTATCACAACGCCACCTGTTGAGCTATTGATCCCCAAACATAATCAGCACCAGTTTATGTCGGGGACCAACTAAATACCAAGTTTGGTTAAATTCCGTTAAAAAAAAAAAAAAAAAAAAAAAAAAAAAAAATTGCTATTTTTTTTACTTTCTTCTAGTATATGTAATGTAGAGAAAGTATTGGATTCGCGAAAATTTTCAAAGTCCACTTTTTGATGGATTTACATGTTTTGGGATGTGGAGAACACGAATTAATAGTTTTTAGAAAATGTCTGTCTGTCTGTCTGTCCGTCTGTCTGTCTGTCTGTCTGTCTGTCTGTATCATTTTTATGGGGACGCTGTATCTCACGAACCAATGAATGAAATTTAACCAAACTTGGTATTTAGTTGCACGCTGACATAAACTGGTGCTGATTAGATTTTGGGATCAATCGCTCAATAGGGCAAAAATTCGTATAAATGTGCATAATAAGTGTTGTTTTAAACTTGTGATTGTAAAATTAATATGAATTATTGATAATAGTAGTATGTAACTAGGAAAAAAAAATTCTGCATGGGGGGCATCGCTTCCCCCCCCTGGGGGGAATACCCCCCCGGGGGGGATAAATTTTCAAGATGGGTATCTTCGAAAGGTCTCGTCAATACCTTTAATGGTTGAACTATAAATCTGTGATAATTTAAAACAAAGTTATCGATTTTTTTTTAAATATTGTTAATGATTGAATATGTATAGGTAAATATAGAAGAAAGTCTTGTGGTGGCCACAACATACTAGTTTTTGTTAAAAGTAAAAAAAAAATCGATAACTTTGTTTTAAATTATCACAGATTTATGGTTCAACCATTCGTTTTAAAGGTATTGACGAGACTTTTCGAAAGATACCCATCTTGAAACTTTGCCCCCCCGGGTGGGTACTTCCCCCCCCCCGGTGGGGGGGGGGGGAACCGATGCCCCCACATGCACAAAAATTTTTTCCCAGTTAACTATTACTATTATCAACGAGACCTTTCGAAAGATACCCATCTTGAAAATTTACTTCCCCGGGGGGGTACTTCCCCCCCAGGGGGGGGAACCGATGCCCCCACATGCACAAAATTTTTTTCCTAGCTAACTACTACTATTATCAATAATTCATATTAATTTTACAATCACAAGTGTAAAATAACTCTCTTTATGCCCATTTATACGGAATTTTGTCCTATGCTGCCATGTTAAAAATTTGATCACAACGCCACCTATTGAGCGATTGATCCCAAAATCTAATCAGCACCAGTTTATGTCAGGGTGCAACTAAATACCAAGTTTGGTTAAATTTCATTCATTGGTTCGTGAGATACAGCGTCCACAAAAAAATGATACAGACAGACAGACAGACAGACAGACATTTTCTAAAAACTATTAATTCGTGTTCTCCACATCCCAAAACATGTAAATCCATCAAAAAGTGGACTTCGAAAATTTTCGCGAATCCAATACTTTCTCTATATTACATATAGAAGAAAGTAAAAACCACAATTTATAAAAGAATTCACTGTAAAACACGTATAAAAGATATTTAATTAAAATCATTAAAAAACATATCGTGTCAAGGCCTTTCGCCCTGAACATCAGGGCATCATCAGGACATAGCCATTTTTAACAAGAAGTACAGTAACATTATATATATATACTTCTTGTTAAAAATGGCTATGTCCTGATGATGCCCTGATGTTCAGGGCGAAAGGCCTTGACACGATATGTTTTTTAATGATTTTAATTAAATATCTTTTATACGTGTTTTACAGTGAATTCTTTTATAAATTGTGGTTTTCTACAAATACACGTGGGATATCATGTCTCTATATGAGATGTAATTTTATAATAAACTAAAGTTAATTAAAACATTTGCAACTAGTATGTTGTGGCCACCACAAGACTTTCTTCTATATTTTCCTATATACATATTCAATCAGTAACAATATTTAAAAAAAAAAAAATTACGATTTTTTCCTAAGTTTTTTTTTTTTTTTTTTTTTTTTTTAAAGTAATACATATTCAACCAGTAACAATATTTAAAAAAAAATCTGATGTGGGCACCACATGACTTCCTTATACACTTTTAGAAATATACATAATGTTAAAAAACATTGACATTGGACTCGAAACAGTTGGCTAAAAATATTTTTTTAAAAATGAATTATCACCGTGTTCTGTGCTTTTCTGAAAGTTAGCTAAAAACCGATTGCAAGATTTATACTGGTAACGCTGACGAAGGCAGCAGGGACCCGAAAAAATTGGCTAAAAGCATAAAAAAAATGCATTTTCACCGTGTTCTGAACTATTCTGAAAGTTTCAAATGTCTAGCTAGTCGAGAAGTTAGTTATATAAATTTTCTGTTGAATCACATAAACGCTGCCGAAGGCAGTAGGGACCTGAAACAGTTGGCTAAAAGTATTAAAAAGATGCATATTCACCGTGTTCCGAACTATTCTGAAAGTTTCAAATGTCTAGCTAGTCGGGAAGTTAGTTAAATAAATTTTCTGTTGAACCATATAAACGCTGCCGAAGGCAGCAGTGACCGGAAACAATTAGCTAAAAATATTTTAAAAATGCATTGTCACCGTGTTCTGAGCTTTTCCGGAAGTTTTAAAAGTCTAGCTAGTCGAGAGGTTAGTTAAAACTCGATTCCAAGATGTGTACTGGTAACAATGCCGAAGGCAGCAGGGACCCTATACAGTTGGCTAAAAGTATTTAAAAAACCGTGTTCTCATCTAGTCTGAAAGTTTCAAATGTCTAGCTAGTCAGGAAGTTAGTTAAATAAATTTTCTGTTGAATCACATAAACGCTGCTGAAGGCAGCAGGTATCGGAAACAGTTGGCTAAAAATATTTAAAAAATACATTGCCAACGTGTTCTGAGCTTTTCTGAAAGTTTCAAATGTCTAGCTAGTCGGGAAGTCAGTTAAATTGCAAGATTTGTCTAAACCGTTTTTTAATTATTACCGTTTTTTGATACATTATGGCCAAAACCTATGTATTTTTGTCATTATGAACCTGATTTTCCTAAATATCTCGAAAACGGAAAATCATACAAAGTCCAAAAAGGGAGGTGCACAACTAGATGTTATAACAAACCTATGTGCCAATTCGCAACTTTCTACGTCCAACCGTTTTTGAGTTATGCGACATACACACACACAGACACACACACACACATACAGACGTCATGAAAAATCGTGTAAAATCCCTTATACCTCTGAAACGAGAGCTCGTGTTAAGACGACACTTGCAGGTGTGCAACTAGACATCATGACAGTCACACGTATAAATTGACAACATTCAGCGATCATTCGTTTTCGAGCAATGTGAAATACAAAATCCATTTCGCAAATCGGGATTACTATACTTCCTTATACTTTGTATAAGGAAGTAAAAAAAATATATATATACGATTTTTTTTTTTTTTTTTTTGTTAAATGTAAAAAAAAATCGATAACTTTGTTTTAAATTATCACAGATTTATAGTTCAACCATTCGTTTTAAAGGTATTGACGAGATCTTTCGAAAGATACCCATCTTGAAAATTTAACCCCCCGGGGGGTACTTCCCCCCCAGGGGGGAAGCGACGCCCCCACATGCACAGAAATTTTTTCCTAGTTAACTACTACTATTATCAATAACTCATATTAATTTTACAATCACAAGTTAAAAATAACTCTCATTATGTACATTTATACGAAATTTTGTCCTATACTGCCATGTTAAAAATTTAGAAAAAATGCGATCACAGCGCCACCTGTTGAGCTATTGATCCCCAAATGTAATCAGCAGCACTTTATGTCGGGGACCAACTAAATACCAAGTTTGGTTAAATTTCGTTAAAAAAAAAAAGTACGAATTTTTTTCTAAGTTTTTTTTCGTTAAAAGTAAAAAAATCGATAACTTTGTTTCAAATTGTCACAGATTTATAGTTCAACCATTCGTTTTAAAGGTATTGACGAGATCTTTCGAAAGATACCCATCTTGAAAAATTACCCCCCCCCCAGGGGGGAAGCGACGCCCCCCCCCCATGCACAAAATTTTTTTCCTAGTTAACTACTACTATTATCAATAATTCATATTATTTTTAGAATCACAAGTTTAAAATAACTCTCATTATGCCCATTTATACGGAATTTTGTCCTATGCTGCCATGTTAAAAATTTGCATAAAATGCGATCACAACGCCACCTGTTGAGCTATTGATCCCCAAATCTAATCAGCACCAGTTCATGTCAGGGTGCAACTAAATACCAAGTTTGGTTAAATTTCATTCATTGGTTCTTGAGATACAGCGTCCACAAAAAAATGATACAGACAGGCAGACATTTTCTAAAAACTATCAATTCGTGTTCAGGACATCCCAAAACGTGTAGATCCGTCAAAAAACGGAGGTCGAAAATTTTCGCGAATCCAATACTTTCTCTACATTACATATAGAAGAAAGTAAAAATTTTACATAGATGAAATGTTTATTGAATAGAAAAAATATAATTCTTTGTAAAAAGCATACTAAATAATTTTTTTTTATTATTATTATTTCATAGTTTTAGAGACATTTTTTTTTTTTTACAAAGACATATAGCCCTGTATATGTCTTTTCAGATAACAATATACATCTTAGAGAAAAGCTCAGAAGAAGTACTTCATGATTATTATTCCAAGTGACAGGTCATAGTCGATTTTCTTTTATTATTATTATTATTATTATTATTACTCTGAAGTAATTTCAGCCAGAAAGCAATTGTGCTTATAAGTCCCAATCTGAGGCCAGTTATCATAACTGGAAAAGGGAGGATTATTACTGATAATAAACAATATTTATATAGCAGACATGAAGTAAAAAATCAAAATCTTTTTATAAATGGTGTTTTATAAAAAGAAAAAAAAACTAGTATGTTGTGGCCACCACAAGACTTTCTTCTATATTTACCTATACATATTCAATCAGTAACAATATTAAAAAAAAAAAAAAAAAAAAAAAAAAAGTACGATTTTTTTTTTCTAAGTTTTTTTTTTTTTTTTTTGTTAAAAGTAAAAAAAATCGATAACTTTGTTTTAAATTATCACAGATTTATAGTTCAACCATTCGTTTTAAAGGTATTGACGAGACCTTTCGAAAGATACCCATCTTGAAAATTTATCCCCCCCGGGGGGGTATTTCCCCCCCAGGGGGGGAAGCGATGCCCCCCCATGCAGAAATTTTTTTTCCTAGTTACATACAACTATTATCAATAATTCATATTAATTTTACAATCACAAGTTTAAAACAACTCTAATTATGCACATTTATACAAATTTTTGTCCTATGCTGCCATGTTAAAAATTTAGATAAAATGCTATCACAGCGCCACCTGTTGAGCTATTGATCCCCAAACATAATCAGCACCAGTTCATGTCGGGGACCAACTAATTACCAAGTTTGGTTAAATTTCGTTAAAAAAAAAAAAAAAAAATTGCGATATTTTTCTAAGTTTTTTTTTGTTAAAAGTAAAAAAAATCGATAACTTTGGTTTAAATTATCACAGATTTATCGTTCAACCATTCGTTTTAAAGGTATTGACGAGATCTTTCGAAAGATACCCATCTTGAAATTTTGCCCCCCCGGGTGGGAACTTCCCCCCCCGGTGGGGGGGCAACCGATGCCCCCACATGCACAAAAATTTTTTCCTAGTTAACTACTACTGTTATCAACATGATCTTTCGAAAGATACCCAATGTGAAAATTTACCCCCCCTGGGGGGGTATTTTTCCCCTACGGGGGGGAAGCGATGCCCCCCCATGCAGAAAATTTTTTTCCTAGTTACATACTACTATTATACATAATTCATATTAATTTTACAATCACAAGTTTAAAACAACTCTAATTATGCACATTTATACGAATTTTTGTCCTATGCTGCCATGTTAAAAATTTAGATAAAATGCTATCACAGCGCCACCTGTTGAGCTATTGATCCCCAAACATAATCAGCACCAGTTTATGTCGGGGACCAACTAAATACCAAGTTTGGTTAAATTTCGTTAAAAAAAAAAAAAAAAAAAAAAAATGCGATATTTTTCTGTTTTTTTTTGTTAAAAGTAAAAAAAATCGATAACTTTGGTTTAAATTATCACAGATTTATCGTTCAACCATTCGTTTTAAAGGTATTGACGAGATCTTTCGAAAGATACCCATCTTGAAATTTTGCCCCCCCGGGTGGGAACTTCCCCCCCCGGTGGGGGGGCAACCGATGCCCCCACATGCACAAAAATTTTTTCCAAGTTAACTATTACTATTATCAACGAGACCTTTCGAAAGATACCCATCTTGAAAATTTACTTCCCCGGGGGGGATTTTCCCCCCCAGGGGGGGAACCGATGCCCCCCCATGCACAAAATTTTTTTCCTAGCTAACTACTACTATTATCAATAATTCCTATTAATTTTACAATCACAAGTGTAAAATAACTCTCTTTATGCCCATTTATACGGAATTTTGTCCTATTCTGCCATGTTAAAAATTTGCATAAAATGCGATCACAACGCCACCTATTGGGCGAGTGATCCCAAAATCTAATCAGCACCAGTTTATGTCAGGGTGCAACTAAATACCAAGTTTGGTTAAATTTCATTCATTGGTTCGTGAGATACAGCGTCCACAAAAAAATGATACAGACAGACAGACAGACAGACAGACAGACATTTTCTAAAAACTATTAATTCGTGTTCTCCATATCCCAAAACATGTAAATCCATCAAAAAGTGGACTTCGAAAATTTTCGCGAATCCAATACTTTCTCTATATTACATATAGAAGAAAGTAAAAAAACTGCAAAGCTGCTACTCCAACCACAAAAGACATGATAATAGGATTATATATACCACCAAATAAATATACTAGATTTTTCAGGAATGGCTTATTAAAGAATCTCTCATTATTAAATTCATAGTTTAGAGTTTAATGATAATCCTTCGAGTATAGATGGCCTACTTTTGTTCTCTTTGCCGAAAATTAGAGGTGAAAAACGATACATTTTACCAAAACAAATATTTCAGTTAAAATTGAGAAAGGATTTAATAATTATGGCTATCCTGAAACAATATTTTCCGCCAAATGTGGTCACTAATCCCGCCAAGTGGCCACGTTTGTAGCCAACGTTGACATTTGTCTTGGCATCCATTTTAGCGATTTTGTGTCAAATTTGGAGACTTGGCGGCCGATTTTGTCAAAATTTCGTAGTTTAGGTTTGCCAAAGTTTTGAAGCTCTAACTTGAATAAGAACAGAATTCTGGAATTTTCCGGAAAGATTCATTGGTTTATAGCGCTGAACTAAATTCTTCGAAAATTCTTTAATTGACAAATAAGACTAAAACAAAATAAAATGCATTCGTCAACCAGAACCTGCTTATATATTAAGAATTACTTTCTACACATAAAAATGTCAGCAACTTTCATAACAGTATCAATACGTGGTCTATCTATGCGCGGAGTATTCTTTAAAGTGCATTCGTCGACTAGAACCTGTTTATATCTTTAAGAATTACTTTCTACACGCAAAAAATGTCGGCAGCTTTCATAAAAATATCATTACAGGCTCTATTTACAAGCTGAATATTCATTAATTAGCTTATTATGAAATATCTATGATGGTAGATCATATATAACGGACAAAAACTTTGTATTTTTGGCCATTATGAATGTAATTTTCGTAAAATATCTCCAAAAACGTAAAGTCAAAGAAAGACCAAGAAAAGTGCACAACTAGGTATTATAACAAACCTATATACCAATTTGCAACATTCTACGTCCAACCGTTTTCGAGTTATGCGAGATACATATACACATACACACGTTCAGACGTCACGAAAAATCACGCAAAGTCGCTAATACCTCTAAAACGAGAGTTCATATTAAGAAGAAACTTGATTCTACGATGATTCGTTTTTGAGCTATGCAAGATATACAATCCATTTCACAAATCGAGATTACGCTGCTTCCTTATACTTTGTATAAGGAAGTAAAAAATAGTTTGACATCATAAGTTCTGCAAATGGATGGAATGATAGCGTAAAAGCTGATTGCTGCTCTTCAAGGACCAACTTTATAAATGCTCTAAGATATCCCCTACAATAAATTATTCGAATTAATCGTATAGTAGTTTAGGCACAAAAGAAGAAAGCCGATTTGGCTAGCGTCATTTAGCACACATTTGTCGGACTGAATAAATAATTCGCAGAAAGATATCCAGTGAAAGTAACCAAGTCTTCAACGAATATTGCAAGACTTGTGAACCTGGCTTATCTGACTATACTCTCGGTATCTGAGAAAGTGTGTTTGCTCAACTTTTCGTTGATGAAATGAGACATGAAAAAATGAAGGCTACTAAATCGGTTAAGAAACAATTAAGACTTATTAGGATCACTAAAATGAAGAATGTAAAGCCAAATTTAGAAAAGCCCACAAAAGTAATTTTGGATAAGCTAGAAACGGTTTGAAGAACGATCGTAATGGCAAGGAAAAATCATAATGTCATACTTCCTCAATTACGTATTTCAAATGCAGCCAGGAGGATTATTTGCCAATGTACTGATCATAAACAAAAAATTCAAGATAGGTTTTCAAAATCATTTGTTTTGTTGAAAATAGAACCAGAAGGGGAATTTGTAAAGAGATTGTCCCACAAATTAAGAAAAAAAAAATCTTATGTGAAATAACCACACGACTTCCATTACCCACTATTACACGTATTATATGCATTTTGGGAGAAATTATATGCATTTTTTGGAACTTTCCAGTAAGAGAAATTTGATACACGTGTAAAGACATATAAAACAGAGTTTACACAGCGAGTTAAAAAATAAGAAAAATAATCTGGTGTGTCACTCACACGACTTTCTCTTACCCTGAATTTAATACAGATTGGAGATTACGGGGTAAGATAACGAGTTCTGTTATGTAAACCTGTGTTAAACAATTCAAATTAGGCTTCAGAAGAGTTTTATATGATTATTAGTTCTGTGTGAGGGGGGGGGGTTACCGCCCCCCTCAACCCCCCGTTTCATTACTCCACCTACATTTATATACAATTTAAATCTGTTATTAAAATTAAAAGTTCACTTAAAATTATTCAGACAACTTTCACACGCAACATTCCTTGAATCTTATCAATCTTGATCAAACTTTTCCAGCAACTAACTTATATTAACTTCAAAATACAACGTTTGGATCTCCTAAAATTATTCGTTTTTTAGTCACTCTAAGAGACACGACAAAGATCAAACGTTAAAAAACTTGACTTCCGTAATCAGGAAGCCTCAAAACGTGTAAATATACGAAAAACAAGCGATGAATATTTAGCTTAAAAACATACATTACTTACCATATCTCTATGAGGAATTCATTTCCATTCCTGATCAGTTTTCCTGGAAATGGTAAAATATTATAGTAAAGCACATCCACTAACAACAAAAAAGAATGTTATCCCTTAAATATTTGCAGCACTATACATCTTTTGAAGATTATATACAGACTACATGGTGCAAATAAATATATTCCTATAGTAATAATACACGGCCGAGCCTGAAATACACTTCCATCAATTTGCAACTATTGTCGCACTTTTATTTTATTTTCTTTTTTCATTTTTTCTTTTGGGCAGCCCTGTAAACGAACAGTGAATGATTTCCCTATCATATTCTACATGATACATGTTTTTACGCATATAAAATATATATATTCATTTCATTTGGTTTAGTGCAGTCTATAGATGTTAAACCCTACTTACCTGCAATTTCCCCCATAGACGTAATGTATTTGAATTCTCTTGGGTGTCCCTGTACACGAACCGTTTGCTTGATCTCAACGAAAAATTTAGTGTAACATCCCTAGATCATATACATTTAGAATACCATGTTTGGACTTTCTGCTGTAATTAGTTTTTGAGATATGCTGATAACAGACACACACTCAGACACACCGACAGACCAACCGCTAAAAACATGATTTTTGGATTTAGAGGACCTCCAAACGTGTAAATATAACAAAAACTCACTTTCTTAAATTTGATCCAAAAAAATACTTTCTCTACCTTATGGGTAAGAGAAAGTAAAAAGATTATAGAGTTATTTTTCTAAATACTAATTTCCGAGATCTAAAACTAAACTGTCTAATCAGAATGACCGTTAATTTTTCTGTATTAACCACATAATACATGAAAAAGGGTATCTAAAACGGATTTATGTAACAATTCTCAAGAAAATCGTTAGAGTCGTTTTTGAGATACCAACTTTTACTAAAACTTGGCATATTTAATTATTGACCGGAAAACAATAATTACATACAAAAGGATATTTAAAAAGGAGTTAATGTGGCGAGTTTGAAAGAGATCCGTACAGCCATTTTTAAAGGAATGCACTTGCGAGACCTGAAATTGAGCTATTTATACAGAACGCCTATCAATTTTCCTGAACTGACCAACTATATCATTCGAAAGGACATCTAACAGAGTGCTTATACAGCAGCTTTGAAGAAAATCGTTAGAACCGTTTTCGGGATACGGACTTATGGTTCCACTTCTGGTTTCCGATGACCCACTTCCGGTTTTCCAATTTTTACCAAAATTTAGAAAATTCATCTGTACACCAAACCTGTATCAATTCTGAAGTTTCGTAGTTCTGTCTTTATTAGTTTCGGAGGTAGCCAGAATATTCCACACACACAAATACATACACACTGACCAATTGCCAAAAACTACTTTTTTAGATTCAAGAGACCTTAAAACGTGTAAATCAGATGAAAATTCGATATCGAATTGTTGGACAGAATACAATACTTCCATTACCTACGGTAGTAGAGTAATGGAAGTAAAAATCTAGATTACGAATATTTGAATACGGCTTTCGTGCGGAACGAAAGCTGTTTTTAATTTCTTATATAAAGTATAAAAAAGTATTGTGAAATCGATTTACGAAACGGGTTTTCTATCTCGTATAGCAGAAAAATGATTGGTCGTAGGCTGTTATAAATTTATTTTGTGATTTTTCATGACGTCTAGTTGTACACCTCCAATTTTGGTCTTGATACACGATCTTTTACTTTAGATATATCCACGACTTCATAAGATTGTCCGTACCGTCTGCATGTATGCGTGTGTGTATATGTATTTTATATAACTATAGAACGGTTGAATGTAGAATGCTGTAAATTTTTATGTAGGTTTGTTACAACACCCAGTTGTTACCTTACTTTGTGGTCTTTATACGACTTTTCGTTTTAGAAAAAGCTACAAAATAATGTACATAATGACCAAAGTCACAATTTTTTTTTATTATTATTATATGATCAAACTGTCATAGAGGTTTCAAAACAACATAAAGCTCTTAGCGATAATCGTAAGAAAAATTTTCTTACATGCAGAAAGAGTTCTAATCAGGATGGCAGGTTCTAAATAGGGAAGGAAGGTTCAAGTCGATTTCAAATTCTAGTTAAGGACGAAAGGTACTGGTAGACATTTTTTTTATAGGAATATTCTAGAAACAGTCCAATAAAACCGATACTCATACCACAAAGTCAATATACGGAACTGCCAATATGCAGAAGTCAAAGAATATTCTTGAAACAGTCCAATAAAGAGTAATTCGTACCAAAAGACAAATAAACCGTCTAAAATATAACACAGAGCATGTATTTTGCTAATTCAGAAACAATAATAATCGCTTAAAGCAGTCTCTCAGATATGACTGTTTAGCTTGATGTCGGAACACTAACTGAATTACTGGATAGTGATTTTTTTTTTTTCTTTTTAATAATTTCGTTAGGGATTTATAAAACTTTCGGGGTAGCTGTGGGCTGCAAATTAATGAGTCAATCCAGAAAATCCAGAACTCGGCTCCAAATGAAATAACAGCTTCCAAACTTAAAACTGTTTCACCAACTCCAAACTACCACTTTTTGGCCCTTTAAATCTGAGAGGAGTCTCGCCAGCCCTTTATCAGAGACAATACAAGATAAATAATCATAATGATGATGATCTTTTTTTTTTTTTTTTAAGGTTAGCCGACCAGCTAAATGGGTGAACGCCGATGTATAATAATTAAAAACTACCTGTTTAGTAATAAATAATAAAAATGGAATGTCATTGTCCAGACTTCTAATCAATATATCCACTAGTTCAAAAAAAATAAAAAAGATAAATATTTGTCTTTCTAAATTTTATATATATATATTCTTCATATATTTTCAAAATTTCAAAATTAAAAGTTTCCATATTTTAAAATTGGATTTGATTTATGTAGCAGAGTGTCAGAATAAATACTCATAATAGTTTTGATCTCGGAATATTTATTGTATATTTATTACTAAGTTCTCATTTAAAAAAAGAAAAAATTCGTTGATTTTTTTATAGCTTAAAATTTAAGCTTTTTTTTTTTTTCACTAACTTTTATTGTAGCAAACCTGGTAGTCTGAGATCCGGCTGCATAATTGCTACATTCATCGAGTATGTAATCTAAATCAGATTTTTATATTCAATTATAAAAGGGACAATATGTTTTGGCCGGGTTGCCTAATAAAATGTGCCCGCTAGTATTTTTAATTAAATTAATATTAATTGACTTTTTGGAGAGAAAATTCATTCATTTGTTATTGAAATAAATTATACTCCACATCACAGACATATACATAGTGAACTTGAAAAATAATGGTTGCCATTGCGCGTTTGGCCGCTACCTCTTCGCAGCCAGGTGCAAACAGGTAGTATTTTGGGGCGTTTATACGTTCATGGCGTATATTCATCCTTTATATATCAAATGAAAGCTAATTTTTTTCTGAACATGGTAAACTTCGTCTGCCAATGTAAAAGTGGCCGCAAGTAGGGGTTGCCAGCTGTTAAAGACTGCTTAGAATGAAAATTAGCGCGCTACATTGTTCGTCAGAGAAGGATGGCAATAGCCAATTGTACGCGTTTTTGAAGCTTTTGCGCATGCGTCGATTAATAGTGTTCGCAACTATTCAGCCGCATTTTCATCAGTGTTGCCAGACTTGGGTATTTTTTTCGATTTCAGGGATTTCTGAAGCTTCGGGGAAAATGTTTTGGGGCAGAGATTTCATAGGGCGTAGTTTGGGAAATGATTTTTTTTTTTTTTTTTTTTTTTTTTGGCGAGGAAAGAGGGGGGATATGGGGTTTTCTTTAAAATTGGCAATTATTTTTACTTAAAATCCGCACCGAAAAAAAAAAAAAAAATCAAGTGTAACAGATGATAATGCATTGATTCTGGATTCTGTTTCTGAAATAGGAAAGTAATGTGTTGAACGATTTTTTTTTTCGAAAAATAGCTTTATTTGGGGGAAAATGTGAGCTTACATTTATTAAATATTCTTTAATTTCTTTTTTTTTTTTTTTTTCTTTTTTTTTTATTTATTTACATTTTTAGCATATATTGAGTCGGGGATTTTTTTGGAGAAAAAAAAAAAAAAAAAACTTGATTTTTCGGGAAATTTTAAAACGTTTTGTTGAAATTGGGTTTCCACCATCTGGCAACACTGATTTTCATTCTAACCTGTTGTGATATTTTGGAGCTCGTAATACACAACTTTTATTTATTTAGCGTTATATGTAATTACGTTTGTTAAAGTTAAGTTTCAGTTTTAAAAAATGAAGTGTTTTCTGTGTAATAAAAAGCATAATGTGCTTAACTTTAATAAGACATCATTTAAAAAGTGTTTATTAATGTTATTGTTTCGTCGTAAAAAAAAAAATATATATATATATAAGACACATCATCACAGATTGTATCAGCAAATCCCGGACAAATTGATATAGAAATTATTGATGGTTTCTACTATTTGTATCAGATTGGCTCTACCTGGCTGCAAACATTTGGAAAGCTAGCTGAATCGATATTGGTGAAGCTTTGTTCAAAAAGCGCTCGCGAAGTACATGTCATATTTGATAGATATTTAACCTTCCTACCCTGAATGGGTCGATTCGACCCATTTTTAAAATTGATCTTTTGATATCTTCTACAGATTTTAATTTTGATTGTTCAAACATTATGTATGCCTCAAAAATATGCATTCGTTTAATATATGATGTTTTCAGAGTCATTGGTTTGTTTTAAACCACCACCAAAAAATATGTGACATATTACCTGTCTGGGTCGATTTGACCCACATTATTAACATGCATAGAAATGCTTAAAACACCATTTTTTTCTTTTGAGTAGACTTCATTTTCAGGAATAGTCAATAAATCGCGATAGTTGTCGAAAACGTAGATGTAAAATGAGCTCCATAGAAGTTCTTTCTTAAGACCTAAATTCAATCTATACAAAGTGGGTCGATTCGACCCATACAGGTAAAACGTGCATAGAAACGTGTATTAACATCAGTGATTTTACGAAAAGCTTAAAGAATTTTCGTTTTAAAGAAGCTCTAGTTAAATTTTTAGCTTCTCACAGAGATAACAACTCTTTTGTTTCAGTATTAGGAAACTAAAAATTTGTTATTACTGTTGGAGAACAATGTTTTTCATATTGCTCTTCTGGAAATTGCGTTGTGAAACAAGAGGAAACTGAATTAGAATGCCAACATGAGGAAGCAGATACGAGAATAGTATTTCATATAAGCAAAGTAGGTAAAGAGTCTAAAATATTGGTGAAAGCAAGTGACACTGATATTTTAATAATTCTACTAGGTAATCTGCACAAATTTCCTCATTTACAAATTTGATTGGCAAACAGTACATCCAAAAAAAAAAAAAAAAAAAAAAAAAGAATAGTAAAGACGAAATATGTATAAATTTTACGGAATTGTCAAAAAAATTGAGCCTAACTTTATGTATTGCGTTGCCAGCGTTTCACGCATTCACAGGTTGTGGCTATACGACTACATTCTTCAATAAAGGGAAAGTAAGGCCCTATAACATTTTTGTTAAACACCCGAGAATTCAACAAGTTTTCGCATCTTTGACTGACCCTAATGACATTTTTGACGAAAGTAAAACTGCTGTAGTCCAAGAGTTTACGTGCCTTATGTATGGTATCGTTGATTGCCAAAATGTTAATACTGTAAGATTCATTTTGTTCAATAAGACTTCCAAAAAAAAATAAAAAAATGCTCAAAAAAAAAAAAAAAAAAAAAAAAAAATGGAAAGTTTTTGAAAAAACTGAAGGGCTTCAACTCAACTCATATTCTACCTTGCTGGAAATCTTTAAAGCAAAAATTGTTGCGGACGATCTTTGTTAATCCAATGTGGCTAAATGCTACTGAGCCGAATTGTATTAAGTTTAACGCAGAAAATAATGGGTGGATCCTAGATGGTTTTCTCAAACCAACATGGTTCTTAGGAGATTCAGCGCCAATGCAAGTTGAAAGTGTACTATATAATTCTATTATCATTCTTACTGATAATGAAGAGGATTTTGATATTTGTGACGATGAAAGTGATGGCTGCAATGAAAGTGAGAGTAGCGATGATTCAGATTTTGAATAAATTGTATAAAAATGTAATATAGGTTTCAATAAATATTTAATCATTTTTTCAATGTTCCGTTTAATTTGTATACCTCAAGTAATCTGTCCTATTTACTGAATATTTAATTAATATGTAATCTATAATTAAAAAAAAAAAAAAATCAAATATTTCCTAAAACATTACAGGTATAATATAAACTTCGTCTACATGAATAACCAGGGTTATTATTTTTCACAAATATTTATTATACTAGCGAGCTTCGCCCGCTAGCGGGTCAGTATTTTCAAATGAATCACTAAAATTAATTTATCACTAACAGTAACTTTTAGTGTTAAGAAAAGAAATAATAATAAAAAAAAATCATTTCTGATTGGGTAAAAAATCGGCCCGGGTCCCCACTGCCTTCGGCAGCGCTGCCCCGTGCGCGCTGCATGCGCGTATTCCTTCCCTGGCCCTCCATGCCCCCCCCCCCCAAAAAAAAAAAAATTCGGATCGGGTAAAAACTCACACCGGGTCCCCACTGCCTTCGGCAGCGCAGACCCATGCGCGCTGCGCACGCACGTGTGCAAGTATACGCGCGCTACGCGCACATATTCCTTCTCAAATCAAATTTTTATTCTTAGGAAAAGAAAATGAAAAAAAAAAAATCATTTCTCATCGGTTAAAAAGTCGGACCGGGTCCCCACTGCCTTCGGCAGCGCTGTCCCGTGCGCGCGGTGCACGCCTATATCTTCCCCACCCTTTCAGCCCTTCCTAATTAACCTACATATACCAATTTTGAACGGTCTAACTGAATTAGCTGAGATGCAAAAGAAAGCCTAATCAGGACACCTCAAAACGTGCAAATCTGGTTAAAACTTTCGATAATATAAAAGAACTTTAATATATCTTTCGAATGATGTATTAAAAACAATTTAATCATAATTAGAAATTGAAATATTGAAATTTTAAAATATTACAGCTCCATCTGGCGGTAGAAATTTCTGTAATCTACTGTTCGATTTCAAACCAACAAAGCTATCTTATGATGTATTACTTATGGAATTATTTTAATTAGTAGCTCAGATACAAAAGAAAACCGATTCAGGAGACCTCAAAACATGTAAATGAAGCGAAATCTTGAATCCCGCTTTCGATAATTTAAAAGTACTTTAAAATATCTTTCGAATGATGTACTAAAAATAATTTAATCATGGTTAGAATTTGAAATACGCGTATTATAATAACATTTAATTTGCAATTAAATTGTACATTTTTTATTTATTCTCGAAACCCGATGATATTTGAACTGGAACTTCGTCTTGTGATGTTAAAAGTTTGTAGCAAGTTTGAATTAATTTTGAAGAAAATTGAAGTATTTTGAAATTTGCAATTTTTATTTCCAGTACAAAATCAGTAAAGCTGGAAGTAAAATCTATTTATTCTTTCGCCCGGCGCCATGGTAACCGAAATACGTCTATTGCTAAATTAATAGAACTGTTGTGATTTGTTGCCACCTTTTTTTTCATACTTTAGTTAATTTTAAAAAATCTAATTGCCCTATAGATAAGCTATTTAAACCGTCGGATTCAGAAAAATCGGACCTTTCATTTGATATCTTATTTGTAACGATACGACTGATATTTCTAATTTATTTTCCACTTTTTCCGTAAAAATGTCGCTTTTTAAGCATTTAATCATGAATTCTGGGTTATTTTTCGTTAGATATGGGTCGACGTTTTAATTAAT